>OX104070.1:45963116-46153073 GCA_944474145.2 Dicrocoelium dendriticum | reverse complement strand
GGCCACTGGATGGTAGTGGCGTCGTCGTGGAAATGCTCCTGGCATTGGCTTTGCTTGAACCAATTGAACTAGAAAATCCGCGCCCACCCAGACTTTATCTGGGTGGTGAGAGGACAGACATATACCCACAGCACCTACCCCGACCTCGACAGTGGGTGCAGTATAAACATACACAGGATTAGATCAGGTCAGGTGCCTAGAACGATAAACGCATCCGCCCAACGGGTTGGCCGCCTGTTACCATACGAACGCCACCTTGGTGGTCATCACGCGCTCGATGAGAACCGCTCTGATAACGGAGAGAGACTTCTCACATTGTGCGAGGACAACCGTCTGTTTCTTTCGAGCACTAGCTTCAGACGTACGAAGAAGCGTTCCGCAACGTGGCGTCCCCCTTCGCCAACACAACCTTGGTCTCAAATTGATCACATTGGGATTAGCTTCAGATGGCGCGGCTGCATACTGGACTGCAGGTCTTTTTGGTCTACTTTCGTTGACTCAGATTATGCTCTGGTCTGCGCGAAAATCTGTATGTGTTTTGGAGAATCCCGAAACACGAAGCACCGCAAGATTGATGTAAACAGATTAACTGATTCCTTTGTCCAGGAGAGCTATCAGTCTTCACTGGCATATGCACTCAGTTGCAATCCACCGCAAGAAGTGGAACAACACTGGACTTGTATACGGAAAGCGCTGACCATTTCCGGACAGTCATGCTGCGATCTAACTCGACGCCCTTTGAAGTCTTGGATCTCTGCTCGTTCTCTGGAGCTGTTCCAACGCCGCAAAGATATCCCCGCGGAACCAGATTGCAACGAGCGGCGCCGTTCTACCAACCGGCTGCTTAAGCAAAGCCTACGCAAGGATCGCGAGACATGGTGGTCTGAGCGTGCTTTAGAGATGGAGACTGCTGCCCTCACTGGTAACACTCGCAGGCTTTTCCAACTCATTCGGTCCACTGGTCTCAGGAAGCCTGGTGTCAGTGAGGTCATTTGTGAGGTGGATGAGTCTCCGATCACCAACCAACAGAGGCGTATAGACCGCTGGGCCGAGCACTTTCACTCACAGTTCAACTGGCCTCCACCATCCATCAGTACATGCAGTACACCTTGCTGTCCACCCTGGCTCGTCCCATTGAATCCACCCAGCGAAGCAGAAGTCTGCCTCAAGATTCGACCCTTGAAGCGCTTCAAGGCTGCCGGCTTAGACGGACTTCCTCCAGAGCTATTCAACTATAGCGGTGTGGCAGTCATTAACCAGCTAACCGCGCTGTTCGCAAAAATTTGGCATGAAGAGGAAGTGCCTTCCTCTTGGGGCGAATCAGTTATTGTCCCAATTTTCAAGAAAGGCTCTCGCACTTTATGTACAAATCATCGCGGGATTAGTCTTATTTCGGTTGCCTCTAAGCTGTTGGCGTCCATTCTACTTCGTAGACTATCCCCAGTACGTGAATCATACTACCGTGAAGAACAAGCTGGTTTCCGTCCTGGCCGCGGATGCGTGGATCAAATCTTCACGCTCCGCCAACTCCTCGAACATCGCCACATTTATCACAGGCCCACTATCGTTACATTCTTAGACATACGTGCCGCATTTGACTCCGTTGATCGACCTGCTTTATGGCGTTGCTTACTAAAGAACGGGGTGCCAGAGAAATATACCGCCATCTTACGAGCACTTTACCTTCATACATGCGGCAGAGTGAGGGTCTATGGCAAGCTTTCCTCGCAATTCGCTGTCAATAGCGGTGTGCGACAGGGCTGCCCTTTGTCCCCATTCCTCTTCAACTTCGCAATCGAAGACGTTCTGTCGAATGCCCTAGAAGGTTTCCAACATTCTGGCCTAGAGCTTCTACCGGGTGAACGCGCGACCGACTTAGATTATGCTGATGATATCGCCTTACTTGGTGACGATCCTCAGGGTATGCAACTCATTCTGGATCGTTTAGCGGTTGAAGCATCTAAGTATGGCATGAGCTTCGCCCCATCGAAGTGTAAAGTACTGCTCAAGGATTGGCTTTCACCTGCACCCGTGCTCACTCTCCAAGGTGCACAACTTGAACAGGTAGATAGTTTCGTCTACCTTGGGAGCTGTGTTTCCGCTGACGGCACTATCAACAGAGAAGTTTCGCTTCGTATCGCTAAAGCTCGATCAGCATTTGTCAATCTGAGGCACTTGTGGCGTCGTCGCGACGTCTCATTCTCACTAAAGGGCCAAGTTTACAGCGCGTCAGTTCGCTCAGTATTGTTGTATGGGAGCGAGTCCTGGCCGATTCGCGTGGAAGACATGCGTCGTCTTTCTGCGTTCGATAACGGTTGTTTAAGGAGGATCGCTCGTGTTCGGTGGCAACATCGAGTTACCAGTAACGATGTTTGACGTCGGGTCTTGGGGAATGCATGTATTTCCTTCAACAAACTGGTTTTGTTGCGCCAGTTAAGATGGCTCGGTCATGTCCTACGCATGGCAACTGAGCGTCTACCATGTCGCGCTCTATTCGCTCGTCAAGGACCTGGCTGGAAGCGATCGCGTGGTGGTCAGCCTTCCACTTGGCGGCAGCACATGAAATCGCTGACGTCGCGTTTAGCCGCTGTTGGACCCGTACGTCTTCCAGGGTGGGGACCCAAAGATGAGGAGTGCCAATGGCTTAGGACACTTGAAGACATGGCCCGCAACCGGAATCAATGGAAGAATTGTGTACAGTGTTGCATTGATTCACATGTTTAATACTACCAACATTGAAAATGACAAATAAAGAGAAAAATCGGCGTGTGACAAACAAACTAAAAATGTTTTGTTCTGTATTTTTGTCAAAATATTTCATTTTCTTGCGGCATATTAGCTGAAGTGTGTTGCCCACCTTCAACTAGCATGCCACGTGATTATAACGCAATGGCCCTCCTATCCACTGATTTCCATGGTTTTTATTGACTCTATGTCTAGTTACTAGACCGCTGAGATTACATACATACATACATACCAACGACCATCCTGTTTCTTGCACCGGTAAGCGAACAAGAGCCCCCGTACTTCGACTTCTGATTTATTTCCGCGGCTTCTGCAAGCGATTACAGCAAAAGCAAAAGCACTCTCTGTACTGTCACGCAGTACGAGGTTACAGCAACATGATACACTAAAATTGCAAATCTGGAGAAAGTTCAGACCAACACCTATATAGGCCACTTTTGAATGACTTTACCGTGTTGCATTCTATTAATGCCGGAGCTAGCTTACTCTAGCTATTGACTACCCGATTCACAAAGAATTTGACCCTGATATCCAGCCTAGAGCTCATGCTTGAGCTTCTATTTGTGTCCTCGCATGTAATCATCGTCATTATACACGTTAGCTACAGGTGAAAAACACCTCAGCTATTGTGCCACAATACAAAAGACAATAAAAGGAAAACAAAGAGTGGCACGCCGGCTGAGTCTTCAGTAACGGATGGACATAGTTCCGGAGAGCTAACAGGTGGCTATCGTGCCGTAAAGTCATATTATGCCTAACCTTGCATGTGATCTGACCCAGCTAGGTCAAACAGTTCAGTATACCGGATACCACTGAAACCCTTCATGATTTTAAGTCTATTTGGTCCCCTCGTAGTCTGCGCCGTTCCACAGAATACAGGTCTGAGCTCCTTAGGCGTTCAGCGTATGGCTTGTCACCTAGACCCTCAATCATCCTAGTAACCAGTTTTTGTACCTTTTCTATACAGGCCACATCTTTCCGGTGGTACGGTGCCCGTCTGTACATAGTATTCAAGATGAGGTCTTATCACCGTTATATACAATGGAAGAAAAACAGCACTTGTGCTGCATAAAGAAACCATTCATTCCGCGCTTTGTTGTCAGCATGCTTACATTGGGCTGAAGGTCTGAAGTCGTCCGTAGCAATGATGCCTAACTCGCGTGCTTCATCTGCACGTCGCAGATCTAGAGGCCCGGCAGATGTTAGCACCGTAACCTTTTCACTTCGAGAAGTCATTTACTGGCATTTGCTGACGTTTAAAGGCAAATCCCATTTAACCGACTAATCCACTACAGTGCGAAGGTTCTTGGACAAGATGTCTCGATTACCCCTGCTGACGATCTTTATATCAACAAAAATAAAACATGGGTAATGGAGAAGAGGAGCCAAGTCGTTGATAGACATAAGGAACAATAATGGTCCTTAAACGGAACCTTAGGGAACACCGTCGTGACCAGTGCTGATCCTTGATCTAGCTTCGCCGATCCTAATGCGGAAGGTTCTACCGCAAATAAACTGCCATCCAAGTCAAAAGTTGAGGATGCAAGCCAAACCATTTCAGTTTCGGGAGTAAGAATCGGTGGTTAACCGAGTCGAACACCTTGCTAAAGTCGAGATAACATCAACTGAGATTCTATCTTTAAGACAGCTAGTTATTTCACATGAGAAACACAAGATTAGTAAGGCACGATTTCTTTTTACAAAAACCATGCTGCTCGGCTCCAGTTAAGTTATGATCAACTAAGTGCTTACCTATTCGTTTTCCAATAAGCTTTCCAAGCATTTGAGTAAAACGCTAGGTAGAATTACAGGCTCGTAACTCATGTGTAAGGTTTTTAACCTTGATGTATGGCTACATCAGTTGCCTCCTTCCAGTCCTGTGGAAGCCTAACTTCACGTAGTGACATTGAAAATCTCCAAGACAAGGTATTGAAGTATGTCAGCCAGCGGTTTGACAATGGCAGGATGCACGTCGTTAGGTTCAACCGACTTATGTGGGTCTAAGCCAGCCCATACCCCATAGACCGCCAGTGCAGTAAGCGGAGTATCCAGCATTGTTATTATTTTGACAAAATATAGGTGAGGACGTAGGAAGCTCATCATCCGTACGATCCAATTTTTTGGAAACGCGGCGTAGCACCTCTGCTTTGGCCACATCCTCTGTGGTGTGACTGCCGTCATCGGCAAGTAAAGTACCAACTTCTTACCTTAAAGTATGCTTGGACCGAACATAACTATAATACACCTTTGGTTTTGCTTTTACATCTTGGGCCAGTTTGACTTCATAGCGATACTTCGGTTGTCGCTGCATCTTTATTGCGGCATTGTGACATTTCTTATACTGCAACCGACGGGTAAATCCTTTTGATTCTTGAAACGTCTTCCAAGAAACGTTGCGCTTCTTTAGCACACGATCGATTCTGCGGCGCCTATCTAGGTTTATTGGAGTGTTTCCTGGGGTGCAGCTGGGCGAGCTCGTGTAGTACCTGAATTAACCCACTCTTGACTAAGCTCCATCTTTGTTCTAATGTGGCCTGATCCAATTCCGGAACTCAATTGAACTGCAGTACTCTAGCCTGTAACACATTTAGGTCGATGCGACCAAGCCGGTGCTTTTCTGGGAGCCTTTTAATAGTTAAGGAAAATATAATGACACAGTGATCACTCTTACCTATAGGAGCTTTATCTTGCACATTTACCAAGTGGCCATATTTGGATGGTACATTTGGTCTTGAAGGGGCGCAACCAAGACGCTTTCTTGTCTGAAAGTTGACGTATTGGAAGAAGGCATTTCCCTTCACCCATTCTACAATTTCCTTCTCCATCGTGTTAGATTTATGCTCCCAGTTGGTGTGCAAGAGGTTTGAATCCCCAGTGATCACAAAGTTTGGCACAGCAACTGCTACCCGTTTGAGCCAACTAACAAGTTCCACATCCTCTGCTTGCGTAGAGGAAGGGCTACGGTACATACAGATTACTATCTCTCACCGGCCTCCCAATCTCAGGAAGCAAGAGACAATTTGGATACCTATTGTTTTCATAATAATCGGAGTTTCCCAATTTCCATATTGGCTCTTAGTAAGGAGAAGTACGCCACCTGCCTGCTGTCCAGGTCTATCTACTCTGTACTCTGAATAGCCAGACATAAAGTCACCGACTGTATCGCCCTGAGTCATCCAGGTTTCAGTAATCCCAATCACATCAGAAAACTTACAGCTTACCGACAGTTCCTCCCATTTATTCCTTCTGCTACAACTGTTGGTGTACCACACTCTACATTCGCTCTGTCTGGCGCAGTTGTTTTGCAGCCCCCATTGGGCGAAGACCCCGGGGGGATAATCCGTTTTTTTTGACGCAGTTGTTTAGTGGTTTATTACTCCAACAACCGGTTTCTCAGTAGTACTCACTGGTTCCGTTACACGCCCACAGGATAAGTTCGCTTTTTTTGGATCTTGATCTACGTGCTTTTCCAGTATTATCCGTAACCGGCTTTTCACTTGGTAATTGAATATACTCAATTATGTCGCTCTTTCTCACGCCACTTTGTTTGCCCTTGCACACCTTTGTAGGACCGTTCTGTGCGCCACTCATTGTACTAGTACTCTGGGGTGCAGAAGTGTAATCCACTACCGCAGATAGCGACGCCACCTCTGTTGAGACTGTAGCTTCAGATGGCTCGGCCTGCCTGCATTCTGTCGAAGATGATACTACGTCCATTTCTACATTTTGTTCTACTGTCAACGGCGGAAATAAATCTTGTGATAGCACCGCACGTTCAAGTCACATGCGGGTCGTGACCCTTCTTCTCAGTCGTAGATTTAGCAACTAAGTTACCATCAGTACCACTTGTTCGTGGACGTTTGAGCTTCAAAGTAAGCCTTTCTGGTGCAACTTGATACCTGTCATTGGTATGACTCATCACTAATCCAGCCCTGTTTATTAGGATGTCACGGTGTACAGGGATTTTACCAGGATAGGTCTAGCAAACCCTTGCCGTAATGCTCCTGCTTCCTTCCAGTTTCCAACACGATGTATCCTTTTTATGCCGACATGCAACGGAAGACCGGCTATTCGAGAGATAGCATATATTCATCTTTTGTATAAATCAAGTCGAGTTTTAGCTTCCCGTATCACCGGCTCCTCTCTGTTGTGAATATGAACTTTTTTGTTTGCGCATAGCGAGTTCCTCATTGCGTACGCAACACTCCAACGACGACCTCAATTCATCAGCCTCCGAAAGCAAAGAACCAATGAGTAAACTGTGATCACGAATCAAATTTTCCACAATGGTGCGTCTTTGCAAATACTGTTTGTCATTATTATCCTGCTCCTTAGAGACCTTCGAAGTGCGATCGAGTAATCTACCACGTGAAAGGTGAGCATAAGAGTCCGCTAAAGATACATAGTGGAAGCCAATCGACTTTAATTGCGGATATCGCGCGTACAAATTAATGGACTCCTGCTCTAACCTGGAACAGCTGTGGTACCACAGCAGACATCTTACGCATTGAATTCCGTCTTTGACAGCAATGTCGCAACTGCCGTCATCACATTTATAAATGACCTCCATGTTTATGGTTTAAAGTTATCAAAACGATCAGTAGAGCAAGTAACGTTTGCAATAGACAAAAACTAATGTGTAAGAATCAAGCCTCAGGAGTAGCAACAAAAACGCAACACAGTACGATGCAGGTATGACAGAGAAATATGAATAAATAGTCGCAACGGATTAATGCAAGACAATATACAACGACAGTAAACTCAGTGAATTATTGCGACTAAAAGGAATAACTAAAGATGCCCATCGCAATGAGGCTGGACCTTACCGTGGTGCGATGGTTTGTGTGCCTCAGTGATCCATTGAGCTATACTGGGTGGTGCTTTTGCACCTTCAGAGCCACTCATACCAGATTGGTCAATGGTTAGAGGCCAGACAAACTCAGCCTCCTGGTCCTCCAGGTTGGGGGTTGGAATGAGGGTGGCTCCTTATTTCTTAAAACGGACTCCTTGTAGTCCGGTGCCAAACCCGCTGCCTTGCGGCCAGGTTTTTGAACCAAAGGCTTTGGTTGAGAACCCTAATCGTTCTCCTGTCTAGGCCTGGGCAACCTGACAGTATCCTGCCCACGCAATACAATGAATCTTTCCCCAAACAAATTTCTGATGCTCTGGCCACCGCAGAGGATAATCAACGGTGCCCTATCTGCTGCATCGAGCAGGGTGGATAGGGGTTTGGATGCTACTGCTCAAGCCTTCCCTTCTTATTCCCCTTCTTGCGCTTTTTCACCGTTATCGTCCCGTTCCAGCTTTACTATTATCCCCCCTGTTTTCAACCCCCCAATTCTCGGCCCTCCCCCACCTTGCTTCAATAGTCGCTTGTCTTTTAGTTTCAACTCACAGGTGAACGCAGAGCGTCATTCCTGCACTGTCAACAGGCCCATGTCCAAGCAAGCGGCCCATTCCAGTTCATCGGCTTCCATTTGGAGCCCTCGATCCTCCTTCAGACTGGCATGCCTCAATGTTCGCACGTTGCTTCAGATCGGTCAACAGGCAGCACTTGCCCGAACATTGGAGACACTCTCGATCGATATCTGCTGCTTATCGGAGACCCGCCTGCAAGACTCGAGCTCTGTACTCACTCTGCGATCCCCTTCAGGTGACACCAGCAGCACTTTCTCATTGCGCCTATCCGGTGACGATGCAGCTTCGAGCACCGGCCAAGCCGGTGTTGGTATTGCCCTGAGTCCCCGGGCTGAAGCTGCTCTGGTTGATTGGATTCCAATCAGTAGCCGGATGTGTGCGGTCCGATTGGCTGGCTCGTTCAAAGCTTCGAAGTCGCGTCATCATCATCATCATCATCATTATACATGTCAGCTAGAGATGGTAAAACACCTCCGCTATTGTACCGCAATACATAAAGGAATTACATACATACATACAATACATAAAGGAAAAATAAATACGACAGTTGAATGCCAGCTGAGCTACCAGCAACGGATACGCATCGTTCCGGTAAGCTACTAGCCGGCTACTAGGCAAAACCAAAAATTTAATTACCTTTTACCCTACGAAATAAGATCGTAGATGGAGGGGGAGGCTAAAGGGATGGGGAGGGATAAAGAAACTCACAGCAGGAACGCCACTGAGGTCGGCTCCTTGCCATATTAGCAAGTGTATCCAGCCAAACGTGTTCACCGTCTTTTGGACCCCAACCAGGGAGCCGTGAAGCTTCAACTGAGGCCAGCTCCGAAGTGAGGGCCTTCATTCCTCTGGACCAAGTCATCGCTTGGCCACCTCTCCTCTTCTTCCTCCCACATCCCCGGTGGGCAAATAACGCACGTCGAGGGAGTCGGTGGGCTGGCATGCGCAACACGTGGCCCAGCCATCGGAGCCTGGTGAGTGAAATGACGGTGCTGAGCGGTTCATTCCCTTTTCCTAGGCCGTAAACAAGGCGTCGAACACGCTCGTTACTCACGCGGTGTTCCCACCAGATGTGAGCCAAACTGCGAAGGCACCGATGGTCGAACGTAAGTAGCCTCTTCATGTCCGCCGATCTTAGGGGCCAGGTTTCGCAACCGTACAGTAAGGTCGAACGTACCGCTGCATTGTACACTCTACCCTTCAGGGCGAGAGTAATGTTGCGCCGTCGCCATAGATGGCGTAGGTTAGCAAAAGCACTTCGAGTTTTCGCTATGCGGTTCGTGATCTCGTCTTCGATCCCAAGGGCGCTGATACAACTTCCCAGGTAATTGGATTTCTGAACGACTTCTAGCTGATCCCCACCAAGGGTCAGCACAGGGGGCAAACCCTGCCAATCCTGGAGGAACGCTTTGCACTTCGTTGGTGCAAAGCAAAGCCCGAAGCGATTGACAGCCAGTGCTAATCTGTCCAGCGCGGATTGACACGTCTGGGAGCTGTCACAGATGAGGGCAATGTCGTCTGCATACTCTAAGTCAAGAAGTCGTTCTCCTGGGAGTAGCTCCACACCTTCCAAGTCATGTCCTGTAAATGCAATCTCCATGACTTCGTCAATAGCGAAGTTGAATAGGAAAGGTGACAGCGGGCATCCTTGTCTCACACCGTTGGAGATACTGAAGGGTGGCGACAGTCTGCTGTAAGCCCTTACTCTGCCCGTGCTACGCGCATATAATGCTTGGATAATATTTACATATTTCTCGGGCACACCTTTCCTGAGTAGACAATTCCAAAGGGCACATCGATCAACCGAATCGAAGGCACCTTTGATGTCGAGGAACACGACTACGGTGGGCCGCCAATATGTGTGACGGTGCTCCAACAACTGACGCAAGGTGAAGATGTGGTCGATGCAGCCACGACCCCGACGAAACCCTGCTTGCTCCTCACAAATCTGGCTTTCACGAGCGCCAGTCAGTCTGTGGAGAATTATGGAGGCGAGTAATTTGGAGGCGATGGAGATCAGACTGATTCCTCTATGGCTGCCGCATTCCGAGCGCGAGCCGCCTTTGAAGATGGGAACAATAACGGAGCGGCTCCAGTCGGTTGGGACAGTTTCCTGCTCCCACAATTTCACTAGTAATTCATGCAAAGCATCAACAAGAGCAGAGCCTCCAAATTTGAAGAGGGCTGGAGGAAGATCATCTGGTCCCGCGGCTTTGTTCAACTTCAACAGTCCGATCTCACCTTCGACTTCTGAGCGAGAGGGTGGATCCAAAGGGACAGCCCACGGAGCGGGGCGATCAGTGACCGGCGAATCGAACAATTCTTGCCGATTAAATTGCTTTTCAAAATGCTCAGCCAACGCTCCAGACGTTTTGACAAATTGTGGATAGGCTGTCCACTCTCGTCACGTATAGTTTCACTAACACCAGGTCTCCTGCTGCCCGTTTCCCGTATCAGACGGAATAACTTACGATGGTTGCCAAGGGCAGCGGCCACTTCCATCTCTGACTCACGATGAGACCACCAAGATTCGCGATCTCTCTTCAGGCTAGCACGGAGTTTTGCCCGGAGCTCTTTGCGAATTTCATTGGGCTCGCTTCCAGCCGGGATTTGCCGGCGAGCATCTATAAGTTCCAGAGACTGCGAAGAGACCCAATGTCCATGTTGTCTATTAGACATACCACATGAGGATTTGCCTGCTGCTAGTAAGGTCTGGCGAACATGTGACCAGTGACCATCAATTGTCTCCTGTGAGCGCTTGCTCAACTCGCATGTTAGCGTACTTCGATACGCAATCAGAACAGCTGGTTTTGTCAGTTGGCTGGTGTCAATACGCTCACATCGTCGTCGTGGGCGTCCGCCAAAACGCATCCGCATGTCAGCACATACAAGTGCATGATCGGTGTCCACACATGTGCTCCAAATCGAGCGACAATTCTGGATGCAGCCTCTCCAGCGGTAACTTATTGCAATGTGATCGATCTGCGTCCAAGGCTGGTTCGAGGTTGGTGGGCACCAAGTCATCCTTCGGCGGGTGCTGTGTCGGAAATTAGTGCTCGCAAGAAATAAGCGAGCATCTTCACACAAGTGAAGTAACCGCTCACCGTTATCATTACGGGAGCCTACACCGTGTTGACCGCCCAGATGCAGTTCATCAGTGGACAACTTTCCAACTCGTGCGTTCATATCCCCCGCCAGCACAACAATGTCCGTGCTTCTTCTGTGGCGAAGGAGCTGAGTCAGTTGGCGGTAGAAGTCGTTCTTTACCGAATCATCGCTACAGTTTGTGGGCGCATAGGCAGCGATGATGAATAGACATCTATTAGTCCCGCGCGACTTGGAAGCTTTAAACGAGCCAGCCAATCGGACCGCACACATCCGGCTACTGATTGGAATCCAATCAACCAGAGCAGCTTCAGCCCGGGGACTCAGGGCAATACCAACACCGGCTTGGCCGGTGCTCGAAGCTGCATCGTCACCGGATAGGCGCAAGGAGAAAATACTGCTTGCGTCCCCTGAAGGGGATCGCAGAGTGGGATCGCGTGGGACTAACAGGTGTCTATTGGTTATCGCTGCCTATGCACCGACAAACTGTAGCGATGACTCGGTAAAAACGACTTCTATCGCCACCTGAACGAACTCCTTCGCCACAGAAGAAGCTCGGACGCTGTAGTGCTGGCTGGGGATCTGAACGCTCAAGTTGGAAAATTATCCACAGATGAGCTGCATCTGGGCGGCCAACATGGTATAGGCTCCCGTAATGATAACGATGAGCGGTTACTTCATTTGTGTGAGGATGCTCGCTTATTTCTTGCGAGCACTAATTTCAGACACAGCACCCGCCGGAGGGTGACTTGGCGCCCACCAGCCTCGAACCAGCTATGGACGCAAATCGATCACATTGCTATCAGTTACCGCTGGAGAGGCTGCGTCCAGAACTGTCGCTCGATTTGGAGCACAGGTGTTAACACCCTATCATGCACTTGTATGTGCTGACCTGCGGATACGCTTTGGCGGACGCCCGCGACGATGTTGTGAGCGCATTGACACCGACAGACGGATGAATCCAGCTGTTCTGAACGCCTATCAAATTACGCTGTCATGCGAGTTGGATAAACGCTCACTGGATGCAATTGAAGCTCACTGGTCTCATATACAACAGACCTTACTAGCAGCAGCAAATCCTCATGTGGTGTGTCTAATCACGAACATGAACATTGGGTCTCTTCACAGTCTCTGGAACTTATAGATGCTCGCCGGCATATGCCGGCTGGAAGCGAACACAATGAAACTCGCAAAGAGCTCCGGGCGAAACTCCGTGCTAGCCTGAAGAAAGACCGCGAATCCTGGTGGTCTCGTCATGCAACAGAGATGGAAATGGCCGCTGTCCTTGGTAACCATCGTGAGTTATTCCGTCTGATACGGGAAACGGGCAGCAGGAGGCCTGGTGTTAGTGAAACTATACGTGACGAGAGTGGACAGCCTATCCACAACTTATCAAAACGCTTAGAGCGTTGGGCTGAGCACTTTGAAAGGCAATTTAATCGGTCGGAATGGTTAGATTTCTCGCCGACCAGTCATCGCCCTGCTCCGTGGCTGTTCCTTTGGATCCACCCTCTCGCTCAGAAGTCGAACATGAGATCAAACTGTTGAAGTTAAATAAAGCCGCGGGACCTGGTGACCTTCCTCCAGCCCTCTTCCAATTCGGGGGACCTGCTCTTGTGGATGATTTACACGAGTTACTAGTGAAACTGTGGGAGCAGGAAACTGTCCCAACCGATTGGAGCCGCTCCATCATGGTCCCAATTTTCATAGGAGGCTCACGATCGGAATGCGGCAGCTATAGAGGAATCAGTCTGATCTCCATCGCCCCCAAATTACTCGCCTCTGTCATCCTTCACAGACTGACTGGCACTCGTGAAAGCCAGATTTGTGAAGAGCAAGCTGGATTTCGTGGAGGTCGTTGTTGCATTGACCACATCTTCACCTTGCGTCAGTTGTTGGAGCACCGTCACACATATTGGCGGCCCACCGTAGTCGTGTTCCTCGATATCAAAGGTACATTCGATTCGGTGCATAGACATGCACTTTGGGACTGTCTATGCAGGAAAGGTGTACCTGAGAAATACGTGAATATTATCCGAGCATTATGTGCGCGTATCTCGGGCAGAGTGAGGGCTTACGGCAAGTTGTCTACGCCCTTTAATATCTCCAGCGGCGTGAGACAAGGATGCCCGCTGTCACCTTTCCTCTTCAACTTCGCTGTTGACGAAGTCATGGAAATCGCGTTCACAGGACATGACTTAGAAGGTGTGGAGCTACTCCCAGGAGAACGACTTCTTGATTTAGAGTATGCTGATGATATTGCCCTGATCTGTGACAGCTCACAAACGTGCCAAGCGGCACTGGACAGATTAGCACTAGCTGTCCGTCACTTCGGGCTTTGCTTCGCATCCTCGAAGTGCAAAGCGTTTCTCCAAGATTGGTCTGGACTGCTCCCTACGCTGACCCTTGGTGGGGATCAGCTAGAAGTCGTTCAAAAATTCAACTACCTGGGAAGTTGTATCAGCGCCCGTGGGATTGAAGATGAAATCACGAATCGTATAGCAAAAGCGCATCGCGCTTTTGCTAACCTTCGCCACTTATGGCGCCGGCGCGACATCACTCTTGCCCTGAAGGGTAGAATGTACAATGCAGCAGTACGTTCGACCCTACTATACGGTTGTGAAACCTGGCCGCTTAAAGCAGCGGACCTGAAGAGGCTACTTACGTTCGACCACCGGTGCCTTCGTAATTTAGCTCACATTTGGTGGGAACACCGCGTGAGCAACGAGCGTGTTCGACGCCTTGCTAATGGCACAGAAAGAGGAAATGAACCGCTCAGCACCGTTATTTCACGCATCAGGCTCCGATGGCTCGGCCACGTGTTACGCATGCCAGCCCACCGACTTCCGCGACGTGTGTTGTTTGCGCGTCGGGGGGTGTGGATGGAAGAAGAGGAGGGGTGGCCAAGCGATGACTTGGTCCAGGGGAATGAAGGCCCTCACTTCTGAGCTGGCCTCGGTTGGAGCGTCTCGGCTCCCTGGTTGGGGTCCGAAAGACGATGAACACGTTTGGTTGGACACACTTTCTGATATGGCTAGGAGCCGACCTCAGTGGCGTTCGTGCTGTGAGTTTCTTTGTCCCAACCCATCCCTCTTAGCCTCCTCCTCCAACCACGATCTCATTACTTAGCCTTATATAATTTTGCGTAATTATTTTTTTGGGTGCACAGCAGCCGGCTGGTAGCTTACCGGGACGATGCCCATCCGTTACCGGTAGCTCAGCCAGCTTGCACCAGTTGTTGTTTTTTCTCTCTCCTTTTTTTCTTTGTATTGCGCACAGTAGCTGAGGTGTTCCCCACCTCTAGCTAACGTGTATGATGATGATGATGATGATGATGATGATGATGATGATGATGATGATGATGATGATGATGATGATGATGATGATGATGATGATGATGATGATGATGATGATGATGATGATGATGATGATGATGATGATGATGATGATGATGATGATGATGATGATGATGATGATGATGATGATGATGATGATGATGATGATGATGATGATGATGATGATGATGATGATGAGATGATGATGATGATGATGATGATGATGATGATGATGATGATGATGATGATGATGATGATGATGATGATGATGATGATGATGATGATGATGATGATGATGATGATGATGATGATGATGATGATGATGATGATGATGATGATGATGATGATGATGATGATGATGATGATGATGTTGATGATGATGATGATGATGATGATGATGATGATGATGATGATGATGATGATGATGATGATGATGATGATGATGATGATGATGATGATGATGATGATGATGATGATGATGATGATGATGATGATGATGATGATGATGATGATGATGATGATGATGATGATGATGATGATGGATGATGATGATGATGATGATGATGATGATGATGATGATGATGATGATGATGATGATGATGATGATGATGATGATGATGATGATGATGATGATGATGATGATGATGATGATGATGATGATGTGATGATGATGATGATGATGTGATGATGATGCTGATGATGCTGATGATGCTGATGATGCTGATGATGCTGATGATGCTGATGATGCTGATGATGCTGATGATGCTGATGATGATGATGTGATGATGATGATGATGATGATGATGATGATGATGATGATGATGATGATGATGATGATGATGATGATGATGATGATGATGATGATGATGATGATGATGATGATGATGATGAACTAAAGATGCAAATGCTGGAACGAACTCACGCGATGTTAACAAAGAAAGCAGGACCGAAGCACAGGACGGCGAATCCGTATGCCCAAGGTTCCGCGATACAAAAACTGTCGAAACAGAGTACATTTATTGCACTGTCCCTATGGAATCTCCTAAGTTAATTTGGAGAGCAAATACAGCTAAAAAGCTTTATTAAAATTCCAACCTGTGCGCAACAGTCAAGTAGGTCCCAGAACTCCACACAACTGACCTTGTCGAAGCTTCCCACCATGATTTTCAGCAGTGGAACTACATTCGAACGTACCTGAACTTATCAGTGGACAACTGCGGGGCGTGGTCTGTCCACCGGCTCCCGAGGCCAGCTCACCTTTTGCAGATACCGGCGCCAAAATTACTCAGGGTCATTTATTTCACTCCTATGATGCGCCAGGATGTACTACAACGGGGGTACGAGCTTCGTGTCAACTTTCCCTACGAAGTCATAATACATCAGGACAAACCGCGTGAGGAGCGCAAGCAGATTCAGAGACAGTTCCACGCCATCTAGTCAAACCTCATCATCACTAACTATTACGCAGCTTGAGGATTTACCAAGAAACTAACAATCGCTGACCGCGGAGGGATCGGCGTAAATCAAACCCAAACTGCCCTACCAACTTCACCTTTTTACCACTGGTCGCCCGCAGTTCATGTTAGCACCTGGAGCTGTTTGTACACTAATGCTCTATCACTGCGGAACATAATGCCAGAAATCGTTGCTCTTGCGTTTGACATGCAAGCTAAAGTCATATGTGTAACCGAAACGCGGTTCTGCCCAAACGTTGTCGATGCCGAGGTAGCTATCCCAGGATACCTGTTGCTTCGAAATGATAACGAACGCAGCAGAGGCGGAGGCGTATCTGTGTACTTATCAGACCGCCTCACATGTGTCCCACTCAAAGCTCCTTAACTGTTCTCTCTTCCTGAATCCCTCTGGATTCGCCTCCGGTTCTGCCGTGACCAGTCTCACTCTTCGAGTGGTCTATCGCCCGTTCTTAGCTCCTCCAAAATGGCTATGGCGTTGGAATGCAGCCCTTCGAGCCGTTGCTTCTAACTTAAGTTTCCCCCTACTCGTCCAAGAGGACTTCAGTTTCCCAGAGATCAACCTTGACTCTGGCCAGGCTCATGGCCAGCACAGTTAAGAGTTTCTTCCCCGTGTTCTAGAATACGGCCTAACCGAACACGTACAGCAGTTCATTCGGTGTCAAGACGGACAAAACCCGTCGAAACTCGACTTGCTGCCCACTACTTGACAATGTAAGACTGAAAATTCCACTCGGTGCCATTGATCACGTAGTTATCTTTTTCTGGTGGTAGCAAATGTCACGCTCAACGCTAAAGTAGTAACCACTAGCAGATAGAAATTGAGGGCTGTCCGCCCGAAAACACTGCACTCCTATGACGCGTTTCGATGTTATTCCATCTCATCATATAGAGTTAGCAGGCATCCAACCCGGGACCAGGGGGATGTTAGTTGTGACCGCTACCCCTAAGTCACTACGGGCTGAACTTTCATCGAGCGGACTATGATGCGATGAAAGATCACCTCTCCCGAGTTAACTGGTCCCACGTAGCACAAACTCCCACGGTCGATGATCACTGGAACTACGTCGCCGCTCACCTCATCGACGCCATTAGGACACACGTTCCTACAATGCATGCTTCTGCGCCGAAACGCAACACTTAGACTGATCAGGGCGAAGACCCTCTGAGACAAATTCTTACTACTTGGTGACTGAATCGCGCGCACAATACCATAGAATGCGAAATTCCTGTGTAGCAGCTGTTCGCCAAGACAAAAACCTACCAGCTTGCTCTCGCTAGACGGTTCGCCGTTAACTCTTCTTTCGACACACTGCTTCTCTCACTAAATCGCGGGCTGCCATCGACAGCCTACTCAGATCCGAAGGTAACACTACAGCATCGAACAAAGAAGCTGCATAATTGCTGACGACACAGTATAATTCCGTTTTTTGCACCTCGACACGCAGTACAATAGTGGACACAAATTTCACTCCCAGCGCTGTCAGACATCCGGTATAGTTTACCTCAGAGGAAGTTCTGGAAAAAATTAGCAATTAATAACCGACAAATCGCCAGGCTTGGATTGGATCCCTCCCATCCTTCTGCGTGAGTGTGCTTCTGTACTGACCGAACCGTTTGCCTCGCTGTACAGTCGCTTCCACACCAGCGCAGAATATCCGAACACTTGGAAGCAAGGGGTCATAACACCGATATACAAGGGTGGTGACAGGACAAACTCTTCTAATTACCGCCCGATAGCACTGCTTCCAAAGTAATGGAGAGCATCATAGACGATGTTCTGCGCTACCATCTAGAAAGTCAGTCCCCAATATCCCCGGAGCAGCGCGGGTTCCGCAGGGCTCACTCGTGCACCATGAATCTTCTTGCAGCCCTTGATTCCTGGACATCAGAGGCAGTCATACTCCGACTGACGTGGTTTACCTAAAATTTTCAAAAGCATTTGACCTGGCCAATCACACAGTCCTCTTAAGTAAACTACCGAGTTTGGGGATTAACCAGCAAACAATCTTCTGGCTAAGTACCTACCTATCCTGGCTCACCTACAAAGTTCGTGTAAATGGCGCACTCTCCATCGCTCTGGTTGCAACGACCGGAGTGCCCCAGTGGTCTATCTTCGGGCCCCTGAGAACTGGTGCGAAGCAGCGAGTAGGGGTTGCTCTGTGTAGCTGCATCATTCGTCGTTTTCGGACATGAACTCTTTATTCATCTTTTCGCTCTCTATACTTTGCCTCTGCAAATTGTTGGTCTAGTAGCATCTTGAATTGAGACACTGTGTTGGCTTCTACTATATGCTGAGGAAGGTCGTTCCAGACATTCACCACTCTGCGTTCGAAACAGAGTTGATGGGCGACCCGCTTCAAATCCGGGACGATAAGTTTATACCGGTGTCCTCGCGTGCAGCTTGGTGTGCGCAGATGAAGTAGTTGTCTCAACATGGGGTAATCACCCAGATGTAATATCCGGTGCGTCATGATGAGGTCAACCCTCAGCCGACGATAAGATAGGGTGTATAACCCTAGTTTCTTACATCGGTCTTCGTATGGCATACCTCGTAAGTTGGGAATCAGCCTGGTGGCTACATGCTGCACCCGCTCAAGCTTTTCTACTTCGCCCCGGGTGATGGGACAGTATGCGGGAGTGCCGTACTCCAGCATTGGTCGTATTATCGAGACGAAGAGGCGAGAAGCAATCTCTTCGGACCAAATGCTAAAGCTGCACCTGAGAGCCCAAAGCATACGAAGGCTGTTTTGGTACAGCCTATTCGTGTTGTCAATGGACTTTAGGTCGCAGCGTGAGAGTACACCGAGGTCGCGCACGATAGGAGCGGGATGCAACGGTTGACCAGCCACTGTGTACGTTCGGCCGTGATCACACTTACCCAACCTCATGAATTGCGACTTGGCAGGGTTGATCGGAAGGTTAACCTCTGCAGACCATGTCGAGAGACGGTCGAGATCCTGCTGAAGTAAATCGCAATCATCGAGTGTGCGGATTACTCTCCACACTTTCAAGTCATCTGCGAACAAAGCACAATGTGATTGTAGTAGCTGAGGCACATCGTTTATATGGATTAGAAACAATATCGGTCCCAGCACAATGCCTTGGGGCACGCCGCTGCTCGATGGATACCAGTCAGTTAGATGGTTGTCCACCTGGACTCTCCACTTCCGTTCAATAAGGAAATTGCTGATCCATTTGTGCAGCGAACCACCAACACTGCACATCCTCAGTCTGTCAAGGAGCACTGCATGGTTAACCTTGTCAGAAGCCTTAATGAAGTCAATGTAAATGACGTCAACCGATTGGCCTTTGTTCAGCGCTTGTAACCACTCGTGCCTCGTCAACAGTAGGTTGGTGATGCACGAACGACCTTTCAGGAAACCATGCTGTGCGGGGGTTAACAGGTTTTTCGACTCGAGAAGTTGCAGAAGGCTCTTCTTCACGATCTTCTCGAGCGTCTTTGCCAAAACTGCCGTCAGGCAGATCGGCCGGTAGTTATCCACTTTGCTTGGGTTACCACCTTTCGGGATAGGCTTTACGACCTACCATCTTCAATTAGCAGCCATATACTGCTTTATGCAGACGATGCAAAGACATGGCGATCTATCCGCGAGCGAAGCGATCAGGCGCGTCTTCAGAGAGACATCGATGCTGCCTACTCCTGGGCCTCGGAAAACTTGTTCCCGTTCAACACCGTCAAGTGCAAGGTCATGCACATCGGACAAGGTGCGGGCACTCCGTACACTATCGGCGGCGTGCGTCCTAACGCCACATCCCAGGAACGCGACCTAGGCACTGTCATATCTGCCGACAGCTCGAGCGCTAACGCAGCCACATTGACGAAAAAGGCCAGGGTCCGCCTAGCCATCCTTGGGCGTGTATTACGGTCATTTCCTAGAGAAACATCCGCCTTTACAGCACTTTGACACGCCCGCTGTTGGAGTACTATCTACTGGTCCAGCCACCGTACCTGAAGAAGGACAAGGTTCTGCTGGAAACCGTCCGGCGCAGAGCCACTAAGAGAGTGGAGGAACTATCCCACCTCTCGTACGAACGTCTTGCGGCTCTTAAACTCTTCCTATTGAGATATCGTAGGTCTCGTGGTGATCTCATCTTAGCCTGTTCTATCCTGACAACAACAACAACATCAGCAGCAGTACATCAGCCATTTGAACTGGTGCTTCGCTGCCATACAACCATGATGACCTATGAAATAAAGAATAATAAGAGGGAGGGAAGGGGGACTTACCTGAAAAACCTTAATGCCCTAAGCAAACGTTCAGCGTCAACGCCCCTACACCTTGTGTAGACAACATACTGTCACCAACAGCTGGCTATCGTGCAAACATGAGGCGGCATCGGCGAGACAGCTTCCTTGCGGCTTTCACTGCCCCGCGTCATTATCATTTATTACCCCGCAAATAACAGCACCAAACACACTTTAAGCAGGTAATCCGATTAGGAGACGACAGCAGACGCGCCACTGGTGTCGGTTGCGAGCACTGTCCTGTAAAGTTTCAAGCCAAGCACAAGGCGAATCACGTGGACTCCAGCCCGGTAGACGAGACTGACCAACGTCACCCAGTTTGGTCGTCAATAACTTCATTTCCCGCTGCCAAGTCAACTTCTGTCCATCTCGAGCCTTGCGCCACCCTACACCTGACAGACTAAACAAGGCCCTCCTAGCCAAGCGGTGACCAGGCATACGTAGAACGGGCCCGAGCCAACGCAACTCATTCAGTGCTATCTGTTGTTCTAAGGAGCTAGCATGATTATCACCACCTAGTACTCGCCTACGCACTTCATCGTTGCGGACACCTTGGTGCCATCCGACACCAGCAATGCTTCGCAGACAACGTTGATCAAAGACTTGAAGGCGTCTCAGATCTTCAGATCGAAGGAGCCAAGTCTCACTACCATAGAGTAGAACGGCCCTCACTGTGGCCTTGTATACACGACCTTTCAGGCGAAGGAAACTCCATTCTGTCACCAAAGATGCCGCTGGTTCAAGAAGGCAGCTCTGGCCTTTGCAGTGCGTGAGCTGACGTCAGTTTCTATGCGCTCATCGTTGCTGATGCAGCTGCCCAGATAAGTGAATTGATCAACCACCTCGAATTCCTCGTTAGCGAGGATCAAGGGGTTCTAAAGTGGCTGGTGGTCCTGCAGCAACACTTTGCACTTTGAAGGTGCAAAGCGCATACCAAATAATGGGACCACTCTAGACAGGCTATACAGAATTGATTGTGCCACTGCAACATCGTCGAAAGCCGGACGATATCGTCCGCATAATCAAGATCAACTAACCTCTCACCAGGCAGCACTTCAACGCCTACATCGTGAGATTCCGCAAGGGAACTCTCCATGATAGAATCCACGACGAAATTGAACAAAAATGGGGAAATGGGACAACCCTGATGAACGCCACTTGTGGTCGGAAACTATCCGATAGGCCACTGTAGACCCTGACGCGGCCTGTAATGTTCGAGTATAGAGCACGTAAGATGTTCACATATTTCATGGCAATACTTTCCGCGCAAGAATTTCGAACAGCATGCATCCATCGCCTGAATCGGACGCACACTTGAAATCAAGCAACACAGCTATTTTCGGTCTGCGGTATGCGTGGCGCTGCTCTAGTACCTGCCGCAAAATGAATATATGGTCTATACAGCGACATCCTGGGCGGAAACCAGCCTGCTCTTCCCTAATCCGAGATTCTCCTTCCACAGTGAGGCGACGAACGAGAATCGAGGCCAGTAATTTTGTCACAACTGGCGTTAGGCTAATACCCCTGTGGTTAGAACTGTCTGTGCGACTGCCCTTCTTGTATATTGCCACTATAATCGATTCACTTCAATCAGATACGTTAGAATAGGGAGCTTAGTGCTTTGCAGAGGACGTCACCTCCATCCTTAAACAGTGCAGGTGGGAGGGAATCCGGGCCAGCGGCACGAAAACGATTGAGGGCTATGATCACATTTCGGATCTCGGCCTCCGACGGAGGCTCTAAATTAATCGTCCATGGCTCATGCTGCATCACCTGAGTAGGAAGTGGACCGGGAGCAGGGGTCAGCTGAACTGATCTTGAGAGTGCTCTGCCCAACGAGCCATACGGCGCTCCTTATGGTGTATCATTGCACCCGCGCTGTCTCTCATTGTCTCACTGACGCCTGGTTTCCTGGAACCACTGGTGCGGATAAGCTAGAATAGCTTGCGGTAGTTGCCTGCTGCTCCTGCCTCCTCTATTTCTTGATCCCTACTGGTCCACCAGGCTTCCTTATCAGCACGTAAGCTCCACTTTAGTTCGTGCATACTAGCCCGTCTGGTCACATTGTGCTCAGAGCCAGTCGGGAGGTTTCTCCTAGATTCCAGCGGGTTCACTGACCTCTGGGATATCCAGTGACTGGTGCGGTGACCATTGACAGTGCCACAAGCAGGTGCTCCTGCGTTGTGCGTGGCGGCCGAGATCCTATTCCACTGAAACTCAGTGTCATTAGAACAAGACAGGGAAAGTTCGTTATGCGGTACGTCTTGATAGGCTTGCCTGATTGAGTGCCGAGACAATTTCTGCGTTGCCAATCGTAGGGGGACGCTTGGAGCGCCTCCCGGTAAATTTCATGGAAAAACGACAGCGTACCAAAGCATAATCAGAGTCGACACAGGTACTCCAGTACGAGCGGCAATCCAGGATGGAACCACGCCACCTGTTACTTATGGCTGTGGTCAATTTGGGTCCATCGCTTGCCAGCTACAGGAGGACACCAAGTGGCACTTCGGCGCCCACCGTGTCTAAAAGCAGTGCTACTAAGAAACAACTGGTGCTCTGCACACACTTGCAGCAGACGCTCGCCGTTCTCCGCACGTCCAAAATTAAGCTCATAATAACCACCCAGCTGAGCTTCTGAAGAGCTCAGACGCCCTACTTGTTCGTTCATATCCGCTGCAAGTACTGTAATGTCTGAACTAGTAGCATTGTGTAGTAGGGCACTCAGTTCGTGATAGCCTATGTCCTTGACAGCATTTGAACTGCATTCGGTGGAAGCATAAGCGAAAATCACAAACAAACAGCGTTTTGTACTACTTCGTGATTAAACCTTAGCTGATGTCGTCAAACGGGCTGCATATAAACGGCTGTTCACCGGAATCCGATCAACCAACAATGGCTCAGCCTTGGAACTTAGAATGATACACCAGCTTGACCTGTAAGTGCTGCATCAGTGTCTCCAGATACGTGCAACCAATAACGAGAGGATAAGTCGAGTGCACTTAATTCCACAACCCCATTAGGGTCATTGATCCTAGTTTCGGACACACAACACACATCAATACCCAGTGTGTCAAAGGTGCGTGCGAGTGCAGCCTGTTGACCTATTTGTCTTAGAGTGCGAACATTGGACCTCGCCATGGAAACGGGATAGCGTGGCCTTATAAGAGACTGTTGCTGATAGGCGTCCGGTGCGTGTCTCGAGATGGTGGCTGCAGATGGTTCTACTCCACTGGTACTTCGGTTGCTGTCGATTAAGCTGGCAATTATAGAAGGAAGGTTAGTAATAGGGGTCGAGATGGGATTAAGAGACATGTGGAAAAGAAAAAAGGTAGGCGCCAGCAGTAGCATGTTTTCGCTTATCCGCCCTGATGTATGCAGCAGATAAGACGACCCTTGTTAATCTGCGCGGCAGCCGATGCAGGATGAAGTTTATATTAGAAGAAGAAGAAGATTATCGGTGCAATGCATTGAGAAGGAGTCAGAAAATGTACCTGCGCTTCACTTCCCCTGATTTGTAGTTTTCCCGGTAACTATTTATCCAAGCCGTTCACTTGTCTGTACTGCGGACGTGACTTGTTTCATCCTCGATCCGGGTACCTGCATTTCCTTGTCCTCTTTCGTTGTGCGTACCTTTTACCAACACAATCTCGCAGGATTTGGTGTTCGCATGCATGCATGTGTCATGCCCGTCGACTGGACAACATCCATTAGCCACGCTGGGTGATTACCTTATGCATAGCGCCTTTGGCTTATACGTCGTTGTCGCAACGAGACTTGACCTTAACGTGGTGAGACGGTTTGCGTACCCTTGAGCTATACTGGGTGGTGCCTACGGGCAGCTTGAGAGCTGATCTTACCAGGTTGATCAATGGTGAGAGGTCAGATAAACTCAGTCTCCTGGTCCTCCAGGTTGGGGGTTTGAAATGGGATGGCATCCATTTCCGTAAAACTAACTCCTTACCCCTCTGCCTTGCGGACAGGCTTTTGAGCCGAAGGCTTTGGATGAGGACCCTAATCGTCCTCCTGTCTAGGTCTGGGCGCCCTGGCGGTATTCCATACCACATACAACCATGTTCTATCCTGACTAACAACTGACACCCTAATGCCGACTTACATGTTCGTGCCCGCACATATCATCTATTAGGACACTCGCTCAAACTCATGACTCAGTAGCCGGCTTCAGTGCGGAAGAACCAGCTTTTGTGTGCGTATCGCCTTCGTCTGGAACGCCCTGCCTGAAACTGTTGTCTCAGCACAAAATGCAGGGGGTCTTCAAACAACGTCTAAATGCCTGGCTCTTGCATCGCTGGGCTTTCATGTTGAAAGAACTAAGGTAATCGCCAAGGTAGCTGGTAGGGTCACTACTTTTGACACTAATTCGCGGCACTCCTCTTAGTTAGCTCTTATTTAACTTTACCGAACTTTCTGTCTGACACCTTTATGTCCCCGTACTGCCACCTATGCCCTCATTTGCGAAGCAACAACACAGCCAACATCGACGTTTCTTCCAGGTAGCCACATCCCCACAATCGACACGCTAGACAACTGTGCCCCACATCATTACTGAGTCACAATCTACAATACTTGGAACCTACCGAGAACAACAGGACCGTGCCCTAAGACCTCGAGGCAGAACCACCGAAAAGTAAAGCTTACTCGTTCTGCATAAACCCATGCACCGCGAATGTATGCTATATTAATTTGATATGAATCAATCTCAAAAATCACTTTAGGGTAAAGAATTCTTTTCCGCATACTCATCAGACCTAATCGTTTACATAGCACTGATTGTGGGGAAAGCGCCAACTCGGACAGGGATTAACTTCTGGACTGTTTGAACGATCAAAATCGACAACTTAAGACAGGAATATAGAGTGTAAACCAAGTGAACTAAATAAACATGCATACACAAAGCTCAGTAGTCCGAAGTAATTAAGTGAGTAACGTAACAACCAACTAACTAAGTAACAGTGTCAGTTAGCGAAGGTAGTAGTACCGGAATCCCAAGGATTCCGCAAACAGCTATTATCCATTGCCGTGACTATTTACATCCACCATCTGAAGCCGGAATTATGTGTACAAAAACGATTCATACGGCTGATACTACTACCTTGGCAAACTGACATTGCTACTTAATTATCTGGCTGTTACGCTACCTACTTTCTTCGGACCACTGAGCTTTGTTTAGTTCGCTTGGCTTACCATCTATATCCTTGCCTCAAGTTATTGATTTTGATTGTTCAAACGGCCCAGAGGTTAATCCCCGCCCGAGTTGATGCTTTCCCCACAATCACTGCTATGTTATGGAGGAACCGGTAAAGGAGAATACCAAGTCAGTCAGGTTTACCTCACATATAAAGTATCCTGATGCACCTTAGCGTCGGACGGCCATAAATTCCGAGGTATTCCGAAATGTACGTGTACGTTTGGTCCGATCGTGAACCAAGCAGGCAGCGATGCGCACAATCCAGCGGAAACCAAGGAAGAACCACGGAAGGCGAGCTCGTAACCAAGTGTGTGTATATACAGTTAATTAAAACAAAGCTGTACAACAACTGCAGCGAAATAGGTAAACGTGAAAATGCAAAATAAGCAAATTATTTACAATCGCTACAATGTAAACCTTCGGGTCTGATGAGAGTTTACCGAAAGGAATTCTTTACTCTGAAGTGACTTCTGATGTTGATTCATATTAATGAAATGGGAATATTTGCTTTGCTGAAGACTAGCATTGCCCGTGATTCGTTGCAGATATTGATTTGAATGACGGTCGATCATCCACCTCGCAAATCACTGAAATGGTATAGAGCAGAAGGGGAGTCACGTGTCAGCTCCTTCGCTTCCCCTTCAAAGCAGGGATTTCGCAGATCATTATAATATCTCGTTCAAAGGGGACTGTCACGATCGCAGCGAAGACAACACGATCCTTGCTTGCTCAGCAGATAAGAGTCCAACAGTCATTTGAAACTTTCCTCACTCTGTGCACTGACGACTGACTCTGGTAAATTGTTCCACTTCATCACCACACGGGTGGACAAACTGACATCGGGATGGACTCAAAGCCCCTTCAGATTAAACAGTTTCCAAGTCCAGTCAGCTTCCGAGAACAGTGCATAGTTTCGCCTAACGAGCGTCCTGTTTCTTGCACTTGTAAGCGAACAAGAGCCTCCGGTACTAAGAAGTCCAGTTAACTTCCGCGGCTTCTACAAAAGATTGAAGCAAAATAGCATCCTCTGTACTATCATGCAGTACGAGGTTACAGTAACATGATGCACTAAAATTACAACAATTCTTGAAAAAGTTCAGACCAACACCTATAGAGGCCTCATTTGAAGGCCTTTGCGGTGCTGCATTCTATTAATGCTGGAGCTAGCTTATTCCAGCTACTGACTACACGATTCACAAAGAATTTGGCCCTAATATCCAGCCTATATCTCTGATGCTTGAGCTTCACTTGGTGTCCTCGCATGTGCTCTGACCCAGCTAGGTCAAACAGTTCAGTATACTGGATACCACTAAAACTCTTCGTGATTTTAAGTCTCTATTAGATCCTCTCTTAGTCTGCGCCGTTCCATTGAATACAGGTCTAACCTCCTAAGGCACCCAGCGTATGCTTTTTCACCTAGACCTTCAATCATCCTAGTAGCCAGTTTTTGTGCTTTTTCCATACAGGCCACCTCTTTCCGGTGGTACGATACCCAAGCATGTACACAGTATTCTTACCACTGTTTTGTATAAGGGAAGAAAAACCTCAGCATTAATGCTGCATAAAATCTTTTGAGGCGAAACAACTCATTCCGCGCTTTGTTGGCAGCATGCTTACATTGCGCTGAAGGTTTGAAGTCGTTCGCCACAATGATGCCTAAGTCCCGTGCTTCATCTGCACGTCGCAAATCTAGAGGCCGGACAGATGTTAGCACCGTAGTCCCTTCATTTTGAGAAGTCAGTAACTGACATTTTCTGGCGTTTAAAGGCAAATCCCATTTCACCGACCAATGCAACACAGTGCGAGGTCCATGGACAACACATCTCGATTACCCCTGCTGACGATCTCCAGATCATCAGCAAAAATATAACGGTTAATGCAGAAGAGGAGCCAAGTCGTTGCTAAACATAAAAAAACAATAATGGCCCTAAAACGGAACCTTGGGGAACACCGCTGTGAGCAGTGCCGATGATTGATCTAGCTTCACCGACCCCTTGTCGAACTATCGACTTTGAGTTGAAAAAACTCATTTGGTTCATTTCCCATCATCCCTCGCAAAATGCGTCTTGTGTAAATCAGGTCGCGATGACGAGGATAATCTTCCTCGTTCGAAGTCGCTGGTCGAATGATAAATTCCCGAACTCAACGATCGATTTCGACCCTCCTCGTTGGACTCTCTATGAGAACACTTTCGGTCTTTGTAAAAGGATAGACCGCGGGTGAGCTGTATTCAATGATGGGACGCACATGGGAAGTGAAGAGGGGTCTGAAAACCTCCGGAGTCATTCTTGGAAAAATTCTTATCGCACAGAACATCCTGTTATCAGCTTTTACCCTCCTCAAGTTGTCTTGGGTTGTGCGCAAATCAGGAGACACAAGTACAAGTCGGTAGAACGGAACACTCAAAAGGGCGTCGTTATCTAGATCTTTTTCTCATGTGGGATTGGAACGATAAGATTATCCCGCATCACACCCTGACCAACCAGTTACTACCTACATATCCTTTACTAGTAGTCCCCGCTTGGCCGGTTATGGAAGATAATAATAATAATAATAATAATAATAATAATAATAATAATAATAATAATAATAATAATGTGTCAGCTGTACGCCGTAACGGCGCTTCGCTGCCGCGCGACCACCACCAGTCGCGCGCGGGCTGAGTATACCGAGAGGACGCCCACCCCTATGCGGATTCGAACCGGTGACCTTATGGTTGCAAAGCAAACGTGCGGACCACTCGGTCGAAGTAAGTAATAGGAACCAGCACATCTGAAGATAAAAAGGGGACGAGAACTAAACAAGTATAATACTAAGACGTGAGTAATAAAAAAATGTTGGAATCTGAAGATGAGTTAGACAGGAGAAAGGAGTGGTTCGGTGCTGTCACCCAAGAGCATCTAGCTGACGCGCAAAAACCTTAATCGTAGATTTCCTGACCACACTATCAGGAAGCGAGTTCCAGCGCTCTATAACGCGGTGCGGCAAACGAGTTTCCGCCCCAATTCGATCAGGGCGCGGTTTGTGCAGCTTCAATGGGTGACCGCGGAGGCTAGGTAACTTTGCGGGCACTAAATAACCAAGACAATTCTGGGACGATCTTACCCGTAAAAATACGGCAGATGAGAATCAAGTCCCTTCTTATCGCCCGGTAGTGCATTGAGTACATTCCCGAACTAAGTAAGCGTTCAGGATACCTCTCCCCATAGACCATGCACTAACCTACTACTCACTCGTAAACCCTACCCAAGTGCATTTTGTCTCGGATAAGGCATGGTTGACAAGCCTTGATACAACTTTCCAAGTGGGATCGCTGTAATTCATCAGATAACCGCAATCAAATTGGTCGTTAAGACTCCGAAGAAGCGGCTGCCTTCTACCGATTTTCGCCTGAGTGAACTGCTAATGTATAGATGACACATAAATCAGCCTGCTGAGTGACGACTGGGATTTCACCACCGCCGACAATATATCGTGTAGGAGGACCAGCAGTTCCCATTCGGGAAACAGAACAATTGGCCAGATTTATGGGCATCATCCATAAGGCGGACCATTCCCAGAGCCTATCCAAGGCACTCTGAATTGCTCCTGTGATATCCACGACACTACAAAGCTCAACATCTTCAGATCCCCCGGCAAGTCATTTACATGGATCGCGAACAGCATTGGCCCCAACGCCGAGCCCTGCGGAACGCCACTACCGACTGCTCGTGTAGGCGAAAGACTACGCCCTACGCGTTCACACTGTTCCCTCTCTACCAGGAAAGCAGGCACTCATTTAAGGGCGCGACGATATCACATAAACCCCAACTTCAGTGGGAACCTAAAATAAGGGACAGTGTCCAAAGCCTACGAATAGCACGTCTTTAGCGTGGTCACTGTACTGCTTCGGCGCAGCTTTCACGAGCTACCAGTAGAGTAGTCTGATACGATAATCCCTTGCGAAATCCATGTTGTGCAGCACTGAGATGGGTAAATTTATTCAATCGGTTTGTGGAAAACAAGCATTTAACACCGTTACCAGCTATACCAAACATTGCCTGAATGATCAGTCTTATGCATCAACCTATAACAAAAGCGTTTGCGGGTAGATGTTATTCGGCGGCTGCAACGAAAGAACTCTATGACACGGTTTCGAGACGTGAAGTGAACCTGAGGCAAGTCACGCGAAAAGCTGTCGACATCAGCCCGTCATCCTGGCACGGGTTGCTACTCGGCCGGCGTGTGTGTGACTACAGTTGACCGGGGAAGACTGTTAGCAGGTTTGCATCTGTCTCGACAAATGACGTAAGTCGGCCCAGAAACATGCGGCTAGTGGTGATGACATGTAACCTTTAAAATTAACCGTTCTACTGAATACTGTATTATAGAGCAAGTAGAAATGGATTCTGTACAACTCTTTTGAAATATGACGAAAAACGTTATAAAAGTTGTCAACCGTGGATATCATCGTTGTTCTCATGTAATATTTAAAATATTCGACTTACGATATTTCAGGATTCACAAATGTGATATGTCATCGTAAGTGTGCAGTCGTTCTCTGTATCGAATAGAGGCAAAATACAAATCTAACAACGTTTTGAACTGTTACACAGATGTTGCCTCAATCACATGTTCGGGCAAACTATACCAAATGTTTACCACTCTCCGTTCGAAGCACAGTGGGTGGGGAACACATTTCACATCCGGCACGACAAGTTTGTATCTGTGTCCGCGTGTGCTGCATGGCCCTCTTAAGTGCAGCATTGACCTTAGCATGGGGAACTCACCGAGATGTAGAATTCGGTAGGTCATAATGAGGTCGACTCGCACCCGACGGTAGGACAAGGTGTAGAGTCCTAGTTTCTCGCACCGGTCTTCATACCCAAAGCCACGTAAACTCGGGATGAGCCTGGTAGCAACGTGTTGGACCCGTTCGATCTTTTGTGCCTCGCCTCGGGTAATCGGAAAGTAGGCGGGCGAACCGTACTCTAGCATTGGTCTAATGATAGAAGAGAACAGGCGAGTGGCAACCTCTTCAGACCATGTGCCGAAGCTACGTTTGAGCGCCCAAAGCATGCGCAGTCCGTTACGATATAGCCTGTTCGTGTTGTCCACGGACTTCAAATCGTAGCGTGAGAGTACACCTAGATCCTTCACGGAGGGTGTGGGATATAGCGTTTGGCCGTCAAGAGTGTAGGTTTGGCCGTTAGCATTCTTCCCCAGGCTCATAAATACAGACTTGGCTGGGTTGACCGGGAGAAGAACGTCTGCAGACCATGTGGATAAGCGGTTGAGATCTTGCTGAAGTAGGCCACAGTCATCGGGAGCGTCGATTTCTCTCCAAATCTTCATGTCGTCCGCAAACAAGGCACACGGCGACCGGAGAAGCTGCGGTAGATCGTTGATGTGGATCAGGAACAGAGTGGGCCCCAGCACAGGGCCTTGAGACACGCCACTTGTAGAGGGGTACCAGTCAGTTAGATGGTCGTCGACCTGTACTCTCCACTTTCGTCCAACATGAAAGTCGCGGATCCACCGGTGCAGTGAGCCACCGACGCCACACATGCTGAGTTTGTGAAGGAGAACCTCATGACTGACCTTGTCGAAGGCTTTACTGAAATCGATGAATATTACGTCGACGGCTTTCCCCTTGTTTATTGCCTTCAATCACTCATGCCTCGTCACAAGCAGGTTCGTAATGCATGATCGACCTTGCATAAAACCGTTCTGTGCGGGCGTCAGGACCTCGTTTGACTGTAGCAACTGCAGCAATCTCTTCTTCACGATTTTCTCAGCAACCTTTGCCAACCTTTGCTAACAATCCTCACTTTCGGTTACCTGATTCATCTGTTCAACAATCTGGCTGCGATTCCGGTTGCTCCGCAGATCAAGGAATTCAACCTATGGCTCTCCTTCGTCCCCGATCCTCGTTCCGTCTGGCGTGCTTCAACGTCCGGACACTCATGCAGACTGGACAGCAAGCCGGTCTAGCGCGCACTCTGGATTCCCTAGACATTGATGTCTGCTGCCTTTCAGAAACTCGATTGCAAGATCCCAGCACTGTGCTTACACTGACATCCCCCACTGACCACGAAGCCACATATCACCTACGTCTTTCTGGAGATCCAGAAGCAGCCTCAGCGGGTCTGGCTGGTGTAGGTATAGCACTAAGTGACAAGACCGAGGCGGCACTACTGGACTGGTTCCCGATTAACAGCCGACTATGTGCAGTTTGGCTTCGGGGTTCATGTAGAATCAACAGGCAACGCGAAGAGAGACGCAACTTGTTTGTGATCTCTGTGTATGCTCCAACTGACTGCAGTAGCGACTCGGTCAAGGACGATTTCTACCGAGATCTACAACAGCTCTTGACTAATGCTAAAAAGTCGGATGTCGTTATCCTTGCTGGGGATTTTAATGCACGGGTTGGCCGCCTGTTACCATACGAACGCCACGTTGGTGGTCATCACGCGCTCGATGAGAACCGCTCTGATAACGGAGAGAGACTTCTCACATTGTGCGAGGACAACCGTCTGTTTCTCTCGAGCACTAACTTCAGGCGTACGAAGAAGCGTTTCGCAACTTGGCGTCCCCCTTCGCCAACACAACCTTGGTCTCAAATTGATCACATTGCGATTAGCTTCAGATGGTGCGGCAGCATACTGGACTGCAGGTCCTTTTGGTCCACTTTCGTTGATTCAGATCATGCTCTGGCCTGCGCGAAAATCTGTATGGGTTTTGGAGGATCCCGAAACACGAAGCACCGCAAGATTGATGTAAACAGATTAACTGATTCCTCTGTCCAAGAGAGCTATCAGTCTTCACTGGCATATGCACTCAGTTGCAATCCACCGCAAGAAGTGGAACAACACTGGATTTGTATACGGAAAGCGTTGACCATTTCCGGACAGTCATGCTGCGGTCTAACTCGACGCCCTTTGAAGTCTTGGATCTCTGCTCGTTCTCTGGAGCTCTTCGAACGCCGCAAAGATATCTCCGCGGAATCAGATTGCAACGAGCGGCGCCGTTCTACCAACCGGCTGCTTAAGCAAAGCCTACGCAAGGATCGCGAGACATGGTGGTCTGAGCGTGCTTTAGAGATGGAGACTGCTGCCCTCTCTGGTAACACTCGCAGGCTTTTCCAACTCATTCGGTCCACTGGCCTCAGGAAGCCTGGTGTCAGTGAGGTCATTTGTGAGGTGGATGAGTCTCCGATCACCAACCAACAGAGGCGTATGGACCGCTGGGCGGAGCACTTTCACTCGCAGTTCAACTGGCCTCCACCATCTATCAGTACATGCAGTACACCTTGCTGTCCACCTTGGCTAGTCCCATTGAATCCACCCAGCGAAGCAGAGGTCTGCCTTGAGATTCGACGCTTGAAGCGCTTCAAGGCTGCCGGCTTAGACGGACTTCCTCCGGAGCTATTCAAGTATGGCGGTGTAGCAGTCATTAACCAGCTAACCGCGCTGTTCGCAAAAATTTGGCATGAAGAGAAAGTGCCTCCCTCTTGGGGCGAATCAGTTATTGTCCCAATTTTCAAGAAAGGTGCTCGCACTTCATGTGCAAATCATCGCGGGATGTCTTATTTCGGTTGCCTCTAAGCTGTTGGCATCCATTCTACTTCGTAGACTATCCCCAGTACGTGAATCGTACTACCGTGAAGAACAAGCTGGTTTCCGTCCTGGCCGCGGATGCGTGGATCAAATCTTCACGCTCCGCCAACTCCTTGAACATCGCCACATTTATCACAGGCCCACTATCGTTGCATTCCTAGACATACGTGCCGCTTTTGACTCTGTTGATCGACCTGCTTTATGGCGTTGCTTACTAAAGAACGGGGTGCCAGAGGAATATACCGCCATCTTACGAGCACTTTACCTTCACACATCCGGCAAAGTGAGGGTCTATGGCAAGCTTTCCTCGCAATTCGCTGTCAATAGCGGTGTGCGACAGGGCTGCCCTATGTCCCCATTCCTCTTCAACTTCGCAATCGAAGACGTTCTGTCAAATGCCCTAGAAGGTTTCCAACATTTTGGCCTAGAGCGGGTGAGCGCGCGACCGACTTAGATTATGCTGATGATATCGCCTTACTTGGTGACGATCCTCAGGGTATGCAACTCATTCTGGATCGTTTGGCGGTTGAAGCATCTAAATATGGCATGAGCTTCGCCCCATCGAAGTGTAAAGTACTGCTCAAGGATTGGCTTTCACCGGCACCCGTGCTCACTCTCCAAGGTGCACAACTTGAACAGGTAGATAGTTTCGTCTACCTTGGGAGCTGTGTTTCCGCTGACGGCACAATCAACAAAGAAGTTTCGCTTCGTATCGCTAAAGCTCGATCAGCATTTGTCAATCTGAGGCACTTGTGGCGTCGTCGCGACGTCTCATTCTCACTAAAAGGCCGAGTTTACAGCGCGTCAGTTCGCTCAGTATTGTTGTATGGGAGCGAGTCCTGGCCGATTCGCGTGGAAGACATGCGTCGTCTTTCTGCGTTCGATGCCGGTTGCTTAAGGAGGATCGCTCGTGTTCGGTGGCAACATCGAGTTACCAGTACTGACGTTCGTCGTCGGGTCTTGGGGAATGCAAGTATTTCCTTCAACAAACTAGTTTTGTTGCGCCAGTTAAGATGGCTCGGTCATGTCCTACGCATGGCACCTGAGCGTCTACCGCGTCGCGCTCTATTCGCTCGTCAAGGACCTGGCTGGAAGCGACCGCGTGGTGGTCAGCCTTGCACTTGGCGGCAGCACATGAAATCGCTGACGTCGTGTCTAGCCGCTGTTGGACCCGTACGTCTTCCAGGATGGGGACCCAAAGATGAGGAGTGCCAATGGCTTAGGACACTTGAAGACATGGCCCGCAACCGGAATCAATGGAAGAATTGTGTACAGTGTTGTGTTGATTCACATGTTTAATTCTACAAACATTGAAAATGACAAATAAAGAGAAAAATCAGCGTGTGACAAACAAACTAAAAATGTTTTGTTCTGTATTTTTGTCCAAATATTCCATTTTCTTGCGGCATATTAGCTGAAGTGTGTTGCCCACCTTCAGCTAGCATGCCACGACGATTATGACGTAATGACTGTCTCTTATACACTGATTTCCATGGCTTTCTTGGCTCTATGTCTAGTTACTAGACTGTTGAGATTACATACATACATACATATAGGTGTCAGACAAATTGGCCTGTAATTGTCTACTTTCCTAGGGTCGCCGCCTTTCGGAATAGGCTTCACCACTGAACATTTCTAGTCAACCGGCAATGAACCTTCGGACAGCGACCTGTTGAAAAGGTCAGTCATGACAGGAGAGAGGATGGTTGAGAGTGACTTGAGAACCAGTGGGTCAAACCCATCAGGTCCGGCAGGTTTGGTGCCGTCAAGGTTGGCGAGTAGTTGAGCTACCTCTTCAACGCCGCAATGCAGACTATCGAGTTCGGTAAAAGCGGTACACGTCGAACTCGGAACAGACACCTGATTATTCGCAAACACAGAAGCGAAGTGCGCCACCAATGTGAACGCACGCTCAGTGCTGGAGGTTAGGGGCTGTCCATCCGTGCCATCCAGCACTGGCAAATCACCTGCCGGCTTTAGGCGTCGCTTCACGTATGCAAAGATTCTCTTTGGGGCGGTCTTCGCGGCTAATGCGAGCTGCACTTCAAAGTGTCGGCGTTTATTCTTTTTCGCACTGTTGCAGAGGTTCCTCTGACATTTGTACCCTTCGTAATCATTGGCACAGCCAGAGAGAAGGAATTTGTCCCACAGTCTGCGCCGCCTCCGAGCCAGGTTTCCATACTCCTTGTCAAACCAATGAGGCTTAATCGGTCCTACCTTTCGACATTTCAATGGCACAATTTGGGAACACAATGACGTCAATCTCTCTTTTATAAATATCCAACAATCTTCCACAGATGCAGCTTGTGACAGAGACCAATCCAGTTGGCTCGCGGCTCGAGCAAGACCATCGAAGTCCGTTTTCCAGTAGTTGGGAGCAGGTTGCAGCGGATGTGAATGCGGCAAAGATAATTCCATATCAGCTATCAGTACTGAGTGGTCGCTCGTAGCCAGGGGCTCCAGAATCCTAATGTCACGCACTCGTTGTTCGTAGCTCGTTAACATCAGGACGAGGTTGAACGTGTTGATATGCGTGTTGGTTGGCATTTGTGTTGCGATGCACCAGTTTCAAGTACCAAATCCACGAACTTTGCTTCAACCTCACTATGTCTAGGCATCAAATGCACATCAGGCCATCGTATTCGAGGACAGTTAAAATCGCCCATAAGCAGAAAGTGTGGACGACTCATGTGGGCTTGAAGATGGGGCAGCCAATCCAAACAACGACTCAGGGGACTGCGATAAACTTCGCCCACAAGTAGTTCTCCGCGTCTGAAGCGGATGGAGCACCACATTAGCTCACACAGACCATCGTCACTTCGGTAGGTGCTCACAAGTCTCCCACGCAGGGAAGACCGGATATAAAGTAAGACACCACCGTGGGCATTCTTTAGTCTATCGCATCGGAAACACGAGTAACCGTTGAGTTCAAGTTCTTGGGTGTATAACTCTGCATGCAGCCATGTCTCTGCGAGTCCCACTAAGTCTGGCCGCTCAGACGCAACGAAACAACAAAGCTCATCGCGCTTATTCATAATACTGCAAACGTTTGTGAAGGCTACTCGCAGGCCGCAGCGGGAGCCACCGGGCGTGCTTGAAGTGTGAGCAGCCTGTTTATCCTGATTCGCGGATGGTTGGAAACCACCTGAAAATTTACGATACGAAGATTTGTTTCCTCCTCACCAGCGCGTCTTTTCAACTCAATGATGGCAGACTTGAGCCGCTCCCTGTCTACTGGGTCCAGGTCGGGACGAACATGGATCTTCAAACCTTTCAGCCTACTTAGGCGAGACATGATCAGTCTTGGACTGGCTTCGTCCACAAAAGTGATTCTCATAGGCCGATTTTGTTGATCACCTTGCTTTCCCAGACGGGTCATTTGCCTCACTTTTACTGAATCCTCACCAGCGTCGAGGAGTCTATCAATTAGACCCTGTAAAAACTCGACATCGTGATCGTAGCGCACTTGGGGTGATGGATCACTGGCCTCCGGTGCGTGAAATATCACGAGATTATAACGCCTCTGGTAGGACGAGATTGGCTTTGCTGGGCGAAGTATACTACCAGCCTCAAGTGGTTTGGCTAACTGTTGACTTACAGAACGTAAACGCTCAACGTTCCTTCGTAATTTCGTCCTCTGTTCTTTCCACTGGTCTTCAGCACTCAGACTTTCACCTGCTGGGACATCAGTGTCCGGTGGACACAACAAAGGTAAACAATTTAGGCCAGGTGCAACTGGGTTTCTCACAACGGTTGGACTTGGTGTCGGTGAGTTTGCACGGGTAGAGGAGGACGACTGAGCCGAAACCTGAAGGCTCTTCACGCTAGGTTGTTGGGCCAAACACACGGAGCTGTTCGCAACAAAACGCTGAGGCCTACACGTGGGCTTTACTCTTTCTGGCTGTATCTTATTTCGGCAATTTTCACATGTAGTTTGGATAAAATCGTGTTGGATCTCGCGAAGACGATGAAAATGCCCAATGCTCAATGCGTTCTATTCCTAATACACTTCGGTTTGGCAGTCCTCGGTTTTCTGTTTCTTATCCCTAGCTGGATTTGCGGCGCAGAGACAAGAGTGGAGTTACGACAATGGTCACGAGCATAAGTAAATCCTGCGAATTTTTCTGAGTGTCTGATATTGGAGTGAAATTGCTCTGAGGAAACGAGGGATATCAAGTCGGACAACTAAGGGTTATGCAAGTGCGAAAACCGTGCCTAGGGTAATTTATTACATGCTACATTATTATCCTTTTCGAGTTGCTTCTGCACGGTATGTATTTCCTACCTCAACAAATGGTGCTTTGGGGCACTGCAAAAGTCTTTCGTAGGTTTCGTCAATACCAAATGCTGCCCGATCAACCGTCTAGCTGAAGCTACTTTGATCTATTAGATCTCAGTCAACAGCCGAATGTGCGCCATCAGATTTGTTGACTCGTTCAACTCTTCGAAATTGTACCTGTTTATCATTGCAGTTTAAGCCCCTACAAAAATGATCGCACGGATTCGGTGAAAGATGACTTCTATTATCAGCTGAGACCTCAGTTTTCCATGGTGGTAAAACATTTATCCTGTGATAAAAATGGAAAATTCCATGAAATTTCTGCGGTACTAACATAAATTTGATTTCAATGCGAAGGCTAAAATAAAAAAATTCAAAGCACCCTCATCCATTATCTACTTGTCAGTCATGATTCAAAACAATGTCTACCGAATTCACAGGAATACAATAGATAACGGCCGGCAATGTCTGCCAGTCGTTGTTCTTTTATTCATCTTGTCACAGAAGGCCAGCGTTACTTCATATTTTTTTCCATGCAGTTCTTCCACCACTTTTCTATAGATTAACCATTCGACTGCCAGTGCTGGGAAGCCAGCCAAACCTGGAACTTCGGTATAGCTGCATGGATCTCTGGACAAGGTAATGATCTGGTTGGGGTCGAGCACTCTAGTGGCTTCCAAAAACGGCCAGCTAGCCTGTGACGTCATCAACTCCTGGGCTTTTATGGTAGCTCGGGAGAAGCAGAGTTACATGTCAGTTTGGATTTTGTTAGACGCATCAAAGGTCAGTCCCTCTGTGTACAGATGCTGCAGCCAGTTTTCGTAGGCAGACCGATCGGAGAGGTAGTTATAAATCCAATGGGTTACCGGCGACTATGATTAGGCAGTTTTTAAGTGGTGGATGAGATCCTTGCCAACGGTTGCTATGCAACTCAGTTGCCGCTTCAAAGCTTTCCGTGTTGTTTCATTAGAAAGAATATCCACAATTTCACCAACACCAGCTGTCTTCAAACTCATGTTGCACAGCTTGCAACGTAGCTGGGTAATGATGAAAATATTTGCTGTGATGTACGACTGCTCTAAGCCAAGAGTTCCAGCGGGTGATGACCGGTGCATTTGGGCCGGTTAGATTATCCACACCTTCCTGAGTTAGGTACTCAGAGTTGACACACTTTTTGTTTTCTGAAAGACGGAAATCACTTCACTTTTGCAACGAATCCGTCTCTGCAATCAAATTGACGCAATGGGCAACACATGTAATGTGAACTGAATCCTCACCAACAGGCTTAACGACATATCGGTGGCATGCTGTCATATATCGCGCCATCAGACACGAAAGCCGTCACATGACTGAAGTTTATACTCAACATCAAGCTGCGCAGAATGGCTTCTACAACTGTGGGAGAATGGACTATCTCAAATTGGTCGTCTCGATGAGGTATACTCGCAGACTATTTTTGTTAGACTTCAGTCGTTAGTATAACAGGATGCGCTGTTCCGTCTTCTCGCGATCATTTCTTTCGTCTTTTATGAGCCAGACAAGGGTATCATGGAACATGTCTTTCAATATACGTTTGTGTTTCCTTAGAGCTGGGGATTTTTCAGATTTAGCGCATTAGATTCGCAATGCTTCCATCGTTTCGTAGGTGTCTGTGAAGAAATTCCCTCAACTGGATGTTATCGGCCTTCTCTAGAGGAATGGTAGCAAATGCCATAGCAAGTAGAAGGTCAGATTCCAAAGTGTCGCGGGTTTCCTGGACAGCATTCACAACGGCGATGGAAATAACGATGCTTGTTTGTCGAGCTTTCCTCGGAGCTGGTTCACCCTTGGCAACGCATTTAGTTGATTCCTCCTCCTGATGATTCTTCTGGCTGCGAAGATGAGCGGTGACGGCTGATTTTCGAGATGGATCCACAGTTAGCTCACACGATGAACAAAATCAGCAATTTTTTTGCATTATCGGCCAGTATTAGCCAGGAAACTCCTTCATTCTGTCCAGCGCAGTTTGATTCCTATATGCCGTTTCTTTTTTGAGATGATAACTGCAAAAGATAAAAGCTGTTGATTATTACAAGCGATGGACGCATAAATACTGGGTTAGACCAAAACAAAGTCGGGAATGAACTAAGGTGCTATTCCAAGGAAGATGAAAATGCAACGAAGACAAATCTCAACAGTAACTGCTCAGTACTGAAACTACGGTATCTTCGCGAAGTACTCATTGTACAAACAACCATTCTCGCCACTATATTGACAGATCACGAAGACTTCAGTCGCTCAGCAAATTCCTATGGTCACTTATATTGCGCCGCGGAGCCCTATGCAACGAGATGACCGCTGTTAAACGCGTGAGAGGCGACAGTGCATCAAGTTCGCGGTGGATCGTAATTGGAGGCCTTGTGTGCCAGCAAGGTGTGCACGAAAGATGTGAACGGGCGGAGCGTTCGTATAATGGACAAAGGAGTGCGTGCACAGCGTGAGTAGACAGATGGTCTATGATTGCTTAGTGGATGGATTCGTGGGTGACACAGGTCGGTTTAAAACCGTGGCCGTATCAGTGAATGGGGAGACAACGGGACTTGGATAGCAGATGGTAGACCGATGACAGTTATGATACTTCAGAGGAATGTTCCAATAGCCAACTGGCTCCTTAGGCGTTTATTCCATACACAACTATATTGCTTACAACAAATACAACTTCAAAATACCTTTCTTTATGCATTTCTTATTTTTTCCGCAAAAGTATTCATTTTCCACTATTTTTCCGCGTTTCACGGAGTCGCGGAAAATTGCGGTCTTTAATTGTCAGTTGAACGCGCTCCTTCGTTGCAGAAAATGTTCAGCTAGTGAAGTGCTTGCTTGTGATCTCAATGTTCAAGTTAAAAGCTTGTCCACTACTCAGCTTCATTTGGGCGGCCAACATCACGTGGGCTCTTGTAATCATAACACAGAGAGGTTTTTACACCTGTGTGAACATGTTTGTCTATTTCTCGCGAGCATTAACTTTCGACACAGTGCCCGCAGAAAAGTGGCATGGAACCCATCAGTCCTTGGCGCGAATTGATCACTGTGAACGACTAAGCATTTACCAACTGGCGAATCCAGATGTTCTGAATGCGTGACAAAGCACAGTGGCATCCGGAGTGAGTAGGCACTGCCTGAACGGCTTTGAGAGTCACCGGTCGCATATTCGCCAGACATTGTTATAAGCAGGTATGTCTTCATGTTGCAGATCAAAATGCCAACCTGGACATTGGGTCTTCACGCAGTCTCTAGATTTCCACGACGCTCACTAATGTGTTCCGGCTGGAAGTGAACACAATGGTATTCGCAAAGTTTTCAGGGCGGAACTGCCTGCTAGTCTGAAGAGAGACTGCGAAGCCTAGTAGTCTCATCATGCATCGGAGTTGGAAATGCTCGCTGTCCTTGGTAACCATCGGAAGTTATTCCCTCTTATTCGCGAAATGAAAGCATGAGACTTGATGTTAGCGAGAGCATACGTGACAAGGGTGGGTGACCAATCTACGATTTGTTAATACACTTGGAATGTTGGACCGAACGCTTTTACTGGTAGCTTTAGTTGCGAGCTTTTCTTCGTCGAATAATCACCATTTTCCCAGAGTCATCTCATTTGTCTCGCCTCCTCGCGCGGAAGCTGAACGTTAAATCAGACCTTGAAAGTTCTTAACGTCGCGGAAGGAGATGGGTTTCTTCCAGCCTTCTTCACATTCGGAGGACCTGGTTTTGTAGATAATCTTCACAATGTACTCGTGAAGCTGCGGGATCGACGAAACTAAAGCCGCTCCATAATAGTCCTAATTTTCGAAAAGGGTCTCTCCTTCCATATGCGGCAATCATAGATGGGTCAGTCTGATCACATTTGCCTCTAGTAGCCTCTGTCATTCTTCGTAAACTGACTGTCACTCGTGAAAGCCATATTTCTGAGGCGCAATTCGGGTTTCCTCGAAGTCGCGTTTGTTTCGATCACATGTTTCCGTCTATTGTTGGAGCACCGTCATTTTTATATGCGAACCACCGTAGCCGTGTTCCTCAAAATGAAGAGTGTCTTCGACTCGGTTGATCGACGTGCCATTTGGGACTGTCTGCTGCGGAAGAGTATATCCGATAAATACGTAAGCATTATCAGAGCGCTGTACGCGCTTAACTCGGGCACTGCGATGTTTTCTGGCAAACTGTCGCCGCCCTTCTATATCTCCAGCGGTGTAAGACAGGGATGCCCGCTGTCACCATTTCGCATTTACTAGGCACGATGTTAAAGGTGTGGAGCTGGTCCCAGGTGAACGACTTCTTGACTAGGAGTGCATCGATGGCCTAGGCCCATCTGTGACTGCTCCCATTCGTACACAGTCGCATTCAACTTATTAGCATTGTATGTCACTTGTTTCGGGCAATGCTTTGCACCGTCGAAATGCACATTCCTCCCAGATTGGCATGGATCCACTTCCGCCCTGACTGTTTCTTGTGACCAGCTAGATGTCGTCGAGAAACTCAAATATCTGGGCAGCTATAGCAGCGCGATTGGAATAGAAAATGAAACCACAGGCCATGAAGCAAAAGCTCGAAGCGTTTTCACCAATCTCCGCCACCCGTGGCGTCTGCGCGACATCACTCGTCCTGGGGCGCAAAGTTTAGTATGCTTGCCACCAGTCAACCCCCCTGTATGGTTGTGAAACCTGGCCGATCAATTCCTCTGGTTACGTTTGATCGTCGCTGCCTTTGCAGGTCAGCTCATGTCTGGTGGGAGTACCTTGTGAGCAAGGAAAAGCGAATGAACCGCTCAGCACCGCTATTTCACACATCAGGCTCCGTTGGCTGGGCAACCTGTTGTGCATGCCAGCACACCGACTTTCTCGTCGTGCATTGCGCACTCAGGGTGTGGAAGAAGAGGAATAGAGGCCGAGTGATGACTTGCTCAAGAGCAGTGATGGCCCTCATTTCGAAGTTGGCGTCGATTTGTGTCTTCCGACTACCGGGCTGTGTATCGACGAACAAGTCAGGTTGGATACACTCTGACATGGCAAAGAGCCGACCTCAGAGGCGTTTGTGTTACCAGTTTATTTGTCTTTCCCCACCTTGCTTGTCTTCCCCCTACAACCGCGATCTGTCTTATAGCCTAACATATTACCAAGCAGTATGTTACCTACTGCTTTTTGGTATTCTATTATGTTTGCTATCCCGCTTTTTCATATACCTTTTGTATTGCGGCACAATGGTTCAAGTGTTTCTCATATTCAGCTAGTATGTAATGATGGCGATGATTGGAATCAAGAATCAATCTCGTAAATTTACCTTAAACGCGCTACAACTCCAATACATCGCACTGCTGTGCGTTTAAGTAAACTAAAAAACAGTACTCTAGTATTGGACGTGTGCGTTTTGAACAATATAAGCTTAGCATCTGTTGAATCGAACCGTCTGGGGAACATTGCTTTTTTATCCCAGTCTTTGTGTCGTTATACTGTACTTGTTCCGCGAAGTCCAGAGTATTGGAATAATGTAATTCTGAACGATGCTCATTTATTACGTAAAGCTCAAAAAGAGAAGCAAAAACACGATGCTTCAAGCAAACACTTTTTTCTTAGGCTTATACATTAATATACGGTAAGAAAAGATTTGTTGTTATCGTCCCTATAACAAGGAATCAACTGATTAGCTACTTTAATTTGTGATTATGATGCCAATCATCTGGTCATATACACTAGTTGCAGACACTATTGCGCTAGTTATCAGTAGAAGCCAAACGCAAGTAGCCAGCAGCAGGCCGTAATGACTCACAGAAAGAAATGGAACACTTCGGAATCGCATTTGTATGCAGGCGTGGAATGGACACATTCGCAATGCACGCCACACAACCACCAGACCTATCAACCCGCGGCATGCAGCCTCCAATAGGGAGTGCATAGATGAGTGGAAATTTCGTTGGTCAGAACCGATGCACCTGGTACATGCTATATTTGCAACAACAAATAAGTCCGCTTGCACCTCGGGTTCTTACAGTTTGAAATCAGGGGGTTTTGCGGGATGCAGTTACTTCTTCTCGTCTGATGGGCCACAGCAACTGCATTGTCTGTACCGTACTCTTCTGGACGCTCAGGTCGTGGCGTACTGCTACCTCAGTGGCAAGTAGGCCTGCTCTTACTCGATAGCTTTGCATATTGTCTCCCCGATTGTATACAGAATATCCGGCGTTCGTAGTCTAACCTATGCAAACGCCTTGAGTTTGGCCAATCTTGCTTTTTCATTGTGAAATAAGACAGGCTAGCTAGCGCAACTAACCATCGATTTCTAGTATTGACCTATTACTCTCAACCGTTTGATCGTCACCCATTGTATGTAAGCGGCTGAAGAGAATACACGAAATATACTGAATCAATACTATTCCGCAATGTTCGTCGTCCTTGCTCTGTTAAAACAACTGGAGATTACTGGTAAGTAGCAGGATTTTAGTTATCATTTTGCTAAGGTTTTCATCCAAGTAGTTCACAAGCTACATAGCAGAGCCTAGTCCGAGAAAGCACCTGACGCGTTTCGCTCTATTGGGGCTCGTCAGTGGTGCGTATTCCATCGGTCCTCTAAGGAGGATCGAACCCATGACTGCTAGAGGCAGATGCCAACTAGCCATCAGCTTAAGCCAATGAGCCATGGGGGACGTTGGCTGGGCTCTGCTATGTAGGTTGTGAACTACAGGGATGGGAACCTTAACAAAATGACAACTATAATCCTGCTACTTACCAGTAACATAAAATAGCCCTTCCTAGTTTCAAAATGCTATGGATACAGCGTCTATTGAGAGGACGTCATCACTTCACAGGCTACCACTGTCAGTGACAGTGGAAGATAGATGGTACTATATCCCAGTTAGTTTGCAACTTATATAGCCCAGACAACGTCCCCCATGGCTCAGTGACTTAAGCTGCTGGCTAGTTGGCATCTGCCTCTAGCGGTCATGGATTCGATCCTCCTTAGAGGACCGGTGGAATGCGCACCACTGACGAGCCCCAGTAAGGCGAAACGCGTCGGGTGCCTTCCCGGATTAGGCTCTGCTATGTAGCTTGTGAACTACTGGCATGAAAACCTTAACGAAATGACAACTGCAGATTGTTGCGTAAGAGTGCACTTTAACAGATTAAGCTTCCAGCACCGAAGCTAACATTTTCGGAGAGCCGAGAGGGGAACAAGAATCGTTGAAACTTGTGACCATAGGTGTCTGGTTTAACACTGATCGTAGGGTGCGCCTTCTTGTCTTTTAGAATTCTGATGCAATTGTTAACTTATTCAGACGCGTACTTCCTTGTGTTTCACGTTCTTGCCTATGGTCTGCTGTACTCTACTTCTCCCTTTCAGCTCACTAAAACTTTCACTTCCCACTCGGATCAGTACACACCAAAACTATCTCATCCTACTCCAACCAATTGCTACCACTTATCCGCCGACTAGTCATGCCTCTCCGCTTGGATACCAAGAGAAAGCTGCTTGCACGTTCTGACCGAGTCAAGTCGGTGGATATTCATCCTGTAGAACCTTGGATATGTGCCGCGTTGTATAATGGCAATGTGCATGTATGGAACATCGACACCCAACAGCTCATCAAGACTTTTGAAGTGTGCCAAAGTCCTGTGCGGGCCGTCAAGTTCGTGGCACGAAAGAACTGGATTCTAACTGGTTCCGACGACTTACAGGTTCGTTCCTTGATTGCTTTATCCTCGGTGTGTTTCCTCACCATTCTTCGGCTTGCTGCTCATGTATGAAGTTTCTTGGAGTTTTTCTTCTACTTATCTTTAGCAACTGTCTTTAGTGATTTCCTTGGTGTCATAATTTATTTCAGAGATAATTCCTCACAGTTTACTCTCAGTCAGTAGGCTTTGACAAGTCTGGAAAGGTACCGGACAGCGCTGTTTCAACCTTCTGGGTCTCCTCAGTGGTACGCCTGCCTCGGACCCCTGCCGGCTTCCGACCCCATGACTTCCGGATGCCAGCAGCATGTGCCACTAAATCATGGGTGACGTCCGCTTACCTGCATGATTGACTGTTGACTGTGATTATTTCTTTTTTATTGCAGTCTTTGTTATTGCAGTCTTTGTTATGCATATGTTCTTCCCAACATCCAAGCTTCCGTCATAACGCTGACGGGTAAAGCACATTGGTCCGTCAACTGAGAGTATTCTTCGACAGTTCGACCTGTGGTCGAAAAGATTACGCGATTACCTTGTAATCCTGAGGTCACCGCTTCGAATCCGCATAGATGGGTGCGACCTCTGTGTATGCTCAGCCCACGCGCGACTTAATGGACTCGTGGCAGCGAAGCGTTGGCAGATTGTACCGGCATACTGCTGATACATTCTGTTTCTACTCTTTAACAGCGGTTTACATGAGGGGCTGTAAAACACCCGGCTCTTTCCAAGTACCCCTGCAGCCCGTACAGAAAAACTACATACTGTTTTTTGTTCAGAATGTCTTTTACACCTTGAAATAGCCAATCATCTCTTAGTCGATTTCAATTCACACCATAAACAGGAATTCGGCTGCGAGGCATGCAAGTTACGATTTAAAAGCAGATGTGTTTTCACACTTCACCTATCTGCCGTAAACATGTCCAGCTTAAGCCTCTCCCTCTGGGGTTTGATTGTTTGCATCCGTAAGCATGTTCAGATCATGCCTATCCCTCGGAGATTAAACCGGTTATCGGCCTTGCACACACTGCTCGGTGTGTACCTATTATTTGTGTGACTGTACTGTCTACATGCGAACCGATATCACCTTCGTTCCAACGTGCAACTTTCGTTGCTATTTATGTTAAAGTGAGTGGAATGGTTTCTTTACAATCTAACGAGCACTGTTAAGATTCCACAGAATCTTTATGATTGCCAGTGCTATCCCAGCTAAGAGAAAAAGGACAGTGTACGAAGCCCGATTGTTTAAAGAAAAATTGGACGGTATTTTTCACAGCGGTGAATAGAACGAGGCATTGCGTAGTCTGCAACGACAGGATTGCCACGCCGAAAGAGTACAACATGAAAATATTATGGAACGAACCATCGACCCTATGATAAATATGAAAGCATAATGTGTGTCTCAAAACTCAAGGAATTGAAGGGTAACTTGAGAAAGCAACAGACCTGCTTTACAAAAAACGAAAAAGTGAATGTGGTTTCCGTTACTGCAAGCTATTTACTCAGCCGAGTGATCATCCTGAGTGAGAACTCTTACAATTAAGGAATGGTATGCGCGAGAAATATGTAAACATTATCCGAGCGCTATACGCGCTTAGCTTGAACAGAGTTAGGGCTTACGGCACGCTATCGTCGCCCTTCAATATCTCCAGCGGTGTAAGGCGAGGATGCCCGCTGTCACCTTTCCTTTTCAACTTCGCTATTGACGAAGTTATGGAGGTCGCGTTCACAGGACACGATTTAGGTGTGGATCTGCTCCCAGGAGAACAGCTTCTTGACTTGGGGTATGTTGGCGATTTTACCCTCCTCTGTGACAGCTCACAAATGTACCAATCGGCTCTGGATAGATTAATGCTGGCTGTCAACCGTTTCGGGCTATGCTTTGCTCCTTCAGAGGGCAAAGCTCTCCTCCAAGGTTAGCTGGAACTACCTTCTGCGCTGACGCTTGTTGGGGATCAGCTAGAAGTCGTTCAAAAGTTCAAATACCTAGGTCGTTGTATCAGCGTCCTCTAAATTGAAGACGAGATCACAAATCGTATAACAAAAACACGAAGCGCTTTTGCTAATCTTCGCCACCTATGGCGCCGGCGCGTCATCACTCCCTGAAGTATAGAGTGTACGGTGCAGAGGTACATTCGACCCTACTGTACGGTTGTGGAATCTGGCCCATTGGATCAGCCGACGTAAAGAGGCCAGTGATGTTCGACCACCGGTGTCTGCAGTTTGGCGCACACCTGGTGGGAACACCGTGGGAGCAATAAGCCTGTTCGGCGCCTTGTTTATGGCGCAGGAAGAAGAACCGAACCGCTCCGCACTGTTATTTCACGCACCTGCTTCCGATGGATGGGCCACGGGTTGCTCATGCTAGACCACGGACTCCCGCGTCGTGCGTTGTTTTGGCGCCGGGGGTGTGAATGGAAGACGAGAAGGCTCGCCAAGCGATGACTTAGCCAAGAGTAATGAACGCCTCTACTTCGAAGTTGGCCCAGGATGGGGCCTCTCAGCTCCCTGTTTAGGGACCGAACGACGATGAACACGTTTAGCTGGATGCACTTGTTGACATGTCTAGGAGCCAACCTTCATGACATTTGTGTTGTTTGTTTCTTTGTCCCTCCTCCCGTTTAGCTTCCTCTCCAACCACCATCTCCATTATTAGACATAATATAACTTTTTTGCAACACTATAGCCGGCTGGTAGCTCTCCGGAACGATGTCCATCCGCTACTGGTGACTCCACCGGCGTGCCTCTGTTGCACATTTTTTTCTTTTGTATTGTGGCACAATAGCTGAGGTGTTTACCACCTGTAGCTAACGTGTACCATGATGATAATGTTAGTGATGAAGCAATGCCTTATGAAAACGGCTGAAATTTTGTCCAGAGAAAGCACACCTATTCAAAGATATTTCATTAATCAAAAACACTGTTGCTGAACGAATTTATGAAATGCGAGTTGATTTGAAACACCAGTTGAAGGCCACATCCTCCAGACGTTTGACAACGAATTTACTATTTATGAGAAATTGAACTGGTTCCAGTGCACAGCACTACAACAATCCAGGACATCTTTCAGAAAGTCGAGCAATTTCTGCGAAACTAGTAATTGGATTTGAGTAAACTTGCATGTTTATCTACTGTAGGTGCTGCGAATATGGTTGGTAGACATAATGATGTTGCTGCTATGTTGCGTACAGAAAGTGAAAAATCACACCCAGCTTCATCATATGCACATTTTTACTGCATTACTCATCAGCTAACTTTGTGTTCAGTGATTTTAAAATGGGATCATGTGCTCAGCTTGCTCGCCAATACTGTGAACTATAGCAGAGGCGGTGCTCTCAACCACCATCAATTCAACCAGTTGTTGGGAGACATGGATAATCAGTTTACCGATATTCCATTCCACACAAACGTCCACTTGTTGTCTTGTTACAAAGTGTTGAAGAGGTTTTGTTTTTTGAGACTAGAAATAGTAACGCTTTTGGAGATGAAAGGTCAAAACATAAATAAAATGAAAGATACACTTTGCTTCCAGGATTTAGCATTCGCCGTGGACATTACTGCTCAGTTAACTGATTCCAATTTGAAATTACGAGGCAAAAACAAACTCATCACTCAGTTGTATGATGACAAATGCTTCCTTACAAAACTAAACTTATGGAAATCACAGTTGTCAAAAAGAAATTTAGCTCATTTTCCTAACTGCAACCAGCTGAACCACACTGCCGGTACTGTAACTGTACTTAACTTTGCGAAGTATGACAGTCATATATATATATATATATATATCACAAATATTTGCCCATGCGACCCTCGTGAAGTCCTAGGTTTTACACCACGGGTTTACATACCATTATCCTTCGGCGGTGCTGACTTTTCACCTTCTGTTTTATTTTTAGCTTCGCGTCTTTAACTACAACACATTGGAGCGCGTTCAGCAAATTGAAGCTCATGCGGATTACATTCGATCAATAGTTGTTCACCCCACTCTACCCTTTGTCTTGACGTCGTCGGATGATATGCTCATCCGCCTGTGGGACTGGGAGAAAAATTGGACATGTGCCCAAGTAATTGAATCACTTACTTTCTTTTGCTACATACTGTGTCATTACTTTCTCTAATTCGACGCACTTAAATTTTGCTGTTACAGGTGTTCGAGGGTCACAATCATTATGTAATGCAATTGGTGTTTAATCCTAAGGACAACAACACTTTCGCTAGTGCCTCCTTGGATCATACCGTCAAAGTGTGGAGTTTGGGCTCATCCAGCCCAAATTTTACATTGGAGGGTCACGAACGCGCTGTTAACTGCGTGGACTACTACATATTTGGAGACAAACCCTACTTGGCTAGTGGCGCTGATGACAAAACAATCAAAATCTGGGATTATCAGACAAAGGCCTGTGTTCAGACCTTGGAAGGACATGCTCAAAATGTGAGGTAAATAGTGCTTGTCGTTTCCAGTCTATTTATCGAGCGCATGTGAGTTAATTGCTTTTACCCAGTGGGTTGTGGTGTGGGATGTGTCACCTACATGTCTGGTGCGCTGTTACATGTTCATGATGTGTATAGTTCCAGTCGTGCAACGTAGGGTGGGAAAGGGGTTAGTGTCATAATGCGGCGCCAGCCATATTTACCGTATGACTACGAAATTGTGCTCCATGCATATGATTTTAACCAATTGAATTGAACGAGGCGGTAAGAAGACGAAAGCTGGTGGACACATACATTTCATATTGTCTCCTCAGTACTATTACCAAAAACCGATATGCTACTACCTAAGTAAATATAGGTGTGAACCTACAAGCTTGAGGTGCAAAATGAATGACCGAAGTTCCATTTCTGTGTCCATGGCATGCTTAAGCTGATAAATCATTGTTTTTGAACCCACAGGACTGGTTTCATCCGGCTTATTGCCACGGCCTAGGCGAAACGGATGAAGCGGGGATTAGAGTGGTGTGACAAGATTGTGGGCGCTGATCCGAGCTCTATCGGGTGACGCGTGACCAGTACGTGTCTACCTATTGAGGAAGCTAGCGGCCTTCACGAGCACGAAGATTCAGGGAGGCGAGCAGGGATGTTGATCAGTTTCACTTTTGACCCAACTCGGCACGTGTTTCTTTACTCGGGAAATCAAAGCCTGCTCAGTTCTGACTGTGTAACTGGCTCTGTAGCCGCATACGAATTGCTTTATGCAGTGTGAATTATCCCCGATTGGCTAAGCTTCCGTCGTTAGAGGAACCGGCAAATTACGAGTTCGGTTAATGACCACAACTTGAACAGCGTAGCAGAAATTAAACGTTTGGTGGTCTTCAGTGTAGAGTAGGCACTCTTGAAAAGCAACTCGATATAGCTATTTTTCTTTGTTGTTATATGTACTAAGTCTCTTGGACCTCGCTGTTGACTGTGTTTCTCTATGAATATGCAAGGGTAACCATTCGCCATGAGCGTAGTTGTAATTAACTTTGGCTCCTTGACCAGACAATCCGCCTAGCAAATTCGTCTAACGCGGCTAATTAAAGTTTTCACAAGTGTCCGTTTGTACCATATTAATGTGAAGCTGGTGAAATGCAAGTATTGGCCGGATCATGTAGCTTTTCTGTAGACAGACCTCTTTATTAGTCAGTCATCCTTGCGACTGATAGGGATGTCAAAAAATGGTAAACAGTTCTGATCCACCTCACAGTTGACTCGCAGGTTGGCATGTGCGCCGGTAAGCTGCTTCACCTATTAGCACAAGGCCAGTTTATCATTCAAATAGCGCTTGCAGTATAGCATCTTGGCTATTTCGGTAGATATGCCTTTTATACCATCAGCATAAAAAAAGCAACGAGTACAGGGCCTAGTGGGCTACCCATTGGCATTCCATCGATTTGACAGTATGGCATATTCTGAAAGTGGAAGTTAACACTTTCAGTACACACAGCAATGATTCTTTTAGGAATTCGACTAGAATTGTTAACGATTAACCATATTGCTCAGCTAGTTGTAGGTGTAATCAGCTGACTGGTGTAGCGGGACGTTAGTGAACAGAAATTCCACATCCAATGAACACAGGTTGCTGTTATCCAAGCCATCGATAAGTTGAAAGGAATCCTTAACAATATTGGGATTGGCCAGTTGTCGCCAACGAGCTAATTTGTGTTGTGGCGCATTTATCACCGATAGAATCGGTCTAAGTGGCCTTCCGCTCTTGTGCGTTTTCGGTGACCCATACAGCTGTGGAGTAGTGCTGCTGCTTGGCTTCGAACGGTTATAGATGTCATTATCAATCACACAATGAAGAAGCGTTTCAAGATGGGCAGCTATGCGAGCTTCAACGTCAGTTCCTCACCGTAAGTCTTTCAAACCTGCTCGTGTAGTTAAGTGACACATTTTCTGAGCGTACTCGGCCTTATTCATGACAAACACTCCAGTGCCCTTATCCAGTTTCATCACAACTACGTTCTTGGCACGTAGTTCGCGTAGCACCTGAAGGTGTCGACATGTAATTGCACATTTTCACTCCCTGACAGTCCTTGCTTCTTGGGCGATATCAGTCAATTTGCTTATAAACCAAACAAAGATATCTGGACTGGATGGTTGAAACTCTTTAAATTGATCAAAACAGTTCTCAAATTTTGCTTCTCTAAACAACTCGTTCAGCCTCCTAGAGGGAACTTTATAATCAGGCCCGTATGACAATGCTTCTAACTGTAATGCTCTACGTCTGATAAATTCACCACATACTTACTAGAATTACGACTAATTGGCTTCTCCTCCTGGCTTTTCGTTGCTTTTCGTTTCGGTGTTGCAGATTCCGTAACGTCTTCCACTGCGGCAGAGCTTTCGAACCTGGGCTGAGATCTTAGTTGCCTTATGCTGCTGATACGCCTTCTCTTCCGAGTGCACAGCATGTTCAACACACTGCCTTTTCAGCCGCAATCGACAGCTTCCCTTTCTTTTTCGACCCACAGCTGCTCTTCTCTTCCGACGCCGTTCAGCTTTAGGTATCTGTTTAGAACATACTCCGACTCTAGGCGCTAGATTATGAGGCTGCCTTGGCTCATTTTTGTGGCCCATCTTTCGCCGCCGTGAGCGCTTTCGAAAAGTGTATCGCAGACGATTAGTCGAGATTTTTTCCGGTTTCACATGTTCGGTGACTCCAGAATCGGCTTGCAGTTGAATTCGTTGTTCTTGATTCGGCAGTTTTGCATCAATGCACCCCTCCCCGACGTTATCCCCCATGTTATTTACTGCCATTTCTTGCGCTTCTTGCGGATTTACGCTACCAAGTGAGCTAATGTTGGTCGGTGGACGGCGACGAGCGAAATGGCCTAACCGGCCTTCACAATAATCACCAAATCGCTCGAGCGTTTCTGAAAGATCCGGTTTTTGGCCATGATCGCAGAGATTCCAGACTGCTAGTATTCATACCGCATCATGGCCGATGTCATGTCTGAACATGGCTAACTGATACGGCATCGGATACCCATCCAATTCGGTCAGTGTCGCGAAGTTCATCCACCGCTCTCCACAGGCGCCAGTTTTCGGGCAGCGCACCCTCCGTCATCTCTAATGGAGTAGGCACCACTACAAGTGGCTGCTATCCAAAGCAAAACTGCTGATCGCTCATCGGGTTCTTCTTTCCCTCTGTCACCATGTTACGTGCATGGTTCTGCCAGCCGCGTCAATGGAAAGAAAGCACACCGGCTATGCACATAAACGCTGTATTCACAAATTTAAGGCAACGTACAACTAACTGTGATTTTAAAAACTCACCTGCCCACTCGATCGATCGCCTGATCGACCACACTGCGGCAGGCAATTCCGTTAGCCCCAGCTGTCAACTCCCTCACATTTCTGATACCTCCCTTCTTTTCTACCTTTTTCTCCTACCCCATCTCGTTCCAATTACTAACGTTCTACAGCTCCAACAGCTGTTACATCACTAGACTTTTGCTATCTGCAGCTGTCTTCACACAGCCACGCTCGCACTCAAAGACAAATAATTCAACAGGCTGCACTCGCACGCACTTTGGACACCCTGGGTATTGACATGTATTGTGTGTTCAAAACTAGGATCAATGACCCTCAAGCTGGAGTGGCATCGATCTCAACTCCAAGGCTGCGTCATTGTTGGTTGATTGAATTACTGTGAACTTTTCGTTTGACGACATCAACTAAGGTTAGATCACGAAGTAGCACTAGAGGCTTTTTGTTTGCGGTTGCCGCTTATGCTCCCACGGATTACATTTTTAACACTGCCAAGGACTACTTCTACCCTTCAGTGCACACCCTGCTTCGCATTATTACCAATTCAGATATCGTCTTGTTGCTCGGGACATTATTGCGCAAGTAGGTCGCTTGAGCTCTTTCGAAGCTTGACTTGGTGGAAAGCATACACTTATATCCGACCGTAGAGACAACGGCTAACGTCTATTGCAACTGTGCGCGGAAAGCCGGCTGTATCATAGTAGCATTACTTTTAAACACAGTGGACGCTGAATCGCTACTTGACATCACCTTCTACCTGGCTAACGATGGACGCAAATAGATAATGTAGCCATAAGTTGCGGATGGCGTGCTTCCATCCTGGATTGCCGCGTACTGAAATACTTGCGTCGACTCTGATCTTGCTTTGGTCCACCTTCGCTTTTCTCTGAACTTTAGTGGGAGGCGTACTAAGCGCCTCTCGATTGGCAGACGCGAAGTTATCCCAGACCTCCGTCACGCATGCATACCAGGATCCTCTGCTCACCGAACCTTCGCTATCTTGCCCCATGATAATGGACTTCAAAGGAATAGGATCTCGGCCGCCACGCACAATGCGGAATCGACTGCTTACGGAACTGTAACTGCACCAGTCACTGGGTATTCGATAGATCGACGAACCCTTAGGAATGCTGAAGCAACCTCTCGGCTGGCTCTAAGTACAATGTAACCAAATAGACTGTCCGGTCCAAACTAAAGCGGAGCCTGTGTGATGGACTAGTCGGGCTCAACAAATAGAGGAGGTAGGAGCGGTAGATAACTATCGCGAGCTCTACCAACTGATCCGCACCACTGGTTCCGGCAAACCAGGCTTCAGTGAGGTGATCAGAGACAGCGCGCGTGCCCTGATTCACAATATGGACGCTTTCGAGATCAGTTTAGCTGGCCTCTGCTTCCGGACCCCTTCCTAGTCAACTGATGCAGACTAAGTCGTCGATGGTTAGTTTAAACTCAGCATCAGAGGCTAAGATCCCAAATGCGATCACAACCCTCAATCATTCTCGACCTGCTCGCCTGGATTCCTTCGTAGCCGCACTATGTGAAGATAGCGGTAAGGTCGTCCTCCCTGTTGGAACAGGTCTGGCCGGAAGAGGCCTTCCTAGTTAACTGGAGCGAATCGATCATAGTGACGATCTACACGAAGGGCAGTCGCACAGACTGTGTTAACCACAGAGCTATTATCCTAATGCCAGTGGTGACAAAGTACTAGGCTGAATTTTCCTTCATCGGCTCATTGCGGAATGGGAATCCCGGATTAGGGAAGAGCAGACAAGTTACCCCGCAGGACGGGGCTGTATACGCCATATAGAGTCACTCTGCGGTAGGCGCTATAGCAGCGCCACGCATACCGCAGACAGACAATAGCTGTGACCCTCGACTTCAGGAGTGCGTTCCACTCAGTTGTTCGATGCATTCTGTTCGAAATCCTTGTGCGAAAAGGTGTTCGCATGAAATATGTGAACGTTTTACGCGTCCTGTATTCGAACAGTACAGGCTGCGTCAGGACCTATGGTGACTTGTCGGTTATCTTTCCGACAACAAGTGGCGTTCGTCAGGGTTTCCAATTCCGCCATTTTGTTTAGTTTTGTCGTGGACTGCATCATGTAGTGCCTCAGGATGCTGGTGTTGAGGTGCTGCTTAGTGAAAAGCTGCTTGACCTTGATTATGCGTACGATGTTGTCTTGCTGTTTGACGATGTTGGAGCTGCCCGATCAACCCTGAATAGCCTCTATAGAGTGGTACCGTTATTTGGTATGGGCTTCGCACCTTCAAAATGCAAAATGCTGTTGCAGTATCACCAACCACTTGATGATCCCTTGACTCTAGATATCGAGAAACTCGATGTAGTTGATCAATTCACTTGCCTTGGTAGCCGTATCAGCAATGGCGGATGCATAGCTACTGAAGTCAGTTCACGCATTGCAAAAGCCAGAACTGCGTTTTTGAATCTGCGACATCTTTGGCGACAGAAAGGGATTTTTCTCCATTTCAAAGGCCGTGTTTAGAAGGCTACAGTGAGGGCCGTCCTAATCTATGGAAGTGGAACTTGGCTCCTTCGGTCTGAAGATCTGAGGCACCTTCAAGTCTTTGATCATCGCTGTCTGCAGCGCACTGCTGGTGTCGAGTGGCACCAGTGTGTCCGCAACGATGATGCGAATAGGTGAGTACTAAGCATTGATGACCAAGCTACTTCCCTAGAACAGGATTGCATTGAATAGGCTGCGCTGGCTTGGGCACGTACTACGTATGCCCGGTCACTGCTTGCCTAGGAGGGCCTTGTTTAGTTTGCCAGATATAGGGTGGCACAAGGCTCGAGGTGGACAGAAGTTCGCTTGACAGCTGGAAATGAAGTCACTGACGACCGAACAGGGTGCCGTCGGTCCGCCTCGCCTTGCACTTGGCTGGAGACTTTACAGGGCATGACTCAGTCGATGCCAGTGGCGCTTCTGCTGCAGTCTCCTAGTCGGACTGCTTGTTTAACAAGGGTCTAGTGCTGTGTTATCTGCAGGGTAATGGCTGATTATGACACGGGGCATTGAAGGCCACAAGGAAGCTGTCAAGCCGATGCCACCTTATCTTTGCATGGCAGCCAACCGTTTGTGTTGGTATGATATTGACAAGGTTTAGGCGTCTTGACTCTAAATGTCTACTTAGGGCATTGAGATTTTTCTGTAAGTCCCACTTCTATTATTCTTCTTTCCGTAGTTCATCATGGTTGTGTGACAGCGAAGCATCAGATCGATTGGCGGATGTACTGTTGTTGATGATGATGATGATTATGATGAATCCATATTCTCAGTGAGCGACCTGTGGCACCACATCCGTGACTAGGTGACTGCTGCTGCCAAGGAACCGATCGGGTGCGCAAACTGTAAACAGCCCGACTGCTTGATGACAACAGTGCGACCATTGGCACATTGGTTTCGGAAAAGAATGAAGCATTCGTTGCGCATGTGGGTGACCTTGCCGATGCAGAAAAAGAGCGTCCTTTTCGCAGATTTCGATGGCAACTGACTCGAGAACTGCATCGCATCAGGAAGAGTTGGTGGACGGAGAAGGCGAAGCAGATGGAATGCTACGCCGAACGCCGCTAACACAAGGAGTTCTTTGACTTCTTGAAATCAGTGTACGGACGCACGTTGCTACTGCTGAGAACGCTGCTCGATCCTGTTTCAGGCGCTGCGTGCACACAGACTACAGACATAATGCAGATCTGGCGAAAGCACCTTGACTGTATCTTGAACAGCCCTACAGAGATTCAGTGGTCTATATTGCACCGGCTGCAACAGCAAGAGGTGAAGATGTGTCTTGTCGACACTGGACTAGACGCAGCTGCAAAACGGGAAGTGTGCCGGCGCTGAGGGGATACCGCCTGCAGTGTTAAAACATGGCGGATCAACTTTGATGCACGTACTTTACTTCTCTTCGCAACGCGTGTAGTTTGAAGAATGTATGCCATCCGAGTTGAAAGATCCCCTTGTGCTACCACTGTACAATAGCAAAGGGAGCAAACAGTCTTGTGCGGGGAACGTGATCACACAAATCGTCTTGTCACTCAGGTCGTTGAACCGCACGTGGCGGAAAATAAATGTGGATTTCGTTTTGGCCGCCGCTACGTAGACATGCTGTTCGCGGCTCAGCAATTGCAAGAGAAATACAGTGAGCGGCACCAGCCATTGTATTTACTGTTTGTAGACTTCACCAACGCATTTGTTACGATGAACCGCGAGGCACTGTGGCTTTGGCTTTAGTTAACTTGTCCGAGTAAGTTTGTGAGTTTGCTTAAATGTCTGCACAGTGGGATACGAGCGAGAGTGCGGCTTAGTGGGTAAACCTCGAATGACTGCTGTTGTCTCAGTAGTACCGCTTTTCAGCACAAGCGTTCACACCTCGTCACCTGGCGCCCACCGAATTCCTCGATGACCTAGACCCAAATTGACCATATTGTCATCAGCTACAGGTGGCGCACATTAGTCCAAGACTGTCGGTCAATTTGGAGCACGTACCTGGAATCCGACCACGCTTTAGTGCGCGCACACTTGGCGCTGACTCTTCTCGCTTCAAAGAAGCGTCTATCTTCTAGCCTTCTTACCTGTAACGCAATCTGCAGTTCAACAATATCATCACGAACTGGTCCTCCAATTGTCAGTGATGAATGAGGTTGTTGAACCAAATGCTGTTTGAAATCTTCTCACATGTGCCATGATGAATGCCTTCGACGCATGCTGTGCACCCAACTTGAAACTTCGTAACTACGAATGGATCTCTGAGACGTCGATCAGCTTGCTCGAGCATGGAAATACGTTCCAGTGGTTACTGAGTTTCGGCGTGTCCGTAACTCTCTGAAACGACGTATCGTAAGGAATCGAATCGATCGGTAACGTTGGTGGATCGCAAGGGCCCGTGAGATGGAACACGAGACAATAGCTGGGAAACAGGGGCAGCTTATCCATTCTCAGCGTTGTCGACTAGCCCGTTGGGCGGAACCTTTTGAAGAGCAGTTCAACAAGCCTGCTGCGACATTGCCGCTTACCGAATCGCCTGAGCCGTCGTGGGAAGCAGATGTGACACCGTTCACTTTGGAAGAGATTCGACATCAGATTTCCTTGTTGGGACGAAACAAGGCTGCTGGACCCGACGACCTTCCTCCATCTTTGCTGAAAGAAGGTGGTGACACTTTGTGGACTGGACTCGCTACTCTGTTTAACACGATTTGGAACAGTGAAGAGTTTCCTTCAGACTGACGACTGTCAACTCTCGTGCGGATCTTCAAGACCGGTCAGCGTACTTTGTGCGATACTCATCGAGTCATCAGCCTTGTTTCCATTGGATCCAAACTCCTCACGGATATCATTCTCCGACAACTTATTGGTCACCGTGATAATCGAATCGCTAAAAGCCAGGCTGGCTCTCGCCTTGGTCGTTGTTGTATCGACCACATACTTACTTTTTCAAGTGTTAGAGCACAGACACACATACAGACGACCGACAATGGTGGTTTTCCTTTGCTTGAAAGCGGGATTCGACTCTGTTGACCGCGCCCGCTTGTGACACCGTCTATCCATGAAGCGCGTGCCGGATAAATTCTTTTCCATTCTCAAATCTGTCTGCTGTGACTCCTGAGGCCGTGTAAGTGTGTACGGGAGCTGTCTCCTGAGTTCCCCACGACAAGTGTGGTTCGTCAGGGTTGTCCTATATCTTCTTTTCTCTTCAACTCTGTTATTGAAATGATCACGAATGACTCCGTGCTTTCAGACTCTACCGAAGTGGAGGTTCTACCAGAAGACCGACTGACAAACCTGTAGTGTGCGCACGACATAGCTCTTCTTGGGTCCGACACAGTGGCTACGCAAACACTGCTGGATAAACTGACCTGTAGCGCCAGACGCATCGGCATGTACTTTGCACCTTCAAAGTCCAGTTCTAGCTATCACCAAGCAGCTACTGGAAGTGGTGTATCGGTTAACTTACCTTGGCAGCTGTGTTATCTCTGGTGGTCACACCACTGAGGAAGTTACTTCGTGTATCAGCAAGGCGCGTTTGGCTTTCCATTGACTCAGCCATCTATGGAGACGGTGGGATATCAGCCTATCAGTGGAAGGTAGCGTGTATAACACTGCGGTAAGACCGGTGTTACTGTGTGTGGATCAGAGACCTGGTCAGTCGACGGCAAAGATATTAAACGCTTGGCAGTGTTTGACGACCGGTGTTTGCGGAGTATTGCTCAAGTTTGGTGGCAACACCAAGTGACCAATATTGAGGTCCACCAGTTGGTTTTTGGCAAGTGGCCTCCTGGTGCCTCACTTGGGTGTTTGCGGAATCCTAGTCGAATATGGTGGCTAGGCTATGTCCTCCGTATTCCTGTTGGCCGGCTTCATCGGGATGTATTATACGCCGTGCCAGGTTGGGTGAAACCGCGAAATGGCCAGTCCATGACAGGGCATAGTGGCATGAAGAAATTGACTGAGAGACTTGGTCAGGTTGGTGCGTGTTGTCTTCCTGGATGGGGGCCTCGGGATAGTCCACACCAAAGGTTAGCAACGGTATCTGACATGGCGCAGTTACGCAGTCAGCGGCATTCTTGCATTCGGTTTCTTACATCTGATCGTTAATTTTCATTCCACTCTGATTATTTTACCGCACTCCTTTCTTGCTTCCATTTCCTTTTGATTCTGTTTGTTTTTGACCCCACTATCTTGCCGTTGTTATTTATTGTTATTCTCATGACGTGAGTCGTGGCAACTGGATTTACCGCATTTCGGTGCTCGGATCATAGTTGATCAACTGAACTGACTGAACTAAACTGTCTCTGGTGTGATGCAAGACTGTCTTAACCCCTATTCTTTTTACTACTTACCTTCATGTAATAATGTCTTGTGGTTTTGCTGCTGTTTGTGATTACCGTATCTGTGTGGAACGCCGTATTGGTGATGAACATCCGCCGCTTCGGGTCAGGAACCCTAGTGTGTGAGACAACCATACGCATGTTGTTGTTTACCGAAGACTGTGCGTTGTTTGCACACACACATCGCGGATGAGTATCAACACGTGACTTCGGTTGTCGCTTCGACAGCGGTAACATTCGGGCTCACCATAAACACAAGCAAGGCTCTTTTTTAACCTTCGCCAGAAGTGGAATCCGTGGGCCTGCCACAAATCCACACTGGCAACGACGTTTTGGAATCAACCTCGAGAATTTCCTATCTAGGCAGCGTAATGTCTAACGACTTGCAAATGACGAGCGAGCTGCGCATGCGCGTATCGAAGGCGGCTGTCGCATTTAGCAAGCTGGAAAAGCGTGTGCGGAACACTCACCAGCTCACTGTCAGGACGTAGCTGCTGGTATGCTAGTCTATGGTGCTGTCCGTTCTTCTATACGGCAGCGAAATCTGGGCGCTTTATCGCAACGATGTCCGTCATTTGGACCTTTACCATCAACAGTGTCTGCGTCATATTCTGAGCATCTGCTGGGGTGAGCGTGTTGCAGACACGGTGCTCCGACACAGTGGCATGTATGCAGTGGAGTGCATACCTCTGCTGAGGCGCATGAAGTGGCTCTGACATGTTCGTCGCATGGATCCGACAAGGATACCGAAACAGCTGCTCTGTGGCCAACTGCGTGCAGAAAAGCGGCACGTGGGAAAACCGGAGTTACGTTACCAGGACATGATCAAGGTGAGTTCATCATGAACTAATGTTGATTTCTGCTGTTGGGATGCGATGTTAGTGGATCGGTGCCAATGGCGTGAGCATAGCTGGAGGGCATTTTCCCGGGTGCATGAGAAATCACCACTGCATGCGGAAAAGTAACGTTGACTGAGGAAGCGACAGGCGCTGATAGAGGATAGCGCATCGACGTCGAGCGCATTGTGCTGTAGTAACTGTGGTCACGAGTGCCTGAGGCAGGCTGGCTTAGTAAGCCACCAGCATTGCCGCGATGGGCGAAAATCTAAGGGAAGACGAGTAGGTTAAATATGTAGTCATCATCAGCACAGTGGTTGGTAAGATCACTGCTTCGGATTCAATTTACTAACCCAGACACCAATAATGCGGTTCATGTAGCACGTCTGCTACATCATCGCTGAAGTTGGTCTGTACATGTGCTTGCGTGTTGAGTTTCTTGCATTTCAGGTGTTGGCGGCTGCTTGATGTCCCCGGTGTAGTTACGCTTGGTTTGAATGTTGACAAGGGGCCTACCTGTCTATTTCCCACCACCTCGCCTATACTGGTTCCAGGAGACATCTGGTCGTAGCTGGAGTGGATGGAGTGCACGGTCCTCGTGATGACCGTGCTAGGATCAGAGAGTGGTTCCATGCATCCAATGTGGAGCGGTCTACGGTCCTGCCACCGCCTCGTGTACGTCTGGTAAGCATGATTCCCCACATAGACAGGAGTGCTACGGCTGTGTATGTTGAAGGATTGTGAGCCGGCTCCGTGGATGAAACGTGACTCCCATCCACATGCCTCCCAATCTTATTCCTTCGAGTTTACACTGAATATGTTGTGTGTGGATGCAGCTGTGGGTGGTGCACCCATAGTCCCTCTGTGGTCGATCCCGGTTTATTGCCCAGTATTTCAAAATACAATTTGTTTTCTCATAAATATGCCAAATTTTCACCGTTTACTTGCCCATTGCCAGGATTGTCTCACCGCCTAATTGCCCAGCTGTATGGACTGTACTCTTGTCGCTTTGTCAATTTTGCGCCGTCGTTCCGACTATCTTTTATTTCGATTACCCCACAGCTTACCAGTCCGATCGAGTCAAGATCAATAAAGATATCGGCGGCGTTATTGACAGATCAGCAGAAGTTAACTACGTCATTCAATGCACTCACAAGTTAAATGTACAGACGGCTATGTGCAAGCTCTTGGCCCTATTCAAAACTCGAAAACTGAGCAAACTCGGGTAATCTTTCCGCTCCACATTTGTCTGTACTCTATTGGTGACACACAAGTATGGCCAGTAACAGAAAGGATTTGTCCCTGACAGAAAGTTGAACGTTTTGGACAAAATTAAAACTTATCCATTAGGAACCTCGCAGGCCAAGTTGTCACATGGTTTACAGCTTTTTCGTCGTACCCTAGCCAGTTTGGTTGTTAGCGAAATGGAAATCCGGCAGACTTTGTCGCATGACACTATAAGCTCTCAGGAAAGGAAGCGATGTGGAAAGGATGAAAAAGTTGAAACTGCAATGGAACTGAGTGATATCGTTTCGTGAGCACAACTAAACAGTTACAGGCCCGTTTCTGGAGAAAACGATAATAGCATGCGGGCACAGAATTGGAAAAACTTTTGCTGCCACAGAAGGATGTTTGTAAAAACGGAAGAATCGAACTCAAATTGTGGATAAACGTGCGCATAGCGAAGCGTTCCGCAGACAGAGCAGTTTGTGAATATTGGCTCAAAGATCGACTGCCTGAATGCATTTGATATACTTGCATTCACTGAAACGTGGCTGTCTCGGGACATCACGGACGGTGAAGTACATCTGTCTGGCTACGCACTACTTAGATGTGATCGCTTCATTGGCCGACAAGACGGGGGCGTTGCGCTTTACGTTAGATGTTAACTTGACGTTTCACGTACCTACATGTTTCGGTCGGTAGATAAAACTGTGGATGCTCCGTCGGTAGTGATTAGCGCTTCCTCAGCTCAACTTACAGTTGTACTTGTGTATAGAAGCCCTAGGAGTGCATCCAAAGAGGTGCTTGACTTTATTCGCTCCCAATCCGCAAACAGGTGTTTGATACTGGGGGATTCAAATTTACCAGAAGTTTGTTGGGCAGATCTTTCTTGCAACTCGGCGGAAGGTACTTTCGGTGCAGATCTACTTGAGCTTACGCTACAAGTACCGTTGCCTCAGTTCGTGGACCTCCGCACTAGGTACATGGATGCCCAACTCCCGTCTATTTTTGATCTAGTGTTTGCCAAGTCACTAGACTTCGTAGGTGACATCACTTACAGCTCTTCCTTAGGTGCTAGTGATCATGTTTGTTTATCGTTCAGGTGTACTCTGACCAGGCGTCACCAGAGCATTGCTAAGCCGTTTCCAAACATATGGCGTGCTAACTATCAGGCAATGCGTATCAAGGCTTCTGGGTTGCGTCGCGAAATCTCGGTGGTTGATACGGTTCAGGCGGCCTGGTATAAATTAAGTTTTATCTCACGGAAGTGTCTACTCCCTACATCCCGCTTGCGAGGAGAAAGGAGACACGAGCGCGGCCGCCGTGGATAGATACCACTGGCAAGTACCTGCTCCAGAAGCGTTCTAGGTGCTGGAGGACCTACCGTGCGGCTGCATCAACTAGCACCTATGATAGATACCGCGAGGCTAGAAATAGGTGTAAACAACACTTAAGGAAAGTTCGACTGGTGTACGAAAAGGAATTGGCTGATGGAGCTTCGGAAAATCCGAAGAAGTTCTTCGCTTATGTTAAGAGATGCTGTGGTTCACATTCGGTAATCCCAACTTTGATGCGGGCTGATGGAACTCGTGCGTATGCGGACTCAGATAAGGCTCGTGTACTTGGGGAGCAGTATGCAGGGGCTTTTGTACGTGAGGCCGCGTTGACTAGTGTTGAACTTGTCCCCAGAGTACCTGAGTTTACTGTGGTGGAAAACTGCTGCAAGAACTGAACCCTTCCAAAGCAGCTGGACCTGATTCAATTCACCCGAAGCTTCTGCATGAGTTGGCAGTGGAACTAAGTGGACCGCTGACGAAGGTGTTTCAGAAGTCACTTGACAGCTGTACATTACCTTCTGAATGGAAGGAGGCTGTCATCTGTCCTATCTTCAAAAATGGTGACAGGAGTCTGTCAGCCAATTATAGGCCAGTCAGTCTGACTAGCGTCGTGGTCAAACTGCTTGAAAAGCTGGTGAGAGATTCGTTGGAAGGTCACTTGAATAGATTTAATCTACTCAGTAGTGCACAACATGGATTCCGGAAGGGGTTTTCGTGTCTGACGAATTTGTTGGTTGCTCGTGAAGCTTGGGCCGAGGCAATGAACAATGGGCACGTAGTGTACCTGTCGAAAGGCTTGTCGAAAGCATTTGATAAGGTACCCCACTTGAGGCTATCACAAAAGCTGAGCTCCTACGGCGTATCTGGCCGCGCCCTTCACTGGGTATCTGCGTTCTTGTAGGGAAGAGAGCAGTGTGTACGTGTGGGTCGCAGCTTATCCTTTAGGCAAGCGGTCTTTAGCGATGTCCCACAGAGCTCGGTCCTTGGACCGATGCTGTTCTCCATCTACGTAAACGATCTCCTTGGAGAGCTTGGGTATCATCCCTATTGTTTGCTGATGACCTTAACCTATGGAATGTTGTAAACGTTCCTGGGGGTTCTGAGGCCATACAGCATGCCCTGGACAGACTCTGGGACTGGTCTACTTTGTGGCTACTGTCCATTAATCAGGCTAAGTGTTCCGTCCTTCGTATAGGAGCAACTTTTCCGCCTTCGAGCTACGTACTCGGTGGGGTCGAACTCCCCCTTGTCTCCAACCAGATAGACCTAGGCGTCGTCCATTCCTCGTCTTTGCATTCTGGTGACAACTGGAAGAAAGCCGCTAGTAAGGGTTTCAGAATGTTGTGGTTAATAGGCCGTTTTTTCGGGGTCTTAACTGCCGACATATTTGTGAAGCTGTTCTCAGCTTTCGTTCGGCCCCACCTGGAATACTGCGTCCAGGCTTGCCCGCCCTGCCTTGTTCAGGACAAAATGGAGCTCGAGAGGGTTTTGAGAGTAGGTACCAAATTGGTTGAGGGGTTACGGGGGCAATCGTACCCCGAGCGTCTACTTAGCTTGGGTATGTATTCAATGCACTACCGACGGCTTCGAGGAGACCTAATCCTTACTTACCGCATATTAACAGGGAAGGTTGGACCGGACTTGAGCTGGCTATTTAGCCCGGCTAGGTTGCCTTGTCTTCGCGGTCATCCCATGAAGCTACACAGGCCGCGTTCTGACGGGATCAGGGCGGAAACTCGGTTATCGCGTAGAGTTATCGAGCGCTGGAACTCGCTTCCAGAAAGTGTAGTCAGTGAACCTACGGTTAAGGGTTTCAAGCGTCAGTTAGACGCTCCTGGGTGGCAACACGAAACCTTTCCCTTCTCCTGACCATATCCATCTTCAAACTTTTAGTTCTTATTCTGTCATTCTCCTCACTCCTTGGTGTTATCCTTCATTTAAATGACTTTCATTCCCCTTTATCTTCCATTTTCTTTCTACTTCTTTCTTACTTCACGTGACCTACACAGCGGGGACTGCTAGTGCAGGGAACGTGGGCAGTAATTGGTTGATCAGGGTGTTTCGTTTTAGATCTATCAAGACCTAGCACCTTATCATTTCCTGGCTCAACGATTTGATCAAGAAGGAACACTCAATGAATTTTCCTATCGTTCCAGTCCATCTGAATCTGAATGATAACAACGTGTACAATGCAAACGAGACGTCTTTTTTACAGAGCAACTCCAGAGGGCTCTTTGTGTTTTTCTGCCGATAGACTCAGCTGATGGAAAAAAGCCATGGATGAGATCACTCTGCTGCACTGCGCAAAATATGTCAGGCACGGATGCAAGAAACTGGTTTTGATTGCAAAAAGTAAAAAAGCACGATGTTTTAATGGCGTGAACGTGGACACACTTCTCGTATATTATAGAGCTAACGAAAATATGTGGTTGACGAAAGATCTTTTCACCGAGTGGGTCCTCGACTGGGACAAGGAGCTAGGGCAAAGTGACCGAAGAAAATTGTGGCTCTTAGATAATTGCACAGCGCATACACAGGTAGAATGCTTGAAAATCATTCCAACTGAGTTTTTGCCGGCAAACACGACCAGCATTCTTCAACTCAGACCAAGTTGTGATTATGAATCTGAAAACCCGTTACCGAAAGGAAATTATGGACCGAATTATTTATCACACCGAAAAGAACGGGTTATCCGGCCTATCGTCGGCGGTGGATGTCAGTGCCAAGATTTCTGTGCTCGATGCAATTCAGTACGTTTCAAAAAAGTTAGAGGTATGTTGCCGGTGCAACAACAGAATCTTGTTTTCGGCATTCTGGTTTCAATTTGGTGATTAGAATCAACCAAGTGTGCCAACACGGCGCTCATCACAATTTTTCTTCCACCATTGCGTAGATTATCTGGACAATACTCGCGTATTCTCTCAGACAGCCTCCTAGTAGTTCTTCCAATGTATCTTGCTCGACATGAACAAGAGAAGGAATATACACAATAAGAAGTACATGATCAAGGAAGTCTGTCTTTGAGTTGGGGCCTCACGATTGGTGTTGAAGTAAAACTTAGCCGCAAGCTCGCTGCGTAGTACGTATGACTCATAGCGTCGGATAATCTTCTAGATGTTTACATCTAGAAGATCGTGTGGTCCCAACTCAAAGACAGACTTTCCTGGTCATGTACTTCTTATTGTGTATATTCCTTCTCTTGTTCATGTCGAGCAAGATACATTGGAAGAACTACTAGGAGGCTGTCTGAGAGAATACGCGAGCATTGTCCAGCTAATCTATGCAATGGTGGAAGAAAATTGTGATGAGCGTCGTGTTGGCACACTTGGTTGATTCTGATCATCTAATTGGCACCCGCCACTCTTTTCAACCCATTCTGGTTTCAGTTGACTGGCATTCGATGCACTTTCTGCTGACGTCCTCATTACTGGGAACGAGATAACGGCTTGCACAATCCCAGTCATCGAAGCAGAATAGTTCGTCGCCATTGACGACGATGTGGAATGTATCTCCGATTCGACAACTATTGAAGATGAAATCGTCAGTAAAAGTTTAGCGAATTGATTAGAACAGACAGAAGGCAGCGATTCAGAGGATGACGTGCCGAATGCCTGCGTGAGTAACCACAATCAGCGTGTCGAATTCAAGAGCAAAGGATTGTGTGAATGATCTGTACAGCAACGGATTTTCGCATGGGCTAGACTACAATTTCTTGTCCATGTTGGACTTAGTGTAATAATAACTGGAGTAGCAGCTGAAACTGATAAACAACTGAGGTTGGATTGTTTTCTCGGCAAAAATCTACAACAGCGCAAGTTTTTATAGCTATCTAAGCAAGATACTTTGTCGTAATTTTTAATTTACAGGTCATGCTTTTCCGAATAAACATCCTTTGTTTTAAGTAAGTATTTTATACTCAATAGTGTATATACTGTACAATAATTCAATGGTTGTTTCCCTTTTAGAAAAAATGGCAGTATCGATTCATTGCCCACCCCGTTTTATTGCTCACTTTTGAGATATCTCGATGGTGCGCAATAAAGCGGGTTTGATTGTATACAGGGGCTTGCGTCTCACCGCGTATAGCTCCTTCGACATCCCACATATCTCGTGTTTATCGTACGGAATAATACAAGAAGGCATATGGATAAGATCCACGATTGATTCACTGCTAGTCCACACTTCTTCAGCATGCCCGTCGTCATTCGGACATACACATTGACTGGACCATTGTTCGTTCTTCCCTATATGGTACCACTGTTTAAACTTAGTACAGTCACGAAGAGTATGAACTTTGTCTCCGAAACTACGATTAACATTCAGCTGGAGACATTAATCGAGGTGACCGTTTTCCGCAGGCACACTGTTTGTCAGCACTCACATCAAGTGCAGTGAAATCTGGAAAAGTATCCGGCAAGTACTGTGCAGTATGCAACGGCGTAAATTTAATAACACTAACTAGATTAACAGCAGCGTTGATGTGGTGTACGTGTCACCTCAGCCTAGCATTTTGCCTGGTTTTCTAAGTGGAATCGGAAACAACGCACTTACCATGCGCAGACAACAGTTTACTTTGGCCCTTGCCTCTTCTCTATAGATTTGTCGTGTAAATCGCCGTTCTACTGTTTGAAAATTTACTGGCGAAGTGGGCATCAGCGTAGGGTTATGCCATCAACCTTTGAGTGCAAAACTTGCCATTGAAAAATTCGTGCTGCGTTTCCTGACTGTCTGAAACAGAACCGTGTTAAAAGCAACCGGGAACTGCTTGCCACTACCAATAGCAATGAAAACTTCCTAAATGGCATCCTAACGGGCCATGGGACGTAGGTTGATGCTATGCAGTCGTCGCAATGGACGGGAGAAGTGTATCCTTGTCCAAATGAATCGCGCATGAGTCCGTTAACGATAAAGGTGATGTTGGTCGTACTTTTTTGTCTGCAAGTGCATTGTCTATTTGGAATTTTTATCACGTGGTCAGCTGGCAAACGAGAAGTTTACGAGAGAACTCCCGCACTTTGTGGGATGCCATGCACATTAAGAGTTCTTAGCTGTGGGAAAACCGGTCTTGGATGTTGAATCAGGACAGTGCTCCGGGTTACGCATTACTACTTGTCCGCAGCTATCTAGCAAAATGCCAAACTTCTGTTGAGCTCCATCCACCGTATACTCCAGCACTAACCCCCATCAGACGCTTTCCTGTTTCCCTAACTTAAAGCCACGTTGAAATAACATCGCTTAGAAACCATAGAGAAGATTCTAGATAATGCAAAGACAGTCCAGCGCGCCACCACAGGAAGTGCGTTCCACGAGTGGTTCCAAAAAACGGTCGCACCATTGGGAACGATGTATTACCACTTGTTAGGACTACTTTGATGGAACAGTGCTTAAAATGTTGCACAATGAGCAATAAAGTTGTTAGCGCAAAACAGCACTTTTTCCCGTCAAATGAGAAGCAGCGTTCATATTTGGCACATATTATATATGTACAGGTAATGTTATGCTCTTGGATGGGCACTGTGCGGTTGGGTGCTTGTCTTTGTCTATGTTCCTGGCAATTTATATCTCCCATACATGAGCGACCTGGCATGCAGCCATACCGGGCGGGCGTCAGATCTTGGCTCAAACAGCTGTAGCAAACTTTTTCTCATAATCTTCTCGACAATCTTGGCAAAATGTGTCAAAGAAGTTAGTATCTAATTTTCTAATTTGCTCGGGTAACCGCTTTTCGGAATCGGTTTTACCACTGAGCATTTCCAATCAATCGGTAATGAACCTTCGAACAGCGAGCTGTTCAACAACTCAGCCACAACAGGCAGGATGGTGGTAGATAGGGACTTGAGAATCACGGTTGGTGAGTAGTTATCGCACTTCTCCAACACTACAATCTAAACTGTCGTGTATGGAAAAGGAGGTGCATCTCGAACTAAGTACAGCAAATTGGTTATTTGTAAACACGAAAGGAAAAGGCGTCGCCATTGCTGAAGCCCGCTCAGTGCTGGTGGTTAGCGGCTGTCCGTTCAAGCCATCTACCAATAGTAAAACATCTATCGGCTTCAGGCACCGTTTCACAGACTCAAAGCTGCTTCGGCTCGATCTTTTGACGGTTGCAAGGCGCTCTTCGAAATGATGGCGCTTTCTGCTTTTCGCACTTTTGCAAATATTTCGTTGCCTATTGTTCACCTCATTGTCGTCGACTGAACCCGAGATGAGGAGTTTGTCCCCCAGTCTGCGCCCCCATTGAGTCCGTTTACCATATTCTTTGTCGAACTAATGTGGCCTGATCAATCCGACTTTCCGACACTTGAAAGGCTCATACCGGTTAAACGATGAGTTTACTCCTCTGTAACTGACCACCAAGCTCCGACAGATGCAGTTTGCGGGAGAGACCAATCCACTTGGTTCGCGGCTCTAGTCAGATCATCGAAATCCGTTTTTCAATAGTTGTAAGCTAGCTGCGATACGTGCTAATGTTGCAGCGACAGCCGAATATCAGCAATAAGAACCGAGTGGTCGCTTGGTGCCGGGGTCTACAGGACCTGGACGTCATGTACATGTTCATAGTTTGTTAACATCAGGTCTAGACACGACAGAGATTAGCGGAGTGTTATGTGCGGCTGTTAGTAAATGTGTTGTGCTGCCTCAATTGCAAGTACCATTTCAGCGAATTTAGGCTAGGCCTCATAATATCTAGGGTTAAGTTGAACTTCAAGCCAGTGTATTTGAGGACAATTTAAATCGCCTGAGTAGAAAATGTGCGCGACCCATGTGGTCCCGGAGATGTGGAATGCAATCCAGACAACGGATCAGGGGACCACGATGAAAGGTACCCACGAACAGCTCAGTGCACCTGAGGTGCTCATCTTGGTCATCGTCCGTGGACCATTAGCCTTAGTTGGTGTCATCTTCCTTGGAAATTAGGCTGGCGAGGTGATACAATGTCAAAGGAAGGGGGAAGGTTGTGTTTTACCTCCGATGGGAATCTTGGCCAGTTTACATGGCAATATTTTGGCCGTAATTTATATCGGTGGATGTCAGACTTTTCTCTGGCTGCCTTCGACTGCGACAATCGTTGATTAGAATGTGGATGAAATCACGTTGAATGAAACAAAGTGTCAATAGGAATCGACAAGTAATCCAACACACGAACTATTTAAGCTAGCACAGCAATCAAAACACTTAAAGGCATTTACCGTGTGTTCAACAATTTTCGAACAGAAACCACACGGGGATTTCTTCGTCACTTCTAAGTGGCGTAAAATTGTAAGGCGGAACTCTAAGATCTGCGGAAAGATGCCACACAAAACATAATCCATAATTTGCTGAATCAGGATTGAAACTGACTGGTACCGATATATCCGCCAATATAGATTCCTGACAACATAGCTACGGGATAAGTAACTGAATGCAGCTTATTGCCGTCTAATCTATCATACTCATATTCTCGCACCTTTATCTGAAAAACAGGTTAAAAGTGCGTGCTGCACTTCATTATTTCTCTAGATCTAATAACTAAGTCGCAGCATAATCATCTGGACAGGCGGTCATGCACCACATGTCAGTTGCATTATCTGAACCGCATTTCAGTATCTGTCGATTCCGGCTACGCAGTGGTACTTTTATTTCTGGGCATGCACCAAGCATTCGACCGAGTACCTCACAAGTAGTTCTTAAAGAAATTAGAAGCGTTTGTTATTCAGGACCCATTACTAGGTTGGCCATCGTCACCACCACGTTGTCACTAGGTAGCTGTGGCTCTTCTCCACGCTTTATTACTAGTGTGGTCATCAAAGGGAGCTTGTTCGACCCTTCGCTGTTCTTGTTCCACACCGATGACATCATCTCCGTAAAATATGTCCAGCCATCTTCATTCTTCGGCAATATCAAGATCGCATATAAACTTCGACATGACTAACTTCACTAAACGCTGTTGTTCATTCGAGATGGCTTATATTCACTTGAGTCCTGGTGCTACTCTTGAATGATGGACATATAGACTAGCAAGTCAAGCATCTTGTCTTACGGCTGTTCCATCACCGAATGATATATTGTACCCAGCAATAAACATATCTGTATACAACTGCCCACGCGCGATCTCGGAATTAGGTACTCATCGAATTTCAACTTATCCGGACAAGCTTAATACCGCATAGCGCGGGAATGGCAATCTGTGGTTAATATATCCAACAAAATCCACATTCCATGCTCGAGTTGAACTTGTAAGCTATTTGCGTCCTCCTCCAGTACTGAGCACAATCTACGGCAACATAAGAACTGACGTAATTGCTCTCGAAAACTTTCAGATGTCGTTTACTAAACGTTCGACTGGTATGCATCCTGCCATCGACTATCGAGAGCGTTGCAAGAAACTTCAACTCGAATTACCCCAGATACGACGATTAATGCTGCTTTACTACCTGCTACACAAGGAGACGTATTCCGATCTTTCGAATTGCAACGTAGCTCACTTCGTGGGCTTCGCTACGGAGATTGTGCGCTGATTGTACCAAGGACCGGAACCAACGTGCACTCCAAATTCTTCTTGGTTAAATATACCTATCTGTGGAATAAAGTGCTAATCACAGTACATGTGAAAATGTGACAGCATATAGTAATAAACTCGCAAGTTGCCTTGACCTGAATACAATTATGACATCCTTCGATGAACTGTTCAAAGTGGGGCCGAAAACGTCTATGCATCCACCTTACTAAAGCGTGGCTTTCACCTCAACCATTCACTAAGTCAGTATTAAATGAATCTCATGCTTCAGTGTCACACATATACGTATCGCCCATGCAACAGCATGGTCACTCTTGTACCTATTAATCTGTGCCGCTACAGACAGTTCCTCGAATCATGAGAAATATACATCTGGTTATTATTGTTACCAGCTTTCTAGCCACCCTAATAAACTTGTAAATGGTGACTTACGGACAAATTTAATTCCATTTAGTCCTCTGTGATTCCAGTGCTAATGTGTAACGGTCCCACGTACTATGAAGTGTGTCGCTTATTTATTATGGTAATATTCATAAGCTTCTATGAATTAGGAGTCGAAACTGATCACAAACATAAGCGTAAAATTCGATGGAGAATAACTAAAAATGACATTCGTCAAATGGAATGGTTGCTAGCTGGAAACTGCTGTCAAAACTTTTGATTCTATTGGTTTTGCGACTGCTCTATATACCAAATGCCTGATCCCGTTTACTCGGCCGTCTTTCGGTTGGTCAGTTTAGAACTATTCTCTAGACCAGTGGCTGATCATTCTGAGGCTTGAACCAGACGAAGTATTGGTGAACAATGTATGCCAAAGTTCACTGACTACATGCACTCGATGAACGTGAAGTAGTTATCACAGTCGATTCAAATGCATCAATCATCGCCAGTGGGTCCTCTACATTTCTCACATCTTTGTGCCATCATATGCGAACAATGCTGCATAGGCACTGTTGCTAAAGGACTACTAGCCTAATGTTTTCAACTCACAATAGCCAGGCTTCTTATCCAACTAACAGCCATAACCGCATTGAAAATGTATCTTCTGCACTTGATCGACAGGCTTACGTCACACTGTGCCCTTGTGTGGTCGAAGCTTGGTAACTTCCGTAGATTTTCTCTATCTGCGCAGTCCCCACTTCAATCATTCAACCACCAAAGGTGATGCAGTCACCGAGGTAGGTGAACCGATTAGCCTCTTCAAGCGAATACTTGTGAGAACCGAACTAGTGATGGCTCGTTAATAATGGCGCGAAGCAAGTTTCCAAGTGTGCAGCGCTCCCTTGGTCCATTTGGCGGAACTTTATGAGGGTTAGATGCTATGTACAGCGAGCAGTCTCACTGCCATACTCCTTTATTTTCACTCAGTTGCTCGATTGCTTTTCCACTTCAGAAGAAACACAGTGATCAGATTCATTTATGATCGTTTCGCTCACCGTGTGTGTTTTGTCCGAGCTGCCTACTTCCACTGTCTAAAACATTGATCGATGATCGGCCATGCCAAGCCAATGGATTGTGTGGATTCCGTGGTTCTTTCTAATTTAGACCTGGCTTTCATTTTGCTCTATAATTGTAAATGCCTGATTAGATGTACCGAAAAGAATGTTCTTCGCGCAATTGTGAACTTCTGATTTCATGGGAATTATTCATGAGGAAAGTGGATTGAATGGTGGCGACGGCAACACACCCCACGCATCGTGTAGAATTCAGAAACAGATTCCGGCAGACCTTTACTTGCCACCGCGTCCCAATGGAGATATATCAGTATAGGAAAAATTCCGCATTACATCACTTAGCATTGGACAGCACCACAATCAAATGTAGTCAACTGGGACATGGGCAGCCTTCCGGACCTGGAAGGGGGTCATAGTAGGCCCTATATTTGTGGCTTTATCCCAGTACTTGCTGCAATGCTAATAGATGGCCACTATGCTTTCCACCCAAGCGGAAGTCGGCCGGTGGCCGTGTGGTCTGCACGTTTGCTTTGCAACCATAAGGTCACCGGTTCGAATCCGTGTAGGGGTGGGCGTCCTCGCGGTATACTCAGCCCGCGCGCGACTGGTGGTGGTCGCGCGGAAGCGAAGCGCCGTTACGGCGTACAGCTGACACATTATTATTATATTATTACCCAAGCGGAAACCAACTGACTTAAAGATACGTGACGTTCATGTGTGTGGAAAACCACATGTTTGAGAGCCCATTCGTGCATCATTTCGCATAAGGTGACCAGACCAACAGCAAATGATTCGCTGTATTTTTTTGATGAATATGATGGGGCTTTGTTAAGTCTGTGTGTCGTATTTCGCTTTAACATCAGTTACTTTCCGAGGTGAGGCATCAAAACATGGTTGGCCAGGGTGGTTCCGATGGAAATTGCTTCTCAGCATGCCTATTGGACGGCTCATCAGATTGTTTCACTTGGAGAATCTGACCACGAATCATTTGTTCGTTTTCTCATACGTTGGCTTACTCATTGTGTTCTTCCTTGGGTCCGTACTTTGCCCGAGTTAACATAACAGTTACCTACTACCAACTAAGTTTCCCCTTTTCTGTTATCAGCCTCTTCTGTATAACAACACTTCTGATCCGATGACTCTTCGTTGTTATCAACTTCGGAATCTGGTTATTCTGAGAATACTGTCCTGCATCTGTTAATCTAGTGGGCATGTCATCACTTGATCTGCTATTTATATATCAAGCCGTTCGTTTAATCGGGCTGCTCTTGCTTTCTTTTTAATCGGTTAACTCGGCACTGGTCTCATTTATCCAGTGTATCGCCACTTGTATACTTTATGCTGAGTTCATAGGGCTGTTTCTTTAACTGGATTCCGGTACTGAGTCAGATTGTGGCGCTTCACCAAGTCCGTGTGGGTGCGCACTTAAGTATGACCTCTGACACGCCCTTCCGTGCACTGTCTGTAGCTGATGGGTAGTGGACAACTCATCCTTCAATAGGTACTAAGTTACACTCCGTACTACACGGATGAAAATTCCAAAGTTTGACATGTCCCGCGGGATGGTGAGTGATGGTTTTCATAAGAGATGACAACTGTAAACAACGAACCGAAAACAGTGGGCCTGCTCAGCAGACCTTTGTCCTACTGAACCGTTCACATATGATTTCCTGCAATTTGAAATGTCACATTCTTCGGTTTTCCCAGAAAAACGGGTGTCGGTTAATGCGATTTTGTTTTTATGTACATAAGGTTCATGTGTCATATGTGATGTAGTTTAAGGCGACAGGCGCATTGTCAACAGAAATCGCAGTCTTCTAGGCTGGGCCACATCTGAATATGTATCCAATAGATACTATCTCCCTATCTTCTAAAAATAGGCTCAAACACCTTATATCCTTTTATCAAAGCGTCTGGTTTGTTTTCTGTGTTTTCTTTCCAGCGCAGTCGTCTTCCATCCGGAACTTCCTATTATTCTTAGTGGTTCCGAGGATGGTACTGTCCGCGTGTGGCATTCAAGTACTTTTCGCCTGGAATCCACTCTCAACTATGGGCTGGAACGTGTTTGGGCTATGGTTTGCCATCGTGGAAAGCAGACTGTTGGGATCGGATATGACGAGGGCACAGTTGTGATATCTCTTGGGCGGGATGAACCCGCAATGTCAATGGATGGCTCGGGTAAACTGGTTTGCGCACGACATGCAGAGTTAATTCAAGCAAACCTACGTTCAGTTACGTTTGGTAACGATGGGTTGGATATTTTACATGTGAGTTGTCTATCCCAGGATGATCTTTTCTCGCGGATAATCAGCTTTCTTCTGAACCATGTTATTACACTAATTGAACCAAGAAGTCAGCGGATTTTTATTATTGTACTTGTGCTGGTGCGCATTCCATTTTCTACCATGTTCTATCCTCCGAGATGGGGCACAATCCGATTGCAGTCAAATTAAACTGTCTTAGGCAATATTAGCTGTATTTTGACTGTACACATTGATCTTCACTTACTGCGTTGGTTAGTAGGGATGATGTTTGGTTAATTTCCCATTTTAACTGCTCTGCTTACTTACCATCACTCATCCCTTTTACATCTACATAGCGGTATGCTACTTACCACTTTTGTTTATTTGCAGTTGATTGTGCAAAATGCTAAGAATGCGCTCATCCATGCACATAATTCTCATCTTGACTTGTTTCCAATTAATTTGGTTTCCAATTTGTCCTAGAATCTTTTCTACCCCCATAGCGTTAGAGTATCTTTTGACTGATCTTTTGGAATATCTACTGTTGGTCCATTAAGTATTTACGTGTTTACACTGAAATACATACACAGTGCAGATGATTAGCATATTAAGTTGCTATAACTCCAGTTATTTTTCTCCCAATCCATATCGATTTTAACTACTCAATACTTCCTGCTGCCACTGGCTTCACTTTGTCTTTTACCAAATTAGGATGGCGAGCGTTTACCGGTTAGCTTCAAGGACATGGGGACTAGTGAAATTTATCCCCAAACGATCGAGCACAATGCCAACGGGCGTTTCGTGGTAGTGTGTGGAGATGGTGAGTACATCGTATATACGGCAATGGCTCTTCGGAATAAAACCTTCGGCCAGGCGCAAGAGTTCGTGTGGTCCCAGTCGGATGCTAGCATGTATGCCGTACGCGAAAGCAACACTATCATTAAGGTTTGTCTATTTTTCCACTTCGTCTGTTTTGCATAGTTAACCAGTTTTCATTTTTTTCTACATTCGTTCGGTATTTCCTCGTATTGATGGGTTGCTTTACTTAATTACTTAAGTACCCACCGCGTCGACCCTAGGCCTTTACGTGCTGCGATGGTTTGCACACCGTGACCCACTGAACTACGCTGGGAGTTACTTTCTAAGTACCTTCAGAGCCACTCATAACAGACAAGTCTATGGTTAAGAGACAGACCAACTCAGTCACAGTATCTGCCAGTTTAGTTTAAAATTTTAGTGGCCATTTCCCTTCTACACCTAGCCATGAAAGGCATTAAGCTAAGGGATATAAACTCAGTTCAAGCAGCCTTTCATCAAAGGATGCAAACCAGCCAACTCACCGTTAGCTGCAGTCCAGTGTGCGTAATATACTACTATAAAAGCACGCGAATTGAATAGGTCATTTTGAAGCAATTTTTGTGTGATTGGATTGCGACGTGCGATCGCCATATGAACCGCGATTCGCATTCAAGTGAACCTTAGTTAATACGATCGCTCGGACTGTAACTGAAACAGCTGGAAGTTGAGATTACGCGCGGCAATCCAACCGCACATCACATGCTTAGAAATTACTCCCACTCGGTCATTAATCGATGTGTCGGATTTTGCTCGCCGTGTCTCGTTGGCATAGGGGTAGGAGATTCTGCGGACATTCCTAAGGCACCTGCTTTCTCTACCTGATGAAAAAAGAAAGTTCGAAATTGGCCGTGGAGTGCAGTTTTTGGGTAGCCAACACCCGCCCTCAAGATGCATAGATAGTTTTGTATCATCCAAGGCGGTGTGATATGGTCCGTAAGCAGATCGCTACGAGACTGTAATCATGCTCCCTAGCTGGACGTGTTCCCCACCGTCAGATGTTCCTTTCGGGGTTTTCGGTCTGGTCTCGCAAGCGACATTCCTTTTATCCTACTATCTTGCATATCAAACTGGGGCCATGGGTTAGGAGGTGTGCATCTCGATCAAATTCCATGTCTCGGGGTAGTTATCCGAAAAGTATCATCGCTTCCCGCAGTCTTTCCTTTCAGCACTCCAAGTTGCAAAGAGGCGCTCTCTTTTCTATAACTTCCTCCAGACAATACATTTACAAGGTGTAAATCAACGGTGTGCTAGTGAAAGCAGTACTAATGTTAGTACAGAAAATGATTTGAACCGAGCTGGTCAACTCAATCGAAGCTAACATTGATCCACTCAAAGTAACTCTCGTGACAGCCAGTGGGATGAAGATCATCCTCCTTTGCTCTCAGCGTCCGGCCATGGTAATAGGAGGGCTTGGACAAGAACCCTTTGTTTGCACACTTCTGGCTGAATCACTCTGATTGCAATCACCTTAGCCATCTTCAGGAGGCGCTTTCTAAGCCCTTTAGGATATTGCTTTGATACGGCATAGAAGACCCTGTCCGTATCTCATGGTCAGTTTGAAATAGGTGCTCCATGATAGCACTATGAATATTTCTGACCGTTTCTCTTCGTATGGATCCCCGATACTGTCCTGCTATCTGTTTGGACAGACGTCCGGTCGTGTGCCGAATCTATCTTACACCACAGGTGCGAGTAAATTGATATAGAACATATGCTTGGGACCGAACCGGCAGTCTGTCCTTAAGGCGTTGGGTGATAAACGGAGTTGTCTGAGCAAGAACACGCGGGTAAGCGGCTGGGTAGGCTTTAGCGACTGCGGTAGAGAGTCGTCCGTTCAATAGATTAAAAGCGAAATCATCTTTGTAAGGAACTGAGAGAAGGACATCTCTTCCGTGCAGTCAGAACAGTTTCTTGGCATACACGGACTGTGGCGTGTTTTCTAATGAACTGACCGAGGTAACCATTATCTTGCAGCGTACGAAATATGCGGTCTTTCTCTTTTCCCAATGTTTCCGGGCTACAGATTTTGCCGACACGATAATACAAGCAACTAACCAAGTTTCATTTGTAATTCAAAGGTATGAAACTCAGAAAGTGGGTGTACTGGACTACCCATGTAGCCTTCCACAAGACGCTTCTTTCAAGTGACCCATCCTCACGTCGCTTTAACAATACTTCCAGGAAGGCTAGCTTGCCATCGTTTTCCAATTCACTGGTGAAATGCAGCGAAGGATGCGTCCTGTTGAACTGAGCTAGCAGACGAGTAACATCGATGCTTGAGTCGCAGACAATAAAGGTATCATCCAGTATGCATCAAACGAAGAGATTACTGACTGTAGAGGTCTACGTTCAAGTTTCGCTAGGAAAATATCCGCAAGAAGCGGTCCGAGGGAGACACCATCGCTACACCGTCTATCTGCCTATAATATACACCATCAAATAAGAATCGTCTGCTGAAGGTTCCTTTAGTTGCTGAGCTGGAATATCAACGTCTGTGGTCCTTTTGGTTATGTAAGCGCTTAGGAAATAAACGGAAGCATCATGAATGCAACATCAGCCTCAACATGGGGCATATATATATATATATATATATATATATATATATATATATATATGCCATTTAATTACGATTCTGCAGCTGATATGTTATCCCGACGCCTGAAAAATACTACTGATAAAACTTACTTCGCGTTCCACCTGGGAATTGTTTATCACAAGAAGCCATTGCCTACAAAACCCTTGAGAGATAGACTGCTGTCGTTGACTGGTTTAATGATCATTTTTCAGTACTCGTGCTCATGTGGTGCACGCTACGTAGATCGCACTACGAAGCGCCTATCTCAGAGGATTCGTGAGGACATCGCGGCATGGTTTTTCGAAGGAGAAATAAGGTCCTCAGACAGCTCCCTCATGTCGCACCTCCTTGACTGTGACCATACAACTTCCAAAAATGACTTCAAAGTCATCTAATCACTACCTAAACACTTCTCCCAAGGTTTCCGCAAACAGCTCTTATCCATCGCCGGGACTATCTACCTACATCCACCATCTGAATTATGTGTACAAAGATGATTCATACGGCTACTACCGTGACCGACTGACACTGTTACTTAGCTATTTGGTCGTTCCTTACCTACTTACTTCGGACTACTGATGTTGGTGTATGCACGTTTATTTAGTTCACTTAGCTTACCATCTCAAGTTATCAATTTTTGTCGTTCGTACAGCCCATAAGTCAATCCTAGCCAGATTTGACGCCTTCCACGCAATCAGTGCTATATAAACGTTTAGTTCTGATGGGAGTTTACCGGAAAAAGTTCTTTACTTTGAATGGATTCTGTTAAGCCAGAGGAAAACAGAAAAACAGCTGTGTAATAAGTTGGTTATTTGCGTAACAGTAAGTAGCATTGGCGACAACCTGAGTTGTTTTCTGGATACATGGTTCACCGCTTTCCTTCCAAGTTTTCTCTGATATGACCGCGATATCTGTGTCTACTTCGAGTGGGAACGCTGTGAGATAGCAGTGATCCACCTTGTTGCCTCATTTGTTGCATTTCCGACATCGATACTTTTTAAATGGGTAAAATTCGACAAAATGCCGTTTCCCGCATTGCCAACATTCGGATGGCGGCTTGTTCGGCTTCATGGGGTTTGGCACCTTCGTTGTACTTTTCCGCTGGTTTGGTACCGCCAACTGATCTACACTACATGGACTGCTGCCTTGGGCAATCATGTTTGTGTGGTGTTTTGCTTATATCAGCCTCTGGTATGCAGTGGTGATTGACTTGAGATTCTTGACGAGATCCTGCTCACCTTTATTCAGCAACCTCTTGCGTGATTTTGTGTCCTCTGGTGCTGGAAGACAACAAATGAAAATCAGCGATTTAGACTAATAGTCCGTCATCTCTTTTCGCCTGATACGCTCGTCATGGCGGTTGACATCGCTTGCGTAAGAAACGAAATCATCGGAGGTACACTTAACGAGCTTTATGCAACTATATTGGATGCTGAGCAAAGGAGGATGATTCCATGGAACGTCCTTTAACATGGGTATCAGTTGATCGAATGTGAAATCCTTGGGGTATTTGGACTGAATAATATTGAGAAACTTGTCATGTTCTTTGGTTCTTAACTTACGTAGAAGCAGTCTGAACTTCCATGCATCATCAGCATCGACAACCTCAGACCGGAAGACGTCTTGGTACTTTCTGAACCAAGATTCGAAGGTCAGGCCAGCATCCGGGTCGTATTAAAATTGACAAATGCTTTTAGAGACGATATCCCCGCGCGAATGTTCAGTATTTGTTCAGTATTTGGCCTTGCTTACACCGTAAGGCGCTGGACGTTGTTCTCGATTACCTTTGACTTCCTTCGAATTTCTTCTGCTATTTTAGTATGCAAATAAATAAATGTTTTGTTCTCGGCAGTGCGAGGCACGCCTGCAAAAGCATGGTCATGTTGGTCAGTTATACTGAAAACGGTACTTTCAGCTTCCTTAATCTAAACTACTCCGTCGCCTGTTGTTAAGATCTGCTTACGCTTGTGATTCCGTTTATCGAAATCAGGTTCTTCGCAACGTTCCCAATGTAACCGGAAATCAGAAACAAAGACCTTGATGAATGAACGCCTGTTAATTAGCACATGCCAAAATACAGTCTGTTCAGCTTGAATCACCGTTAGGTTTCATTGGTCTAAAATTCATCCGTTGTGGTTAACTCGGAGTTCGCCAACTTAGTTTTGCTCACACGCCATGTGACAGGCAATCTTCGATAGTTTGAGATCTAGTCAATCGGTCTAGTCTAAATTAGGAAGCTGGTTCCGCCGGAGGTACATCGAGCCGCCCTACTACTTTGTTGCTTGAAACGTGATTTTAATAGCTGTATTGGTTGTCCATGCTGTCAACAGAAATGTAAGGTCAACAGACAGGCTTTGCCGGACTCAAATTGATCACATCACCATCAGGTCTACTTGGCGCGTTCAATGCAAGTTGTTCGTTTGCTTTGAAGAGTTTATGCTCATTTTCTATCTGCTGCTGTGCGTGCATGTCCAAAACTCATTTCTCTATCCTCAACCAAGCGCTCAATTTCGATGATGTCTGTTGATCTATTGTATTCACTGTCCACGAGGCAGAAATAGCAGTCTGCATCGCAGCATCGGTTGTCATTGACGAATGAGACGGACCGGCATCGCCTCAATACACAATACATGCAGCACTCGATGATGATTATCCGACCAGTCTGAGGCGTCTGGGTCGTGGGTGGGCACATAAAGCCTCCGTTGATTTAGTTGAAGAAAGGGGAATGGTTCCACCGCGATATTACAAGGCATCCGTAGCTCACTGAGGCATCCCCTGACTCTGAACCCCAAACTCCACCGGTAGCGTTGGTGGTTGGCGAAGACCTGTGAAATTGAGATCAGTGTAATTGCGAACACTTTGCCAGCTTTTTCGGCGCTGTCCACAAACATATGAATTCATTGGTTCATTCCATTTGAATGCTTTCATCACTCTCTGCCTTACTGAACGCTCCGTAGGATTTTCCGACCCAAAATGTTACCTTTTCAGCCGATTGACCTTTTTACTGGGATGCCAATCAGTGAAACCGGCTACCACTGCAGGTACGCACGGGTGCTAACCATGCGACATCTCGAAATTCTAAAGAGGATTTCCTCACTATACCGAATCTGTCAAAAACGCGGCTTGACAATCTCCAACAACACTGACGGAAGCTGGTCTAGACAATATATGCGCAGCTGAAGGCCTGCAGTCAGCTTACTCATGCAATTAAACTTGTACCTGTGCAACCTACTCCCCTTACCCTACTTTTGACTGCTACCGAGTTTCGCTACGTAGAAAATTTGAAAACAATGGTTCACATATTCATACATTTACATTTTCATCATCATCAACACACCTTTGCTGTGGGTGAGGATCACTCCTCGCCTAATGTGCCGCAATATAAAAAGAAGCTACTGAAAACTACAGATTACATGAAGTACGAAGACAAGTAACGTCATATTAATATCATATTATTCATTTAGTATAAAATCTTAATTGAAGGGGGTGGACCTAGACACAACACAAATGCCATCGGTGTATCTAACCAAGCGTGTTCGTCATGCTGTGGCACCCCAGCCCGGCAGTCGAGATGCGCTAATTTCATACTGAGGGTTTTCATTCCTCTTGACCAAGTCATCGCTTTGCCTCCCCACCTCTTCTTCCATCCACACTCTGGGCACACAAACAACTCGGTGTGCTGACATGCGCAACACGCGGCCCAGTCATCGTTATATAATGGTGCTGGGCGGTTTACTCGCTCTTCCTGCACCAAATACGCGGCGCCGAACACGTTCATTACCCATGCGGTGTTCTCACCAGACATGAGTTAAGCCCCGAAGACAGCGATGGTCAAACGTAGCTAGCCTCTTTGTCTGTCGACCTGACGGGCCAGGTTTCGCTACCGTATAGGAGGGTTGAACGGACGGCGGCGTTCTATACTCTGCCTTTCAGGGCGACAGTGATGTCGCGGGGACGCCACAGATTGCGGAGATTGGCAAAAGCACCTCGAGCTTTAGCTATACCTTTCGTAAACTCAAATTCGATGCTACGGGCGCCAATACAGCTGCCAAGATACTTGAATTCCTGAACGCCTTCTAGCTGATCACCACTGAGGGTCAGCGCACGCTTGGATCCCTGCCAATCATGGAGGGCTTAGTATTTCTAAGGTAGATAAGCAAAGCCCAAAACGATTGACAGCCACTATTTATCTGTCCAATGCTGCTTGACACGTTTGGGAGCTGTCACAGATTAGGGCAATATCGTCAGCATGCTCCAAGTCAAGAAATCACTCACCAGGAAGCAGCTACACACCTTGTAAGTCGTGTCCAGGGAACACTATTTTCAAGACTTTTTCAAAGACGAATTTGAAGAGGATAGGTGACAGCGGGTAACCGTGTCTCACACCGTTGGAGATATTGAAAGGCAGTGACAGTTTGCCAAAAACCCTCACTCTGCTCGAACCATGTGCCCACGGCGTTCTGACAATGTTTACATATTTATTGGGTACATCTTTTCTGAGCAGACAACCCTAATGGGCACATTGATCTACCGAATCGAAGGCACCTTTAATGTCAAGAAACACGGCAGCGGTGGGTCGCCAAATAAATATAGCGGTGATTCAACAGTTGACGCAAAGTAATGGTGTGGTCACTGCAGTCTCGATTTCGACTACATTCTGAGTATCCAGGTCAATGATCCGAGGCAAAATTAATGATCCGAAATTCTATATTTTATGCCTTATTTTTATTATCGTTTTAAGCCGCGTAAATCATAACATTACTTCCGTGTAAAAATGATATTCCCCGCTTTTCGGTGCATATGCGTATTTGCTAATGTATCTGCCACTGATTTCGTCGCGTTGTTTAGGAACCTACCATATTGCAAATATCTGGCGACAGTCGGTAATCAAGTCGACGTACACGAATTCGATTTGCATAACTTTTCGAAGCTATCACAGTGAACTTGATGTTGGTTGGGCTAACAACGCGTGAATTGTTTGCGTCTTTCGGTAAGGCTGGGGATAAGTCGATATCAGGCGTCCTGTTTCACTCGTACATCACTAGGAAACTTTTAAACTTAGTCGCCAACATTGTTAGTTGGTTCATGTGATTGTAACAGTGATGCCTATACAACAGGCCTACCGAACGACACTTCGGAATATTCTGCCTGGTCTTTGATCAGCGATTCCGAGTATTGACGTTTTTTCATATATCGTTCATTCGCTCAGTCCTGTCCCAGGCCTCTGTTTTAGACGATGTTGATTCTTTTATCTTACGGACCATTGCCGTCCGCCGCTGTACTGAACCAGCGGTGCTTCATTATCGCATACGCCCTTCACACTTTTATTCAAATGTCGCATCCATCGTTTTGCTAATGCTACTTTTGCTCTCATATGACCATTTTTGTAGTACCTTTCCTTTTCTAGAGGCTGTCACGTTCCTACCTTTTTCACCATATCTTCCTTGTGGGAAACCGTTATGATTTAGCACCTTTTTTCGCCTTATTTTCTATCATCAATGATCAATCTCCACTGTTTGGTTACTTTTGTTTTAGGTGTACAGGCAATTCAAGGAACTTCGAACGTTTAAGCTTGACTACGGCGCTGAACAAATATTCGGTGGACATCTTCTTGGTGTCCGCTCTTTGGGCGGATTATCACTCTACGAATGGGTTACTGGCCGCTTGGTTCGGCGCATTGATATTTGCCCACGTGCCGTATATTGGAACGAGGCCGGTCAGCTGGTCGCTTTATGCGCATCGGACGCTTTCTACGTTGTACGTTACTCAGTTGAAATGGTGCCCGAGACCGAGCCGTCTCCTGGGTCGATCGAAGAGAGTGATGGTTTCGAGCAGGCTTTTCAGGTTTGTTTACCTTTACCGGCTTTGATTATTCCTTGCTTATGTAAAATGACCTTCCGGCTGACAGCAACGTCAGTTTGATGCAACCGTCCTCCTTCAGAAATAGCAAGAACAAATGATATATCGCGGTATTAACTTAATTCAGATTATTCCGCATACTCTCAATCAATCGCTTACACATGAACATTGACAATATCAAATGTATGCCGGTGACAAATGGTCGATACGAGCAATCATTTGGAAAGTGTGGTGACCGAGGTCATTGCTTCCAGGGAATAAACCTACACCTCACCAGGGCAAACCTAGGCTTTGCAATGTTCGGGCTTCCGTATTCGGGTGCGGGGCCGATTGGACTACTTTGTTTACTGATTGCACAGTGCAGTCGGAAGATACTACGCAAGCGAACTGGTAAGCGCCGCCAAATGGGCTCTATGCTCCTGTTTGGCAACCTCTCAATACGGCCAGTTTGCTTGCTCCCGCATGCACGGTTAAATTGGTGAACGCATGAAGCGGTAACATGGGAGATCTGTCTAACTTGGTTTTATGCAGCAACTTTGTGGTCTACTGCAATAGTACCAGGTTGACTGCTGTTGAATACTGCCTTTTGAATACGTCAGGTTCTAACAACGTGATACCAACTCTCCTAGTCGGATGAACGAAAGTAGACTCAGAATTATTTCTCGCACAGTACGGTAACTGACAATCTCGAAGTCTGTGGGTTCTCGGAACTTAGCCGCGAAAGATTAATTCACGCGAGTCGAACGGGTTCCTAGATCGAACGCAAAGTTTCTACGCACGATTTCCCAACCCAAGACAGAATCAAGAACAAGACAGGCCTTTTGCCACAGGCGCTTTTACTGGCCAACGCTAAGGCGATTTTAGCGTTGTACAGCCTCATTTTTATATCACGAAACGGTGATGAAGGGGTTTTTTTCCCTTGGAAGGGTTTGTGTAAGCAAACCCTGGAAACAAGAAACATGGTTTTATGTAAATATGCAAAGTCCATAAACTGCGCAGGAATGTTGGTAGTTTGGCGATAGTTGTCCGGAAAATAAATGTTGCTTGGATACAACAATGAGTGTTTGGTTGGAAACGAGACTGTTTCTGGGTGCAAAGGCTAAACAATGTGAATGTTTCACGAGTTGGAAGGCTGATTGAACGTGCGCGTTTTGTCTGATCCGAGTACATGTGCACTTGTATGAATCGAGTTTTCAGCCTTCCGTACTTTAAGCCTGTAATAATTATAGGGACGTTGGGTCCCCATAACATCCTGCTTTAAGTTTGAACATACCGTTTGAGTTTCGGGTCGATCTGTATTCTTTCGGTTGTTCGACGGATGCGTTATGATCTGCGAGGAGGAATCGACGGTGCGAGTTCCACAGTTTCCGTCTGTTGCCCTAGAATTCCGTAAGTATCCAATAGTATGTACAGAGGCTTCAAGTGAAACGGCGACTTAATTTAGCAGGAAAATCACAAAGAGCTATCAGTGATATTTTATATTACTGATAGAATCCCAGTAGCTCGAAAACAACAAACTGTATAACTTCACCTTCAGGACATTCCCCGTCGGGTTTAATGCGGGTTTCCGTCATTCTTTACCACGCTCCGTCGCACTGCTGGAAGCATTCTTCCACGATGCTCCTTAATACCAGCGTTGCTTAGAGCAATATCAATTGAGTATGAGGGCTGTTTTATTATAGTAATTTTTTCTCGGTCAGTAATGTCCGGGTGCCCGGAGCGTTATGATCAGGAGTATAGTCAGGAAGAAGCATCCACGATTTGCTGTCATAGTGATCGTCAGTTAAAGCGCACTCAGTGAAGCGAACGTTTCAATAATAAAGCAACAATAATTGGCATAAGTGCGACATAGTCAATAGTCAGGTTTGAAGTGCATGTGACCGAGGTGCAGTGAACGAAAGTTCATAAGCTAATACGAAAAAGGAAATAACGCAGTGCCAAACATATCTGGCGACAATTAACATGTGCCCAACATTTACAGATCACACAGTGAGGCTAGGGAGGGAATATTAACAGTCACTTCACAGTTGGAAATGAAGGGACAGGTATCAGGTGGAGGAGTCTGCTGCTACAAAATGAACAAATTGGTGGTTTAACCGAGCGATCCATCTGTGCCTTTCACGGATGGGTCTGTAAAGTTTAATGCAATATCAGTAAACAATGCCGACTTTAATCTAATTATCCTTAAGACGGACAACGCGCCCCGCAAAGTTGGCTTGTTACGGTGTTGACGACACCTAAGGAAAAGGTATACCTCGACCTCCCATTGAAGGGTAACCCCGCTTCAACGAGGTCAACCAAGCGCTTCCTCTACGTCACTCAGATAATGTAAAGTGCTACAGATACAGTGGTGATGAACAGCATAGGAACTTGAACCTATCAGCGTCAAATCACACAATACTCACTAATCCGATTATCCCTGCTGCGTTAGTTAGATAAGCAAGAATGACGGGGGGTTTTGAATTCCAGAGTGAATGAATCCCGGACCAAATGGGTTCAAAGTGAGGTCAGCCATTTCGCGTCCAATATTCCGTGTGCACGCAAACGTGAACATGTATAATTGACCCCTTATCTGCTTGACACCGGCTCCGCATTTACTACCTTACGAATCAAAGTATTCAACAACGTTCCGTTGCTTTGAATGATCAGGTTGGACCATGCACCCCAAGAGACACCGCTCTGGAAAATTGGTGAAAAATGAAAAGTCCCGGCAATAGAACAATGGTTTTATACGGGAGAGAAAGCTAAAACTTAACAGGTCCCGTAGAATGGTCATGGTGAAAAATAGAATATAGAAAATTTTTTGGTAAAATTGGGTTTACATCGGTGAACTCACCGACGTATACGTAGTAAAGCTGAAAATCTAAGGTAGACCCATAAGGAATGACGGCAAGTGAGTTGTTGGTAAAAATTGTCTCCTTGTGTACACATACAGTGGGTGAAAAAGTGGAACGAAATCTGGGATTTGAGTGCCAGTGAATTCTCTTACAGACACTTGTGTTTATCCATCGGTAATGAGTCATGTGAGATGGTGCAGCGAAATGGGTGCACGGTCAACTCGGGCTTTGAACTCTGCCAGCGTGAGAGCACATATGACAGATTCTGGTAAGGCATTCCACGCACGGCAAACGCGTACGGGAAAGAAATTGAGACGGTATTCCAAACGACTGTGCTGCTCTGCCAGCTTGAGACCGTGGCCTCTCAAATTACTGTTGTGACTGGGCTCTAACAACCAGCGCCACGTGTCGTTGGGGTCTCTTAAATGAGGTCTTAATGCAATCGTCGATCTTATCCACTGAAGACCTCGAGCACTTAAAGTCTTCGTTCATACGGAAAACTATACAGACCATTCAAATGCTTGGTTGCCCGGTGTTAGCGTATCTCCAAGGCGATGAGATCTTTCCTCAGCTAGAGCTGCTAGACCTGTGTTGCGTATTCCACATGTGGCCGTAGGTATGAGCCCAGAAGATGTGGAAAAATCGATGGGTCAAATCCTCGAAACGTCTGCTTCAGAGGGCCAACATGTTGGATGCCCCTCCTTGAAGCGGTTTCAGCCTGAACCGAACATCCAAGATCGACCTGGACCGAAACTCCCAGATCCTTCTTTCCCGAAGACATTTTAAGCTCTTGGTTGCAGAGTTTGTAGAAGTACACTAACTTGTGCCGTAGAAGCAACACTACATTTGTCCACATTGAGTCGAAGTAGATGCTGGATTGCCCATGCGCATACCCTAACCAGATCGCCTTGTAGTACTGTGATATCATCGGGTGTATTGGTTAGCGCTCCACACGTTGAGGTCATCGGCATAAAGCAAGTAGTTCGAGCTTATGAGGCGTGTGTTATCGATAATATACATAAAAAATAAGCGCGGCCCTAGTACCGATCCTTGTGGTACTCCGCATTCAACTCGGATGGAATCTGAGAGCGATTCACACACGCGTACTTCTAAGCGAAGGGGTAGAAAAAAGCTTCAAATCCATCCCAAATAAGGATCACCAATACCAAAGGTCTGGAGTTTGAAGAGCAGAACGTTATGGTCGAAGGCTTTAGAGAATTCGAGTAATGCTATATTAACTCCTGTGAGAGAGTCCACTGCTACCGTCCAGCTGGATCGTGTAGTCGTAGATTTGTAGCGCACGACTCATTTTGTCGGAAACCATGCTGTTGCGGTGCGAGGTAGTTAAATTCTTCCAAGTAGGCCGTTAGCGAATCAGAAATAATAGCTTCCATGACCTTCGAAAAAACCAATAGTAAGATTACCGGACGGTAGTTGGCTACATTGGAACGACTACCTCTCTTGTGAATAGGAGTAATCATCTCGTGATTCCACATGTCGGGCAAGTACATTTTGTCAAAACAGTGTTGGAAAAACGGAGCCAAAGGCACAGTTAAACTCTCTCCTATTGCCGCTAGCGACTTCGTGTGTATAGTATCAACTCCAAGAGAGCTATTCTTGCGCATACTCAACAGCTTTTTTAATATAGCTTCTGCTGTGAAAGAAAGGTGAGTGAGTTTTGAGCAGTGGAACAACCTTTGTCGTATGGTTATGTGGCCAGTGATCGTACTGAAATGTTGCAACATACTGTAGGCGTAGGGTATTCGCCGCCTTCTTCGGTGTCCGTGTGGGTCAACCCGCTGATTGAAGTGGATTAATTCCCCGTTTCACCTTACGTAGGCTGTTGGCGTGTTGATACAAAAGCTTAAGGTTTGAGGCCATATACACTCCCAACTTCTGCTGGCACGCAATTCTATCCTCGAGGACAAGCTAAATACAGTGGTTCGGTTGGGTCGCATAGGCCATCCAGTTCTCGGTGCTCGAGGAGTTTGTAGGGATGCCAATTTGAGTTTCGCACCGTAATACACTTGCGTGTCCTGCTTCGCAGAAACGAGACCACGTTCTTCGGATGGAACGCCTTAGTGGCTGATGCTTCGTCAACCAGGGAGTTAAGCTGGCTGACGATATGTTCCCAAGCACTAGTTGGTGCCTCGTCTGCCAGAGATGTCCAGTCAGCTGTCTCACCTAGTCGAGCTAATACGTCTTAGCGTACATACGTTCTCGTTGCGTAGGCAATTTTCACGGGATATTCTGCATAGCAAATGAATTCGAAGAGTAGTACTGCATGATCGCTGCGGCCCAAGGGGACGTCGACAGTCACCCTTTCGACCATCAGTTCTTCGTTGGTGAATATCCGATCCAGTATTAGGGTGGGAGTGCTGATGTGGCCATACAGCGGGAAACTGGAAACAAAGTTTTATAGATCGACCTTAAACGGTTCTCCGGGAGCTCCTTGGGGTTCTAGAGCGTGGATGTTGAAACTACCATTAATGAGAATGTGACTGTAATTTTTATCACTCGCCTTAGTGCAGATTTAGATGGAAGTCCATCTCGGGCGAGGAGGAAGGAGGGCGGTCAATGACCGCCACCAAGCAGATGTCATCGCCTTTTAAACGTAGATAGCACCAAGGGGAATCCTATACCTTGCTGACCAGATCCTCTATAGGCTCACCCTGGAGGTCACCGGGACAGTACAGAGCCAACATCCACCTTTGCTGGGTCGTTCGTGCCAAACAATGGACATGCCTGGCAGTGGGATCTCGATGACACTTATGTCAGGGCGTAAGCATGTCTTCGTCATAGCGATAAGATTGCTTTGAGCGAAAAGGTATTAGAAGAACTGCAGCGTTTGTCCAGTCTGGGCGTCGTAGTCAAGGTCCATGAGCCGACAGATTGGGTAAGCCAAATGGCAATTGTCACTAAGAAATCCGGTGATTTGCATGGGCGTATCGACCCTAAACTGCTCAATGCCTCGCTCAGAAGAAAGTACTATACCCTACCGACAATAGATGACATGCTACCAGAGTTATAAAAGGCAGAAATGTTCACGAAAGTCGACCTCGCTTCAGTCTTCGGGCACGTAGCACTTGACGAAGAGTCTAGCTATCTGACCACATTTGGAACGCCTTTCGGACGTTTTAGGTGGCTGCGTTTGCCCTTTGATTTGAAGGTATCCAGTGAGATATTTCAGAAGTGGCTGCTGCAAGCAATGGAAGATCTGCCCGGAGTCTTTTGTGCAGCGGTTGACGTGCTAGTTTTTGGTGCTAGTCAAGAAGAACGTGATCGTAATCATCACCAGTTTCTGCAACGCTATAGTGAAAGAAACATCAAACTAAAGCGTGTGAAATTCGAGCCACGTAAAACCGAAGTGGCATTTCATGGACACGTGCCGAGTTCAACAGGACTGAAACAGGATTCATAGAAAATCAGGGCCACAAACGAGATGTGTCCCCTCACTGATGCAAAGGCAGTTGGTAGGCTAAACGGGATGGTTAAATACTTGAGTTGTTTACTTCCATGATTGGCCGATTTGATGATATCGATTCGAAAGCTGACCCATAAGGGTGAAGCTTAGTACTAGGGTCCTGGACAAGAAAATGTCTTTCGGAAGATCAGGGGACTAATTACAAAAGCGCCTGTCCTTCCCCACTTTGATCGCTCGCTTCCACTGGAGATTCAGTGTGACAGTAGTCAATACGGCATTATAGCTGTGATTATACAAAGCAGTAAGCCTGTCGATTTCCGCAGTCGTACGCTCACAGAGGTCGAGCGTCGTTACGTACAAACTGAGAAGGAAGTACTGGCGCTGGTTTACGCCGTAGGACGCTTCAACAATTATAGGTTCGGCCGCAAAACAACTGTCTTTACTGATCACAGGCCACTTGTATCTATCGCTAGTAAGCCACTCAATGTTGTTCTACTTCGTCTGCACAAGGCGACGAGGAGGGCACCTGTTGACTGGACACCGCCTTTCAAAATTTAGTGAATCCAGGCATTTGTCCTTCCTCCTGTATGTATGCTCTGGGCCAGCGCTCGTCGAGTACTGTTGACGCTGAATCATTGCGGCGGACGTGACAGTTTTTGGATACGACCAAACTACGACTGCCGGCGTTGGTGACTGTTGATGGCTGTCAGTGTTCGGGTGTGGCGTTTCAGGGATTTTCAGGTGTGGGGGAACTGTTCAATGCTAAGGTCGTTGATCTGTTAGATGAAAGACGCTCTTAAACCGCCTCGGTAATGGAGACCAGCTAGAACAGAAGCCTTACGGTCGTACTGACCCGCCAGGAGATGCAAGAGCCGGTGTGCCGTCCCTACTAGCCGCCATAAGTTGCAGTCAGACGCAGATGAGATTATATGGCATCTATATCTACCAGTGATCTCCAGTTATCATATCCGGAATCTCTGGAGAAGAATGCAGACGATAGAGTGGTCCTACAGTGCCACTGGACATGCATAAAAGATGCATGAATTGTGTTCGGTGACGAAACGTGTTGGACGAAGTCGGCAAGTCCCGAATCACGTGGGGAATAGCTGGTAGCATGATACTGTGTGTAGCTCGATGCGTTGTCAAAATATGTGCCGTCAGGTCCCAGTAGCTGAAGTGGTGAGAGTGTGACCCATAGTTCCCTGATAGAACTGAGTTGGTTAATGCCGATTTCTGATGAATCAGTGGTGATTCGGGATATAAGTATTACCAAAGGTCCGGTAGAAGATGAGGTAATAGCGCCCGTTAGTTGTGAGTTAGCATTGTCTGGTATCCTCGATGTTCGTTGCTTAAAGGCGAAAACGTATCAACCGAGTGCTGGCGGCTGTTTCGTGGCGCTCCTTTTCGATCGGAATGAAAAATGGCCATCAAGCTGGGACAGAAGTACTTTTAGATCTTCCATCGCGTCAATTAAGTCCGTAGCGCTGGCAAACAAGTAAGTGTCTTCAATTGTGAACCAGTTGTAAGGATGGGGTGGATGCTGTGCTAAGCACTCGTCGTTATACTCGTCCAGATGGGCTCACCGGTTGTGCTGGGACAGACTACCTTCGCAAGTGAACATTCGTCGGCAAATGGAGCAGGTGTAGTCAGTCTCGTTAAAACCATACGTTGAGGCGGGGAACCCTGTAATATTACGTGAGTGAGTTGCCAAATGTTGACCTAGTCCCCCCAATTTGAAGAGTGCACGGGGGTAAAGATTACTACAGTAGGATAGCGCCATCGTCGATGTACAAGATACTGGGTGGTTCCTGTGAATATACGTAGTTTGTGTGTAGATGAATCGTCTGATGATGCATGGCTGATAGGCGTGTGGTTCGGGAAGCCAGAATGGGTGGTTACAGATGCCGCGCCGCTATATTCGAAATGAACGTGGGCCTAAAGAAAGCTATAAACTCACAGAGGGTCTCTCTCACTTGGATATCATTTCCAAACAACAGTTCGCACTCATTGCACCACCAGCATCATACCGGCACCTCGGTTCTTAACATGCTATACGCACCGCTTTACTCACTACACACGCTCACTCTCACCCCGGACTATGGGCCATTCCGAACCGTACGATCTACCACATCCTCAAAAAAATCTTAGTTCCCCCGATGATATCGGTACCGTGAAGCGGAAAGGAGGGGGTGTCTTGCTAACACCGCACTCCCATCACAAAACCGTTAGCCACTTGTGACCTTGCAGCAAAGAAAAGGCGCAGGTATCTTAAAAAAACCGAACACTTGCTCTATGTTGCCAGACACGATGATAGATCCTCTTTGTCCTTCATTATTCCTTAGTACCAGGTTCACGTTTTAATTTATCGGTATAGTGCAACGAAGCGAAAATGCAAAAAACGGTGTTTTGCCGTCGTTGATACTGATGATGAAGTGGATCAAATTGCTTGCAGATATCTCCTGCTATCCGTGAAATGAGAACATAAGTTTAAGTAGAAATCGTTAGGTGTCCGCCAGATGACAATATATCCGGTTTGATCAAACGGGATGTCACATGGAATACATGACAGAGTTTGAGTTGAGTGAAGCTGTTGGTACGAAGGTGACGTTCGGCTTACGCATGGTAGCTGGGTGTTAGTGATGTAATGGCTGAGGAACCTGCCTTGCAGACTCTGGGTCACAGGTTGTTACTCACGCTCTTCCTTAGGTTTTGGTGCCCTTGTATAACAACATGCAGTTGTTTGAAAACGAGGCATCAGCACAAAGGATTGATGTGCTGTTGAAACCTTTGGTTGGGTCAAATAGAATCACATGTAGTTAAGCAAACCAGTGGTTCTATTACACTAGCTTGTGCACGTGACAAACGCCGCGATTCGGGGAAAGTATCATACACACTAAGGTGTCTTAGCGCTATTAGAGTTATGTTTTACCCTGGGAAAATGGTAGACTGCAAACACATGAGTCGTGCGTGGAATGAGCACTAATGAGGTGCACAATTTCGCACTACCTCCACAGTATTCGGGAATACCTCAAGGCCCCTTAAAACGCAAAAGCCCAATCCACTGTTGAAAAGCTGACGAGAAATGTATTCCGATACCTGTCAAAGAAAGTCAATGAAGGACGAAACCGATCAAAAAACGCAAGAACCATCCAGCACTAGCATGGGTCAATCATGGTGCAATGGAAAGAAAACTAAGGGTGCATGAGACAAAACGGAGGAAGATCAACCGGTATGCAACTGAAGCATCGTTAGTCTGTACAGTGCGAGCAGATAACAGGCAAAGTCGAAGTCATAGTAGACGAATGTTTAAAAAGTATGGAAAGCAAGTAAGTTGTGTCCTTATGCCATAGTTTGTATGCACATCCCGGAGGTAGAATAAAAATATACGCAAATGTCACAAAATAACAAAATGGATAAAAAAAAGTTCACAAAATAATAAACAGCCTTGTATCTCTTTTGAACTGTATCACATTTTAGGAGTCACCTTGACCAAACACAAATGGAAAGCGTGGTATAGTTCAAAACTGACCAGCAAGCAGGTGACGAGGAAACGGCGACTTCTGAGCGTAGAACGAAAACGTGGAATGTACCTAGTATCACTGGATCCCATTGGTATAGTACTGGAAACTATCGTATAGTTTCGTAGTTATTGAATGCAAAGAAGCTTCAACCATGTGCTCGGTGGATTGGCGGAGCTGTTCCTCTGTTCGCGACATCTGAAACCGCTGCCGTAGACCAGAGATTGCCGCCGAGCCTCCACCGCGTGCGAAGCATGGTAGTTGGGGGCAGGTAGCTCGAGCGATTTCGACAAGCACACATATCTGAGATAGGAGGCAATAAACGACGGGCCAGCTAGATAACAATGGTAATCATAAGGAGAGCCGGTGAGTTAACTGTAGGACACATAAGGCAAGTGACAATTTTCAGGCGAAAAGCGCGTGCCTCTGTTGCAAGTTCCAAAGAATGGCATTAAATATGATGGCTATGAGTGCTAGAAGTTAGACAGCTAAGCAACCGGTAGAGAATGGTAAAATGGTCTTCAATATGTGTGTGCGTGATAAATAAGAAGAATCGTTGTTATTATGAAATGACGAAATACCGGCAGATTAACTCACTCGTTCCATGTGTTTCCGAGCAGCCAAAAGACCACGTAGTAAAAGGCACTTGAAGTATTCGAACATGTCGCTGCCGACCCCACCCATGACGGCAACCTGTTCCGCAGTCAGCTTGAATGGGCTTGCTTCGAAGCCAATATTTTTTCCAGGTGAAGCAGACAAGATGAATCCATAGTCTATGTGGATGACGTGGCCTTCTCTGTCCAGCAAGATGTTACTGTTGTGCCTGAACAAATGGCCAATATACTTAAATTCCGAAACAACGCAGAAGTAGAAGTTGTGTAAGCTAAGAACATCGCTTTGCGATCTTGGAAAATGAAGTGATCGATAATTATAATTCGTTAACAATGGTCTTTAACAACCTGGGTTCGCATACCCTGTATGATAAAAAAACTGCAAGGCTGAAGTTGCGCGAAAAAGTGTACGGAAAAACAGCTATAAAGGCGAAAGATGGCATGCTAGAACTGCTCAAGCTACAAATGTTGGTACGGATGTATCACAGGGACGACAGAAGCCGCACAAAGGTGAAGACATGATAAAGCGCATTGAGTCAGATAGGGCACTTGATAGAAAAAGAGCGCAATCGATTTCCAACAGCCTCTAGCATTAGAACTGATTCAAGTGATTAGCGTCGTCCGGTCGAATCTCCCGTTGCAGTGTTATCGAGATTCTTTCCTTGTTGTTATGTCGGTACACTGGAAGAATCAAATAGGATTTCTAAACGGTTGGTTTCTTTCGTTCTCTCGCTCTTAGGCTAATTTTACTAGTCTTTGGGCTCGCAAATAGCATTACTTTTACTTTCAAATAACGAGCTTCATTTTCTATTTTTCACTCACACAGTTGCCTATTCTTTGTACTCCTTACCCAGTTGCCTAATCAATTAAGGCTATAGGCTACCTCCTCTCGCGCATGCCAGCCAACCGACTCCCGCGTCGTGCGTTGTTTGTGCCCCGTTGGTGCGGATGAAAGACGAGGAGAGTGGCCAAGCGGTGACTTGGTCAACAGAAGTCCCTCACTTCGAAGTTGGCGTCGGTTGGTGTGTCCCTACTCCCTGGCTGTGGTCCGAAAGACGATAAACACGTCTGGTTGGATACACTGGTTGACATGATAAGGAGCCGAACTCAGTGGCGTTTGTGTTGTGAGTTTCTTTGTCCCTCCCGATCCAGCTCACCTTCCCCCGGCAACCTGTTTTTGCATTCTACGATTTTCAGTACCTTACTTAGTTTGCCTATCTTTAAGTATTGTGGCACAATGAAGTATCTCACCTTCAGTTAATGTGCAATGATGAAGATGAATTTAGTGTTATCAAACAGGAAAATCTAAGGAGTTCCATTAATTAGGTGGAGATAAACAAACACGCTTCCTGTTCTTAGGCCCTACTTATCAAGCTACTGACCTGCAGGAAAAAGGGTTTAGCCACTAATTAATAACTACCAAACACAGGAGGTTTAAGAGTTTCAAAAAAGATGTAAAGCTACGTAAATCTAGATAAACTCCTGTAATTCGCAAAGAACGTCCAGTTTCCACAACAAACAATCCTGCAGGACAATTCGACGGGGCAGATCGGCTTGATGGAGATGTCGAATGAATCAGTAAAAACGTTTCGAGGATAAATGGCTTGTGCAACCGACCAATTTCTTTCTTCTCCTTGAGTATACTGCCCGAGAAACCCAAAGTAGAGAACTTGCTAAAGGCATCACACTTCAAATCTGCAGTTGCATCTGAAATTTGTAACCGTATACGTCGGCATAAAAATGTAGCCGCTTTCAAGTTGTTAGATAAGCTTAATATTGGAACTGAAGAGGTAATCCTGGAAGCTAGCAACCTACGGTCCATAGACGATAAATTCTTTCGGTTAAAGAAGAACACAGCTACCCGATCATTGTAAAGCTCTCTGACTAAGCCAATGCAGAAAAGATAACCCGCGCTAGAAATCTTACAGCCGCGAATCCCGAATTAAAAAGGTGAATTTAAAGAATGTAATATCAGTCCAACGAGAGGCATTTGGAAGAAGACAACGGTCTTTCATATGCCCTAAAGAGAAAATTCCTCAAGACATAAACGACACGTAAGCCTAGATTCAGAAGTTGATCATAAAGATAGCCATTCCAAAGTAGCAACCAGCGTGGGTGTGGCACCCCGAGAATCGGCATTATCTAGTTCATAAGAAAATGGATCTCCTACGGTAAGGTAACATTGTTGACAGGGATCAAGTTCAGCCTTTGGAAAAGATTTATTCCAACAAACTTCGGGAATCTGTTAATATCTATCCACTAGTAAGGGACGTTCTAGCTCCAGGAAGTAGACAACGTAAAAGGCTGCACATGAGAGACAATGGAATTGTTGATATCCTGGCCGCGGACAACAAAATCATTAACCAGAACAACTTTATACAAACTGGATGACTGTTACAAACTCAAGTGCTTCAATGCAACACGTAGCTTGCTTTCCATAAGGACCAATTTCTCGACAAGTCCTAGATATCCGAGAGTATGTCCAAAAACAGGAGTTCAACGGGAAGCATGCTACCAATGGTTGCATACGGAGTGATCAGTACAAGCAGCTCACAGCGACCATGAGAAGACGCCAGACGCTCACCTAGAGACTGGCTTGAGGAACTAGCTCCTCGTGGTGCCAGCTGGGTGGTTCGGGTTTACTCCTATCCAGCGAATTGATTAGCGACAATATTCAATCGTCATTATACACGTTAGAAAGAGGTGGAAAATACCTCAGCTACTGTACCGCAATAAATGAAAAGGAGAAAAAAAAGCCGCAAACGAGGTCCGCCACTTGAGCTACCGGTAATGGAAGGCATCGTGATGGAAATATACCGGCCGGGTAATAAACAGTAAATTTTTTTATTATGCTACCAAATGATATCGCGGTCGGAGGGGCAGGCTAAGAGGGATGGAAAGGGACAAAGAAACCCAAAACACGAACGCTATTGAAATCGGCTATCAGCCATGTCAGAAAGTGCACCCAGCCAAACGTGTTCATCATCTTTTGGACCCCAACCAGGTAACCGAGACGCTCCAACCGGAGCCAATGTCAAAGTACGGGTCCTCATTCCTCTTGACCAAGTCATCAATTGGCCACCTCTCCCCTTCCTCCATTCATACGCCCGGCGCGAAAACAATTTACGTCGCAAGAGTGGTGATCTGCCAAGCGCAACACGTGACCCAGTTATCGGAGCCTGGTACGTGAAATGACGGTGCTGAGCGGTTCAGTTCCACTTCCTGTTCCGTAAGCAAGAGGTCGAACACGCTCGCTGCTCACGCGGTGTTACCAGCAGATGTGAGCTAAACTGCGAAGGCACCGGTGGCCGAACGTTACTAGCCTATTTATGACCATCGCAAGGATGATGGACATTACCGTGGTACGATGATTCGCGAACCTCAGAGATCCATTGAGTTATGCTCGGAAGCGCTTTCTGGTACCTACAGAGCCACGGATACCAAATTGGTCAGTGGTTAGATGCCAGACAAACTCAGCCTCCTTGTCTTCCAGGTTGGGGGTTGAAATGAGGGACTGCTTGTAAGCCACCGCCGAACCCGCGGCTTTGCGGTCATGTTTTTGAACCGAAGGCTTTGGTTGAGAACCCTAATCGTTCTCCTGCCTAGGCCTGAGCAACCTGACAGTATCCTGCCCACGCAATACAAAGAAGTGCTCTTTAAACAATTTCTTGATGCTCTGGCCATCGCAGAGGATATTAAACGGCGCCCTACCTGCTGCATCGAGCAGGGTGGATAGGGGTTTGGATGCTACTGCCCAAGCCTTCCAGTTTTCTAATTCCCAGCTCACGCTTTTCCACCCTTATCCTCCCATTCCAACATCACTTTGACCCTCCCCCCGATTTTCAACACACCAATACTTGGCGCTCCCACAACACGCCTTGCTAGGAATTTATCTTCTAGTTTCAACTCAAACGCAAATGCGGTGAGTCACTCCCGTCCTGTCGACAAGCCCATGTCCAACCAAGCGGTCCACCCCAGTTCATCGGCTTCCATTTGCAATTCTCGATTCTCCTTCGGATTGGCATGCCTTAATGTACACACATTGCTGCAGATCGGTCAACAGGCAGCATTGGCCCGCACAATGGAGACCGTCTCGAGCGATATCTGATGCCTAACGGAAACCCACCTTCAAGACTCGAGCTTTGTGCTCACTCTGCGACGCCTTCAGGTGACATCAGCAGTGCTTTCTCATTGCGCCTATCCGGAGACGATGCAGCGTCGAGTGCCGGCCAAGCCGGTGTTGGTATTGCCTCGAGTAACCAGGCTGAATCTGTTCTGGTTGATTGGATCCCAACTAATAGCCGGATGTGTGCGGTCCGACTGGCTGGCCTGTTCAAAGCCTCGAAATCGCGCGGGAGTAATAGCTGTCTATTCGTCATCGCTGCCTACGTGCCCACAAACTGCAGAGATGACTCGGTAAAAGATGACTTGATCATCAACTGAACAAACTCTTTCGTCGCAGAAGAACGGACACCAGTGCTGGCTGGAGATCTGAAAGCTCAAGTTGGAAAATTGTCCACCGATGTACTTCATCTGGGTAGCACACAAGGTAAAGACTCCCATAACAATAACAGTGAGCGGTTACTTCATTTGTGTGAAGATGCTCGCTTGGTTCTTGCGATCACAAACTTCCGACAGCATCCGCAGAAGGGTGACGTAGCGGCCACCAGCTTTAGACTAACTTTGGACGCAAATCGATCACATTGCGATCAGTTACCGCTGGAGAAACTGTGTCCAAAATGTCGCTCAATTTGGAGCAGATGTGGACACTGACCATGATAGAAACATTAGTCAGACCATCTAGTATGACTGTGTGTCGCACCGCAGAGGAATATACTATTTATTCATTTATTTACTTGTATGTACTGACCTGCGGGTGCGTTCTGACGGGCGCCGACGAGGACGCTCTGAACGCATTGGCATCAGCCAACAGACGAGGCCAGATTTTCTGAATGCGTGTCGAAGTACACTGGCATCCGGGCTGAGTAAGCGATCACTGATTGCAGTTGAAGGTCACTGGTCGCATGTTCACCAGGCATTACTAGCAGCAGCCAAATCCTCATGTGGTAATTCTAATAACCAACATGAACATTGGGTCTGTTCGACGTCTCTGGAAATTATGGATGCTCGCTGGCGCATCCTGGCTGGAAGCGAACACAATGAAACTTGCAAAGACCTCAGGGTAATACCGCGTGCTAGCCTAAAGAGAGAACGCGAATCCTGGTGCTCTCATCGTGCGTCAGAGATGGAAGTGGCCGCTGCCCTTGTTAACCATCGCAAGTTATTCCGTTTAATACGAGATGCGGGCAGCAGGAGATCTGGTGTTAGTAAAGCTATATGTGATGGGAGTGAATAGTCTATCCACAACTTGTCAAAAACGCTTGGAGCGTTGGGCTGAACACTTTGAGAGGCAATTTAATCGGTCGGAATTGTCAGATTTCTTACCGGTAGCTGATTGCCCTGCTCCCTGGGCTGTCTCTTCGGATCCGCCCTCTCGCTCAGAAGTTGAACGTAAGACCGGACCGTTGAAGTTGAAAAAACAGCATGACAAGATGATCTTCATCCTGCATTCTACAAAGTCGCGGGCGTTGGGCTTGTTGATGAGTTACACGAGTTAGTAGTGAAACGGTGGGAGCAGGCAACTGTCCCAACAGACTGGAGCCGCTCTGTCATCGTTCCGATCTTCAAAGGTGGCTCACGTTCGTAATGCCGCAACTATAGAGGAATCTGTCTGATCTCTATCGCTCCGAAGTACTTGCCTTTGTAATCCTTCACAGAATGACTGGTGCTCGTGAGAGCCAGATTCGTAAGGAGCAAGCTGGGTTTCGTCAGGGTCGTGGCTACATCGACCACATCATCAAGTTGCGTCAGGCGTTAGTGTACTGTCACACATAGTAGCGGCCCACCGCTGTCGTGTTCCTCGACATCAAAGGTGCCTTCGATTCGGTTGATCGACGTGCGCTTTGGAACTGTATACTTAGGAAAGGTGTGCGCGAGAAATATGTAAATATTATGCGTGCACTTTACGCGCGTAGTACGGGCAAAGTTATGGCTTATGGCAAACTGCTGAAGACCATCAGTATCTGCAGTGGTGTGAAACAAGGATTCCCGCTGTCACCTTTCCTCTTCAAAGTGGCTATTGACGAAGTCATAGAGATTGCATTTACAGGACACGACATAGAAGGTGTGAAGCTGCTCCTAGGCAAACGACTTAAGTTGGAGTATGCAGACGATATTGTCCTCATCTGTGGCAATTCACAAATACGCCAAGCTGCACTGGGCAGATTAGCACTGGCTGTCAGTCGCTTCGGGCTTTGCTTTGCACCCTCGAACTGCAAAGCTTTCCTTTAAGATTGCCAGGACCGCCTCTTGCGTTGACCCTTGGTGAGGATCAGCTAGAAGTCGTTCAAAAATTCAACTACCTGGGGATCGAAGATTAGATCACGAACCGTATAGCAAAAGCGCTTTTACTAACCGCCACCTATGGCGCCAGCGCGACATCACTCTCGCCCTGAAGGGTAGAGTATCCAATGCAGCGTTACGCTCGACTCAACTGTCCGGTTGCCAAACCTGGCCCCTTAGATCAGCCGACATAAGGAGGCTAGTAACGTTCGACCACCGGTGCCTTCGCAGTTTAGCTCACATCTGCTGGTAACACCGCGTGAGCAGCGAGCGTGTTCGACCTCTTGTTTACGGAACAGGAAGTGGAACTGAACCGCTCAGCACCGTCATTTCACGTACCAGGATCCGATAACTGGGTCACGTGTTGCGCTTGGCAGATCACCACTCTTGCGACGTAAATTGTTTTCGCGCCGGGCGTATGGATGGAGGAAGGGGAGAGGTGGCCAATTGATGACTTGGTCAAGAGGAATGAAGGCCCTAGGTTGGAGCGTCTTGGTTACCTGGTTGGGGTCCAAAAGATGATGAACACGTTGGGCTGGATACACTAGTTGACATGGTACGAAGCAGAACTCATTGGAGTGTGTGTTGTGAGTTTCTTTGTCCCTTTGCATCTCTCCCACTCCAATCACAATCTCATTTAGTAGCGTAATATAATTTTACATAATGTTTTTCGTTGCCTAGTGGCCGGCTGGTATTTTTCCGGAACGATGCCTATCCGTTGCTGCTAGCTCAGTTGGCATGCAACTGTTGCTGATACAATTACCAAGGTGATTTTAATGTTTTCGTCCCGGCAGCTCACAGGCTACATAGTACAAGCTAGTCCGGAAAAGCATCAGGCGTGTTACGCCATATTGAGTATCGTCAGGGGGTGCGCATTCCCTCGGTCACCTACTGGGGATCGAACGCATTACCGCTACAGGCAGATGATAACGCGCCAGCAGCGTAAGCCAATGAGCCATGGGGGACGTTGGCTGGGCTAAACATGAATAGCCTCCAAGGTAGTTGCATTTTTGAACGACTTCTAGCTGATCCTCGCCAAAGGTCAGCGCAAGAGACGGTCCTGGCAATCTTAAAGGAAAGCTTTGCAGTTCGAGGGTGCAAAGCAAAGCCCGAAGCGACTGACAGCCAGTGCTAATCTGTCCAGTGCAGCTTGGCGTATTTGTGAATTGCCACAGATGAGGACAATATCGTCTGCATACTCCAAATCAAGAAGTCGTTCGCCTAGGAGCAGCTTCACACCTTCTATGTCGTGTCCTGTAAACGCGATTTCCAGTACTTCGTCAATAGCGACTTTGAAGAGGAAAGGTGACAGCGTAAATTTTGTCTCACGCTACTGGAGATATGGAAGGGCGGCGACAGCTTGCCATAAGTAATGACTCTGCACGAACTTCTCGCGTATAACAGTCGGAAAATATTTAAATATTTCTCGGAAACACATTTCAGTTCTCGGGGTACACCCTTCCGGCAGTGTTCCAGGAGGTAGTGGGTTTCGCCTGGCAAGAGATCTCTCTACAAAAAGCCACAAATGTCTGTTTAACAACGCAGCGACGTGGCGGATGTGATTTGACACTAAATAAAAACACTGCCCCTTGCTTCACCGCGGTGGTGCACTGTACTCAAGCAATTGCGCTGATATCATAAGAGGATTAGGCCCGTTAAGTATCCGACCACACAAAAGACGTATTAAACCGACATTCAGTCACCGACTCCCAATGAGCATGATTCGCTGGATTTGCTCGGATGCCTTGCGGGCAGGCTAGTTAACCAAAAGCTCGAGGTGATATCCCGTAAGGCAACCGGGTAGTGTGAGGCCCACTGAAAAAAGCATGGATCGTTCTTCTGCTATATCGCGCGCAGCTCCATTTGCATCCGTTACTCAAACACATGCTTCACACACCGCCGGTTCAACTGCTGCTAATCACCATTATCCGTTATCAGCTGACTTCTGTTTCCATGATTCCACTCCCGATGGTTTCGTCGACGCCCAGAGAGTTTGCCCAGTGGTCCTCCTTCGGTCTCAAATCACGTTGCGACTAGTATGTCTCAATGTACGCACGCCCAGGCAAATCGTGCAGCAGGCTAGTCTTGCGCGCACCTTGGAATCCCACAGCATCGATGCTTGCCGTCTTTCCGAAACATGCATGCAAGATCCCACTAGGGTGATTAAGATGAGATCTCCCACCGATCAGAGTCATATTTCCCTTAAGTCTACCTGGTGACACATAAGTAACTGCGGCAGAGTTGGCTGGCGTTGGTGTAGCCTTAACCAGCAAAGCCGACGCTACACTGCTAGAATGATGCCCGATTATTAGTCGAATGTGTGCAATTTGGTTACGTGGATTATGCAGGATCAACAGATGTCGTAAGGAGATAGGCAACTAGTTTGTGATCTCGGGTTACACTCTCACTGACTGCAGTCCCGACTCGGTTAAGGAAGATTTCTACCGTGAACCTCACCAGCTTTTGAGTAAATTTTGCAAATCCGATATTGTTGTTCTTGCTGGGGATCTCAATGCACGTGCCAGTCGTCCATTATTATGCGAAAGTCACCTAGGTGGTCTCCATGCGCTCGAGGAGAGCAGATCAGCTAATAGAGAGACTTCTCACATTGTGCGAAAACAATCGTCTGTTTCTCCCGAGGACCAGCTTCCAGCACTCGTGGAGACGTTCCGCTACTTAGCAGACCCGTTCTGCGTATCAAGCATGATCTCAGATTGATTATATAGTAATCAGTTACAAATGGCAGGGTAGCGTAAAAGAATGTAGATCAATCTGATCCATCTTTATTAGCAGGCTTGCCGAACAACCTCCTGCTAGTGCCAGCTGAGTGGTTCGGGTTTTTCCCGTTCCAGCAAATGGTTCGGCGGCAGTGTTCCAGGACGTGGTGGATTATTGCCTGGCAAGCGTTCTCCACAAATGTCTGTTTAACAACACTGCGACGTGGCGGATGTGATTCGAAACTAAATAAAGTCATTGCCACTTGCCTCCCCCTAAGAGACATTGTATTTCAAGGGTGCGTTGGGCCCGTGGTCCTTCACTGACCGAAAGTCGTATGAACCATCTATTTGATCACCAACTCCCAACGGGTTGTGACGCCCTCCCATCGCCCTGCTGCCTTGTAGGCTAGATGTTTGATCAAAGGCTAGGGATAGGGCCCCCTAAGACAACCTTCTACTTCGGAATGGGCAACCGGGTAGTATTACGCCCACTGATGAATCATGGACCACACTGCTTACTACTACTCCTGCTATGCCTATCTTCCATGCTAACTCAACTGCTCAATTTCCACTCAGATCACCCACCGTCCTTCACCTATATGTATTTTATGTCTTCTGCGGTCATCGTCACAAACTACCCACGTCTCTCAACTGATGGAAGTAACAGCCAAACTCCTGGTTTTCAATGTCTTGCGATCGCAACTGCCTCTCATTCCACCGAAGCTCCAGCTCTTCTTCGACCTGGTTCTCCATTCATCCTCGTGGTGTCCAATGTTCGAATTTTGATGCAGATCGGACGACAATCAAGTCTGGCCCGTACTCTTGAAACGCTTTCGGTAGACATCTGTTGCCTTTCAGAGACCAGATTACAAGACTCTAGCGCCGTCATCAGAATGGTCTCTCCGGTAAACCCTGACGCTAAACACCACTTGCGGCTTTCCGGAGACCCAGAAGCTGTCGTCTCTGGCCAAGCTGGTGTTGGGGTTGCACTGAGTGCCAGGGCTAAATCAGCTCTGCTTGACGGGATCCAAGTCAACAGTCGGCTGTGCGCAGTCCGATTAAGTTTATGTAATGTAACCAGGCATCGAGAGGTTGGGCGTGACTTGTTTGTCGTCTCCACCTACGCCCCTACAGACTGCAGCCCGGATGCAGTCTGCAAATGGACCGCGAAGCTTGGTGGTGTGAACGTGCTAGGGAGATGGAGCTTGCTAGTCTCTCTGGTAATACCAGCAACTTTTCCATCTCATTCGAGTCACCGAAGGTGTTCGATCTGATATAAGTGAAACAATATGAGAAGAGGATGGCACCTTAATCACTAATCTTCAACGACGGTTGGAGTGATGGGCCGAACATGTTGGTTCGCAATTCCGTTGGCCCCCAGCTCCATCTGCTACCCCCACAGATCCTCCCTCTTACCAGGAACTCGAGCAGGAGCTCCGCCACGTGAAGCGTTATAAAGCCCCCAGCCCTGATGCTCTTCCTCCAGCTCTAGTTACAGATGGTGGCGCTTCGCTGGTTCGAGAACTCACCGCTTTGTTCTCGAAAGTTTGGTCGAAAGGGGAAGTTCCATCATTTTGGTGGGAATCGATAGTCGTCCCCATCTTCAAAAAAGGCCTGCGCACAATCTGCTCCAACTACAGCGCCATAAGCTCAGTCCTCGTCGTTTGCAAGCTGCTAGTGTCCATCATACTTCGCAGAGTATCCCCAACACGCGAATCGTTGCAACGAGAAGAACAAGCTGGGTTTCGCCCTGGTCGCGGCTGCATCGATCAAATCTTCACACTCAGCCAGATCCTCGAGCTCCGCCATGTGTATCAGAGGCCAACGATTGCTGTCCTTGGATATCCGTGCAACCTTCGATTCTGTCGATCGGACAGTACGGTGGCACTGCCTATTGAGGAATGGTGTCCCCGAGAAGTTCGTCTCCATACTGCGCGCTCTCTATAGTCTGACCTCGAGCAGGGTTAGGGCTTATGGCAAGCTTTCGCCTACCTTTGTGGTCTCCAGTGGAGTTCGACAAGGATGTCCTATCTCTCTGTTCCTATTCAACTTTGCTATTTAGAATGTCCTAAATAACGCTCTGGACGATTCGTTGAACGCTGGCGTTGAGCTCCTCCCAAATAGTGGAGTTGTTGGTTTGGATTACGCTGATGATATCGTCTTTCTGGATGACGATCCACGCGTCGTCCAACTTGCACTAAAGCGCTTGGCGACTGAAGCATCAAAGTATGGTGTGTACTTTCGCCATCCAAATGCAAGGTTCTCTTCCAAGACTGGCAGGTGCCTCTGCCTGCACCCACTATTGGTGGTGAGACACTAGATGTTGTGGAGAGCTTTGTCTACTTGGCAATTTGCATCAATGCTGGCGGGGCTGTTGGAGACGAGATTCCGATGTGCATCTCGAGAGCACGCCTCGCTTTTTCTAGGCTGAGGAACGTGTGGCGTCGCCACGACATTCGTCTCTCCATCAAAGGGCGGGTCTATTGTGCAACAGTTCATGCTGTACTGTTGAACGGATGCCAGACCTGGCTCATTCGTAAAGATGACTTGCGCAGGCTATCCGTCTTCGAGCACTGCTGTCTGCGGTCCATTGCGCGTGTGTGGTGGCGGCACCACGTAAGCAATGTGGAAGTTAGACAGCGTGTCTTGGGACGAGGAAGCCACTCGATCGAGTAGCTCATCTCACTGCATTAAGTGCGGTGGCTGGGACACGTACTGCGAATGTCTATCCAGGGTTACCCGCGTCGTGCTTTGTTTGCGGTTGCTAGAGAGGGCTGGAAGAGATGATCTGGTGAACAGCCTGCAACTTGGAGAAGGCGCATGAAAAAGCTGATGAAAGAGTTGGCCTCGGCCGGTTGTTGTCGACTATCTAGTTGGGGTCCGAGAGATGCGGATACTTGCTGGTTGAAGACCTTGGCAGCCATGGCTCAACATCGATGTTAATAACGGACGTGTGCATCGGTGTGTTGCGGTTTCCCTCCTTCCTCCCCTGGAAAAAACTGGAAAAAGTTCAAAAACTAAGAGTGGGATACTGGACGAAAAGCTTTTGTTGTCGTTGTTATTTTCTTATAATTCATACTGTTTTCCTATTCAGCCATGATTCCGATGGCACAAAAGTTGTACCATATATATATATATATATATATATATATATATATATATATATATATATATATATATATATATATATATATATATATACAGGCGAGAGAGCCTATGGTGCGCTGAGGCTGGTGGTGACTAGATCCTGACAGATGGTCTACCCACTGCTGCTACTGTTGTGGCATTTGCTCATGTCCTGGACGCCTCCTCGTGGCGACCGCTGGGTGGGATTTGGGTTTCGCCCTTCTCTCTGCTAAGATCCAGGACACTAATCCGCATGAGACAGTGAACTGACCATGTGTTAGACCCGCTGCCTTTCGGGTGTTCATTTAATCGAAGGCTTTGGCTGAGGACCCGAGTCGTTCTCCTGTCAGGAGTGGGCGCCCTTGCAGTATCCTAGTACATCCTCTTCGGAGGAGAAGTGCCACGCATTGCCTCTGACGGTGGGAGGACACCTCCGAGTGTTCAATGGTTTGCTACCGCCCGCCTCAAGCCAGTCAGCCCCTGGTCAAATTGGTGTAAACCCGCCAAAACCCACCTGCAACTGACCGTGGTCGCAGGTGCGTGTCCTACTACGGTCGCAAAACATACAAAAACGTTCTAGAACGTCAAAGGATGCGTGTGACGGCCGTCAAGCATATCCCAATCTGTCTCAGCAATCACATTCCCGAGCTGGATCTGCTCCCCACTGCCTTGTAGGTCAGGCTATTGAGCCAAAGGTTCCGGGCTGAGTCCCCCAACCAAACCTCCAAATCACCCACTGCCTTGTGGGTCAGGCTATTGAGCCAAACGCTCCGGGTGGAGTCCCTCACGCAAACCTCCGAAGCACAACGGACACCTCGCGTGCGATTGCCCACCAATACAATCGTATGCCTGCGCGCAAAGCACTCAGCATCGGGTGCTGGAACGTGCGCACACTACTGGACCGCAACTCCAGCTAGCGCCCGGAGCGACGCACTGCAATCGTCGCGATCGAACTGGCGCGCTATAACATCGATATTGCGGCGCTCAGTGAAACTCGGCTCGCTGAGCAAGGTAAGTTGCATGAAGCAGGTGCTGGCTACACATTCTACTGGGTGGGCAACGCCGCCAAAGCTCCACGTGATCATGGGGTCGGATATGCAATATCCGATCGTCTCCATGGTGGGTGAACCAACCGGCATCAGCGCGAGACTGATGACTGTTCGCCTACGACTCGGAAGAGGTAAGTTTGCTACTTTTATAAGCACCTACGGTCCGACCATGTGTTATCCTGATGACACGCGTGATCAATTCTACACTCAGCTATCCTCCGTGACACGGTCTGTGCCGAGGAGTGACCGACTATTTCTCCTGGGTGATTTCAAAGCTTGCGTTGGGCGTGATGCATCAGCGTGGACAGATGTTAACGGTACGCATGGCATTGGCTCAGCGAATACGAACGGTGACAGGCTGCTCTCACTGTGTGCCACTCACGGCCTGACGATCACGAACACTCGGTTTGCACTGAGTGCGAGTGATATAGCAACTTGGACGCACCCACGGAGTGCTCGCGCTCACCTGCTCGACTATGTCATTGCACGTCAGCGTGAGATGCGTGAAGTGCGCATGACACGCGCACTGCGTGGAGCTGAGTGTGGCACCGATCACAAATTGGTTCGGACCAAACTGTACATATATTTTCGTAAATCTATGTATTTCACTCCCGCCGTGAATCGGCGTAAATTTAACATTCTCTCCCTCGGTACTGTGGCGAAACGTATTGAGCTGGAGAAGGCGATGGCTGCACGCCTGTGGGGTGATGTGGACTGCATAGCCACAGTGGGCGACCTGTGGCACCACATTCGCGACCAGGTGACAGCTGCTGCCGAGGAGACCATCAGGCGCGCAAAGTGTAAGCGGCCTGATTGGTTTGATGACAACAATGCGACGATTGGCGCATTGGTGTCGGAGAAGAATGCAGCATTTGCTGCACATGTTGCAGACCCCAGTGACTTGGGGAAGAAGAGTCAGTTTCGCAAACTTCGACGGCGACGGACCTGAGAGCTCCGCCGCATAATAAATGCATGGTGGACGGAGAAGGCGAAGCAGATGGAATGCTACGCCGAACGCCGCCAACACAAGGAATTCTTTGACTCCTTGAAGGCGTTGTATGGACCGAGATTGGAGTCGCTGAGGACACTGATCGATAGTAGTTCAGGCGCTACCTGCACACAGACTGCAGACATAATGCAGATCTGGCGAAAACACTTTGACTGTCTGTTGAACAACCGTTCAGAGATCGACTGGCCTACACTGAACGGCCTCAAGCAGCACGATGTGAAGTCGAGTCTGGTAAACACGCGAACACCGGATGCGACGCTGAGAGCACTTGCACAGCTGCGAAACGGCAAGTGTGCCTGGGCCGACGGGATCCCGCCGGAAGTATTGAAACACGGCGGACCCGCGTTGGTGACTGCGCTGCACCACTTGGTGCAACGAGTGTGGATTGAGGAGGAGGTGCCTCCTGAGCTGAAGGATGCCCTCGTGCGACCACTGTACAAAGGCAAAGGGAGCAAGCAATGTTGCACCAATTATCGTGGCATCAACGTGCTGAGTTGTGTGGGCAAGGTGATTGCCCGAAACCCGCTCAACCGTCTCGTCAGTCAGGTTGTGGAACCTACCGTGGAGGAAGAGCAAAGCGGGTTCCGTTCGGGTCGCAGCACTATAGATATGGTGTTTGCGGCTCGTCAGTCGCAAGAGAAATGCAGAGAACGACACCAGCCTTTGTACTCGATATTTTTGATTTCACCAAGGCATTTGATACGGCGAACCGCGAGGCATTGTGGCTGGTGTTGGGTAAGTTTGGTTGCCCGCGTAAGTTGTAAGTTTAATTGAATGTCTGCACAGTGGTATGCGAGCGAGGGTGCAGCTGAGTGGAGAGACCTCGGATGACTTTGCAGTTGTCTCTGGTGTGAAGCAAGGCTGTGTCTTAGCTCCTACCCTGTTTAATATATATCTTCATGCAATGTTGTCCTATGCTTTTGATGCCGCTTGTGCTTGCGGTGTTCGTGTGGAGCACCGTATTGATGGTGGGTTGCTGAACATCCGTCGTTTCGGTGCGAGAACTCTAGTCTGTGAGACAACTATCCGTATGTTGCTGTTTGCTGACGACTGTGCGTTGTTTTCACACAGCGCGGATGAGTTGTAGCACATAACTAATGCTCTGGCTTCGACAGCGGCCAAATTCGGGCTCAACATCAACACAAAAAAAACTGTCTGTCTCTTTCAGCCTTCATCGGAGGTGCAATCTTCAATATTGCCGCGAAACAGTCTCGGTGCTGAAGTACTGGAAACCAGCTCCCGCGTTTGCTACCTTGGGAGTGTGATGTCGACTGATCAGCAGCTGCACAGTGAGCTGCGTATTCGCGTGTCGAAGGCAGCAGCGGCATTCGGGAAGCTTGAGTACCGAGTGTGGAACAACCATCAGCCTTCCATTGGCACGAAGCTGATGGTGTACAAATCCGTGGTGCTGTCCGTTCTTCTATACGGCAGTGAAACGTGGACGATGTACCGGCGGGATGTGAGATTTCTCCAGCGGTTCCATCAGCAGTGTCTGCGACGCATTTTGCGCATCGGCTGGGGAGACAGAGTTGCAGACACCGAAGTGTTGTGCCGAAGTGGGATGTATGCAGTGGACTGCATGCTTTTATTGAGACACCTGAAGTGGCTCGGTCATGTGTGGCGCATGGATTCGACGCGGATATCGAAGCAGCTGTTATATGGTCAGCTGAGTATTGGGAAACGTCATGTGGGGAAACCAAAATTACGTTACCAGGACATGATTAAAGTGAGCCTCACACGTTCTAATCTTGATTGCAAATCATGGGAATCGAAGGCGGTTGATCGGCATGCATGGCGCGATCTGATCACGAAGGTAGTTGCCGAAGTGCGGAAAAAAGACCTCGTACATGCAGAGAAGAAGCGGCAATTGCGGAACCGGCAAACACAGATGGGTTGTACTCCATCGACATCGAGTACATGGTGCTGTAGCACATGCGGTCGCGAGTGCCTTAGTCAGGCAGGCCTAGTGAGCCATGAGCGAGGCCACTCGGGACCACTACCGAAGCGATGACGGGTCCTGCAGAGAACGTAGGCAGAACCAGCGCAGCGTTTGTAGGTACGTTGCATTCGATTTACTAACCGCGTGCTTGCATGCTAAGTCTCTTTATTTCAGGTGGTGGGTTTTCAGTTTGGTCCTAATGCCTTTCTTTCTCATATAAATGTCTAATGAGCCATGAGCGAGGCCACTCGGGACCAATACAGAAGCGACGATGGGTCCTGCAGACAAGATAGGCAGAGCCGGCGCAGTGTTTGTAGGTACGCTGCATTCGATTTACTAACCGCTTGCTTGCATGCTAAGTCTCTTTACTTCATGTGGTGGGTTTTCAATTTTGCCTTAATGCTTTTCTTTCTCATATAAATGTGTACCCGTACTCTATTCCATTAACTTGCGCACCTCATTTAAGTCAAATGTATTCGATTTCCATAACATTTTTGTGTTCGTAGCATTTCCGTAAATTATACTTTCTGACCTCGTGAACTTATCTAGGATTCGTTTGTAAACAGCTTATTTCATATGCTCATTAACTTAAGGTTTATGTCACCGTTTCCTTATGCATTAAACGAGTTGATTTCAAGTGATTGGCTGTTGTTTGATATCCCCGGTGTGGCTGCGCTTGATGTGCATGTTGACAAGGTGCCTACCTGTCTATTACCCACTACCTCGTCCATACTGACTCCAGGAGACAGTTGGTCGTTGCTGGACGGGACGGGGTGCACGGTCCTTGTGGCCGTGCTAGGCTCGAAGAGTGGTTTAATGCACTGTGTGGAGCGGACTACGGTCCAGCCACCGCCTTGTGCGCGCTTGATTCCCAAATACAGTGCGCTTGTGTTTGCTGTGAAGGAGTGTGGGCCGGCTCCGTTGATGAAACGTGGTTCCCATCCGCATGCCTCCCGGTCTTATTCCTTCGGGTTTACACTGGATATGGGGTGTGTGGTTGGAGCTGTGGGTGGTGCAGCGCAAGCCACCCATGGTCCCTCAGTAGGCGCAGGCGTCCTGTGGCTTGCCACAGTAACAGGCAAATCCGAAACCGGATGTCGCCAACCTTATATAGGCTTAGACCATGCTCTTCTCTGTGAGAACATCTGCATGAGTTGCGTAGGGTCTCCGAAAACGAAGCACAGTATGGTGGATGCAAATAACCCCTTTACGCTCTAAGTTCAGCAAAGCTATCAATCTTCTCTGGTCGATACACTCAGCTGCGACCCACAGCAAGACGACAAGGATCGCTTCCGTGCAGTCCGTCTGTGGTCTTACACTGTCAGTCGGCAGATAGAATCAAGCCTACGCAGTGATCGTGAAGCTTGATGGTCTCAGTGTGTTTCGGAAATGGAGGCCGCTGCGTCCCACAATCTCTTCCAGCACATTCGTCCCAATGGACACAGGAAGGCCGACGTCAGTGAGACTATTTGGAAAACTGATGGCGCACCGACTGTCAATCTACAGAGACGCTTGGTCAATGGGCCGAGTATTTTCATTCCCAGTTCAATTGGCCCTCACCGTCCATTTGTATGCCCTGTGAACGCAGCTGCTGGCTCAGACTCGTCATGCTTGATCCAACCAGTGAAGCGAAAGTTTGTCTTGCGATTCGACACTTGAAATGATTCAAGGCTGCCGTCTCAGACGGACTAACTCCGGAGCTGTTTAAGTATGGAGGCGTAGTTATCATCACCCAGCTAACCTCACTGTTCGCCAAAATCTGGCATGAATAAAAGATGCCTTCTTTCTGGAGCTAATCAGTTATTGTGGCGGTTTTTAAGGAGTGTGCTCGCACTTCATGCACAAAACACCGGGGGTTAGTCGCATTACGTTTGCCTCAAAGCTTCAATGCTTTGCAACTAGTGCGTAGGGTTATATGTTCTTCATTTTTTTCGTCGTGTTAGCTCGAATGTGTCACTCTGGTAGGAAATTCGGTTATGGGTCTTTCTGTATCTTGCAGCTAATTTTAAGGTTTTCTGGCGGATTGAGCATTCGACGGTATGTTTGGAGACATGAGGGACGTGAACACATAGTGAAGCAAGGAGGGCTATAGTCTAGTTGATCTGTTTATAAAAATGCGCCACAGCGATGTACACACCGTTAGAGAGGAAGAATACATCCAAGACAGAGAACTGATTTGGCTGATGAAAGTATTCTCAGTTTATCTTATGGATTGCATGTCGCGGTGCAGCGGCGAGTTTAGTAAACGTTCTGATGTGTAAATTGAGTCGGATCTTTTTATGATCGCTGTCAGGGAGATTGTTTAAGATCTCGGTCTGTAGGTTGGGTATCCTCAATGTGACTATTAGGCCCAATATATTTGCGGACCTGGTTAGACTGACAACCCATTGTGTCCAGCCCCCTGCGCTGATGAGCGAAAGAAACTAGATGTGCAAGCCAGACATTGGGCTGGATGACTAGTATCATCGGTAAATCGAAATCCCCGATAACTATCTTCTGGCAGCGTGGAAAGCCTGATGCAAAGTCAAATGCAAAAATGATGTTGGTGATATTCACGTTACGCGAATTCAGTGGGTTGTAGATACAGGCGAGCAGTACGTAAGAGGAGGTATATGCAACACAGCCAAATGGATCTAAGGACAGCTTTTAATTGTGATCGGTCTGTACCGATGAAATACAAACGAAACTTGGTACGTTGCCTGGATTATCGAGCTACAAGGATTTGCAGTCCTGAGACACTGGAAGCGGGAAGGAATTTTATGCTCAACACATTGGAAAGGAACGAGTACCGAAATGCTTTCATCAAAAAGCATTCCCAGCTCCGAGCTGAGACTGAGCCGAAAATGACCGTGAGAAGGAAAGATGTTTTCCTCTCAGTGCCTTTCAAATGAGAGATACAGTTCGAACTCCTGAGTAGGAAATTGACTTCCGTGCTAAACCAAACGTACCCGGCCGCCAGAGTCCGCATTCACGCCGAAACCGTTCTGCTCATCACCAAGCGTCTAAAGACAGAATTCCGGCCCAGTCCGAATCCTATGTCTTGTACCAGTTCACTTACACCCGTGGTGCAAGATACCTGGACACACGATCTGACGTCTGTCAAAGCGGAGAGCGGAACACCGCCCTGCCTCATTACAGCGTGGTACCACCAGAAATGACCACAGTTGCATCCTAGAACACCGAGTAGATAGTGGATATAACATAAAAACGAAAGAGGCCTTAAAATATTACATGTAGGAGCGAAACGCTGCACAAAAGAACTCAGGAAGCGCCTACTAACCACAGCAGAAGCAACTGCGATGAAGCAACTGAAGCCGGAACTGTGTAAACAGCGTACACTTAAGCAGAGTTTAACCTTACCATGGTCCTTGCTTGATTACCTGACTTCTGGCATAGTGGTTGATGGTAGTGGTTCAAATAGACATAGATTGCCACCGTTCATCTGATCGCAGCGATCATGACTTTGTGTCGCATCGCTAGCAATAACTAGTGCACAAATGATTATGAAGCTCATAATTGTAATTGCCTGAAGAGATTTATTGAAAAGAAATTGCTTCGCAATTTCCTTTTGACATTGGTCTCTATACGTTTAGCTGTAAATGTTTTCTGCAGGTATATAATACACAATCACGCTTTTCTGGTGACGCGATCTTTAAGAAACAGGTGGTAGTTTGGAATCATCAGAGCAGTTAAGCGTACCTGAAGAACACGGTGTTTCAGTGACGAGGATCGCTTGTGGGTCAGTGAACTGTGCAAGTGTGTATAAAATGAAGTCTGTTGATAATGGATGCAGCATTAAGTAGAATCACTCATATACTATGGGTTGTGGAATTATCGCTGTATGTTGCATGATAGCCTGTGTTTGGGTGCGAGCATGGTGCGAGTATGATCAACCGAGTTAGACATTATAACATTTGTTAGTAAGGGAAGTATGTCATGAGTGAATATGGAGACAGCTGGGGGAATGGAGGGAACGGAGGCCTCATGCTTAGGCTGCCGTTGGTTTGGCAATGGACTAGGGTTATCATCTGGACAAATTGGAAGAAGAGTGGGATCAAAATGTTGACCTCCGCCGGATGCATCTGAGGCGGGAATGGGTGCGAGTCCATTCGTGCCACCGCTGAAAATCGTTGTTGGAAGAGGTTGTTGGAGAGGTTGAAGGAACAAGGAGGTAACAGAATCCTATTGGCTGATTGCCCTCCGTTGTCTGTACGGTTTCAGTGATTGTCGTGGAGTGTGGAATGATAACTAAGCGTAGTCAAGAGACAGTTGCTAATGGCCTTATTCAACGGAACTTGGTTGGCCCTAGTGGTTGTAGGAGGTTGGTCGACAGGGAATTCGGAGTGCAGCCGAGTGTTTCGTAGCCATACGTCTTTTGAAGACACTGGTTCCTAGATTGGGTTAGTCGTCCATGGGCTACAGTGAAGTATGGATTACATCAGGTTGTCTATCGTTGGATTACCTTGGTCGCTTAGACAGGATTGCGACATAGGCATTGATTTGTCATTGCACCACTGTTTGGAGCCTCATTATCCACACCGAAGAGCGTTTATTTAACGCGGATTTCTTCTCATCGGTTAAAGGAAGTTTTGCTGTTGCACAAGAAAGACTGCTTCTCTTCAATATTGGAATAAGAGATATAGTTAACTTCAACTTGTATAGCATTTTAGACCCATAACTTTCGCAAAGCATTTATATTACCCTAAGCCCGATGGCATACCTCCTGACTAAGGCGTCAACCCCACTAGGTGAAATCAAATCACAGTCACATCACGACACAAAGGGATCACCTCAAGAGTTCGGAAATTATATCTCTATTAGCCATACAACTCTACTTAGGCGGTTAATGAAAAGGGTAATCGAAGAAAATATACGCAGTTTCTAAGTACAAAGTCTGATCGGAAAATCGCAACACCGACCACTCCGTACGCGATGGTGCCAAAACTGCCGATTCGAAGTTCTAGACTATGCAACCAAGTCGGCTGACTCCGGATAGTCAAGGATGATTCTTTGCTTAGACAAGGAAAAAGCATCCGATTGAGTGCTCCAAGTTAAACTTCTGACAAAGTCCCCTCTTATTGGATCGCTAGCCCACAGTTAGCAAGGCTGCCATCATTCTCATCTATACGCATACAATGTGTCAGGGACAGAAACTGCGTATCGACAACTATGCCAGTAACCAGAGGGGTCCTACAGGAAGCGTTTCAGACCAACTGTTACTTCTGCTCAACACAAAAGATGTTTTTTTCGGATTCTTCGAAATGGTAGACCCATTATTTTCGCAGATGATATCAAGGTTGTTTTCGCGTTTGATGCTAAGAACGCTCGGCTGAGCTCAGACAATACAAATGGAGCTTTACACTCTTCAACGGTGGTTCTGAGAGCGAAAAATGACACTCTGTCGGCAGATGTATAGCTTTATTCATCTGCTGCAAAATATAAGTGACATACAAGTTAAAAGACAGGTTAGTTATTTACGGCCCAACGATTCGTAACCTCAAAGTTCGCGACTCAAGCTATTTCAACTGCTTGGAACAGATACACTATGTCGCAACAAAAACTAGATTTAATATAGCACGTATTATCAATACTTTATACTTGAAGGATCCAAGGCTAGATACGTATAAAGCATAGGCTCACCCAATCTTCGAATATTGTACATCAGTAATTGTAAACTTAGAAAGGGACAACAAAATCAACCTAAAAAACTGTAACGACCCTTTATCAAACGGTCGCTAGGATAAAGCTTTTGAACTTAGCCAAGCGGAGTAAGTGGTTGACGACAGAACCACTCTGTGTGAGGAGAATTAGGATCAACATAGTTTTCCTGTTTGATTTAAATCGTAAAAGTCCCGGGGAATCTGGATCTATATAATCAAGCCCTGTTCAGCCATATTCAATTAGAAATACATTATCCAGCTTCCACATCCCTAGGGCATGTACAAGGTTGCGTTCCGAATTCTTCTTAGCAAGACATAAATCATTAGAAAATAAGCTGACTGAATCCATTAGGTGCAATAACACCAAACATGTATTTCATGCACAAGTTTTCAACTATCTTACCGCAGGAGAGATCTGACGTAAATTGGGCGAACCCGCATCAACAGACGATATTTATGAGAAATACTCATTACAACCACATTCTTAATAAAATGAGCTCGGCATTGCTCGCATCTTGTGCATTGACCTTACTTAAAATTTGTCGTGCCTGATCTACCTGGTAGCGAAAGTTTAGGGGGTTGCAGTTCATTTAGTTGCACCAGGATTCCTGACAATCCGGTGGTAATTACTGCTCATTTAATTTCCTTCAATGTTTTTTAACTCATCCCATTTGAACCTTATTTTGATTTGTAACTATACCTCGATGCACCACAATAATGCACTCGATAAATATTTCTCTGCTGGAGTCACAGATGTTAATCAAGCTTTTGTTCACTCCACTTGACCTCATCAAGTCGTAGCTTTTTCAGACATAAAAGCTCACCATTCGCTAGCAACAACACTAGCACATTGGCAGAATGAGAAGCTAGATCCCTTTCTGCACACATTAGTGTCCATCTTGATCAGCGCCATTCAACTAAGCTGGCCTGGAAGTCAGCCGTGAGTCAGAGTAGCCCCGATTACAGTCATCCGGACATTAGAATAACCTGCCCCTCTTGACTTATCCCATTATTTATCCATCCTGCGTGGCGCAATAAAATAGCATCGTCCAGAAAAATCACAGACGTGATGGCAGGCGAAGTACCCAAGTCTTACTGAGTACCGGCATACTCCAGTTCGATCTCAAGTACAACTCATGATCGCATGTCATACAGACCATTAAAACAATAAGATAAGGCGATATAAGAGAAGTGATTACTAGGACTATCACTTGAAAAACCGTTCAGAGACTGACTGGTCTATGTTGTACGGGCTGCCGCAGCGAGAGATGAATATGTGTCTTGCCGACACACCGACAATGGATGTGACACAGCATTTGTTCACTTGCGAAACGGCAAGTGTGTTGGACCCAACGTATCCTGCCTGAAATGTTGAAACATGGTGGACCCGCGTTGTTAAATGCGCTGCAGATCTTTAAAAAATAGTTTATTCTTCAATGCATATGGAGGTGCCGGCAGTCCGGAAGAGCTGAAGGTGCCTACAAACTACCACTGTACAAAGGTAAAAGGTGCAAGCAGTGTTGCACGAATTATCGTGATATCAACTTGCTGGATGGTGTGGGTAAACTGATCGCCCGAATCCTGCTCAATCGTTTCGTCACTCAGGTTGTTGAACCGAACGTGTCGGAAGAACAATGTGGATTCCGTTCGGACCGCAGCACTATAGATATGGTGTTCGCGGCACGTTAGTTGAAGGAGGAATGCCGAGAGCAACTCCAGCCATTGTACTCGCTGTTTGGTGACTTCCCCAAGGCACTTGACGCGGTGAACCGCGAGGAACTATGACTGATGTTGGGTAAGTTTGATTGCCCGCGTAAGTTCGTAAGTTTAAGTGAATGTATGCACAGCGGGATGCGGGTAAGGGTGCACCTAAGTGGACAAACTGATAAATTTGCAGTTGTGTCTGGTGTGAAGCAAGACTGTGTCTTAGCTCCTGCCCTGTTTAATATACACCTTCATGCAATGATATCTTGTGCTTTGGATGTTGCTTGTAATTACGGTGTTCGTGTGAAACCACGTATTGATGGTAAGCTGGTAAATTCGTGGTTTCTGTGCTAGAACGCTAGATTGTGAGACAACTAACAGTATGTTGCTATCTTCCGACCACTGCGTTGCTTGCGCACAGCGCGGATGAGTTGCAGCAAATGCCTACGTCCCTCCCTTCTACAGCGGTCAAATTTGTGTTCACCACCACCACAAATAAGACTGTTTGTCTTTTTAAGCATACACCAGAAATAGAGTTCATATGCTTGTCGCGATTCCACATCGATGATGACGTTATGGAAAGCATTTCCATATTTTGCTACCTCAGTACTACACTTTCGACTGGTCTGCAGATGATGAGCGAGATGCGCAATCCGCGTAACCAAAGCTGCTGCTGTGTATGGACGGTTAGAAAACCGTATGTGGTACAATCACCAGGTTACCGTTGGAACGAAGCCAATGATATACAAATCTATGGTAATTTCAGTTATTCTATACGACAGCGAGACGTGGATGATTTACCAGAAGGATGTCAGAATTGTGGAGCGGTTTCCTCAACAGTGTCTGCGACGGATGCTATGTATCGGCTGATGTGATAGAATTGTAAACACGAAAGAGCTGCGCCGTAGTGGCATGTGTGCAGTGGACTGCATACTTCTGCTGCGGCACCTGAGGTGGCTGGGGCATATCAGCCGAATGATTTCGAGGCAGGATATCGAAAAAGCTGCTTTGTGGCCAACTGCGTGCAGGGAATCGGTACGTGGGAAAACCGAAGTTACCTTACCAGGGCATGACAAGGTGAGTAGACTACAACTAATGATGATTTCATGTGCTGGAAAGCAAAGGAAGTTGATAGTCGCGAATGGCCAGAGCTGATCATGTGGGCGTTTGCTCAGGTACAAGAGAAAACATTACTGTATGCGGAGGCAAACACCGGGTCCGGAAAAATCAGGCACTGGTGGAATCTAGTCCACCGACGTCAAGTGCATAGTGCTGTAGCACATGCGGTCGCGAGTGCCTGAGCCGAGCGGGCCTGGTAAGCCACCAGCGATGCCACCTGGGGCCGGCATCCAAAAGACGAGGAGTCAAGTGAGTATCTAACCATAAGCGGCACAGTAATTGGTAGGTGCGCTGCGTCCGCATCCATTCGACTTACAAACCTATTGCAATAAAGTGGTTGTTGTGGTACGTGTGCTGCAGCATTGTTGTAGTTGGTCAGTAAATGTGCCTGAGTATTTCTTATATTTCAAGTGTTGGTTGTTGATTTATATTCCCGATGTGGCTGCGCCTGATGTGAATGTTAACAAGGCGCCTACGAATTCGTCTATACTGGCTCCAGGAGACACCTGGTCGTTGATGGAGGGGAGAAGGTGTACCTAACTCGTGACGGTGCTAGGCTCAAAGAGTGGTTCCATCCTGTATGGAACGGGCTGAGGCTCAGGCACCGCCTTGTGTACGTCTGGTATGCATGTTTGCTTCTGATCATCAAATGAACAATTTGCGTGTTGAAGGAGTGTGGACCGGCTCCGAATCATTCATGGCTATCATCTACACACCTCCCAGTATTATTCCTTCGGGTTTACACTGGTTATGAAAGATGAACAGTTGATAGACACTGAGCCACATTGACCAATGAGTCGAAACAAGGTTGAGATGCACATTAACAGGCCTCTTGCGTAAAGAACATTTGCTAAATCGGTGTTGCCAATGGACGCCATGCTAATTACTTATGAAAAGGTTTGGTGTGAACCCGCTGTGCTGAAACGAAAAAGGACGGCTGGATCCGAGAACAATTTTCTCACTACCGAAGAATATTGAGGAATGCAATGACAGTTTGTCTAGCTGATTTGTTGAACGCAATTTGACAACAACACAAGTTACGTCAACGAAACTGCAGATTCTACTGAGCCGCAAGCTTAACATATGGTGAGCTACCGACTGACAAGGTTCTAGACAAACGCCTAAAACGGGAAACAATGTTTACATACACCCTTAGGTTAGCAATTTAGTGATTTAGACAAAGTGAAATCTGTGACTGAGGGCTCAGCGTTGTTCGGAAAAGGTACACAAATACAGTAAGCCCGATAACACCCAGTTCTCTTTGTCAGTCGATTTCTCGGCGTTGCAATGCAACACGATCACATCCAAGGAATAGCTGCGAATATAGAAGTTAGATTACTAATATTATTATTAGTGTTTTGGGGACAAGTAAGGTATTAAGAAGCAAAATGCATAAGCCGTCAGTTTAAAAAAGCTCTTCAGGATCTTGACCCAGCTCAGGATAGCAAACAGCTAATCGAAGATAATGATTTACGAGTCATCATCAACTCCCCGGAAAGAGTGCTGGTAACGAACAGACAAAGAATGGGTGAATTGGTAAACAGAGATACATTTCATGATGGCAGCTAAGGAAAGGCACGATGAGAGTACCAATGGAAGAAAATCACCAAATCTAAGGATCAAATGCGCCTAAAAGGGATGCTTAGGTACGACAAAAAGTAAATGTATCGCGATGCAGAACCTTAAACGATCGTCAGTATTTTGTTATTCCGACAGGTCTAAAATCGAAACTGCCCAAGGTTAGCAGTGCGCGTCCTTTCAATTCTACCACTGCGATAGGCTCTACGAGTGGTGGTATTGGTCACTGATAAAAAAAAACAACAAACGTAAAATTAAAGCGTTGGAGTTTGGTGATCATATTTTGGTTAGAAAATATCCAGAGAACCCGATGGCGCCAATAGAGAATGCGGTATCACAATGCATCGGTGAACAATGTCAGGGGAAAGACAACAAGCAACTAATACTTGTTGGTGCGCATCATTATCATACAAGCCCATCGTGAGGGATTAATTTGACAACTGTGTATAAAAGTTGACAACTCACCGGTCCTTCACTTGTAAAAGATAACCAACAACGGAGTATGCAGCACAACTGTGAACAAAATTTCGCTGAGCAGTCAGAAATGCCTCTGAATTGGGTGGTCCATGTTCTTTTAACAGATAATCCAAAAGAGACAGGCGTGCATGTCGGCGGATTTGATGAAAGGACACTGTATCAGGTACAGGTTCGATTAATCCACTATCGGGTGATGTAACGATGACTTTCAACGGGCGTAACCATAAAGGAATATATTCTGCCTGCCAGATGCGCTAAAGTAAGTGCAACAGAGGAAGGATTGAGCGCAGGCTTGTGAAGGTTTAGTTATCTTCATTACGAAAACAGGAAAGTTCCAGGAAATTCTGGTTATAGTTCCAAACTAGTAAATCTGAAGATGTAAGTTGTGAGATGACTGTCATATCGTGCATGCACGTCGATCGAAATCATGAAATCAATGATGGGTATACAAAACGTGGCCATATGAAGTCTTTTACGCACGTCAAATATCAAGCTACATTTTCGAGGAAAGCCATAGTGACAGATACACACGGTGTTGTGTTGAGAAGTTCGCAAGGCCCTTAGTTGGTGGGAGTGTTCATGGCATGATCGAAGAGAAGGCAGTTGATACCATAACGAGCGTTAGGTGGATGGTATCATGGATTCCAACGAGGACACTGTGCGTGCGACCGAGATACCCAACAGCATGCAGTGAAATGTGAAATTGAGTAGAACAATCCATGTAGGGACATACCGATCACATGATGATTGGATGGTAGGACCAGAAAGTTAGTGTAAGGGACAACAACTTGGACATGTCAGTGTTTGCATGTTAAGGGTTTATCTCAGATAACCCATAGATGCTCGGTCGTCCGACCCTGTTTTATTGAGCCCACATGATGTGCATCTCGGACAAATTAAAAGTAAGGAAAGATTTGTTGCTTTAGACATAACGAAAGGAAGTTTATCCGTTGCCATTTATGGAGCACCTGAGCGACATAGTCAATGGAGATCATTCACCAACAGTCCAAAAGAAGCCAATCTTTCGAACTGCCATTCAAAGGAGATGATTTCAATAATGACCGCATTACTTCAATCGAACCCATAGTGCACCTGAAAACACACTTAGTATTTTGCAACATTGGAGTTTAATGTTGTTTGAACCATCTCAAGGTCCACTTGTTTTATTGACTTTACACCCGTTTTCAAAAGAAGCTCTCATGAGTTCCACGTTACACATCTCTCTCCCTTGCTGATTCGATTCCCACTCCTTGCAGTCAGTAAAATATACGTTGGGTCCAGTTGCTGCCATCTATCGTCCCGCATTTGGAACGTCTACGTGTCATTGCACCCGACTAGTATCCTAGGCGCTACTCAACAAACCTTGGACCGTTTCTAGAATGAAATAAAGTGAGGTAACTATTGGACAAAGTATTCTTTTCTGTAACCCTCAGCTGACATACCTTACATGATGACGATTACATACCAGATATGCCGCATAGGACTGCGTATTGGTTTGTATGTTTAGTTCCAAGGTAAACGAATCAATGAATCAAGCGGTCACTGAAGGCAGGAAATTAAGTACAACGTTAAATCACTTTCACAACCAAAGAATAACTGGGGCACAAACCAGAGGATCATGCAATAGAAGTCGTAGGTCACGGTAAAAGGTGCGTAAAAGTGCTTTTTTATGTGTAAATCCAGTTTGAGATAGCAGATATGAATATCTTCCGAAACGGAAAAGATATTTCCAGGATTCGCGCAAGAAACACTCAGGAATAGAGCACATGTCTCTGAAGTCGTATTCCGAGCTGGCGCGATCGTTCAAATCTTCGAAGTCGCGATGTGCTAATAGGTGCTTGTTTGTCATCGCTGCATACGCCCCCACAAACTGTACCGATGATGGTAAAAAACAATTTCTGTCGCCAACAGAACGAGCTCCTTCGTCACAGAAGAACCACGGACACTGTTGTGGTGCCTGGGGATCTGAACGCTCAAGCTGAGAAATGGCCAACTGGTGAACTTCATCCAGGTGGCCGACAGGGTGTAGGATGCCGTAACGATAACGATGAGCGGTTACTTCATTTGTGTGGAGATACTAGCTTATTTCTTGAGATCAGACTTCCGACCCAGCACTCACAGAAAGGTGACATAGCGCCCTCCAGCCTTGGACCAGCCATGGACACAAATCGACCACATCGCGATCAGTTGCCGCTGGAGAGGTTGAGTTTAAAACTGTCGCTCGATTTGGAGCACGTGTGGACACTGATCATGCAGCTGTATGTGTTAACTGCATGTGCGTCTTAGTGGAGGTGCACGACGACGCTGTGAGTGCCCAGACACCCACGCGAAGCCAGATATTCTAAATGTGTATCAAAGTTCGGTGGCATCCGGATTGAGTAAGCGTTCACTGAATGCAGTTGAAGGCCACTGATCGCATGATCACCAGACCTTATTAGCAGCATGCAGATCCTCCTGGGACAAATCGAATCTCCAAACAGGACATTGGGTCTCGACGTAGTCTCTAGAACTTAGCGATGCTCACCGACACATTCCAACTGAAAACGATCACAACAATACTTATAAGATCACAAGGCAAAACTCCGTGTTAGTCTGAAGAAAGACCGCGAATCCTAGTGGTCTCATCGTGCATCAGAAAGGGAAGTGGCCGCTGCCATTGGTAACCATCGCAAGGTATTCCGTCTGATACCGGATAAGGGGAAGCAAGCGACCTGGTGTTGGTGAAAGTATATGTGACGAGAGTGGACAGCCTATCCACAAGTTGTTAAGACTCCTGGAGCAATTGATTGAGTACCTTGAAAGACAATTTAATCGGCCGGGATTGTTGGATTTCTTTCCGGTCAGTGATCGCCCTGTTCCCTGGACCGAGCGTTTTGATCCACACAACAAGTTCCTGTGTGACCGCAGTTTAACTCGGTTCTCGCTTTGCCCTCTGTGGCCACTCTAATTCTCCCCACACAATATGGTGCTTGCGCTCGTTCGAACCAGTTCGACGAGCTCTACACAGTGCTTCCCAACTCTTGGATCTAAGCTGTGTGGATTATACTCTTGCTCCATTTCCCAGTTTTCGGCATATTATTTGCCGAATTCCACTTGTGTAACTACATCAAACCGGTTTTTCGGAAAAGATTTTGGTCTTATTCGGAAGAAGAAGCTGAGGGCTCCCAAACTACGCGGCAACCATCCCTGCAAGTTCCAGCCTTTTTGCTTCGCTTATAAACTGAGCAGTTCTAAGAACGCTTATCAGCGCTCCACCTGCATCGTCGCTTAAGGCAGGCCGCTTTGTGTGGGTATGTGTGCTCAACTGCGAGTTGATTGATCACTGAACACGACAGTCTGCACGTTACGACCTCCATCTGCCTCTACCGCCCGACCTTGGTGCGGTTGAACAACTCATTTCGTATGCGACTTCTGACCTATTCGTGCGTCACTCCTGGCGCAAAGAACACTCGTCAAGGTGAGCGCTTAGATAGACCTTGCTGTAAACAATAAGAGGACGACTAGCATTCCAATGGTTCAACGTCGCCTATATTGCGCAGACAATTGCAGTAAAGTCCTTAAGATCATTGTTACCTGTTCTAGCTGCATTAAATCGTACTGTCCGCAATGTGTGGGCGAATCCGTCCAAGAAGTGAGACAGACAAACCAAGTTGCTGACACAATTTGGTTTTGCCCAACATATCAAGTCATTCCAATTGTCAACCTTTGCTCGTCAAAAAGTGCGATGGGATGACTGAGATAATCGCGCATTTTATAAGTACTAAGATCCATCCCAATATAAATATAAATATGGCCACGATAATACCTCACGCAGCCAAAGTAAGCTCGGAATCTAAGCCGAAGAAGAGAGCTAGACGCTCCAACGGCACTGCAGCGTCTGTGACTATAAAACCACTGGGTCACCTCAGTCCCATAAGTGGACAAGTCTCAAACATGTCTGCTTCCACTTCTCCAACCATAGAGGCTTCACTTGGAGATTCAGCCATGACACCGACCACTCAGAGCCGAAGGCAATCCGGTGCAGATAACAAGCAGGTAACGTACGCATCGATAGCCTCGACAAACACACCGGGAGCGACACACATAGGTCCATCTTCAGTACGGAGCACGCGTAGTGCAAAGCAGTTTTCACTGTCAAATCCAGTGGTGCCTTCTAAACAACCCGAATTGACGGCAAAAACTATGAAGCCAACACTCGCTAGACGAAACCACGCTGTGTTAACTCTCGTGTGCACCAATGTTCCCGAATCCAAATCTGGCACAATAAAAGGCAAGTTGCAAGACGATCGCAACCAGTGGAGGTCCATCTGCAAGGCGATTGGTATTCGGGTTGAGCCTGCAATGATGCAAAACGTAGCGCGTCACCCGACCTCAGTGCACTTTGGTGAACCTCGAATTATTCGAGTAACACTAGACTCAGCAGATGAGACAGAGGCTGTCCTGCTCTCAGCAGTTCGTCTTCGCAACTCATCGAGCAGAGTGCGTACATTACCTGATCAACAATGGAAAGATCGCCCAAAAGAAGCAGTTGACCAACGCGGCATTTCTAATAGGGCTAGCAAGAAAACAATATTTGTTCATGGTGTTCCGAGCTTCTGCATTCTTCTGATCACGATGCGCAAACACATGATCGAGAGCAATGGTGCTACATCCGCGAAGCAATCACTGTTGACAACATTATTGTCAAATCCCTGACAAGAGTTCCGTCATCACCTAACTACAAGGGTTGCGGTCCAAGGCTACTGAAAGTAATACTACACTCTGAGGGAATGACGCAAGTTCTGTTGGATAGCTGGTTAAATTTTCGAGCTAGGTTGCCAACAGAGATCCGGCTAAAGGTAGCAGGCGAACGACCAAAAGTCGGAAGTAATTCTAAAGACCTTGCAAACGCTACAAATTCTTTATTTGCACGGTCCTGCGGAGAAACCGACACGAAAGCGCGCACGGCACACAAGAGGACCGAGAACAGCACGAGTGAAACGACTGTTCAGGAACGCTCAATAATGTCATGATACACGACTGAAGTCCATAAACAAAAACGATTAACGGCCGGCCACTTAACGACCGGCTTAAAACTAACACAAACTTGACACCTATCAATGAACTCCTAACAATAAAAGCCCTATCTTGCATGTATACAAACGCCCAAGGCCTTCTAAGCAAGTTGGCAGAACTTAGACAACTCCATGCCTCACAACCGCGGGACCTCGTCAAGATTACAGAGATATGGTTAAACCCTGAGATAAACGATTCTGAGATCAACTTACACGGTATGTCGCTGCTTCGGACCGATAGAACCGGAAGGGGTGGCGGTGTGATTCTTTACTATAATACAATCCTGCGATGTGAAGTTATCGATCATCCGGAAATCCGATCTCCCGATTCGCTTTGGTGCTGCCTATGTTTGAGAAAAAAGGACACATGTCTACTAGCCATCATTTATCGCCCACCAAACTCAATGTCGGAAATGGACTCCAAACTGAACCACGTTTTTCAGTTTGCTTTGAACAAGTCCTACACCCACATTCTTATCGCGGGAGACTTTAACGTGTATGACATAGAAACGCCAGCAACTGACGGTATGCAGTTTAAAGCCTGCTTGCAAGATACAATTGCTAACCACCCTCTGTACAACCACGTAACCTCTCCCACGAGATATCGAACTGCTAGCAAGCCGTCGATACTGGATCTTGTGTTAACTAACGAAGAACTCAATGTTGACGGGATAGTTACAAGCACACAACTGGGTCGCAACGATCATGTTACTCTACTCTTTAACTGTATATGCTATGCGGATTACCCTGAAAAGGAGGAGCATAAAGTGCATACTGTTACGCACTAAAATGTGTTGCCTAAGCTTGTTAAGGATACATCTTGGACTTCCTTAACCTAATGCTCTCCAGATGTTGCCTGGGAAACATTTACAAGGACGTTTAGCACACTGGTTGCGCACGCATCGGAAAAGTAATCCTTCCAATCCAAAAACAAGCGTAAGTCATTTCTGAGGAGCAGAACAAGTAAATGGATGTCCCGGAGGGATTTAGCATGGCGAGATCACCAGGAATGCTGGAATGCCGAAAGCAGGACTTCATACGTGACTCATCGTAACTTCTGTGTGAAACTGATCCGCGAAGACTAGGTCACTCATCAACAGTAGTTAATGAAGCGATTCGGCACGAATAGCAAACTCCTGTACAGGCACGTTAACGGCCTTGGAAAGATGAAGCGGGGGATTCCAGCGCTAGTCAAGGCTGATGGGTGCACGCGATCAGCAATGGAAGCAGGTGATATGCTGCGGCTTCATTACTCCCAAACTTTCCAGCAGGTAAAGAGCCCAAACATTCTCCTCATTTCTAGTACTCCACCATCTGGTTTAGAAAACATCACCTTCATTGCGGTAGCTGTGTTGAAAAAGTTGTTATGCTTGCGTATCCACAGTTCTCCAGGAGCTGACAACATCCCACCAAAGGCTCTGCAGGCGGTTGCTAGTGATCTAGAAGCACCACTGGCTGTTTTCTATCAGCGATATTTAGAAGAGGACCGTATTCCACCAGTATGGAACCGAGGGGTCATCATTCCCATCCATAAAGGAGGTAGCCGCACAGACCCTACCAACTACCGTCCAATAACACTACTTCCCGTACTATCCAAAGTGATGGAATCAATCATTGCAGATGCGCTGATGCAACACCTGGAAAGCCATAATTTAATAGCCCCAGACCAACATGGCTTTCGTCGAAAGCATTCGTGTAGTACTAACCTATTACTTGCACATAATAGCGAGACTGAAACTGTTGAAGATGGAGTAGGAGTCGATGTCATCCACATGGACATTTCAAAAGCTGTTGATCGCTTAGACAATCGAATTCTCCTTCAGAAGCTTCGGAACTACGGCAATGGCGACCCAATCCTGAGTTGGATTAGAAATTTTCTACAAGAACGACGGCTAGTGGTGAGAGTCCGAGAATCATTTCCTCATGCAATCGATATGGCATGTGAAGTATCACAAGGCTCGGTTCTTGGACCTCGTCTATTCTCGGTGTACACTAACTATTTGGCGAGATCAATTGCTTCCGATTTCCCTCTTTTTCGTTCATGATATCAAGCTACGGCGAACGATCAGAGGACCGGAGGACCACGAACGGCTCCAGTGCGATCTTAACACAGTGTCTACTTGGTCAGTTCACGATGACCTGCCATTCAACGTAGACAAATGTCGCGTTGTACAATTATGCCATAGGCATGACTACACCTAGTTGCTTGGGACAAATCGATTGCAGACCAGCCCCCAGGAGCTTGACCTTGGTGTGCTCCTACAGAGCAATCTCAACTATTCAAAACAAGCTGAGGTAGCTACGAAAAGAGGAAACCAGCACGTCGGCATGCTGCTAAGAACATTCAGGATATTTGACCCATCAATCTTCCCAATGGTGCACAATTCCTTCGTACGCCCGCATGTTGAATACGCTATCCAAGCTTGGCAACCTTGGTTGAAGCGCGATCTAGAAGCGTTAGAGGCATCCCAACGATGAGCTACAAAGAATATAAAGGGCCTGCGCTATCACTCTTATCACCGAAGGCTGAAGTTACTGGGAATTTTCAGCGGACGCTAACGAAGGTTGCGTGGTGATCTCATATTAGCGTATCAGATACTGAGTGACCCCAACCACGTATGCCGCCATTTGTTGAAACAGCCACAACAGGCAGCTCATGGGTAACTGCTTAAAATTGAAGGAACAATATAGCCGTCTAGAGTGTCGACGGAATTACTTTTCCCTTCGGGTTTGCCAACCCTGGAACGCACTCCCAGACTCAGTTATATCCTCTCCTACCTTGGACGTTTTCAAAAAACGATTAGATGTTGCTCTTAGCTCCCAACCTTTTTTGTTACCTAAACTCCTCTATTGTGAATTACGCCAAGCATGCTTTTCAACAGGAGTTATGTATCAAATGGACCCAGGTGAGCGAGCATCATCACGCTTTACATCAACGATCACTGCACCCCAGTGTCTTTCTGAACGCATACGTTTGGTTTTTTAAATTATACACTGATGTAATTTATCGGTGTTCATCTAGGCAGACGTTCGGTAGATGACTCACATATATTTTGATTTCATCATATTCACCCCAACCATCCTACGGGACGTGTCAAGCACTTGCTTTGGTCCCGTGATAAATCATTGATCATTATCGTTCAGAAGTCGAATGTGTGATCAGTCTGTCGAAGTTGAACGTGGCCGCTGGACCAGATGATCATCATGCAGCACTTCCAATTCGGAGGACCTATTCTTGTCGATGATTTACTAGAGTTACTCGCGAAACCGTGGGAGTAGGAGACTCCCCCAACCGACTGAAGTCCAAATTTTCAAGGGAGGCTAACGTTCAGAATGCGGCGACCATATAGGAATTAGTCTGATCTCCAATGCATCCAAATTGCTTGCCTCTGATCTTTCACAGACTGATGGACCCATGAAAGTCAGATTCGTGAAGAGAAAGTCGGGTTTCCGGCTGCATTGGCCATATCATCGATTTACCTCAATTGCTGGAACACAGGCACACATATTGAGGGCCCACCGTTGTCGTGCTCCCCGACATCAAAGGTGCCTTCGATGCGGTGGATCGATGTGCTCTTTGAAACTGTCTGTTCAGGAAAAGTGTGCCCGAGGAAAATGTAAACATTTTCCGAGCACTTTACGGTTATAGCTCGGGTACAGACAGGAATGCCCGCAGTCACCTTTCCTATTTAACTTTGTCACCGACGAAGTCATGGAAATCGCATTCACTGGATACGACGTAGAAGGTGAGGAGCTGCTCCTATGTGAAAGACTTCTTGAATTGGAGCGTGCTGATGACACTGCCATAATATGTGACAGCTCACAAAGGTGCCAAGCAACACTCGACCGATTAGCGCTGGCTGTCAACCGCTTCGGGCTATGCGTTGCACCCTCGAAGGCTACAGGTTTCCTCCAAAATTGGCAGCGACTACCCCTGCGCTGACCCTTGGTCAGGGATCAGTTAGTTCAGAAATTAAAATAACTACGCAGTTGATATCAGCACCTGTGAAATCCAAGACGAGGTCACGAACCGTATAGCAAAAGTTCGAGGCGATTTCGCTAACCTTTGCCAAATATGAAGCGAAATATGGAGGCGCGACATCACTCTCTCGCTTAAGGGCAGAATTTATAATAGGACCATAAGTCCGACTTTGCTCTGCGGTTGCGAACCCAGACGCATTAGATCGACAGATGCAGAGGTTAGTTACATTCAACCGTCGATGCCTTCGCAGTTTGGCTCATATCTGTTGGAAACACCGCGTGAGCAATGAATGTGTTCGACGTATTGTTTATGGTACGGGAAGAGGAAGTGAATTACTTAGCACCGTCATCTATGCACCATGCTCCGATGGCTCGGCCACTTGTTGCGCACCCCAGAACATCGACTCCCGTGAGGTGCGTTGTGTGCGCGCCGAAGATGTGAATGGAAGGGAGGCCAACCAACAACATGGTTAAAATAAATGAGGGCCCTCGCGTCGAAGTTGGCCTCGGTTGGAGTCTCTCGCCTCCATGGTTGGTGCCCGAAGGATGATAAACACGCTTGACTGCATACAGTTTTTGACATGCCTAATAGCCGACTTCAGTAACGTTAGGGTTGCGAGTTCCTTCGTCCCTCCCCTTCCAAACACAATCTCATTTCCATGTCATAATATAACTTTTTGCGGCACAATAGCCGGCTGGTAACTCTTCGGAACGATGTTCGTCCGCTACCGGTGACAGCTTGCGTCTCTGCATTAGTTCTTCTTGTGCATTGTGGCACAACAGATAGTGTCCCCACCTCTAGCTAACGTGTACGATAAATGAGTGACGTAGGTTGAACGAGGAAAACGTCTTTTTTACAGCGGCATCAGCTGCACTGCCGCCCATGAAAGGGAAATGTACAAAACGTTTGCTCTTCAGAACACTCATCCTCGGTGGTTATATCTTGTGTTTTTCAAATGTTTGAGGATGAATTTATCCGGATATTCATTTACTCTTCAAAAGTAAATGATTCTCTGTAATTCCTTGATGACGATGACCGGCGTACAAATTTTGTGTGCCCGGAAGGCACGGACTAGATTCCGTTTGTACTGTAGCGACATCGAATTGTAGAGGTTGGTGTACTCTCCAGTCCAAGTGTGCTCTCTATACACCTTCCTGCTGTATGAATCATTGGTGTTGCTGGTGAAAGCAACGTCGCAAAAAGGGTAATCGGTTTCCGGACTCGTGCTCACAAGCGAATTGTAGATTCTGAGACGCGTCACTAAATGTTCATAACAGCTTCACAGTCTGCGCTTTCGATTTGCAGAGGGTGTCATCCACAGAACGTACATACATCTCGACTGCACTGATGGGCGATCTTAGTGAGCTACACTCTAATTTCGACATAAAGATGTCTACCAGAAAGGGTTATCACAGTAATGGTCCCAGGGCAACTCCATTAAATGACGATATATTTTCCCGATGAAGATGTAGGTACATCTAAACAACGTTTCCTTCACAAAATTATCCGGAAGTCGTCATACTAGTTCGCAAAGATATTCCTATGTTTCTGATAAAGCACGAACGTTGAGCGACAAATGATGGTATAAATCGATTACTAAGATTCACTTCCCTTATCTTTACAATGAACTCGAAAGTGCATCCACGCAGTAAGTGCAGGTGGTTTTGCGCAGCCGTTCCAACTTGCCAAACATCCGCAGAACCAAAAAAGGCTGCGGAGAACTAACAATGTCCAAGATGGGATGAATTGGAGCGCACACCTTGTGAATCTAAATAAAGCCGTGCAACCGCACTACGCGACCGTGTGAATATATCAGCCTTTTGAAATTGCATTTTCTGATAACATTCGCCGGAGCAAACCGGTCAATTGTTTTTCGAACTCCTTTGTATTATCTTTCCCAAGCGTTAGTTTCTGATAAACACTCAGTACTAAGAATATGTTGCAGCTCACGGACGTAATCAGCCCTATCAATTAGAAATACGCCAGATTCCTTATCCACATAGAGATGATTCGGTATTTGTTCAACCATAAGTCTAAAAGTGACGGCTTTGTTCACTGGTACGAATACCACCATCGTTTGATCTAGCCTTAATATAATCATGACAAGTGTTTACTAAGCCGGACATCGTGTTCTCAACGCCTTATGGTAAATATGGTTATTAGTTTTCGCCTGTGCTAGTAAGCTCTCAAACTGCATCAATAATGCAGCCTGATCAACTTCTGTACAAGGCATTCAAAACTCAGGGCCAAATGACAAAATTTTTAATTGAGTTTGGCTAAGAGAGACACTAGAAAGTTCAAACATGTACATGTACTTCCAGAAGTCTTGTCTCTTTTTACTCTGTTACTCGAGGACCAAGGGTCACGCTTCCGGGTGAAAGGAATGCGCACTACACTACCAACTGTACAACAATAGATGTTGGTCTATCTCAAAATGTCTCCTAACCGGTCACATGGGTGTGAACGACCGGAGTGATGGCCGTATGCATGCATCTGAGTACAGGTGTACCCTCCAATCTCGTCCGTCGTGAAAACGCCGGATGGACGATGATGGTTGAGTTGAAGTCACCTACGGCAGGCCACAGAGCAAATTCATCGATCGATACATATCGTGTTTCGGGTTGGTTGGAACGAATGCAAGCGTGCGAAATCAAGACAGAAGTGCATCATTACCGGGCTACTGCGGTAGAATTGTGGTGGCGCTTGGACAGGCTTAACTGACCTAAGCGAGGAGTGTGCAATAGGTGGTTAGTCTTATCCCAGCTAATGACGCTCTTGTAGACTGAAAGTTAGCTTCCAACAACTCACATTAGCAAAATAGGCATTCCTTACAACTAGGCCTTGCAAATATGAGATGCAACGTTCTGAGAAAGGAGTCTTGAAAAGCAGTGCTGCCTAAAGACCACTCGATGCCGCATAACCTATTCTCCCGTCACCGTGTTGAGCGTTCATTCCAACCTATTCACTGAGGAAGCAATATTCCATTAGCATGGAAATGAGAAGCTGCATTTCTAAGCAATATCTAATCCGCGCGGATACTAATATTCACGTATTCCACAAAGCGCGATGCTCATTTGATCGCAAAACTGATTGACAAATCGTGCGACCACAGCACACGCATATGGGTTCTCACGCACACTGTCCACCACAAGGCAGTTATCCCTGTGGTAAGTTTTCTGACACATATTGCTGCAAACTCCGGTTATCAGATTAAAAGGATCGATAAGCCACGTTTTCGCGGTCTGTATTCTGTTAAAAAGTCAAGTTACCCGTCACATACTTGAAAAGAAAAATGGCTCGATAATTTTTCGGTCTGCCAACCCAGCTAATGCTATGAGCTGTGCATCATGTTGTGCACGAGAAGCGCTGTCTTGGTAGCCCAAATATGCCGCTTATCGGCTACGTGCAGACTGAAAAGTGCCTCATTCAATAAACCTGATTGAGTGCACGTCCATGAGATCCAGATACCATTGAGAAAATTCCAGAGGCTGCTCACAATGGCATGGGTTAAAATCCGTTCTTTCAATATACGTTGCACAGAAGATCGTGTGGTGGCATAATGCTGCGCATACTCCGAACGCTTAGATCACCATTTCGGACTTCCACATCTATAAAAGCGCAAGCGGACACATCATCCGTGGCGATACGAGGCCGCCCAGTTGGCTTTGCATCGCTCACCCTCCGTTTTGTCAAATTTCTCAACTAGTCGATGCCCGTATCGCGCGTTAACCAGCCTCATTGAGCAGTAAAGTTGGCGGAGGTTGACGAAGCTATTGAAGCTCAGTAGGCTACGTTAGGCGCTTCTTGCAAACCAAGGTCACGTACTTCGGTTGCAGATATAACGTTAACCTCGTGTTTGTCAATTAAATCAAATATGATTACCGCCATACATCTGTCAATCATGTTCTCACATAGTAAGGGAACCGTCGCTGGCAAGTAACATAGGAGCTACAAGATAGAGATGTTTTCACCACCAATTCTCGTTGGCGACTTCGGCACTTCGCTTCAGCCGTTATAGCTTCAATATGACGCACCTGCCCATTATGTACAAACGGTGCGGGATTATGATAACGTGTTCAGTCACCAGTGGATCGGTCTTGGAGGTAAAAAAGATTGGCCTGCTCGGTCACCAGATCTGAACCTCTTACATTTCTTCCTATAGGGTTATTTGAAAAGAAGAGTTTACAAGACAACGCCTATTTCACTGGAACAACCGAAAGGCAGTAGTGTCAACGAATGTCGTGCCATCAACAGGAAAACTTTACAGAAAGTTATAGTCTATTGCCGCAGGCAATTTCCGCACTGCAAGTAGAACGTCGGCGGGCACGTTGAGCACCATCTTTGTTGACGGACATATCAGTTTTATGCTGTTTATGTTAATATACGTATTCACCGTTATCACCGATTTCTGGACTGAATTGGTGCACGGGCAAATGGTGCCGAAGGTGCATCGGGCCAGATTGTATACAACGAGCAAAGTTGACTCGACAGCGCCTAGACTGACCAGTTTTATGCAACTTGGTTCACAATGCCATGGTTATGCTTAAGGAAACGGGATGTATGAGCCGTTAGTGGTGAGTGCTCTGAAAGTACACAAGATCAAAAACAATGTGGTAATGGGCCAAGGTAATATCCAACTTCTGGGTGAGCTGAAGTAGATCACATGTTGAAATGGTATAACACATAAGGGGGAAATACCCAAGAATCGATCTTAGTGGCTCTTTCATTGTGCAGGATCTGATAAAAAACTATGTGGCATATGCGTTCCGTTGTTATTAGGTTTTGCTTTTTGGATACATTATATATCCGAAATAAATAGTGATGGAACGTAAGAAATGTAACTCTAAAGAGTGCATCGATGCGGACACGGCCGTTCTTGTGACATAGAACAGGTAGCTTAAAATAAATACATCCTAACATTTACTACCACAAAGGAGTATTGCTCTAGAAACAAAAGAGGTCAATGGCATCTACCGTCAATGAACCGAGCCGTTCAGTTAACACCGGATAGCTTCGGTTCCCATTAAGCAATTTTCCGCATTAACGAAAACAACGAATAAAAAACAGCAGTTAGGTCGAAGGTGGACTGGTAAAGACGTAATGAGACACAAACAAGAAAGTGCGCAAGGTCAGACTGACTTGTAGCACACTGAGCAGTTGGTAGGCCAACTGTTCTTGACGCAAATCGTCACCAACTTTAATAATGGCAGCATTCAGTCGCCATCCAGGAAGACTGCCCCAGGGTGATAATTCTCGAATGCGTTGACATTTCATGCGCCAAGGCTCTTTCAAAACCGCAGCACTGGGGTCCTCCGGATCGGACTGCATATATGATGGATAGGAAGATGGTTGAAAGAGACTACAAACTCCAAGAAAAAAATGTGGGGCGACTTCAACGAGTTCTACGCGGATGAAGATCTTTTATCTAGGAGAGCAAAGTGAATTAGGTCAAGCCTAAGCGGAGTGTTACCAATCTATGTAGATAGGATATCGGACCCCGATTGAGGTAAAAATATGGATATATGTCAATTTAACGTGTGAGAGCTGAACAGTAAAAAGGAAGTAATAATGGTTAGTTAATTGGAGAGCCACCAAAGACAAACTTATTCCGATAACAGAAGTGCTTGACAGAACGAAAAAATTGTAGATTCTGCACAAAACCGGACTAGCCATTGGAGAACCGAGTGTGACCACGTAAGGTGTGGGAAGGGAACCATTGATCCACTTGAGAACGTTTCTAGTTAGCCAATATTTACGTGATGGCTAAAAGGCAAAGCGCGATGTACAGCCTATATTTAAACTATTTTACATAAACGGAGCGTGTTATGCACATGATAAGAAAATGTAGATCCAGATATATAAAGATTTCATACCCAAAGGCTGCTACTTAGCTGTGCTCGAGTTGAGGCAGGGAATCCTACAGTCTTGAAAGCAGATACAACATATACCATTTGAAATGTGAATTGCCTTCACTATGTAAGCGGATTCAGGAAGAATACTCAGGAACTCTAAAAGTACACAGTAAACTCTGAGTACTGAGGGTACCGAAGAATAAGAATAAGAGCAACCAAATGCTGTGGCACACGTATAAAGTCAAAACAGACCCAGGTTGCATCTGGAGAAGAGAACTTGGCAGCAGATTTGGTTAACAGTCGATTAGAATTAAAAGAGCCGACAAATAAGTACCCCAACAGAAAGCCACCGAGCGTCATATTGCTGATAGCTGAAAATACGGCCAGTACACATCTCAATTATGAAGTTTGTATACGCCTTTCCAAAGAAACATTAATAATAGGTAGATTTCTCATCGAGTGAGAAACGGTGTCCATATATGGCATAGATCACATTTTATAAAGTATGTCATGCTTATGCATGAGTGGTAAACAGCTGAGTGGTTTTCATTGTTTTTGCTGTTTCAATGGTGTGTATTTACTCACAGGTGTATTTCAACGCAATGTGCACTAGTTGGATTAGTGGATAGTAACAGCACTTGGGGTATATCGTATTGCGTGAATGTTCTGCTTTGTTTCACCCATGAGATGTTGTCTGACCCTTCTTGGAACAAATCACCAAGTGATCTCTCCCAAGCGAAGAGAGTCATACTCGTGTTCAAGTCTAGGAAATTAGCGAGCTCAAGGTGAAATGCCGTTGCACTCTCACACGATCTGATTGTGACTAGAAGCTTATTTCACAGGACAGCATATCTGATAAGGAAAAAGTTGGAACGCAGATTTAACCTGCACCTGGGTACACTCAGCGTAAATTCCTTATTGCGTAGGTTCGACAACTATGATGTAGTTCTAGGGAAGGCAAATAGAGGTGAGTATTTTGAGGAAGCATGTCATACAGAAGCATAAGGTCACGCCTCAAACTGATGTAATGTAGCGAAACTGTTATGGTACACAGGACACCAGTTGGCAATTAGATCAGATCATATAGGCGAGACAACTGGATGAAGCATAAGGGTATAAAGCGGGAGCATTGTTAGCAGAGGTGAACTTGCCTCATAGCGGCGCAAGGGAATCAGGGAGTGGGTAAACAAACGTACTCGATATAACGTGACAACCGTGAAGAAGTACGAAACGTTCACAATATAAAGTTGATCAGGTGTTCGCGTCGCATGGCTAGAGTGGGCTTGTAATCATAAAAAGCTGAGTGAATATAGTGCGATTTGAGAAAAACTCCAGGAACGGAAACCTACGATGAAAGAGTAGTTTGGGTGGCGTTCCGATTGATCCTTAAGTCGACTGCGGATTTGACTGGCACTAATGTACACAGGAGGATTTGGTGGTGAAGACAGGTCAGCCGTCGTAGACGCAGCCGAAGTGATTTCACCGTTCGGGAGTGGCAACAAGGACTCGAACGCCAACGGTCTTTCCAAACACCCAATGGATCCTTTCAAGATATTCACTGAGTCATCGGATGACAAACTCATTGCATCAAGAGGATGCAAGCCGCTTTCACTAGCGGAAGAAGGCTGGTAAAAAAGTTAAAAAGGTTTTAGATAAAGTATGGAGTTATACGGGTGTAGACGTAACAAAAAAAGAAGAGTACCATCGCTGAATACACATTTAATTAAGAGCTATGTATCCGTGCTGAAAACGCAAATGAAGAGGTGCAGCAGCTGCCCAATGGAAAGACTAGGATTACCAGCACCGTGTAGTGCAGCTGCCTCACTCATCAAATCAAAAGGGGATATTTACAGACACAAATTGAACGTTTAATGTTACGTCAAACAGCATATAGAAAGGCGTGCAAAAGTAAAGGAACTACGGATACGTAAAGGAAATTTCGATCGGGAGCTTTCAAACAACACAGGGCGCTGTGTTGAGTATATAGACTGAAGAGCAAGGTGATCTACCCAGTTACACAAGCACATGTGCAGGTCGGTGATTTTCGAGCCGTACATACTATATACTGTCATAGCAAAGGCTTGATTTCAGCCATCGAGAGAAAGAACGACGGAGTTCATTGTGCTCTGCACTGGTGAGCACATCCCGCAACGACCCAGCAGCTCCGAATGTATTACCGAGATACAGCTTTTTCTATGAAGCGGGAGAGGATGCAATTTGAAAACCGGCGGGTGGAATGAGAGAGTGAGGTTTTCTCGAAGACTCTGTTGATCCTCCGTTTTCACCCTCGGGTCATACAACTTGTAGGTGTTCAGTGGGGTTTGTTTGACCTTAGCTGAGCCAGCGAAGCGCATACAAACTGTCGCACACACCAATGGATGGGCGGTTTCAACGCAGGTCGACCAAAGTGATCAGCAATCGTAAACACCACCGTGTTACATGCGGCTTATGGCTATGTGAGCAATTGGTGACCAGTGCTGAGTTGACGATATAGGACGCCAGATGGCATAGTTGCGTCCAGGGTGACGGAACTTCGTGCTGGAGATGAAAAGATGCTGACCGCACATCGACTGAACAGTCTCTTTCCGTTGTCTGAGCGAAAATCCTATTTATGCGGTCCTCCGAGGTAGCGTTCGCATGACGGCAACTGACCGATACGTGAATTGAAGTCTCCTGCTATATCGATGTGTGTTTAGAGCACCACTAGAAGCAGCTAATTAAAGTGCTGATAGAATTGGTTCTTAAAAGTTTCCGAGCTGCAGTCAGTGAGCAGGTAGGCACAGATCACGGAAAGAGCACGCGTATCGGCGCGACGTCTGTTAACTTAGTAACAGCCATGGAGCTACATCGCATCAAAGCGACTGCTTATAAAGATTTAATCAAGGAGAGCAACATCAGCTCCAACAAAACAATCTGTGTCAATTAATGACGTTTCTCGCAGGTAGAGAAATATACTTACAACTATTATTATCATTGTTTTAAGATGACTAATTTCATATGACTAATTTCATATCATGATCGACCTTCCAAATGGTTAACGATTCACCAATATTCACACTGAAAGAGCTACGAACTGCAAAAAACCAGCATATAGTTCCGAATTTACTCTTCGATGCAGATCTTGAAGTTAGAGCTTTCCTACTAATAAGTAACTGTGGGTGGTAACGGCCACATAATTACACTCATCCATACAAATAAGAAAAAATATTGAAAACTAACGAGGTAGTCATGGTAACCTGACGTTAAATCAAAAAACTTTAATGTACACTACCTTTCACAAATGGTGATCGGGCAAAGGCAGCTGTGGCCAAAGTAACTAATTCTAGCCCGTTTTTTAATTTCACTCTCAGATACACAAAGATTCACACAAAACATGGAGGATCAAAAAGTAATGAAACAACTAAGGGCACACACACCGAGCCGGCGAGTACACACAACTATCAACAATAGCAGTATATCAGACATTTGAACTGATGCATCGTTACGGTAAAACCCCAATGACTTAGGGGACGAAGACTAACACGGGGAAAAGAATGAGGAATCGCGCATAAAATTTAGCACCCTTAAAACAGGTCAAGGGGACTACACTTTGTCAAGAACATGAGAGCATAAACAGTTTGCCGTCGTGCCAATGCGCATCTGCAAGACAGCGTCCCCGTGGCTTTCACTACCGTTCACATGAAACAGGCAGTAAGACAGCTGATGTGTCACTGGTACCTAATGTGAACCATGTCTAGTAACGTTCTGAACAAAGCACAAGATGGTTCACGTACAATCCAACCTAGAAAAGGATACGGACAGACCGTATCCAGTTTAGTTACCAGTGAGCTTATTTCCTATTATCAACTTAACTTTCTCCATCCTCGAGCTTTGTGCCACTCTACATCTGGCAAAGGAAGCAAGGCTTTCGTCGGTAACGGGTGACCAGGTATGCGTAGTAAGTGTTCAAGCTAACGCAACCGATTTAGTTCTATCTGTTGTTCCGAGAAATTAGACTGGTTGGTGCCATCCGGCACCAGCAATGTTTCGCAGGCAGCGATGATCAAGGACTTGAAGACACCCCAGGTTCAAGGATTTGAAGAGATTCATTGCAGCTACACCAAACCAAACAAACACTACACCTCCAAGAAAGCGTTAGATGACAGTTCCGTCCACGTAGGACTACTCAGTGGTGCGCATGCGTCGAATCCTACAGTATTCGGGTCAGCAACTTATGTCAATGATCACAGGCAACAGCAAGGGACCGCCATGACTGATATCCAATTGCAATGTAGCGCGGCTCAGCCTTCACTGTCATGTATGTTATGAACGTGTAAAGGACAGGGTTGGCTTCACAGCCACAACTTCCGTTGTAAGCCGCTACCGATCGAGGTGGCATGAAAGCTGCTGAGGCGATTACCGTTTATTAGTGAGTGGTAAGGAGAATTAGTGCGTATTCGAGTAGATTCATCGCAGCTAGACCCAACAAAACAGCCACCACACAGGAAAGCGTTAGACAACCGCTAGGTCCTACTGGGGCTCGCCAGAAGGGCGCATCCACTCCATCCTGCCGGATTGGAACCCACGATCTTACTTTTACGAGCGAGTGACTTATGCCACTGACGAGTCACACTGAGTCATCTGCGGCGAATCCTCTCAAAAACAATAACCCCCACTACTACTCACTGATTACCAATAATCGCGTTGGCACATTACACGCCACCACGATTGGTGACGGCTTTCAAAGGAAGCGATTTCTCTTGAGGCCGGCCCTGTCAGCTGCGTGTGCAGGACATGTATGACAGCGAAGGTTAAGCTGCGCTATATCGTAGCTAGATATCAGTTATGACGGTCTGCCGCCGTCACCCAGGGCACCAAACGGCACTTCGGTGCCCACTGTGCATGAAGCGATGCAGCTAAGAAATAGCCGGTGCCTCTTGCATGGACGTTCGCTTCTGAAGATTCTAAACGACCAACATGAGCACTTATATCGCCAGCAACAACAAAAATATCTCGGGTAGTAGCACGGCGACGCAGCGTGTTCCGTTCGTGGTAGAATGTGTCCTTGGTAGCATCAAGACTGAAGTCTGTGGAGCATAAGTGACAAACACAAACAAATAACGTCCAGTGCTACTTGGTGAATCAAGGTTAGTTGGTCATCAAACGGGCTGCACACAAATAACTGCTCACGGGAATCTAATCAACTGACGATGACTCTGCCTTGGAGATGAAAAAGATGCCTACCCCAAGTTGATCAGTGGATGCCGTGTCAGCGTCTCCGGATACGTTTAACCAAAAGCATGAGGACAAGTTGAGCGCTGCCAGTTTGATAACCGCGCGGGGGTCACTGTTTCTAGTTCTGGACACGCAACACACGTCAATACCCAGAATATTCAACGTGTGTGCGAAAGCAACCTGTTGACTCATTTCTCTTAGAGTGTGAACGTTGAACATTCCTGGGGAACGAGACAGCATAGCTTGAGAAAGGGCCGTTGCCGATAGGAGTCCAGTGGATGGTGGGTGAAGATAGTTGCAGGTGTTATAGCTCCAGTGGAATCAGGGTTGTTGTAAATTAAGGGAAGAGCTGTAGAAGGAAATTCAACGATGTGGGGTAAAGAGGGGAATGAGAGAAACAGGTGGGAGGCATCAACAGTAGCACGTTTCTCGCGTATCCGTCATGCTGTATGCAGCAGATAATGCGATACCTCTAAAACTGCGCGACGTCCGATGCAGGAGGACGTTGAAGTTTGATGGAATAGTAATGGTTGTACGTGGGTTGAGGTACTACCAAGGCGCCCAAACCTCGACATGAGAACGACAAGGGCCCTCAGCCAAAGCTTTTGGCTCAAAAGCCTGTCCGCAAGGCAAAGGGATGTCAAAAATCTAGTCTTAATGAAATGGACACCATCTCATTTCCAACCCCCAAATTGGAGGACCATGAGATCGAGTCTGTCTGATCTATAAACACTGAATAAGGTGGTAGGAGTAGTTTTCAAGAGGACCCGGGGCACCAAGCAGTCAAGTTCAAATAACCGAAGAGGTACGCGAGCCGTCGCACCACGTTAACGTTCAGTATCGTTGCGGTTGTACACATCACAGAGCAAAATCAGAGATAACGGATTAGAGCGGTGGTGATGTACCGGTGGACATCCGCGCGTTCCGATAGTTTGACGTTAGAAAGCAAATAGTAAAAGCTAGGATGCTGATGTGAAGCATAGAAATGGCCGCTGAAGTCTTGGCTTTTTACAGAATAAATGACGCGTCATATCAGTTGATAGTGCATGAGGGTGTGACAAAATACAGATGCACGAATTGGTATACGAGCAAGAAGTTAAGTCGCATAAGAATTCGACAATCAATGACCGGCAGCTATAAATACCAAAATGATCGGTTACATTGCATACCAGAGATGATGCAAAATGCACTCAGTCATCCCAAACAACTTGGCCCAAAATGGTGAATTGTGTGACTACGGTTAAGTAATAGAGGAATTCAATACTAGTTAAGAACATATGGATTACAAAAAACTGCACAGACGTGAGAGTTTATTAGATCTTGCTCTAAGAACAGTAATATTGCAGTAACAATAATCGTGTAAAGGAAATGCAAAAGAAATTCGGGTGTAGCGATATATGTAAGGAGGTGAGCACACCAATGAATTAGGGCGTATGAGGGAAACAGAGGAGGCGCGGTCGCGCCAAGATTACTGCCCGTTAAAAGGCCAAAGTATTGCACACAAGTGAAAGAAACATCTAGTACAAAACAGAGCCAACAAAGTAATACAAACGTGTGGCAACGCGAAGAAGAGCTCGAAAATGGAACGTAAAAATCGTGGCCACCAAGATTGAGGGACCAAAATAAATAATCACACTTACCGTGTTGGAGTTCCACGGACAACCGGACAACGAAGTGAATGATGTAGCTCCGGTCGGGGTGGAAGAGTTCATGGATTGACCAGAAGTATTTATGATAGGCTTTGAAGGAAGGGGTTCGGTCCAAGGGTCAACACATGATAGAACTTCCAAATATATGAGATATGGGGCCTATATAAAGGAGAACGAGAGGAAAAAATTAAATATAAACAAAGCAAAACGCACCACTCTATATAATGTGACTGAAAATGAGCGGTCGTGGAAAAACTAACGGAAATCGAGACACCGAAAAAGTGCAAAGACGAGGTCAATGCACAAACTAATCGAAGCAACTGAAAAGTCGTTACTCATTTTTCGCATTGATTTCATCTCACGAATCGAATTCTCTCGGTTAGGGTCACTATGTTTACTAGTGTTAGAAACACAACAATTATTCTGTGTTCATTGAGTTATGGGAAGTATAGAAAACTGCGCACAGATGGGCAATGGCTTCATAAGAGAAAAGAAACACTGTTCCAAGTCCCGTTAGGGGGTCTAGTGGGTTAACGCGCAAGTTCAATGAAAAGGCAGTTAATATTTGTTTTCGTGTAAGCTCGTCGCAGTTAAACACAAGTAGACAACAACCACACATCCAGGAAAGCGCCAGGCGGCCGGTTCGTCCTATTGGGACTTGTCAGTAGCGCGCACCCACCGAATCCTGCCGAATTTAAACAAACGACCCTACTCTTGCGAGTCAGCGACTTATGTCACGCAGCAATGAGCGACGGAGGCGGACCGCCACGGTTCATATCTAACTGCGAATTAGCGCGGATCATCCTCCACCGTCCTACATGTTATGAATGTGCAGAAGACAGGGCTTTCCCCCAGAACAACGACTTCCTTCGCAAGCCGCCACCAATCGAGGTGGCATGTAAGCTGCCAAGCCGACTACTGATTATTTCTAAGCAGTAGGAGTATATATTAGGTTCTGAGTAGGTTTGTCACAGAGAGACACAGGCCAACAGCCACCACATATCCAGGAAAGCGCCAGACATCCGTTTCGTCCTATTGGAATTCGGCTAGCAAAGAAAGTCGTTGCTCTGCAGGCCAGCCCTGTCCTCTGCAAATTAATAACATGTAAGATCGTGAAGGATGAGCAGCACCATGTCGCAGTTACATATCAGTCATGGCGGTCCGCTGCCGTCGCCCATGGCCCAGTGACAAAAGTCGCTGACTCGCAAGAGTAACGTCGTGATTTCGAAGCAGGCAGGCTTCGGCGGGTGCGCGCTACTGACGAGTCACAATAGGACGAAACGGCCGTCTAGCACTTTCCTCGATGTGTGGTGGCTGTCAGCCCGTGTCTAACAACGACGAACCTAAAACAAACCTAATAAATCACCATACTGCCTACAAATAATCAGTAGTCGACTTAGGTTACATGCCACCTCGATTGGTGGTGGCTTGCAAAGGAAGTCGTTCCTCTGAAGGCCAGCCATGTCCTCTGCATAATCGTAACATGTAAGACAGTGCAGGATGAGCCGCGCAATATCGCAGTTACACATCAGTAATGGCGGTCCGCTGCCGTCGCCCATGGCTGTGTGACATAAGTCGCTGACTCGCAAGAGTAAAGTCGCGGGTTCGAATCCGGCAGGATTCCGCAGGAGTGCGTGCAACTGAAGAGACGCAATACACCGAAACGGCCGTCTAGCGCTTTCGCGGAAGTGTGGCCGGTGTAGCTTTGTGTGAAATTTCGATGAACGTAAATAAAACCAATAAGCCACCCTACTGCTTACATATAATCAGTAGTCGCCTTAACAGCTTACATGCCACCTCGATTGGTGACGGCTTGCAAAGGAAGCCGTTGCTCTGGAGGACAGCCGTATCCTCTGCCCATTCATAACATGCAAGAGAGTGAAGGATGGTCCGCGCTATATCGCAGTAACATATCAGCCATGGCGGTGCGCTGCGTCGTCCATGGCTCAGTGACGTAAGTCGCCGACTTGCAAAAGTAAGGTCGTAGATTCGAATCAGGCAGGATTCCGCGGGTGCGCGCTACTGACGAGTCACAATACGACGAAACCGCTGTCTAGGGCATTCCTGGATGTGTTGCGGGTGTTGTTTTGTGTGAAACTTCGACGGACGCAAATAAAAACTGATAGGTCCTGTGATGGGAGTATACACTCGAACGAACGTGCGGTGCCAGCCCAGCAAGGAAGCCGTTAGGCTGCCGCAAGCAAAGGCGGCAACCGATTGGACGTTCACACGTTTCTCTCATGCACGCTGATTGGCCAACAGTTGGACGCATTGGAGTGAGTTTGTTTGACTGAATCAAAGGAAAAATGTCATGCATTCGCAAAGGTCGTTAATTATGGATCCAACTAGCTGTATATACCGATATGTTTTACTCGCCCTCTGCCTGCGTTTTCGCCTGGCCCTTTTGTTTGCAGAATATACGTTTTGTCCCTGAAGGACCGACTTTTCACAGGTCCCCCCACTGTTTACAAATAATCAGTAGTCGTCTTAACAGCTTAGATGTCACTTCGATTGGTGGCGACGTGCATAGTAAGTCGTGGCCCTGGAGGCCAGCCACGTGCGCTGCACATTCATAACATGCAAGACAGTGGAGGATGAGCCCCGCCATATCGCAGTTAGACATCGGCCATGGCAGTCCGCTGCCGTCGCCCATGGCCCAGTGATTTAAGGCGCTGACTCGCAAGAGTAAGGTCGTGGGTACGAATCTGAAACGTGCGCAAAAATGACGAGTCTAAGTAGGATTAAAACATCGTCTAGCGTTTCCTGGATGTGTGGTGGTTGTCGGCCCGTGTCTATCTGTGCCTAACATACACAAAACCTAATAAATCACCCTACTGCTTACAAATAATCAGTAGTCGCAAAAGCAGCTTACATGCCAACTCCATTCGAGGCGGCTTGCAAAGATACTCGTTGCCCTGGGAGCCAACCCTGTCCTCTGCACATTCAATACATGCAAGACAGTGGAGGATGATCCGCGCTATATCGCAGTAACATATCAGCCATGGCGGTGCGCTGCGTCGTCCATGGCTCAGTGACGTAAGTCGCTGCCTCGCAAAAGTAAGGTCGTGGATACGACACAGGCAGGATACGGCAGATGCGCGCAACTGACGAGTCCCAATACGACGAAACCGCTGACTAGTGCATTCCTTGATGTGTGGCGGGTGTTGTTTTGTGTGAAACTTCGACGAACGCAAATAAAAACTGATAGTTCCCCCCACCATATACAAATAATCAGTAGTCGTCTTAGCAGCTTACATACCACGTCGATTGGTGGCGACGTGCAAAGAAAGACGTCGCTCTGAAGGCCGGGCGTGTCACCTGCACTAGCATATCATGCAAAACAGTGGAGGATGAGCCGCGCTATATCGCAGTTAAATATCAGCCATGGTGGTCCGCTGCGGTCGAGATTGGCTCAATGACATAAGTCGCTGACTCGCAAGAGTAACGTCGTGGGTACGAATGTGGAGCGTGCTCAAAAGTTACGAGTCCAAATAGGACTAAAGGACCGTCTAGCGCTTTCCTGGATGTGTGGTGCCTGTAAGCCCGGGTCTATCTGCGACGAACCTACAAAAAATTTAATAAACCCCACCTACTGATTACAAATAATCAGTAGTCACCTTGCAGCTTACATGCCCCCGCGAGTGGTGTTGGCTTGCAAAGGAAGTCGTTGTCCTGGGGGCCAGCCATGTCCCCTGCACATTCCTAACATGTAAGACAGTGGGGGAAGTGCCGCGCTATATCGCAGGCATATATCAGCCATGGCGGTCCGCTGCCGTCGCCCATGGCTCAGTGACATAAGTCGCTGACTTGGAAGAGTAAGGTCGTTGGTCCAATCTGGACTTGGCTGTACCCACGGGCGTCGCGGATTTTTGGATCAGCGCGTGCTGGATACTACGTTTGTCTCGGATTACTGTGTTAACAGCGTTTTAGCTGTGTAAATTGTGCACCAATATTCTTCTTTTGGCGTATTTTCCAAGCGGTGGAAATTTGGAGACTATTCTTTGACTACTTCCGGAGACCTCACTGATTTACTCTACTGCCGCCTGTGTCCGCCATCTTGGATTTGCTCTAGCTTGTGATGCCGTCTCAAGCTACTTGTGGTTCGTGTTGGAAAGTTGTGGGAAATAAGGCTCATGCACTGCGGTGCTTCGGCTGTGATGTTTTGTTCCATATTTCATGCACTGGATTATCCATTGACGTGTTTCAAAAATCGCTCGACATCTGACATCGTTTCTTTCAAATTTTATGTGATAAATGTCGCGGTACAAGACATCAGAATACGCAAAGACCGCAAACAACTACGGGAAAATCTCTCTTTCAGATAGAAACAAAACGTTCACCACGTGGGATCAAACGCCCTCGTCAAAGTACCTCTGTCCCCTCGCCTTTTACTGTCACTCCGCAATCTGCACCACCACCAGCGTCTTCGACCCCGGCCGAGTCCCAGGTTCAATGTTCCCCACCGATGGAAGACTCAGACTCGGAAGCTACGAAATGCTGCTTCACTGATCGGTCCGTGAATTTCTCAGAGGCTATCTGTGAAGTTCTGGACGCCGAGGATCCATGGACCACTCAAAAGCGCAAGGGCCCACGAAATCGAGTTCAGACGTCACCTGCTGGTAAACAACAATCCAATCAGTAAAGCCCCTCTAGTTCTGCTCCCACAGGTTCATCACTTATTTCGCTGAGGCGTCATAATCTCATGGTCTTCCACGTACCAGAGTCAAAAGATGAAAACCCTCAGATACGTTATGATCACGATGTTGAGTACCTCCAGGGGCTCATCCATACTCTTGGATGTGGGCGAAGACAGTGACGATTAAACAAGTAATCCGACTTGGCCAGAAAACTAACCAGTCATGTCGACCTCTGAGAATCACCTGTGCAAATCCCAATATGCCGCAACTCATGCTGTCTCGTTTGTCAAGGCTGAAAGCCGTTCAAGTTCACATCCGCCGAGACTTGGAACCCGAAGACAGGGATCGTTTAATGACCGCGGTCATTGAGCTTAAACGCCGTACGGAGGAAGGTGAGACTGACTTAAAAATTGTAAATTTTCGGGTGATCAAGGAGGGTGCACGAACCCGTATCAACCGGTTGTTCAACCTCCAGGCACGTCCCGCAGTACCTCCCAGGACCTCCGTGTGGCATTCGCCAACGTGTGCAGCTTAATGAACAAACGTGACGAACTGTGCCGCTTCGTTGTCTCGGAGCGGCCGCACGTTTTAGGACTTGCAGTGACTTGGCTGAACTCTGATGTCATACCCCAAGAAGTCGTGTTGTCAGGATACTCTTGTTTCCGATGCGACCGAAAATCAAAGGCTCATGGTGGTGTTCTGTTGTACATAAAATCGTCACTATCTGGCAAACTCACCAGTACCTATCGGAGCGAGGATAGTTTATGCGAGCAATTGTGGTGCACAATCCGCCTCAGACGCGCGGAACTAATAGTGGGTGTTATCAACCGGAGCCCATTAAACCGCGGTTGCGATTGGCTACCACATGTACAGAAGCACATGAGCCGCTCTCAGTTCTTACTGATGGGGGATCTAAATTTACCTAAGATATTTCGGCAAGACGTTCGAATTCTTCCCGGTCATGGTAACGTTGAGGCACAATTCGCTAAAATGACTGTTGAAATCGGGGCAACGCAACATGTCATCAAACCGACGCGCGTAACTCCGCACTCGACATCTTGCCTGGACCTAATGTTTACGAGCTGCGAGCAGAAGCTGAACGAGATCAGAATCATCGAGCCTCTTGCGAACACTGACCACTGCTCCATTGTGGCAAGCTTAGAACTGTCGTTACCATATTACAATCAACGGAAGCCGACATTCAACTATTGGAAGACGGATTTCAACGGGCTCATCCAATCTGCAAGTCAGACTGATTGGACACTACCACAAGATGCGTCGCTTGAGACTTATTGGTCATTAATGAAGGGGAAGCTTCACTCGCTCTGTACTCGGTTCGTTCCTCTTAAGTATTCAAAAATCGGACCTGTCAAACCGCATTGGTTTGATACGGAATAAAGACAGTTAGCGAGACGGCGTCGCAAACTTTGGGATAGATACATCAGCTCGGGTTGTGATGAAGATTACACGGGGTACAAGAAACAACGTAACTTATGTAACACCGCAAAAATCAAGAAACGCCGGCAGTTCGAACAGGAGCTAGCATCCTCGGCCACAACTGCACCCAAAAGAATAATTGCCTACTTGAAACGTCAACTGAAACCTGGGGGTGACCCACCGGTCTTAGAGAGCTTAGACAGAAAGACGCTCATTTCAAGCGCGGAGCGCGCGAACGCCTTGGCTACGCACTTCCTCACTGTATTTTCCAGTAAACCAACGGCGGTTTCAGTACCGGCACAGGTTGCGCCAGTCTTGCTCGACAGCCTACAATGTGATGCAGTCGAAGTGTACCAGCTACTCGTCAACCTCGATGGTGCAAAGCCCCCCGGACCAGACGGACTTCACCCACTAATACCCAAGTCCCTATCAATTGTCATCTCACCAGCCGTGACAAACCTTTTCAATAAATCGCCCTCTGAAGGATCTGTCCCGAACGACTGGAAATGCTCGATAGTTAAACCGCTTCCCAAGGGTGGTGATCCGAGTAAAATAGAGAACTATAGACCGATCTGTTTGACTTCGATATTATCCAAAGTGCTCGAGAAGGTTGTGAAAAAGTGTCTGCTATCGTTCTTCGAATCGATGGACGTATTGACGCCAGCGCAACACGGCTTTACGAAAGGGCGATCCTACACCACCAACTTAATGTACGCAAACCACCAGTGGGTACGAGCTCTCAACGAACGGAAGGATGTTGACGTGGCGTACATCAACTTTAGTAAGGCGTTTGAGAGAGTTAACCAAGAGGTACTCCTTTGTAAACTGAGGACATACGGAATCGGTGGCAAGTTACTTCAGTGGATACAAGAGTTTATTGTGGAACGAAGGTTTAGAGTACAGGTCAATGACTAACTGACAGACTGGTTCCCATCGACTAGTGGTGTGCCTCAAGGAACAGCAGCAGCAGCTCCAGTCACCATGTGCCCTGTTTGCAGATGATTTGAAAATCTGGAGGATCACTGAGAACCAGGACGACTGCGCTCGTCTCCAGCATGACTTAGAGCGACTGTCAACGTGGTCCACTGAAATGCAACTCCCTCTTAACGCAAGCAAGTCGGAGTTCATCAGTATCACCAGACGCCCAGCCACTCGATCATACACCTTGGACGGCCAGTTGCTCCATCCCAACACATCTGTCAGAGACGTAGGAGTTGTCTCACGACATGATATGAGATCACTAGAAAATACAGAAAAATTGTACCGTGCGGCACTTCGTATGCTCTGGGCATTACGACGCAGTTTCTCCACATGGTACGAAGAAACCGTCCCTCGTCTGTTCACCTCGCTCATTAGACCGATCCTTGAATACGGTGCCCCAGCTTATCATCCGATAACCCAATGGGAAACTGAAAAGCTGGAGAAAATACAGCATATCGCAACTAGAATGATACCTAGTCTACAAAAGTTTCCGTACGAAAAACGTTGTGAAAGGCTCGGACTCTACACTCTATCCTATCGCGGAGTAAGAATTGACCCTATTATGACCCATCGAGTACTACACTTGAATCACTTCCCCATACTGCGGCCAATATTTCACCTGCGGGAACTCTGTAACACCCGAGGACACCGTTACAAACTCAGGGTCCCCAGCATGAATAAAGTAGCACATCAGATTTGTATCGAACGAAGAACCGTAAACCTATGGAATACACTACCCGAATGATTATTAGAGGCCGATTATGTGAAGTGTTTTAAAACGCGTATCGACGATTATTTCGGAAAACTGGGCTTTTGTGAAACGATGCACATAGAATGCCAAAAGAAGACATTATATGCCCGGAAATAATGACACCAATACAAATTCCTAACCGAACAGGATAAACGATTAACGGACCAGACACAACTGCTGATGATTCACAAGTAAATGTTTTTGATTTTTCGTAATTCGATAGAGTTGTACAGAAACCTTCCTACTTGCTCTTAAATATAGTCTCAGTCTCAGATTCGGCGGGTGCGCGCTACTGACGATTTCCAATAGGACGAAATTGCCGTCTAGCGCTTTCCTGGATGTGTGGTAGGTTTAGGTTTGTGTGAAATTTCGATAAACGTACATAAAAACTAATAAATAAATAAATATTGTATTCTACTGATTACAAATATTCAGTAGTCGCAATAGCAGCTTACATGCCACCTCGATTGGTGGCGGCTTGCAAAAGTAGTCGTCGCTCTGGGGGCCAGCCATGTCTTCTGCACTAGCATAACATGCAAGATAGTGGATGATGAGCCGCGCAATATCGCAGTTAAATATCAGCCATGGCTGTCAGCTGCCGTCGCCCATGGCTCAGTGACATAAGTCGCTGACTCGCAAGAGTAACGTCGTGGGTTCGAATCCGGCAGCATTCCACAGTTGCGCGCTAATGACGAGTCCCAATACGACGAAGCGGCCGTCCAGTGCTTTCCTGGATGTGTGGTGCCTGTAAGCCCGGGTCTATCTGCGACGAACCTACAAAAAATTTAATAAACCCCACCTACTGATTACAAATAATCAGTAGTCACCTTGCAGCTTACATGCCCCCGCGAGTGGTGTTGGCTTGCAAAGGAAGTCGTTGTCCTGGGGGCCAGCCATGTCCCCTGCACATTCCTAACATGTAAGACAGTGGAGGATGTGCCGCGCTATATCGCAGGCATATATCAGCCATGGCGGTCCGCTGCCGTCGCCCATGGCTCAGTGACATAAGTCGCTGACTCGCAAGAGTATGGTCGTGGGTACGAAACTGGAGCCTGCGGCCGACTGACGGGTCCAAATACGACGAAACGGCTGTCTAGCGCTTTCCTGGATTGTGGTGGCTGTAGGCATGTCAAACTGCGATGAACCTACACAAAACGGAAAAAATCCCCCTACTGCTTACAAATAATCAGCAGTCGAGTTAGCAGCTTACTGCCAACTCGATTGGTGGCGGCTTGCAAAAGTAGTCGTCGCTCTGGGGGCCAGCCCTGTCCTCTGCACTAGCATAACATGCGAGATAGTGGATGATGAGCCGCGCAATATCGCAGTTAAATATCAGCCATGGCTGTCAGCTACCGTCGCTCATGGCTCAGTGACATAAGTCGCTGACTCGCAATAGTAACGTCGTGGGTTCGAATCCGGCAGCATTCCGCAGTTGCGGGCTAATGACGAGTCCCAATACGACAAAGCGGCCGTCTAGCGCTTTCCTGGATGTGTGGTGACTGTCGACCTGTGTCTCACTGCGTAGAACCTACACGAAACCTAATATATCCTCCTACTGACTACAAACAATCGGTAGTCGCCTTAGCAGCTTACATACCACCTCGATTAGTGGCGGCTTGAAAAGGAAGTCGATGCTCTGGGGACCATCCCTGTACTCTGCACATTCATAACATGCAAAATTTGTATATCTACCGAAAAGCGGTGCACGGCCCCATAAACGGGAGCGATCTTTTGTACAGTGAACAGGTTCCATGAATTGTGCGACGCTAATTCATAATAGTAAGTAAATTTAAATAATAGAATTTCGGATCATGTATTTTCCTTCGGGTCCCAGACCCAATTGCCTAATATGCAAAATGTACCGATGTTTGTATCACCAGTTTCTAGTTTGTGAGGCTCAAGAGTAGGTAGAAAAAATGAGGGGATAATAGGTTGCACAGACACATAATTTAGTTTTGTGGGTAATGATGCGGAGTGGGCAAGGTAACTGCAAGTAAATAGCTATTGATATGTTATTTGTACCAAATGAAGAAGCACATATATAGTTCAAAAAAGTGGAAACAGAAGACTAGAACCATTAGATTGGAATATTAACAGCCAAAGGTAACAAGATTGAATGCGCAGACAGCACTTAGGCGGTAATCGCGCCAGTTAGACAACGGTCTACAACCGTTGTTGCAGCAGCCCACGTGACCGCCAAGTACGTAGGCACCACATTCTGGTTCAGACAAGTGGATCAATCACCAGGTTAAAGGTTAATTTGTTCGTGGTCTAACCCGACCGGATGATATATATATATATATATATATATATATATATATATATATATATAACATGTTTCGCCGAAGCTCGATATGCCTGAATGGTTTATTTAATTCATCGCAATTAAATGACAATCCAGACCAGTCAACTAATAATCCGGAAAAACACCGGACGGTGGTTTCGTCTTCTTGGGGCTATTCAGTGGTACGCAGTCCGTCGTCTCTGAATGGGATTGAGTTTGAACGGCTTATGCTTGCCGGGTTATTTTCATCGTACGGTTGTCGGTTTTAAATCGCGGTGTGTGTCCTCAAGCATTGTACCCGTTCGGATAACATCGCAGACTAAGTTGCCAATGATGTGGTGAAAATATGTGGTAATCGACTGCACCTAAGTCAGCACATGCATCCTGCGTGGGACGCGATCACGGAGACTGCTACACCAGTGGTTGTAGACCGTGGCCAGTCTGGGGTTGACGCCGACTAAGTGCTGAATACACAGACGGCCTGTTACATATAGTTTTTAACATTACCCTCTAAATGGTAGCCAGTTAGTTGTTATGCACATTTCCATTTTTCGTTTTAAATAAAAACGGGAAATCATTTTGCCTTTTGTTGCCTATTATCGACTCTTTGCATTCCTTAAATAATTGCATCATGTTCAGCCGTTCTTCTGCAGCATATTCCGAGTTAGTTGTACCGAAAGAAGCCGGACTAAATGTATGTAGGTCATATTTATACTTGAACGGCGTTCTGATATGATAACACGTTTTGGTTATGGCTATTGCTATGATCTAGGTACCTACTGATTAAAGTTGTCATAGAGAATTGTGACAGCACAGCTATGGTTGGCGCGCCAGGAAGGTTGCAGTCGAATCGAGACACTTAAAATATTGGTAGACCGGGTCGGCTGTTCAGTTATTCCGTTACTAATCAAGTTGTGTTACTTGAACGCAGGTAAATTGCCCAGATCGGAGAGCAAATATTCATCTAAATAGCAATGGGAGACAACAAGCTGATGGGTTATAAAATCACAGCAGGATTGATGTAGAGCACTTTCTCTTACGAAAGAAGAGAACCGCCATGTGCTCAATGGTTTGATACTGCCCGCTTCAAGCCAGGCAGCTCCTTGTTAAGGGAGTACAAATCCGAAAAATCCTACTTGCGGTTGGCCAAAGTCCCAGGTGAACCAAATTTCACCGAGCGGTCGCAGAAATCCTGCCCTATGGTTCAAATTGAATTTGCGACTTCGAATTTTGGTACATATCAGCATGCTGAAATCCATTCGATCGGATTCGGCGTTCTCTTTGCTTTGAAGCCAATCTTTCGCATAGATTTCTAACGGATAACCATCTACTGTCAGTCATCAAAATTTGTGAATCCGCAGACAAATCTCACGCGCACAACCCTATGATTTCTGGAATTCATAAGACTAATTTAGTTTTAGCTGAAAGAAGATTTGAAGGTCTACCCAAAAAGACCATACTCAATCCAGTCGGTTGCTGCATAAGCCAGCTACTGCTGAAAGTGCTTCAAAGTTTGTCAACCGTATTGTTGCCTATGACCTGACTGCGAACTCGAATCGAGCCTGACCAGTTACGTTGGCTAGGCCACGTCTTTCGTATGCTGATTGACAGCCTTCAACGAGTGCGTTACAAGTAGTCACTGTAAGTGGCTGAGCGAGAGTGGGACGTGACCGGTCGTTGATGTGCCATAAAGGCATAAAGAAATCCACTAAGAGACTTGGTCAGGATGACATGTCCTGTCTTCGGGATGGTCCATAACAGTGATAGTAAACACTTTGGGTGTAGTGCAGTCACACGGTCAGTGTCGATCCCGAATTCGGTTTCGTGGATCTGCTTGTCAACAATTATTCCATCCATATTATTTTAGAGCACTTGTTCCTAAATTTTGAGTAAACTGTATCCCGTTTGGGTGCAACCATGTGTTACACTTTCTGATTTTTTTGCTAATCTGGCGATTTCAGCAGTGGCAACTCGATCCACGCGATTCGGTGTTGCGAACATACTTGTTTAAATGAATTGGGATAAAGTGGACGCATCGGCAAATAGGCCAACAATAGTAAACAAAGGTAACATGAAAATCCCCAGGTAAGTTAATGAACGAAGGTTTGAAGAGAGGGCATCAATTTGTGTGTCCAGTAAGCGTTCAATAACAAAGATACGCTTGTCGAAAAGTGTTACCATGCGTTTGACATCCCGTAGAAATCCACATTCCACCAGGCGTCAATTATCAGGGTTTGCAGTAGATAGAGGGAATTCTTGCGAGGCCGAAAGCAACGGAACGTATACGTACGTATACGTACATATATGGGAGACGAAGTGCAATATGGCCAATCATGACAAGCGTAAAGTTCAAACAGCACTTTAATTATTCAGCCAAACCGGATCGCTTATTAGAGTACGTGGTAGCCTTATTTCCAAATCTTTCACTTAGTTCCTTAGAGAAATTTATGCATGTTTGCTTCGAACATATGCATTATGAAATGCTTTACATTCCTAATTCATGTTATTGGCATATCCTTGACCCTTCAAGACAAATTATTTCACCGTCGATATAGTGTCGATTAGCAAACTGCTACACTGAACCGTTTCCGCACGCCTCCACACGTTTTACCAGTGGCTGTCCTATTTCACTACGATTGCAAACCTATTCATAAGTTGATTACTGTCATTAATTTGAATTACCGGACCATGGTAACAGGAAGTTACGTTTTATTCCCTCTGCCTAAACCGTGCATGTACAGATATAGTTTCAGTAGTTTACAGTTTTCCTACCCGGTCTCATGCGATTGCATATTCTAGGCATCATAGAGTCAATGTAATGGGATTAAGAAGATCACCAGCGCTATTCATGCTGTCATAAAATGTGGTTTAGGATAAAAAAAAGTTCACTAGAAAATTTCGTGACAACGATCTGTATGTTTTTTTGTTTTCACCTAACACTAAAAACAATGGGAAGCTACGTATTGAAGTAGCCAAATATAGCAAGTAAGGAAGCACCGCATAACGCGCATGAATCCAGATCGCTCGTTGCATTTCGCGAAGATGGATCTCAGGTAGGTTTCGGAGGGAGTCGATAAAACTAAACCATGAAACTATCCCATGGGTAGTTCTACACAGAAGGTATTGATAAGTATCAGTGTTGTGAATGAAATGGTTTACAACATGTGAAGAAATAGAGAAAACAATACGGTTGCCCCGTGGTGTAGCTGAAATGATCGGTCGCTGACGAATCAACAATGAAAAGATAGTTCGGAGATGAACAGGAAAGCGCACGAAACATTAACTTCGAGAGCGTAAACTATCGGTTGTAAAAAAGGCGTCAAATGGCATATCACAATGGCTCCAACTGCGTCAAATGACACCCAAGATGCATGCTATCTAGGAAAGAAGTGCGAAAGCTATAGAAAGCAAAAAAACGACTCGGAGAAGAGCACATAACCCGAAAAGAGCGATAGTTAACCAGTGAAAATCATCATGAACTTGATAGCTGAGTAAAAACGATATCTTACGAAATAGCCAAATATGCCTCAAAATAGGATGAAACAATTGTTCTACACGCGTGTGAACTTACTTTGTTCTTTGAATTCAAACAAACCGCAGCTGTGGGAGGAATGCGGAGAATGATGTGGTCAGCTTTGTTCACAGGGATCCAAACGCGAGCAGGGAGATGAAGATTCAAATTAGCCAGTTCTGCTTGTAAATATGCCGCTACAAAAAGTCGAACAATAGATATCAATTGGCAGATAAATGCATGTGTGATACATGCGAATCAGAATATAAAACGCAGAAAAGCCTACATTTATTCTGTTCCAAGATAGATAGACCGACAGACTGCCAATGTAAGCTAAATAACTAAGTTTTAAAGATGAGAAAGCGTAAAACAGTATAGGTGGCTTAAGGTCGAAAAACGTTCGTACAATTCGCGTAATACAATGTAAAAGGCTTAAACGAACACATATCAGTATGGCGAAAACGTCAGGCAGCTTGGTCTGTAAAACAAACAACAAGAAAATTCGATTTGCTTCGCAACAGAGTATGATCAATGGTCACGAAGAAATTCTTAAAGCATGGTAAGTTCGTTACAAGAAAAGAGTCACGGTTTTAATAGGTCAGTTAATAAGTAATCCTAAGATAACATGCATATGAAAAATGTTATTGTAAAATCAATAAGATAGTAACAGCTCCATGAGTTTTAATAAAAGGATAGCAAAAAAGTGTGGCGAATGCGACCAGTTTGTTATTATCGTCACCATTACCGACAGAAGTAAAGCAACTTCTCTGCCGTACGACCATAATGATATAGAAAATGGGGAAAATTAATATAGCGAGGAGGGGACCTAGGACAAAACTTAAATGGCCTAAGCAAACATTCAAGAACGAGGCGCCTACCTCATGCTAACGAAACACGGACACAAAGCGTTGGCTATCCATCGAAAATTAGGTGGCATTGAGGGACAATTTCCTTGCGGATTTCGCTGGACTGCGTAAGTAGTTTGCCAATATACCAGCATCAGACACATGTTAAACAGGTACGTTGACTAGCAGACAGCAGTGAACGCAAGACTGGTAGTAAGTTCGAGTTATGTCCTAAGTCGTCTGGATTCCAGAGTGAAAGGCGAGATAGAGGAAGACCGCATACTTTAGTCGTCAGCAATTTCATCCCCCGCTGTTAAGTCAAACTAAGTTCCCCGGAACCTGTAGCACAATATCTGGCCACAAACAAAAGAACCGCTTTAACTTAGTGTAAAGTACGTCCATCGTAAAACGTTCCACAAAAGTGGGTAAGCCGGAAGAGTAGACATTTTATTTTTGATTGCAGGAACAAGCGACAACCATGTTGAGCTGCATCCAGTACAAGCTAGCGCAGTCATTGCGACTTTCGAGTTCGGAAGACAAACAAGAGGGATCAGATCAATTCCAACAACACAATGTGCTTCCGATGACCTGAATACCTGAAGCGCATGAAAACAACGACTTAAGATTGTCCAATCAAAGGCTAACCTTAGTGCCCTCGGAAGGACTAGACCTGTCTCAACGTACAATTCTGTAACAAGCATGATAAAGAAAAAAGTCGAAAATAAATGTTCTCTCTAATCATGCCGCCTGCACTTCTCTTAGGTACAGAGCGCTCTTTTGCAAGCTGTGACCAGGGATACGTAGTAGGAATTCAAACCAACGCAACTTTTGCTGATGGCAGAATGACGTAGACCCGAAGAAATAGCTTAAGGGTAATACCACAAACGCTATGTGGATGATACCTTGGCCATTAGTTCATCGAAGCAGCAGATCACGTAGCTGGCGATGCGTCTTAATGCTGCGAATACTAAGGTAAGAACCTCCTGCCAACTTGAGCAACATATATGCATCCCCTATCTGGGTGGGCTGAACAACCGCAGAAATAATGGACAGATAAGTAGATCCGTATGAAGAAAAGAAAAGTGATCCGGCCAGCGCCTGTATTTTACCAGCTTCATACCAATGTAGTACAAGCGAACACTTGTGAAGATCTTATTCAGTCGAATATCCCTGAGCGATTGTCTGGTCGACGAAGGGGAGCTGATAATCAAAACACAAATACCGAGTGGATATCTTCGGATGTGCATCAAGGAGTACAAACCAAATGAGCCGGCTGATACTGTGCTCAGCGGCAAAAACGAAATTAGGCTATGGAATTCCCCCGCAAGGTAGATATAGCTATAATGAGGATTGGCAGGCATCTGTGTCACACAGAGCACTTCTGATCTAGCGAAGTTATCATCATCGACCGAACTCACAGACGGCCACCGCTGTAATTAATTCAGCCCATCGGTGCCAACTACTACGAGTAGTAGTAGTAGGGGAGTTGAATGGTATAAGTAGTTCATCACATTTAGACTCGGACAGCCATCACACGCCGGGATAAGCACTTTACGGCCTTTCATCCTTTCAAGAATCGTTAGCAGTGCGCATTCAACCTGACCCTTGTGGGGTCCGAACCCGCAACATGACTGCTGCCAGTCAGTGGTTAAGACCACTGAGCTACGGGGGACGGCAGCGACCGTCGTGAATAAGTTACCACATGTGATATATGTGATACGTATGCCCGGTCACCGCTTACAAAGGAGGGCGTTGTTTTGTTTGCCAGGTGTAGAGTGGTGCAAAGCCCAAGTGGGTAAAAGTAACATTGTAACTGGCGACCTAACTCAGTGCCCTCAGTTAGTCTCGACTTCCAAGTTGGAGTCCTCGTGACTTGCCTTTTGCTTGTTTCCAAAGGTAGCAGGACACGGCTCAGAGTCGACACCAATGGCGTGTCTGCCGTCATCTTCTATCTATTTAAATTGTGTTTGGTGCTGTTAACTGCGGAGTAATGGCTAATTACGAGGCGCGCCAGTGAAAGGCACCATGAAGCTGTCTCGTCGATGCTGCATTATCTTCGCACGATAGCCAGTTGTTTGTGGCGATACGTTGATGACAAGGTTTAGGCGCTTTCGCCCGGAATGTTTGTTTAGGGTATGAAGTTTTTTTACATTAGCCCATCTTCGCCATCTCTTATTATCATTGGTTCCTTAGGTCACCGTGGTTGTACGACAAGGAAGCATCAGTACAAATGGCTGATGTACTGATGTTGATGAGGATCCATCCAGTGTGGAACGCCTACGGCCCAGTCCGCGTTGTGTAGGTTTGGTACACAAGATATACCCAAAGAGAGAAATGTTGCTGCTGGGCATTTTGAAGGAGCGTGGGTCGGGTCAGATGAAGAAACGTGGCTCCCATCCACATGTCTGGCCGTCTTATTCCTCCGGGTTTATATTTGATATGGGGTGTGTGGATGGAGTGTGAAGCCTGCTGGGCGTAAACCAGCTTAGTACTCTGTGGAAGCACACTCTCTAGTCCTTAAAAACCTGCAGATTGAGACGGACACAGAAAGCTAGGGAAAGTTGCATGCGAGCGTTGTCTGCGGATTTGGACTAGGATTGATTCTCCTCGAGAGCTTGGAACCTTCTCATTAGTTGAAACCTCAGTGCACAGTGATATGTTCTCTTGGATAAGGACATCTCCGTTGTCGTTGAATTTAGACGGTGAGAGTCTGTCTGGATCGGGAGATCCATCGTGCCAAAAAGGTTGGATTGGGTTCCGGATCTCTGCTTCGGTAGGATCTGTGGGGACAAGCTAAGCACTATCCGACTGAAGTGAAGGTGAAACAGGGCGATGTGTTGAGTAGATACATTAAAGAGCAAAGTGTTCTACCCAGCTACCTAAGCATATGTACAGGTCGGCGATGTTCGAGTCGTATAGATTACATATTGTCTAGCTAAAAGCGTGTGAATGGTAAATGGTGGGCTTGATGATACAAAATAAACTGCAGGTATTTTCAGCCGATGAAGCGGCTTTTATCTCAAAAGCTCGTTTTGACCACTTGGATCAATGGTCACAGCAAAGGCTTGATTTCAGCTGTTGAGAGGAATGACGACAGAGTTGGTTGTGCTCTGCATCGGCGAGCACCTCCCGCGACGATAACAAAGGGAAAGGTTTACCGGCACGAACAGGTTAGGGATACAAGGGGAGAGTAGATACATGAGTGGCGTGCAGTTGTAAAGTTGGCGTAGTAGCAGCAAAGTAAACCATCACAAGAGCGAGAGAAGGAAGTTCTATTGTTACTTAGGTCTAAGTAGGTAGGCTATCTTAGGAGAGGATTTCTCGAATTATTGGCGAAACGTCCAAACCCACAAGGTGGCATGGCGAGATAAGAGATTCGCACCCGCTGAGAGCCGGAAACTGATAAGTCAGTTTGTACGACTTTCGGATGGTGATAATCTATATCAGAGGCCAAACACTACGTTAGAAACAAAATCCGAATTGCTTGCCGATGTACAATGTATCCAAGGCAGAAAACATGTGGAAACTGCACTAAACAGGCGTGTCTTTTATGACATTTTACACTCCGTTTTGAGAACCTTCGTTTTGGATAAAAATAAACACTACACGTAACAGATATGGTATAGCAGCACTGACTTTCTTCCAATGTAATTACCGTGTCTTTACTACCGCATCGACTACAAGCGCGCTAGGTTAATCAATGGCCAGCCACTTGTGTTTCTTGGCACGCTTAACGACTATGCCTGCCACTTCTGATTTATTACTTGCTCTGCCCGCGTCAACTTCCTTATCGGTCGGATCTTTAACATAAACCGCAACTGCAATCATTTCCGATTACACATCTTTCTTTCACATGGTTGTTTTACGGCACAAAAACGGAAACGTGTATCCCATACGACCGCGTGTTTACCGGTTAAAAAGCAGCATGTTACATGCAGAGCATGTAGTGCTCCATGTGCTTACCGGAAGATGAATTAAGAAAAACGCCCAACCCATTTACAAACGATTGGTTCAAACAAGACGAATTAGCTTTTAGTTGAATAACACGGCCGTAATTCATCGTCACATGCTGGACCACTTACACGCAGTGATGCCGTCACACAAGCTCGTTCCTTAGACAACACGTGATTCAGAAATCGAATCCGCTAGTTGCTTTGGTTGAGTCACAACCAAGGTCCAAGAAAGCATTGCTGCACAATTTTTCCCCATTGCTTGCTACACATAGGTCTTTATTACATTAAAAAGGCTTTCGATAGAGTAGTTCAATAGAGAGTATCAGGCTATTCACAAAAGCCTCGTTGATCGGTACTGTCTATCCCGAACAACGTCTTCTAGGTCTAAGAAGCACGGTGCATTGTCACAAATCAAAAGACAATGTTCGACAAAAACGGGAACAATGGCATTTAGCATTCGTCGTACCCATTCCGCACACCTTTGTTTGCTGTGGCTTCCAGGTAAAACGAAAAACGCTGTCAAGTCATCATTTGCAATGGCGCCGACAACATGCACAACCCGGACGCGACTACTGTAAGAGAAACCCACAGACGATAACAGAACTAAAATTCTCATTGTCATGGGTCTCGAAAAATCCGCAGAGCTTGAAGTTGCGATAGAGCGTCGGGTGAACAGCTTGAGAAACAGACGTAAATCAGCAGTAAGTGCCATGATGAACAAGTTCACCATGAAGATTGATCAGAATAAGCGTGAAGGGTGGATCAGAAATTTGTCGCACCGCACTCTCAACACAATTGAAAAGGGCGTGTTAAACAAGGGGCACAATGTTAACGTCAGGGATGCTTCTCACAAGGACTAATTGGACAGCCTAGAATACATTTTGAAGACCAATAGACTAGCAGAAGAAATCCAGCAACGAATTCGCCAAATTGTTCCAATGATCTCTCGGAAGGAAGTAACACAGGTTCTTCCTAAAAACCAGGAAGCGCTCAGAAAGCTATTGGGAGGAGAAAATGTCGTGATTCTTCCAGTGGATAAAGGACGCAATAGTACTGGAGGCAATGGTACTGGATAAACCAGATTACATTGAGAAGGCCAAACAACTCCTCTCCGACATGATTACTTATCGCCACATCGATTTGAACCCCAGCTCAAAACTAGTCACCCGAATCAACACAACCCTGAAGAAGCTGAAAGCAACAAATGAAATGAAAGCTGACGATACCAATATTGCACAATTCCACAAGCCACCGAAGGTACGCAAAGATGGGACTATATTTCGAAAAATGGTTTTGCTACCAGGAATGCCGTCATACAAGCCAGAAAAGAACCTTTGGAGGAAAGTAAATCCTCTAATCGCCGGATCTGAGAAAAGCATAAACAATGCTCAACAGTTTCTTGACAAACTGCGGGGTGTCAACATAGAGGATGATGAAATTATGCTGTCAGTTAATTCCACTGCTTTCTTCACATCGACCAACCACGAACTTGCCAAAGAGACGAAGATGAAGTACTCCAGAATCAGCCGAGCATAACAAAAGACATGAAACCGGAAAGTGAGGAGGATTATTGGATCTATGGATGTCTACTTATTTCTCTCATGATGGACAAGTATATCAGCAACTGAAAGGCAGTCATAGGGTCACCCACATCAGGGCTCAATGCCGAAGCTGTACTGCAAAATTGGAGCGCGCTACCATGCTAATCATCAATGAAGTTTTGGATCTAATACGCTGACGACACCTTTGTCAAAATAAAACAAAATACAGTACAGTGCACACACGATTTCGTCAACAACACATCCGGAGACATCAAGTTCACTACTTAACTGGAGGAAGACGACAGATTGCCATTCCTGGATGTATTGGTTCTAAGGGAGACCGACGGGACACTTCAAACATGTGTATATCGGAAGAACACACCCGGATCAAGTAATGAACAACCGCAGTAACCACCCGATGAACCACAAAAAGTGCCGTGTCCAAACTACATTCAAGAGAGTGGAAATACATTGTAACATAGTGGAATTAAAAAAGGATAACCATCCACACCGGGTGTTACAAAACAAGAAATATTCACGAAATGTTATATGAAGAAGCCTGAAGATGACTCCTCAGCAGCGGTCAGAATGGGTAAATAAATGTGTAGTGCTTCCATACAACAAAAAGGTTTCTGAACTACCGGCACGATTACTTCAGCTACACTGTCAGCGTAGCACACAGACCAAATATTACCCTGAGATAGTTGCTTTCAGGACCGAAAGATAAAATAAAACATGGTAGTCAAACCCATGTGCTGTACCAGATAAGTTGCGGTGAATGTGATAAACACTACATCGGACAAACGGGAGAAAAGCCATCCGCACGGATCACAGAGCATAAGATAGCCTGACCACTGTTCACTGGTTTCGATACACGAGAATGAAGTTGGTCATTATTTTGACTTAGAAATGTAGAGATTCTAGCACACAGAAATACGAGGCAAGTAAGAGAAATCTTGGAAGCATGGCACTCCGCGAAGAATACAGTAATCCTACACGTTGAGTTGGACGCCATCTAAGCAAATCTTAGAGCAAAGGACCAGCACCGCAGTCCAGCGACCTCAATGGAAAAGAACACCATATAAACAGCTCAGGCATAATTATCTGTTGCTGAGGAAAACGGGCTATTGTCACGAGATATGGGTCGAAGAGGCCATTTTCGAAGGTTACATGCCCACACGACCGATGGCGACGACCTATAAAAACGCACGCGCGTGACTACTCGGTTCACACGTACGCATCGCCACACTACACTATGCACTAACATATCGATGATTTCATCTCGACTGTTGACGAAACGTAGGTAACAGTGTTAAGCTCAAAGAACGATTCGTCTAATAATTGACAACGCAGTTAAGGAATAAGCAACTGAAGGTCGCTAATCACAATCGCATAAGGGACCAACTATCACCCTGTGTACGAGAGTTATGCGTGATTCCCTTAGTTCCCTTGAAGTACGCGCATTTTGATCGTGCGTACCGGCTCTGAATCTATTTTGGCACCCATCCACATGAACCCGTCTTACTACTTTTGTCTACAGTAAATGTGGGGTAGGTGGATGGAGCTGTGAGTGGTGCAACGCAAAGCACACGTGGTCACCTCTAGGCGTAAGTATCATGTGGCTGTTCCTAGTCGCAGTGACAAACAAAGCCGGATACCGCCAATCAAACCATATTAAACTTGAAGATCGGGGTGCGTTAACAACACTCTTCGTATCAGAGCGTATGGTTTGAATCTCACGAGGAGACACAGTCAACCAATGACAATCTCTGAAATGGTGCAACCTTTCTGTATGCTCTTTGCAGCTTCCCAATGCTATGTTCTGTTTCAAAAGTATCAGCCACCTGTTGGCCTCGTGATCGGTGAGATTGACCAACTAGAGACGGTTGGTCAATTTACCGAGGTAGGTGGCTGCATTTGCAGTGACGAACGTATGACTGCTGGAATTGATTCAAGCGTTGCAAAATCCAGAACTACATGCTACCGTGACATTGCTAGGGCCCCCCTAATGTACGGTTCCACTTGTGATAAAGGCCATGTACACAAAAATAGACGGTGATGTCCGCTCTCATCTAAAGCAATGAGATTTAACCTTATATGCTTGTAGACACTAAGTTTGCAAACTGTTGACCATCGCAACATAGGCAACGTGGCTCACACCAAAAAGCGTAACTGCGCCCACTACGATGAAATGCATGAGCGAGTAATATGCGATACGGAAATTCACTATGTATATAGTTTCTTTGTGAACAGGTAAATTTCGGAGGCAGTACGCGCAAGTTGGTTGTAGTACACCTATGTAAAGCCGCAAAACACTTATCTATGTATGCCTGAGCTAGTTGAAAAACAAAGTTCAAAAATATGAGGCTAAATATCTCGCCGAACTTATGAGACTTGACCCTATGTGGGATGAGAGTTTGCGATGATGATGCACCAAGTAAAAGCTTGTCCCTGAAGGAGTGAGTTCTGCAACCCTATGGATCCGTAGTCGTCTAATCCCTACTAATCCAGGTTTCAGCCACATGGACGTATTGATCAATTTCCGGAAATTCGTTATTTAAAACCAGTAGCAGTGATAAAGTACAACACACAACAGCACACATACATAACAACTACATATGCTGAAAAGTTCCTCTCTAGTCCTAGTATGAGTGACATCATTTTCAAATCAAACTGAGTATCTGTTGACGTTGACATATGCAGCAACAGTCTCTCGCACGGTTGAGAAGCGAAAGATTTATTTATTTGTTCACTAATTGATTTATTACAATGGAAAAGAACGAACCAAGGAAAATGGTGGTGAGCGAGTTGAGTAGTCTGGTGTTAGAACAGCTAAACGACGCATAACAGGCACGTCAAGCTGTATGATGTGAAAATACAGTTTATATGATTATAGTAATGGCTGTGGGTGACATACAAGAAGGCTTAATGGGGCCATTGCATCGCCAGCACAGTGTGCTTGGTGAGGTGTAGGATTTCTAATCATCAGGGTGAAGAATTCTGACGAACAAATAGCAGGTGAGATAGACGTACTACGCTGTCCTTTGGAGGTTAAAGGCATCAAACGACGAGCGAGACGTAGTAGACTGCCGATAAAATCCCATTCTGGAGACAACCGTGGAATAAGTTGAGATTGCAACCGTGCCAAAGAATCTGCAGATGGCATATCATTTTGCACAACTGGCAAATGCGAGGGGACCGTCTCAACAGAATTGGACTGATATGACGCATCCGTTTGACGCAGTTCCGTATCCGGTGACTGAGGGATTGTGTGAGAAAAATTCATTGGATGCAGTATGTGTAGTGAACTCACCAAGAGGTCGGACACCATTGTAAGCTAATTCGATAGTAGAAAGAAACTGTAAAATCGGGAAGATGTAAGGTGACAAAACACAGCGCTAGGAAATAAGTGTCATAATAAACATATCAAAAGGAAAAATAGAAGAATGAATAGGTGCAAAACTACGTTACAATATCTGTGTTGGAAAAAAAACGAACCGTGGGCCCTACATAATTTGAGAATGCATGCTACCAATGTGGCTTCGCTTGATGTATATATATATATATATATATATATATATATATATATATATATATATATATATATATATATATATATATCTGGCTGGCGGCATCCGCATTCGGATTTGACTGTCACTGTGGACAGCCACAGGACGCCTGCGCCTACAGAGGGACCATGGGTGGCTTGCGCTGCACCACCCACACACCCCATATCCAGTGTAAACCCGAAGAAATAAGACCGGGAGGCATGTGGTTGGCAGCCACGTTTCATCAACGGAGCCGGCCTACATTCTTTCACAGACAAACACAAGCACACCGTACTTCTGAATCAAGCGCACATAACATAGTGGCTGGACCGTAGTCCGCTCCACATTGAATGTATGAAACCACACTTTGATCCTAACATGGCCACAAGGACCGTGCACCGCTTCACCTCCAGCAACGACCAACTGTCTCCTAGAGCCAATATGGACGAGGTATTGGGTAACAGACAAGTAGGCACCTTGTCAACAAGCACATCAAGCGAATCCACACGGGGGAAATCAAGCAACAGTCAATCAATTGAGTGAAAGATAACAAAAAAATAAATCGAGTAATGCAATAAGGAAACGATGAACTAAATATTAAATTAATGAGCATATGAAATAAGTTGCTTACAAAAAAATGAGAGAGAAATTCAAGGGGACAGAAAGTATAATTTACGGAATTGCCACAAACACGAAAATGTTATCGAAATTAACTACAATTCGGATAAGCGAAGTGTCCAAGTTTACGGAAAAGAGCACTGGAAGACATTTATTTGAGAAACAAAAGAATTAGGACAAAATTGAAAACCCATCACCTGAAATAAAGTGACTTAGCATGGAAGCACGCGGTTAGTAAATCGAATGCAGCGTACCTATAAACGCTGCGCAGGTTCGACCTACGTACTCTGCAGGACCGGTCGAAGCTTCGGTAGGAGTCCCGAGTGGCCTCGCTCATGGCTCACTAAGCCTGCCTGACTCAGGCAATCGCGACCGCATGTGCTACAGCACAATGCGCTAGATGTCGATGGAATACAACCCATCGGCGCCTGCAGCTTTCACGACGGCCGCTTCTTCTCCATATGCATGAGGCCTTTCTCCTGCACTTCGGCAACTGCCTTCGTGATCAAATCGCGCCATGCACGCCGACCAACTGCCTTCGATTCCAATGACCTACAATCAAGATTAGAAGGTGAGAGGCGCATTTCGACCATAACCAGGTAAGGTAACGTCGGATTCGCTATATGGCCCTTCCCAGCACTCAGCTGACCATATAAAAGTTGTTTCGGTATCCGCGTTCAAACCATAAGGCTAACATGACTAAGCCACATCAGGTGCCTCAGCAAACGTATGCAGTCAACTGCACATATCCCACTTTGGCACAACACTATCGTGTCAGCAACTCCGACGCACCATCAGATGCCCAAAATTCGTCGCAAACACTGCCGCTGGAACGCTGGAGAAATTGCACATATCATAGATACATCGTCCCCGATTCAAGGCCGTAGAAAAATACGTACAGCGCCATGGATTTGTACACCATCAGCTTCGTGCCAATGGAAGGCTGATGGTTGTTCCACACTCGCTGCTCTGGCTTCCCAGATGCCACCTCTGCCTCCAATACCCGAATACGCAGCTCACTGTGTAGCTGCTGATCAGTCGACATCACACTCCCAAGGTAACAGAAGCGGGAGGTGGTTTCCAACACATCAGCACCAATGCTGATTCGAGGCAACATTGAAGACTGCACCTCCAGTGAAGGCTGAAAGAGACAGACAGTTTTGTTTGTGTTGATGGTGGGCCCGAGTTTGGCCGCAATCGAAGCCAGAGTATTAGTCATGTGCTGCAACTCACCCGCGCTTTGTGTAAACAGTGCACAGCCGTCAGCAAACAGCAACATACGGATACTTGTTTCACAGACTAGAGTTCTCGCACCGAAACGACGGATGTTCGGCAACCCATCATCCATACGGTGCTCCACACGAACACCGCAAGCACAAGCCGCATCAAAAACAAAAGACACAATTGCATGAAGATATACATTAAACAGGTCAGGAGCTAAGATACAACCTTGCTACACACCAGAGACAACTGCAAACCCATCCGAGGTCTCTCCACTCAGCTGCACCCTCGCCCGCATACCACTGCGCAGAGATTCAATGAAGTTACAAAATTATTCGGACAACGAAAATTACCCAAGGCCAGCCACAATCACTCGCGGTTCACCGTATCAAATGCCTTGTTGAAATCAGCAAAAGCGAGTACAATCGCTGGTGTCGTTCTCCGCACTTCTCATGCAACTGACGAGCCGCAAACACCATATTTTTAGTGCGACCCGAACGGAATCCACATTGCACTTCCGCCATGTTACGTTCCCCAACCTGACTGACGAGGCGGTTGAGCAAGATTCTGGCAATCACTTTGCCCACACAACTCAGCAAGTTGATGCCACGATAATTCGTGCAACATTGCTTGCTCCCTTTGCCTTTGTACAGTGGTCGCACGAGGGCATCCTTCAGCTCAGGAGGCACCTCTTCCTCAATCCACACGCGTTGCCCCAAGTGGTGACACGGGTCTGTCGTGTTTTAGTACTTCAGGCGTGATCCTGTCGGCAACGGCAAACTTGCCGTTTCGCAGCTGAGCAAATGCTCTCTGCGTCTCCACCAGACTCGCCTTCACATCGTGCTGCTTGAGGCCGTTCAATATAGGCCAGTCGATCTCTGAACGGTTGTTCAAGAGACAATCCAAGTGTTTTCGCCAGATCTGCAGTCCGTGTGCAGGTAGCGCCTGAACTACCATCGGTCAGCGTCCTCAGCGGCTCCAATCTCGGTCTATACACCGCCTTCAGAGTCAAAGAATTCCGTGTGTTCGCGGCGACTGGCGCAGCATCTCATCTGCTTCGCCTTCCCCGCCCAGCATGCATTTTAACGCGACGCAGCTCCCAGCTCAGCCACCGGCCTACTTTGAGAAACTGACCCTACTTTCCCAAGTCACGGGGTCTGTCACATGTGCAGCAAATGCTGCATTCTTCCCCGACACCAATGAGCCAATCGTCGCATTGATCGTATGAAACCAATCAACCCGCTAACAGTTTGCGCGCCCGAATGTCTCCTCGGCAACAGGTGTCACCTGGTCGCGAATGTGGTGCCACAGGTCGCCCACTGTGGCTATGCCGTCCACATTATACAGACGTGCAGCCATCGCCTTCTCCAGCTCAGTACGTTTCGCCACAGTACCCAGGGGGAGAGAATGTTAAATTTACGCCGATTCACGGCGGGAGTGAAATACATAGATTTACGAAAATATATGTACAGTTTGGTCCCCACCAATTTGTGATCAGTGCCACATTCATCTCCACGCAGTATACGCGTTATGCGCACTTCACGCCTATCACGCTGACGTACGATGACATAGTCGAGCAGGTGAACGTGACCATTCCGTGGGTGCGTCCAAGTTGCTATATCACTCGCACTCAGTGCAAACCGAGTTTACGTTGTCGTCAGGCCGTGAAAAAAAATAAATGAAATGTGTCAGCTTATACGCCGTAGCGGCGCTTCGAGGCCGCGTGACCACCACCAGTCGCGCGCGGGCTAAGTATACCGCGAGGACGCCCACCCCTACGCGGATTCGAACCGGTGACCTTATGGTTGCAAAGCAAACGTGCAGACCACTCGGCCACCGGCCGTGAGTGGCACAGAGTGAGAGCAGCCTGTCACCGTTCGCATTCGCTGAACCAAGGCTGAAGCAAGGACCGACGGCATCTCTTCACCCAAATGTATCACGCCCAACGCGCGCGTTAAAATCACCCAGCAGAAATAATCGGTCGCTACTCGGCACATACCATATCACGGAGGATAGCTGAGTGTAGAATTGATCACGCGTGTCATCAGGGTAACACATGGCCGGACTGTACGTGCTTATAAAAGTGGCAAACTTGTCTCTTCCGGGTCGCAGGTGGACAGTCATCAGTCGCGCGCTGATGCCTGTTGATTCACCCACAAGCTGGCGGTGGAGGCGATCGGATACTACAAATCCGACAGAATGTTCACATGGTGCTGAGGCGGCGCTGCCCACCCAGTAGAATGTGTAGCCGACACCTGCTTCATGCAACTTACCTTGCTCTGCGAGCAGGGTCTCACTGAGCGCCGCAATATCGATGTTGTACCGCGCTAATTCCGTCGCGACCAGTGCAGTGCATCGCTCCGGGCGCTCGCTGGAGTTCTGCTCCAGTAGTGTGCGCACGTTCCAGCACCCGATGCTCAGTGCTTCGCGCAGGCCTACGATTGCATTGGTGGGCAATCGCACGCGAGGTGGTCGTTGTGCTTCGCAGGTTTGCTTGAGGAACTCCACCAGGAGCCATTGGTTCAATAGCCTGACACACAACGCAGTGGATTTAGAGGTTAGCATGAAGGACTCCACCAGGAGCCGTTACCTCAATAGGCTTACCCACAAGGCAGGGGGTGATTTGGAGGTTTGCTTAAGGAACTTCACCAGGAGCCATTGGCTCAATAGCCTGATCCACAACGCAGTGAGGAGCAGATCCAGCTCAGGAATGTGATTGAAGAGACAGATTAGAATCTGCTTGACAGCCGTCGCACGCAGCCTTTGTGGTACTGTAACGGTTTATATATGTTTTTCCTTCGTAATAAGATACACTTGCGACCACGGCCAGATGCAGATGGGTTTTGCCTGGTTTGCACCAATTTGATCAGGGGCTGCCTGGTTTGAGGTGGGCAGTAGCAAACCACTTGAACACCCGGAGGTGCCCTCCCAACGTCAGAGACAATGCGTGGCGCTCGTGCTCTACGCCAATCGAGCTGTGAGCTTATAACCCGTAGACCTGTTGTTTCCCATGGATAGGTTTTATGGGAGGAGGGCCATCGACCACTTCCTAACCTCCGAAGAGAATGGACTAGGATACTGACAGGGCTCCAACACCTTAAAAGAGAATGATTCGGATTCTCAGCAAAATCCTTCAATTAACTGAACACCCGAAAAGCCGAAAAAGAAAAGGTTGACATTACGATAAAAGTGCATTAAAAAGGTTCAGTTAAAGGAACACCAATATCAAAAAAATGCATCACTTGGGAACATGCGTCGATGAGATCAATAACTGTTCATGAGTCATGTTGTGCGTGCATTCCAGCAAAAAATGCTGAGCGCTTTGAACGGAGGCGCATGGCTGCGGTGGCGCACAACCGCACGCGAGACACTTGGGATGGAGGACGCAGTAGGTTAGGTAAAAAGGGGAGAGGGAGAGTAAGTGAAGGCGGAGAAGAAGAAAGAGAGGCATCAATGGTAACATGTTTTCGCTCATTCCCTCCGACAGTATGCAACAGATAACGCGACCCTTTTCGCTGTATAACATTGCACGACAACTGATGTGCCACGATATTATCAGTACTACTGTGTATTCTAGTTTCGGTTTGGACTGGTATATCATTAAGGCGTCAACACCTGACAGGAGAACGATAAGCGTCCACTACGAAAGCCTTTGATCAAAATAGCACCCGAAAGGTAGTGTGTCGTGCGCCGTGACTCAGTGAACCCATATATATATATATATATATATATATATATATATATATATATATATATATATATATAGCATACTGCGGACGGAATGAGCGAAAACATGTTACCATTGACGCCTCTCTTTCTTCTTCTCCGCCTTCACTTACTCTCCCTCTCCCCTTTTTACCTAACCTACTGCGTCCTCCATCCCAAGTGTCTCGCGTGCGGTTGTGCGCCACCGCAGCCATGCGCCTCCGTTCAAAGCGCTCAGCATTTTTTGCTGGAATGCACGCACAACATGACTTATGAACAGTTATTGATCTCATCGACGCATGTTCCCAAGTGATGCATTTTTTTGATATTGGTATTCCTTTAACTGAACCTTTTTAATGCACTTTTATCGTAATGTCAACCTCTTCTTTTTCTGCTTTTCGGGTGTTCAGTTAATTGAAGCATTTTGCTGAGAATCCGAATCATTCTCTTTTAAGGTGTTGGAGCCCTGTCAGTATGCTAGTCCATTCTCTTCGGAGGTTAGGAAGTGGTCGATGGCCCTCCTCCCATAAAACCTATCCATGGGAAACAACAGGTCTACGGGTTATAAGCTCACAGCTCGATTGGCGTAGAGCACGAGCGCCACGCATTGTCTCTGACGTTGGGAGGGCACCTCCGGGTGTTCCAGTGGTTTGCTACTGCCCACCTCAAGCCAGGCAGCCCCTGATCAAATTGTTGCAAACCAGGCAAAACCCATCTGCATCTGGCTGTGGTCGCAAGTGTATCTTATTACGAAGGAAAAACATTTATAAACCGTTACAGTACCTCAAAGGCTGCGTGCGACGGCTGTCAAGCAGATTCTAATCTGTCTCTTCAATCACATTCCTGAGCTGGATCTGCTCTGCACTGCGTTGTGGGTCAGGCTATTGAACCAATGGCTCCTGGTGGAGTTCCTCAAGCAAACCTGCGAAGCACAACGACCACCTCGCGTGCGATTGCCCACCAATGCAATCGTAGGCCTGCGCGAAGCACTGAGCATCGGGTGCTGGAACGTGCGCACACTACTGGAGCAGAACTCCAGCGAGCGCCCGGAGCGATGCACTGCACTGGTCGCGACGGAATTAGCGCGGTACAACATCGATATTGCGGCGCTCAGTGAGACCCTGCTCGCAGAGCAAGGTAAGTTGCATGAAGCAGGTGTCGGCTACACATTCTACTGGGTGGGCAGCGCCGCCTCAGCACCATGTGAACATTCTGTCGGATTTGCAGTATCCGATCGCCTCCACCGCCAGCTTGTGGGTGAATCAACAGGCATCAGCGCGCGACTGATGACTGTTCACCTACGACCCGGAAGAGACAAGTTTGCCACTTTTATAAGCATGTACAATCCGACCATGTGGTATCCTGATGACACGCGTGATCAATTCTACACTCAGCTATCCTCCGTGATATGGTATGTGCCGAGTAGCGACCGATTATTTCTGCTGGGTGATTTTAACGCGCGCGTTGGGCGTGATACATTGGGGTGAAGAGATGCCGTCGGTCCGCATGGCCTTGGTTCAGCGAATGCGAACGGTGGCAGGCTGCTCTCACTCTGTGCCACTCACGGCCGGTGGCCGAGTGGTCTGCACGTTTGCTTTGCAACCATATGGTCACCGGTTCGAATCCGCGTAGGGGTGGGCGTCCTCGCGGTATACTTAGCCCGCGCGCGACTGGTGGTGGTCACGCGGCGGCGAAGCGCCGCTACGGCGTATAAGCTGACACATTCCATTTATTTTGTTTCACGGCCTGACGACAACGTAAACTCGGTTTGCACTGAGTGCGAGTGATATAGCAACTTGGACGCACCCACGGAATGGTCACGTTCACCTGCTCGACTATGTCATCGTACGTCAGCGTGATAGGCGTGAAGTGCGCATAACGCGTATACTGCGTGGAGATGAATGTGGCACTGATCACAAATTGGTGGGGACCAAACTGTACATATGTTTTCGTAAATCTATGTATTTCACTCCCGCCGTGAATCGGCGTAAATTTAACATTCTCTCCCTCTGGGTACTGTGGCGAAACGTACTGAGCTGGAGAAGGCGATGGCTGCACGTCTGTATAATGTGGACGGCATAGCCACAGTGGGCGACCTGTGGCACCACATTCGCGACCAGGTGACACCTGTTGCCGAGGAGACATTCGGGCGCGCAAACTGTTAGCGGGCTGATTGGTTTCATACGATCAATGCGACGATTGGCTCATTGGTGTCGGGGAAGAATGCAGCATTTGCTGCACATGTGACAGACCCCCGTGACTTGGGAAAGTAGGGTCAGTTTCTCAAAGTAGGCCGGTGGCTGAGCTGGGAGCTGCGTCGCGTTAAAATGCATGCTGGGCGGGGAAGGCGAAGCAGATGAGATGCTGCGCCAGTCGCCGCGAACACACGGAATTCTTTGACTCTGAAGGCGGTGTATAGACCGAGATTGGAGCCGCTGAGGACGCTGATCGATGGTAGTTCAGGCGCTACCTGCACACAGACTGCAGATCTGGCGAAAACAATTGGATTGTCTCTTGAACAACCGTTCAGAGATCGACTGGCCTATATTGAACGGCCTCAAGCAGCACGATGTGAAGGCGAGTCTGGTGGAGACGCAGAGAGCATTTGCTCTGTTGCGAAACGGTAAGTTTGCCGTTGCCGACAGGATCACGCCTGAAGTACTAAAACACGACAGACCCGTGTCACCACTTGGGGCAACGCGTGTGGATTGAGGAAGAGGTGCCTCCTGAGCTGAAGGATGCCCTCGTGCGACCACTGTACAAAGGCAAAGGGAGCAAGCAATGTTGCACGAATTATCGTGGCATCAACTTGCTGAGTTGTGTGGGCAAAGTGATTGCCAGAATCTTGCTCAACCACCTCGTCAGTCAGGTTGGGGAACGTAACATGGCGGAAGAGCAATGTGGATTCCGTTCGGGTCGCACTAAAAATATGGTGTTTGCGGCTGGTCAGTTGCATGAGAAGTGCGGAGAACGACACCAGCGATTGTACTCGCTTTTGCTGATTTCAACAAGGCATTTGATACGGTGAACCGCGAGTGATTGTGGCTGGCCTTGGGTAATTTTCGTTGTCCGAATAATTTTGTAACTTTCATTGAATGTCTGCGCAGTGGTATGCGGGCGAGGGTGCAGCTGAGTGGAGAGACCTCGGATGGGTTTGCAGTTGTCTCTGGTGTGTAGCAAGGTTGTATCTTAGCTCCTGACCTGTTTAATGTATATCTTCATGCAATTGTGTCTTTTGTTTTTGATGCGGCTTGTGCTTGCGGTGTTCGTGTGGAGCACCGTATGGATGATGGGTTGCCGAACATCCGTCGTTTCGGTGCGAGAACTCTAGTCTGTGAAACAAGTATCCGTATGTTGCTGTTTGCTGACGGCTGTGCACTGTTTACACAAAGCGCGGGTGAGTTGCAGCACATGACTAATACTCTGGCTTCGATTGCGGCCAAACTCGGGCCCACCATCAACACAAACAAAACTGTCTGTCTCTTTCAGCCTTCACTGGAGGTGCAGTCTTCAATATTGTCGCGAATCAGCATTGGTGCTGATGTGTTGGAAACCACCTCCCGCTTCTGTTACCTTGGGAGTGTGATGTCGACTGATCAGCAGCTACACAGTGAGCTGCGTATTCGGGTATTGGAGGCAGAGGTGGCATCTGGGAAGCCAGAGCAGCGAGTGTGGAACAACCATCAGCCTTCCATTGGCACGAAGCTGATGGTGTACAAATCCATGGTGCTGTGGGTTCTTCTATAAAACAGCAAAACGTGGATGTTGTACCGTCGAGCGTGAGAAACGTCGAGCACCTCCATCAGCAATGTGTGCAATGGATTCTGCGTATCTGCTGGTGCGACAGAGTTTCAGATACAGAGATGCTGCGCCGATGTGGAATGTATCCAGTGGACTGCGTACTTTTGCTGAGACATTGAAGGTGGCTCAGTCATGTGTGACATATGGATTCAACGCGGATACCGAAGAAACTATTATATGGCCAGCGGCATGCGCGGAAACAAAAGCTTCGTTACCAGGACATGATCAAAGTGAGCCTCTCAGGTTCTGATCTTGATTGTAGGTCATGAAATCGAAAGCAGTTGTTCGGCGTGCATGGCGCGACCTGATCACGAAGGCAGTTGCCGAGATGCAGGAGAAAACCCTCATTCATACGGAGAAGGAGCGGCAGTTGCGGAAGCTGCAGGCGCCGATTGGTTGTACTCCATCGACATCAAGCGCATGGTGCTGTAGCACATGCGGTCGCGATTGCCTGAGTCAGGTAGGTCTAGTGAGCCACGAGAGAAGGCACACTGGACCAGTTTTGAACAAAGACGGTTGCTGCTGAGAATGTAAGCAGAACGGGTGCAGCGTTTGTAGGTACACTGCATTCGATTTACTAATGGCGTGTTTGCGTGCAGAGTTCCTTTCTTTCAGGTGGTAACAGTAAACAAACTTAAGTGCAAAGAGAGACATTTTGCTGCTTAGTTGGGGAGCAGAGTTGCTTAGAAGGGTGAGAATAGTAATAAAAAGACCGTATACCTAATGGAAAGCATAAGTGAAACGAGAGGAAGCGACACCATAGTTTCAGTGGAGGTCGCAACAATCGGCCATGGAGTTGGGAAGAGTCAAATTTGCGGATACAGAGATCAAACAAAAACAAATGCAGACAATCAGTGGGGGAGGTAAAATCACACCTCTAGTCTACATGGTAACAAGAGACATTACAAGAAACACTAATTCCGCACCCGAAATAATTTTAGGGAATGATCCGAAACATGTGCTGGGGCGAGGTTATGGTAACAATCGTGATGCGAACAAATCCGTCTACGGCGCGTTCTTTCAAGTGACACAATAAAGTAACAATTCCGGATAACGTATAAATGGACAAGGGCATGAGGTACAATAACACCGTGATTCTCAGGGATTGTTTATCGGAGGGTATCAGCAGCACTGCAAGTAAGCAAGCCAACTAAGCAGCTACAATCGGAACATCAATTGTAAAGAATTGGATCGTCAAAATAAGAATAAAGGATATAGAGGAGATGACACGGAAACGTGAGAAACATAGAAAGTTGGAATGTTGGGTTGAAAAGTTAGCAATTGAGAAATAGAGAGCGAAGGCGAAATCGCCAATAAGTCGTACCCAAAGGTGTGCAAGACGGAGCCTGTGAAAGTTAGTAAAGTTACACTTTAAGCTCCAACTAAAACGAGGCAAGTAACAAGCGGACCAAGTTGTTCTATCAATTACTTCACTATATTTTTGAAGAAAACCGATCACCTTCGTTCGACATCCGTTCAAGTAGGGCGTAGTATCACAAAACAACCGACGCGATCCAGGGATGGGATGAGTAGGAAGAATGTCGGAGACATTTAAGGGGATCGTGTTCACTAGAGTGAACAATGTTAGTCATCAGACACGAATGTAAAAGCGACCATGTGGTAATCACACTCACGGTTATGCAGATATATGTGGTTGAAATAGAGTGGGCAAATATTGCTTTTGAGTAGGCATCCTAGAGTCTAGTTTGGTAAGAAGCTAAGGTCTCACTCTTTCCAAAGAAGAGTAGGCATTGAAAATCCATACGGGCCTTTCTGTCAAAATCAAAGACATCGATGCTATGATTACCAGAAGATATAAAACTATCTCGATAAATCCCCTGGGTGACTTTCCGATGGCCACGTAGTGATAGCAAGGACCGGTGGTATGACAATTCGGTGCTGTAACAATGTCATTATTTATGGAGTGTTCACTCCGACACAAACGCACAGTCTATTGATGTTGTTAGCATTGCTCGTGGAGGAACATGGTCTACTCAGAGAGAATGCTATTATCCGCATCCCCATGTTCATCAAATGGTCACATGACAGAAACATCAATCTAACCGGTACAAACAGAGCGAACAGGTGGCAACCGGTACATCGGTACAGTCAAAGTTGTCTAATGCGACCACCCAAGGGAGGGACAAAAAGTGGTCGTTATGGACAGGTTAATGTCTAGGGGCATTACTCATAAGAGAAAAAGTTGGGGATTTTTATGACTGGTCGCCATAGCAGGTTGGACTGTGGTTATAAAAATAGAGCAAAAGAAAGGGGATCACAATCGTGAGCGATTTGAATGACAGCGTTATGCTGTGTGGATCAGCAAGTACACGATGAGCAGAGAGGTGACAAGAAGCTAATCAAAGTGGGGAATAAATAAGGGTGTCTGATTAAACAGAATAGCACACACACGAAATTAATCGTGAAATGAAGTATTGCGAGTGGACAACATACAAAAGATCCGTCATACAAAGGTATTTAAACTAACCGAAAAATTTACATCACCAGACGGCGTTCCAAGAAAAGCAGTTTGGGATACACCAGAGAATTTTTTGTGCGCCAGTGATGAAGCAACATCATCGGAGGAAGCATTTAGTACACTGCTGGAAGAGGGATTGGTATAGAGCTCCAAACAACAAGATAAATCAACAGACGAATCCGTTCTGTGTGGAAAAGAGCCAATCGCAGAATCTGATAATATAGGTTGCTGTGCCCCAAGGGCGCAATCACGAAGATCTAGCCATTCCGGAGTTGAGCGACTAAACACTGGGTTCGTTGCGCCGATTTCGGCTGTGGTTGAGGCACAGTCCGCGTAATTTGCATCGAACGTGGACCACAGTGGGAGTGACTGTGATCGACGACAGGCAGTTGGGCCTGTGGGAAGAACGAGAACGATACACGTCAGAACAATCATGAAACTGTCCAACGGTTACTCAGAAACAGGCTAACAGTACGAACGACTGTGAATGCTATGCCTTGAGTGTTGGAAGAGATTCCAGTCCGGTTTCCGCCCGTGCACCATGTAGGTAAGTAACAGGTGATATTACAACCCAGACTGACTCTTCTGTTTAATACAGTGTAAACATAACTACCGAAGCAAACGTGACAAAAACAACAGATTACAAACAAATTCAGCTCCAGATAACCCGGCAATATGCATGCTTAATAGCAACGGTATGAAATATGGCTGGTGGCATCCGATTCAGGTTTTGTTTGTCAATGCGGCTTTCCAAGGAGAGCCAATGGACGCCTGAGCCTACACAGGGCCCATGGGTGGCTCGCACTGCAGCATCCAGTGTAAACCAGAAGAAACAAGATCGGGAGGCATGCGGATGGGAGCCAAGTTTCATCAACGGAGTCGACCCACAGTCCTTCAACATGCATAGCAGCATTCCTATTTGTCTAAGTTAGGAATCATACGTACCAGACGTACACAAGACAGTTGCTGGGTCGTAGCCCGTTCGACATTGGATGCATGGAACAGGTCTTCAAGTCTAGCACGCTTACCAGGACTGTGCAACGACCAACTGTCTCCTGGAGCCAGTATAGAAGAGGTGGTAGGTGATAGACAAGTAGGCATCTTGTCAATGTTCACATCAAGCGCAGCCACATGGGGGATATGAATCAACAACCAACTCATGAAATGCACGAGTCTCAAAACGCCGGCACACGCACAGACGAACTGCAAAGATGATATAGCACACGAAGCACATGACTGGTGTCGCCATCTGCATTTCTCCTGCAGCTGACCAGCCGCGAGCACCATATATTTGGTGCTGCGACCCGAACGGAATCCGCATTGCTCTTCCAACTTGTTCGGTTCAACGACCAGAGTGACGAGGCAGTTGAACAGGATTCGAGAGATCACTTTAATCACAACTCCGCAAACTGATGCCACGATAAGCTGTGCAATATTGCTTGCTACCTTTACCATAATGCAGTTGTAGCGTAAGGATATCCTCCATCTCGGCCAGCACTCCCTCTTTGATCCATACGCGTTGCACCACGTGGTTCAGCGCAGTCACCAACGCAGATCAACCGTGTTTCCACACTTTAGACAGAATCCCGTACAAACCGACGCACTTGCTGTTTCGCAGCTGAACAAGGTCTCACTGCGTCTCACCCATTGTCGATTTGTCAGCAAAACGCAGCTTCATCTCTTAGTGTTGCAGCCCGTGCAACACAGTCCAGTCGATCAATGAACGGTTGTTCAAGAGACAATCAGTGTTTTCGCTAAATCTTCATTACATCTGCAGTCTGTGTGTAGGCAGCAGCTAAAACAAGATTGAACAGCGTCCTCATTGGCTAACGTGGGTCCTTCAAGGCTTTCAAGGAGTTATAGAATTCCTTATGTTGGCGGCGTTCGGCGTAGCAATCCATCTACTTCGCCTTCGCTGTCCACCATGCATTCTTGATGGGACGGAGCTCCTCAAGTCAGTCGCCGTCGAAGTATGCGCAAATGTTTCTCCTCGCAGTCAGCAGACTCATCCACATGTGCAGTGAATGCTGCGGTCTTCACCGATAACAATGTGCCCAAGGTCACACTGCTGTCTCCAAACCAACCGGACCGCTTATGGTTTGCAAACCCGGGGGATTCCACGGCCGCAACCGTCACCCGAGCACGGATGTGGTGCCAGAGATCGCTCACAGAGGCTATGGATTCGACATCAACAAGGTGGGTAGTCATCGCCTTTGCCAGTTCAATCCCCTTCTCATCAGTACCTAAGGAGAGCATGTTAAATTTCTGCTGATTCACGGCAAGTAAGCAATACAGGGATTTATGATAACAAGCGTACAATTTGGTTTGTACCAACTTGGGATTAGTGCCACACTCGGCTCCACGCAGTACATGTGTCATGCGCATTTCACGCACGGTGATATAATCGAGCAGGTGAAAATAACCACTTCATCTGTGTATCTGGTCGATGACGTGTCAGGATCTTGTCACTATAAGCCTCAGCGTGCCGCGGGCTCCGCCGACATATACAAGAATACAAACGTGCCACTGTCGCCAACTGTAAGCCCAAAAGTGCATATTGCTGGCTACAGCTTTGAAAGTGACAAGGCTCAACAGCATCCACCCTATGGTGGCTAGGAACACGACTGTGGTGGGTCCTTAATAAACATGGCGGTGCTCCAAACCTAACCGAAAGTGAAAATGTGGTCAATGCAGCCTCGATTTCGACGAGACCCGGGCTGCTCTTCAGGCATCTGACTTCCACAGGCGCCAGTTAATCTATGGACGACGACAGAGGCAAGCAACTTAGAGACAACTGAGAGTAGACTGATTCCTTTCTTACTGCCGCATCCGGAACGGGAGTCCCCCTTGCAATTCGGGAATATAACGGATCGGCTCTAGATTGTTGGGACAGACTACTGATCCCATAGATTTACTAGTAAGTTGTGTAAATCACCTAAAAGAGCAGATCCTCAAAATATGAAGAGTGAAGGATGAAGACCATCTGCTCCGGCGGCCTTGTTCAATTTCAGTCGTCTGGTCGCACGTTCGATTTCTGTGCGTGAGTGTGGATACAGAGAGCGACCAATGGAAAAGGGCGATAATTGGCCTATGGAGAAGCTGGTAACTCTGACAGATTAAACTGCTTCTCAAAGTGTACGGCTCAACAATCCAAACTCTTTGACAAGCTGGGGATCGGTTGTCCACTCTCCTCGCATATGGTCTCGCTTACACTAGGTTTCCTGTTGCACGTTTCTCGTATCAAACGGAATAAGTTCTGATGAATACCAATGGCAGCGGCTGTCTCCATCTCCGAGGCACGATGATACCACTAGGCTTCGCGATCTCTCTTTAGCTTAGCACGCAGTTTCGCGCTGAGATCCTTCGAGTCTCAATGTATTCGCTTCCATGCGAAACACGTCGAGGAGCATCCATAAGCTCCAAAGACTGCGTAGAGAACAAAAGTCCAGACAGGCAATTTAATTTTCCACATGAAGACATGTCTACTGCTAATAACGTCTGGCGGATATGCGACCAATGATCTTCACCTGTCTCCAGTGAGCGCTTACTCAATCCGGATGCCAGTGTAGTTTGATAGGCATTGTGAACATCTGACCCTCAGTTGGCAAATAGCTGTGCGCTCACAGTGCCGTTGCCGACGTCCACCGAAACGCATCCGAAGGACGGCTCAATCATATGCGTGGTCATAGTTCACGCTCGTGCTACAAATCGAGCGACAGTTTTAGACAGATCCTCTCCAGCGGTAACTGATCGCTATGGGATCGATTTGCGCCCATGGCTGATCCGGGGTTGGTGAGCGTCATGTTACCTTCCGACGGGTGCTGTCTCGGAAGTTAGTGCTCGGAGGAAAGAGACGAGCATCTTAAAACAAGTGTAGCAACCGCTCACCGTTATCATTACGTGAGCCTACACAAAGATGGCCGCCCAGATGAAGCTCATCAGTGGACAGTCTTCCAATTTAGGCGTTCAAATCACTAGCCAGCACCACAGTATCCGTATATTTTCTGTGACGGAGGAGCGCATTTAATTGGTGATAGCAGTAGTCTTTCACCGAGTCAGTGCTACAATTTGTGGGCGCATAGGCCGCAGTGACAAACAAGCACCGTTGGTCCACCACTCCATTTCGACGCTTAGAACGACTCAGCCAATCTGATAGCACAAATGCGAATGTTGACTGGGATCCAATCGATCAGGGCAGCTTCATCTCGGGTGCAAAGAGCAATGCCCAAATCCGCTCGACAGGCCTTTGATACTGCACCAACTCCGGACAAGCGCAATGAGAAAATACCGCCAGTCTCGCAAGTTGGAGATCGTAGAGTAATCACAGAACTCGAATCTTGCAGGCGAAGTTCTGATAAGCAACAGGTATCGAGTGATAGGGTCTCCAAAAGTCCGGCAAGTGGTGCCTGTTGGCTAATCTGCAACAAAGTGCGCACATTGAGTTATACCAGTCTTACGGAGGAGAAAGTGCTCCAAACAGAAGCAGATGAAGTGGCGTTGTTCATTTGGCTGGACATGGAATTGTCGACTTGACCGGAGCGACGCGTTGCGATTGCGTGTGAGTCGAAAGGAGAAGAAAAAGGATTTGTGAAACATGATAGGGGGCCAAGAATGGGGAGGGTTGAAAACAGAGGGGATAAAAGTGAAGTTGGAAGGGGACGATAGGGATGACAAAGTACAATAAATAAAATAAATAAATATTTTATTCCCGGCAGTGTCAGGCACTAGTGCGAAGGTATGATCATGATAATACAAACAGGTATGGTCGGTAACTGGATAAAAACTTAGCAAGCTAACCAGTGACATACTAGGTTTGTGTTTCTGAATACACGTAAATGTATGTGTTAGTGGGCATGGTGATTGTACTTGTGAAGTGTAACTGAATTCGTGAGTTTGTTTGCTGTGTTCGCCATCGTATGAAGGGAGCGAAGGAACTCTTTGAATTAGGTGAGGTTCGTGAAGTTGGTAAGAGCCTCCAGAAGGGGAAGAAGACGGAAGGGCTTGAGCAGTAGCATACAAACCTCTATCCACCCAGCTCGATGCAGCAGATAAGGCGCCGTTGAGTATCCTCTGCGATGGCCAGAGCATCAAGATTTCATGTGAAGAGAAGTCCATATAATTGTATTCCTTGGGCAGGATACTGTCAGAATGCTCAGACCTAACCACGAGAACAATTACGGTACTACAATAAAATCTGTAGTTGAGAAACCTGACCGCAAGACAGCGGAGTATTGGCACTTGGGCTACATTGAGCCTGTCTTACGAAGTAAGGAGCCACCTTCACCCCAACTTGGAGGGACAAGAGACGGAGTTTGTCATGCCTGTAGGCATTGGCCAATCTGGTATAAATGCCTCTGAAGCTGTAAGAGCAACACCAAGCGTAGCCCAATGAAATGCTGAGGCATGCAAACCATCGCACTACGTTAGGCTCCAAATGGTGGGAAATCACCTCAGAGTGTATGTTGTGACGCAGATTCTGCAGTTTGATGTGTGAAAGACATGACAGTTATCTCGTTTCATTTTCGGTCGATAAACACCTACGGTTGTAACAATAATATTTCTCGGTAACCCGAGACATAGATCAGCGAACTTGATCCAATCAGTATGTCTACCCCCATCATTGTGATCCACAGCGTGCAAATTACGTGTTAGTTTGCGAGCTGAACATCAGGCTGATCGCAGTACCTCGAAGGAAGTTGGACCCCAATGAGAGGGTTGCATGTACGAACAAAGTACATTGAAAATAAGTCTACCCAAAGAGAGGAAAGATAGAGGTAGTGAACAAATAGATGCGAAATGCCCGGAGTTTGGGGTTGATGGTAAACACCTCACCTCCATTGGCGTCAATCTGAAAACTAGCTATAAGATGCTAAGCTGCGATTGCAAGAGGACACATTGTACAAAATAAAACGTTTATGCGAACAGAGAATGTACTAAAGGGACGAACAAGCAACAGAGAAGCAGAGTGTTGGAAAAAGTACCTAGAGAGGGCAAGACCTTGCGCGTCTCACAAGACTTATATGACAAATTTCGCGTTAATTAGATGTGATCAAGCTGACATCGAGAAACGAAGGGAAAAGTTCGGTAGAAAACGAATGGCAGACGAATGTGTAATGTGAACATCTTGGAATGTCTACGGCCTGTGCGAAAAAATCGACGAGTGTTGTAACGATGCCCTCGCCCATGCCCTCTGCGCTCCAACCCAGCCCGAAAAGAAAACAGAACACCGAAGCTTGCTAAACTGAAGTATATTAGCAACAGAACACGAGTAATTTTATAGATCACCTGCTATCATCTCCGGCGACATGTTCTGAGCTCACTCAAGCCAGTTTCCTGGACAGATTCCAAATCTGTTGGTGGTCCGCACTGGCCAGCTGTAGTCGCACTCACTCACGCCTGTCGCGTAGCAATCTGTGTCATGTTGACGGATTGATTTCAAAAGCTTCCTGCGTGACTTAGTCATGCCAGTACCGGCCGGGTAGCAACCTGTGTTGATGACGAACGTCTCGAAACCGTGTCACGTTCTTAGGTTGCAGCTTCCGATGAATAAGCCACCAGCTCCTTTGGTAATGAGTATAGGAAGTTGTCCCATGCAAACTTCTTACCCAAGTAGGATTTCTACGATGGTAGCACCGGTGACGGTGACCTACTAAGTGAACCGTAATAACTCAATAAATGATTGGGAGATGGTTTGTCCAAAGAGCAAGCCAATAGGGCTGGGTGTGAAATGATCATCCTTGTTGGAATTGTATTCGTGTTGCATTGCTTCTGATGAACCAGAACAGTAACAATTTGCACCCATTAACTTTAGCCCTCTAGGTTTTATGGGCTAATATCATACAGCCACGTCTCGGAGCAACCATGAGACTCGTTCAGATGTGAAGGACTGAAGTACATGCTTAAAGCCGGCTGAGGGGAGCCTGATAAAGCCGTCCGACATTCGGAGGCATCAAGCTGAGATGAGTACCACTTCGAATGCGAATGTGGTGTTTTGAAAAGGACTCCAAACAAAAATCTGAAATTCATTTCGCAGGCTCGAGCTCAGCAGTGTTTCAACATAGCCAACAGAGCTGGAACGAAGATTGAGAGTCAATAACTTCGGAAGTGAGTACACGTTTCGAGGACGTGAGACACAGGGGTGAAATTGGTTATGTCCAGGCGTTGTAGATCGCAGCGTGGGAACCTAGATTCGATGAGCAATCTCCAATGGCATATAAAGAAGGCGGACAATAACAAGTAGTATGTTTCTCGAATTCACAAAATTTGTAGCTAGAAGAATATGCAGTTATTTCGGAGTATGATCACCGATCCTTTAAGCATTGCGTATGAAACTGTTGTCCCCAATCTACTAACCCACAATTAAGTTTAATCACTAGAATCTTATTCATCCTCCCCCTCGGTGAGGGATGCACTGTAGGTAGGTTTCATGCACGTCAGTCGATAAATTGAACTTCATTCAAAAAACTAACCCCAGACATTCAATAAAAAAATCCAATTTGATTTGGTTGACCGCGCCTTCCCGCGACCCAACCAATGGTTGAAACATGCACCCGAAAAGCTTGGCCAAGTATAAAAGCTCACTGATATAATCCAAGGAGGAATATCGAATTCACTTCTCTGGGCAAACCTTGACAAATGGAATAGGAATCACCTGCTCTAAGTTGTCATTTTGGACAGTAGACATAGCAATTGATTTACCCGAGGTGAAAAGATGGTAAAGTTAAGGTAGCCCACAGATTAATTAAGGTCGGTCCAAGACCCGAGAAAGGTACCGCTGAATGAGCTGAGGCAGTGCTTACTGCTTCGCTCTGCGTAGGATGAGACTGACCCGTCTTTGTTCCTGATGGTCAATGAGGACTGACTAAACTGATTGACCAGTTCGCAGTTATGTAGTCACCAGCATCACAGCCGGTGGCCGAATTATCGAACATATAGCATGGCTTCTCAGCAACATACTGAAATGAGACAAAACCTTAAATCCTTGTGAACATAATCAGACTTAGGATACCAGTCATGAGTAGAGTGTATGCAGATGTAGTTCAAACAGTTAGTTGAAGAATAGCTAACTAGACGTGATAAAGAGGCTACATGCCATTTAGAGCAGATTATTGTGGGATGGGATTCTTGTTCAGTGAGGCAGCTACCGATCGGAGCTGTGGGTCAATATCTGTTGTCCAATAGCCTTTCGCGATTGTATCTTAAGAACGTCAACTTGATGCCTGAAAGATTATATTTCATCCAGGTCTAGATGGAATCCTTCCAGTAGTTTCAAAGTACGGGGTGGGAATGATGTCCCCTGCTTACTGTTGAACTTGTTTACTACATATAAATTACACATGGTTGGCGGCATTCGGATTTGCCTGTCACAGTGGTCGGCCACAGGAAGCTCATATTTCACATCGTGCCTCATGCTGAGGTTGATGTTGCATACATCATGCTGCTGCACCGCGGTTGAACTACACAGAGTTACACTTAAACTAGATCTTCTTAAACTGGATAGAAAAAATTCCTCATCAGTTGATTTGCTCAATTGTGTTATTCTGTGCATATTCCGTGTCAATTCTGTGCATTTATTTTCCTTAGAATTCTGTGTTGGTTGTTAGATGTTCCCGGTGTGACCGCGCTTGATGTGAACTTGGACAAGTACATACCTGTCTAACACCCTTCACCTCGATTACTGGCTCCAGCAGACTGAATCGTTGCTGGGGAGGGGCGGGGTGCACGGTCCTCATGGTCGTGCTAGGTTAAAAGAGCGGTTCCATCCAGTGTAGAGCGGACTACGACCCAGCTACCGCCTGGTGTATGTCTGTTACGCATGATTCCCAACAGGAATGCTGCTGCTGTTCATATTGAAAGTGGGTGGGCCGGCTCCGTTGATGTAACCTGGAACCCATCCACATGCCTCCCGGTCTCATTTCTTCAGGTGTACACTGCATATGGGGTGTGTGGATGGAACTGTGAATTGGGCAGCATAAGTTACTCATGGTCTCTGTAGGTGCAGGCGTCTTGTGGTTGTCTGAAGGAGGCCGCAGTGACAGGCAAATTTAGAACCGGATACCGGCAATCATATTTCTCATCAAGGGAGAAGCTGTGTCCATACTTAGCACAGATAATATCCGTACAGGTATTATCATGCTCTTGCATGGTCAAACTAAAGAGATGCTCTTAGAATAATTCATGTTTTTGGGCAAAGAATGTGTTTTATGCGAAGGTAGGAGACACTTTTTAGTTTGAGTACAATGCAAACGCTGAGGCCTAATCGCATCGTGTGAAGTCATGGGACTACACCCATTAGACGTTATCTGGGCTTTCGCTAAATAGATCGTCGTGATCTTCCCCAAGAACAAGAGGACGTAATGATCTCCAAGTCGAGGTAGTTACCAAGGTTACCGCGAAATGATTGCACAGCCTCACACGATCTGATTGTGATTGGGAGCCGATTCCACAGAGAATCATACCTGGTAAGGAAGAAGTTAAGCTGCAAATTTGTCCTGCGTAGTGGTATAAGCAGAGTAAAGTCTTTGGTACGAAGGTCGCGCCTGGAACTGTGCTGTAATGTTAGTGTGGGTAGACTGAAATAGGCATTGCCATAAATCAGAATGTATAGCAATGTCAAGTTTTACTTTAGTCTTCGCAGACAAAGAGGATCGAGATGGAGTTGCTGGCCCCGCTCCCGATAGTTCATGACAGTAATTTTTCGCAATGGGTGTTTAGTAAATGACCGTTGAAGGCTTTCTATCGTTGTTCTGTCAGATTTCCTCATGTTGCCACAGATTATGAGACAATACCCCAGAACGGGACGAATGAGGATTTCAAGTGTTCCATTATGACTGAGATTATGTGCACCTTATGAGATACATTAGCCACGGATTTTCCGGTTCGTGCAATCTGGTCCTCAATCTGTTAGAAATGCTAAAGGTACAGGAATATTTGATTTCGAGGTAGCGTGTAGATCGCTGTACACAGATGAATCTGCTGTTAAGTATGATATATCCTTCGAGTATCAAACAACCGCGACTTGCTGAGAAATTTATCATCCCCTTGTCGCACCATGTCTCAAGAGAATGAATATCATCTTGAATGAGCGGTAGTACATGCTAAAGATCACCTCGTCGGAACTTGTAGACAATTTTTATATCATCAGCAAATACTAACGACACACCATGTTTGATAACCAAACTGATGTTATTGATGCAAAGCAGGAAAAACAGTGAACTGGGCACACTTCCTTGTATAACTCCGCTGGCAGGTGGAAGCAGGAAGGAGCGATGGTCGTCTAAGGTGACTGTTTGAGAGCGACAATTCAGGTATGAGGATAGCCAACTGAGTAGTGGGTCTTGGACTCAAATGAAGCTATCTTAATCACTAACCGTCTGTGAGGCACCCGATCAAACGCCTTTTGCAAATCGAAGAATATAATTAAGTATGTATATTTCGCGTCAATGGAGTCTGATACGTAGTTCAAGTAATGCAGCTGACAGGCTATGTCTGATCGCTTGTCAAGGAAACCATGTTAGGAGATGTTTATCATTTGCAGTGAGTTGATGAAATTCATCACACACTTTTAACCAATATTTCGTATAATCTCGCGATTGGTCTGTAACTGTTAATATTCTGTTTTGCGCCGCCCTTGTGGCGAAGGATGATAAACGAAGTTATCCAATGATATGGAAAGCGGCTCCATCCCAGTTACATTGTAGATGTTCAAAAGGAGCAATGGAAAACTAGGCCCTCTCAGTTTTATGGCAGTGGGAGGGATGCCATCAGCTTCCAGAATGGGAGACGGCTGGAAAGAAGTAATTGTCCGGTGGACTTTGCGAAGAGACATATCAATTCGAGATAGAGTATTAGTTATTCTTACATCAATGTGTATACTTATAGAGTCAGTCCCTAGGTTTATGGAGGTAGCAAAAAACAAACTAAATGCTTCATAGATGACGATTGGGTATTGGAATGAGTGAACTTCCTCATCCACCAGTTTAGTGAACAATGAGAAGCGGTTGTTGGATAGTAGACGGAGAATTTTTAAAAGCTCTTCTGCTTTGCATTATATTCGTATGGCTGTCTGCTCTTCATGTGTTCGCCGCGTCAACTGGGAGTGTTTGACTTCAGCGATAAATCGGTGA
>OX104070.1:45947287-45962616 GCA_944474145.2 Dicrocoelium dendriticum | reverse complement strand
CTCGTTGACATATCATGTGGAGCGCCTCCTATTAGTAAAAGTACTGTTATATACAAAGGTTACAAATGAGTTAAATCCACTTTTCCATGTGTATATTGTTCCTATGCGTGTCCAAAAAATGTTAATTTGCTCTACCTTTATAACACTCCGCCTAAACCAATCTGAACAATTCAAAACCGTCGCCCATTCGGAAGCTTTGTGAAACGAAATTAATGGTGCAAGAATCAACGGAGAACAAATTACAATTGATATTGTACAGTAGTCCTGCATTTTCAGACTAAATTTCCACGTTAGTTTATGATTGGACAAGTTTTATTGAGCCGTCCCGCCTATTAAGGAAAACATCAAGAATAAGTAGTAAAATACGAAAGTTCGCAGTACGACATCATAATACGGCGGTTTCGAAGTGATTATGCAGAGGAGGTACTCTCGTTTAATGGTTATTCACATCAAAGTATAGTATTGTTAAATTACAATAGGTTTCGTGATTGTTTTGCTTCGGAGCACACAATTCCCTTCAAGCCAAGTCAAAGCAAGCTTTATACACCCATTAAGCTAATATTTTGTACGTCACACTAAAACTGCGGACACGACACAACAGAGCATCAGTGAGGAGGTAAAAAGACGCAAACATGTTTCACTCCGGATGGGGTGACAGTGAGCTTGACAGTTAAGGCAGGATGGAGATGCAATATGGCGAGGTAGAATCATCATCAATGCACGATAGATAAAAGTAAGAAACACACCTCAGCTAATGTCGCAATATAAAAGGCAAGACGACAGACAACAAAAGCAAAATAGTTATATAATGCTAAATATCATATCATGCACTTGATATTAGATCGTTGTGGGGTGGGGAAGTTAAAGGAGAGGACAGGGACCGAATACTGCAAACACAAACACCACTGAGGGTGGCTCTTCGTATGTTAACAAGTGTATCAAACCAGACGTGTCTATCGTCCTTCAGACACCCGTCAGGCAGTCGGGATGCACCAACTGACGCCAAATTCAAAGTGTTGGGACATTACTCATCTTGACCAATTCATCGCTTGGCCTCCCCTCCTCCTCTTCCACCCACACCCCGGCGCGCAAACAACGCACGACTCGGGAGTCGGTGTGTTAGCATGCGCAACACGTGGACCAGCCATCGGAGGCTGAGTGGTTCACTCGTTCTTCCTGCACCAGATACACGATGCCGAACACCCCCATTACTCACCCGGTGTTCCTACCAGACATGAGCTAAGCTGCGAAGGCAGCGATGGTCAAACAGAGCTAATTTCTTTATGCCTGTCGACTTGATGGGCTAAGTTTGGCAACCATACAAGAGGGTTGAACGAATGGCTGCGCTATAAACTCTGCCCTTCCAGATGAAAGTGATGTCAAGTTGGCGCCACAGGTGGCGGAGATTGGCAAAAGCACCCGGAGCTTTTGTTGTATGATTCGTGTCCTAATCATTTATTCTACCGGCGATAATAAAGCTGCCGAAGTATTTGAATTTCTTGACGACTTCTAGCTGACAAGCACGGAGGTTGGATCTCTGCCAACCTTGGAGAAGGACTGTATTTCGAGGATGCCAAGTACAACCCGGTGCGACTGACAGCCAGAGCCAAGCACAGCGTGGCACTTTCGTCGGCGTACCCCAAGTCAAGAGGTCGATCACACAGAAGCAGCTCTAGGTCGTGCCCAGTGATCGCCGACTTTGTTAATGGTGAAGCGAAAGAGGACACGTGACAACGGACAACCGTGCTTCACACCACTGGAGATATTGAAGGGTAGTGACAATTTGCCATAACCACTCACTCTGCCCGACCTATGCGCGTACAGGGCTCTTATTGTTGTGTTGCCCTCCGAGAATCAAGAAGAAAGTATGGGCAGTGATCAAAATCATTAAGGGAATGAGGTTACTTATAGAGTACATACAGTATTTCGATGTTTTCCGTTCAATGACTGCCCCTCGTGAACTACCCTGTAACGTCAGCAACATCCCACCAGTTCGTGCTCGTTCTCCATACGGGCTGACCCACGCTTACAGAGTTTACGGTTACAATGAGCCCCGTTGCCGACACCATGGATAGACTGCACGGTGGCGACTGATTGTCCGTATGCTCATTTAGCCGGTGATTCAACGACGAGCTATTTGACACAGCCGCCCATGTTGCTGCCATGAAATCATGCGTATGCCATCCACTCGCCGTACGGCCGACCAATCCGCTTTTCCGCATTCGGAAGGCGTACTATTTTTTCATTGTGCTAGGCCAGTCCAGCCGTGCGTGCTCCGCTTTTGTCTGATTGTCCCACAGTTCATCGGTACCGCAACGATTCCATCAACCCCTGGGCTCAGGCACCATCATACATATGACATGTACATATCTCTCGGATACATCTTTCCTCAATAGACAGTCCCAAAGGACATCGATCCGGCGCATCGAAGGAGCCTTTAATGTCAAGGAACACGGCTAGGGTCGGTCGCAAAGAAATACCAAGGTGCTCAAACAGTTGACGTAAAGTAAAAATGTGATCGATACAGCTTCAATTTCAACGAAACTCGGTTTGCTCCTCTCGCAGCTGGTTTGCACGGGTGACAGTCTGTCGATGGAGGACAGCAGAGCCGAGTAACATGGAGACAAGCCAAACCAAACCATGTCAAAATAGGTTTTATACACCAAAACGAGTGTGTCATCAGCATTCATACTATCGCTGCCGATACACCGAACGACAGTACCATTTAGAAATATACAAATATGAACTGAGGAATAAGACAGACAGGTGTATTGATGTCATTCAAGGAACCGCATGAGCAAAGCGTTTAAGGCCTTCTTCGGGGCAACAAGAAAACATGGCAAATTGTGTTGCGATACGAAGAAGTGCACGTGAATAAAACTGTTTGTAAGTAATAGGGGGAGTTACTGGGTTTCGTAAAGATTCGTCGCAGTTAAACTCAAGCAGGCAGACACCACACACACAGGAACGTACTAGACGGCCGTTTCGTCTTATTGGGACTCATCAGTAGCGCGCACCCGCCGAATCCTGCCGGATTCGAACTAACGATCCCACGCCTGCGAGCAAGCGACTTGCGCCCTACAGCCACAGGCGACAGCAGCGGACCGCAATGACTGACATCTAAAAGCGAGATAGCACGGCTCATTCTCCACTGGCATGCATAGTATGAACTGCAGTGGACAGGACTGGCCCCAAGAGCAACAACTTCCTTTGTGTGTCACCACCAATCGATGTGGCATGTAAGCTGTTAATGCGTCAAAATAGGACAAAACGGCCGTCTAGCGCTTTCCTGTGTGGTGGCTGTCTAACCGAGTCTAGCTGCGACAAATCTGTACAGAAACTTCAAATTTCGAGCGCGTGAGAGAGATACATAACAAACGAAAGCGGTCACTTAGAAAGAGAATAAAAAGTCATGCAAGCGTCGAAATGCTTACAGGCAATGAGATCAACTATGGAGTCTCTAATCAAGCCGCTACATCTGGATATATGGTTTAATCGATTGCATAATCAAAACAAAGTCCTTTAGCGGTAGCCCAAGGAAGATTACCGGGGTACAGTACAAGCAGTGGGGTAGTATAGATGTAGTTACATATGTTAAATTAAACCGCGGTACGGCGAAAGTACAAATAGACAAACTTCTGATCTAGTGAAATGTTCCTAAAACGTGCGTGGACCAATAATTTTGGCGAAAAATAGACACTGAGATATTTGACAGTGGATGAAATAGGCATAGTTTTGTCCTTCAAAGCTACTATAGGAGAGGCATATAAAATCAGGGCGGAGAAATGAAGATGTTACATTATCAAATCAAGTCAGGAGTGCGCTTTACGCACCCATGAAGAGTGAATATTCAGCTTTAACACACACGCGACGGACGGGGATAACTAAAGAATACGAATAGTACGTGAAGATTGATATAAAACCACAATCGTTAAAAACCTTGATAAAATAAATATCACTGGAATAGTAGACTAACCAGTTCAAAAAGGTGACTGGCAAGGAGCTACTGATGTACCAGGCCATTGTGCGGGTGCATATAATTTTGTAGCTCTGTCGGGTCGAGGAGGTTGACACGCACTCGGACACCGCTCAGTGTATGGGATGGCTAACATAGGTGAGTATTTTAGATGCGTTTGTTACACGAGTTGGCATGGCTGGCTACAATGATGTTAACGAGTTCCAGCCTTTAAGTGACCACACAACGGGATAGATGCTTCATTGGTCTGGCAGATACTTTGGGGTCCTAACTCAGGAGATCAAGAAAGATCACGGCAGAGCAATAGGTCAGTAGCTGAAGTGTGTTACTCACTTTCAACTGCTGTGCCACGATGAATATGACGCGGCGAGTCTTCCCCTTATCTGCTTATCCCTTTGGTTTTTGTTGACTTTATGTCTAGTTACTAGACTATTGAGACCAATACTACTACTATAGGTAAAGTAGGGTGACACGCATGCAATGATATAACGCCGGATCAAGGTACGGAAGTAGACGGGAGACTCGTAACGTGGAATGAGTATTCTAACTTTAGCGATTGTTTCCTTCATGTAAAGGGATCACGTAAGCGCACTACTCAGTGTCAGTCCCAGGTAGTTTACTGTGGAAGAGGTCACACATTCACCTTCAATGCAAAGTTGCAGGCACTGCGTTAGGATCAGCTGGTAACGATTTCATGTGGACAGAAAAAAAAGACATCCATTCATTTTGAGGTGTTTAACGTTAGGTAACGGGATTTGGACCAAGCTGAGGTTGTCTAGTTTGGCCAATGACTGTGCTTGAATGACGGGCGTTGTCCGTTGACTTCAGCAAGATGGCCTCTTCAGGGACGGGGATTGATAAAAATAGGAATAGGGACAAAATGGTTCCCTGAAGAACACTAGTTTGTGGAAAGTGAAGAAGAGATTTTCCCATTAACGTGATGAAACAATCATTCAACAGAACAACAGAATTTTGAACTCCAGAACCTAATAGATCGTGCAACAGTAGTTCACAGTTTACACAACTGAAAGCGTTGCTAAAATGCAGGATGCAGATGCGGATGGAGTTGTTTTCCTTATCAAGTGACGAGAGCACAGTATGTACCAGACATACTACGGCATCTAAGGTGAGCCTAGAGCTGCGATATGCAAACTGATGAGGGTCATCCAAATGGGTCTGGGCAGAAATAGTTTTAAGAATCAGCGTCTCAAAGATCGTCAGAGCAACCGATGTGCAAACAATCGGCCGATATTCGCAGGTACCTTTCTTTGACGTTGTCGTGAAGCTTGCGCTTCATCAACTGTCAGCTATCCTGTGTCGCTTGAGGCATGGTGAGCAAGAGTCAGCGAGAGGCTGTGCCGGGTAATCGGCACACCCCTTGAGAACGACAGGAGACAGCTTATCAAGGCCAGGTGCTTGGTTCACTTGCAACCCGATTAAGTCTGTGTGTACTTCTAAGCTGCTCAAAGAAGCAGGGCCAACTGAGGCTAGTTGTAACTCAGCAGAGGATTTATCAAAGAATGAAGTGCTATCCTGGTCAAAAAATGAGGTTTAGTTTCTCCACATCCGGAGTTGAATGCGTGACCTCACGGGTGACAATGCTTAATTGTTTCAGCATTTGCCATAGTTCACGATAGTTATTGTTTCCAAATATGGCTTGAACGCAGATATGGTTGAAGCAACAGAGACTTTACTGATGTAAATTCGGCATTTAAAAGCCTTTTCGTTAAACCAAGGTAGTCGTATAAGATGCTGAGATGAGAACCTAACGGTACGGATAAAAGTTGCTTCAATTCCACGAAAGGTGTCCAAGTAGAAGTTTAAGTAACTAGTAAACTGATCACAATAGTTCTATAAGTTCCCACCCTAAACGAAAATCTGTGGAGGCAATGGTTTCACGAAGTCAATGAATGTTCTGAGGAAAGCATTGTCTCCGCATAAACCTTCGATCTTTACAATAGGTGAGTTCTTTACGGTTCACCATGTTATATATAATGGGAGGTAACTTTACAATGCCATGATCAGAGCTCTCAAACGCCGCCCGATTACAAACAGAAAACACTTTCAGACTGCAAATAAATACCATGTCTAGTGATGCATCTAACCGGGCTGTAGATTGCAATACGTTTTACAGCCTGAAGCTCACAATGAAGCTGGTGTCCAATCTGTTAAACTTGACCGTAACAATGCACAAAGAGACTACTATGTATTCGAGGATCGCCGCAATAAATCGGTTTTAAAAGCATTTAAATTCGGAGCTTGGATAGCTGGGTGAGATATAAACATGCGCCAAATGTTCGCAATCTTGGTTTGCATTGCACGAGTAAACAGCTGATGCTTGGCAATCCATATCGAAGCTTGATTTTATACCGACGGGCACCATTATTAATTAATAAAAACGATCACGCCATCACTGCGGTTCCTCCGTGTATATTGGCGGTCAACACGAAAAGAGCGAAATCCGTTGAGTTCCACAACTGTATCTTCAACATCCACATGTGGTCAGGTGTGCTGCAGAATAATGATGCCCAACCGAGAATATTCACGACATTGTATACCACTAAGGCTTTCTAATTTTCCAAGTAGCGACCGAACAGTAGCACTGAGTAAAACAGGTAAAATCATATTTACAATATTTCGTCTTCGAAGTGCAACCCGCCATCCTGCACGGTGTTTTGCGTAGAATTCCCTTGCCTCTTTTTGATTCTTGTTATTTTGTTCCGTATGGCTTGATCAGGAAAAAATGCCCAATGCATCTGCGTGAAAGTACGCAAAATTTCAAAGTATCGCGAGTGTAAACGACCATGTCCCTGGTTGCAGAACAAAACATTAAAAATTTAAAACGAAACGTTTTGATACATTGCCAAAAAGCGTGTGTATTAGTAAAACCGTTGGATATAATTTGTAGAGTACGGAAAACTTTGAAGGCTCCACCGTTATAACAATAAATTGCGAAGCATTAGGGTTTAGGAACCTTGATGATGACTACACACAAGTTCATATAAACCACATTGAAGCGTATATATCTCAATGGAGGGAGCCCTGCAGCAAAGGTTGCATAATTAGCATTTTTACATCCAATATGTTGATGGTATGAGACTTTTGAGATATAAAAAGAAGACGAGTAAGGGGAACGCGCACTGCAAAAAGCCATTCAGCAGGGGGCATATGGGAGCTTTTGCCGTCTAACTGGGTAAGGTGCGTGCGATCAGTGAAATAGTCACGCAATAATTAGTAAACATCAGGGCGAACTCCATTCAAATAAAGTAGGTTAAGCAGAGTTAATCGATCAAGACTCCCAAAGGCATGTGAATAGTTAAGAAAAAGAAGCCATACAGATCTGCCCTCTTCATCCAACGCAGACACTATTGAATGTATAAGGTAAGAGACAACATCTAACGTAGAGCACTAGGGTCTAAGTGAAAACTAGTATATATCATCAGCATGAGCAGTTGTGAAAATACTCGGGATTAGTGGTTTTTCGAGGACTTTTGAGAGCAAGTAAGTACAAGGAATTGGCCGATAATTTTGAGGTTCTGGCGTTATTCAGGATGACCTAATGTTGGGGATGATATCGGTCGTGAGACAGTTGTTAAAAATATCAGTCAAGGGTAATGTGAGAAAACAGTCGCACTGATTCAAAACTCCTCGTCGTTCGGCCAACGTAACCTGCCCCAAAGGAACAGGTTATGCTGGTCGAACGACGAGGTGCTTGTCTGACATGCTTAGGGAACACAATCCGGTCTGGATTACGGCTGATTATCCAAAACCAACTAGCTCAGCCATAGCCAAGCATCTCGCTGACACTGTCCATGTAATTAAGTTAGCTGAGCCATTCAAAGTGATCTATTAGGCACGGGACAATCGATCAAAGTGCATCCGTAGGCGTTTACTTGAGATTTACATCTGTAAAACCAGCGGTACGGGCACATTTCTCGCATGCAGTCATAACTGGTAGCTAGTTGGTGAATTGTAGTTGCTGATTCGCAGTACTGCTGCTAGAAGCGCTGATTGTTGTGTACCAATTATCCAACACTGGCTTACAGTGTTGATTCCACCCGGACCGCGTTAGCTCCCGGCTAGCAAGTGCTTGCTGTTTACAATATTCCACATTCGTTCGTGCATTCGACTGAAGAATTGGGTGTAGTGATCAACAATTCTCCCAAGTACTCTACAACGCTTCCTCGTTTTGGAATACAGTATGGAATTTCGGGGTTCAAGGCCCAACAAGTTTGTTGCAAGTGCTCACACGTTTGCTAGTCCGTGTAAAATGAATAATCCCGGCAAGTAACTGACTGGCGATTAACATGCTGATGTTGATACTACAAGTTCTATTCCACATAATAGTCACGAGAGTGAGTGTAGCTATATTTCCTGCTGTTAATTCGTCACAGTGAACTTTGGTGCGTTTGGAAAAAGGCAGCTATTATCGAGGTTAGAGGTGCAAGGGCAAAGGTACCTGCTAGAATTTGAATTAGAAATATCCAATCATCTGGATTGACTTAGAAGTAGGCTGCATGAAGTTCAACTGTGATGGTATATTTCAGTGAAAAATAAATCCGTGCACAGGAACAATTAATATGTAGCGCCAAATGACTGCAACCGAGACGTATGATGACAAGCTGTTAGTAAATAGCTTAACGATACAGTAGAGTATATAATGACATCTGCCTACGGTTGAGCAATTGGATGTCAACCAAGCTACTACTTGTAAATTTGCCAAAGCAGTTGGAACACATTTTCAAAAGCCGAATGTAGGACAGAGAACAGTATTGTATTGTATTTAACACTTGCCCAATAACATTTGGCAGAGTGCCACAACACGTGTAACAATAACAAAAAAGGGAGAGTAGGAGGAATGGAAGCAAAGTTCCATGTGTTGTGTGGGTATGGAGCTTCACGGTTGCCCAGGCCGAGGAAGAGGGTTGACTTAAGCGACCGCACCCCGAGCCTTTGGTCTAAAGACCTGACCCACAAGGCACCGGGGTGATTCACGAAGACCGTTGACAGCCAACTGGCTCATTTACCTTCTTTGTATTCGGAAGCAGTCCACAGAGAAGCCGGTGGCCAGCGAGGTTGTTCATCCATCCTCCGTTAGATAATCACGCCCAGTTACAGGAGTGAGTGGTCAGTGACCCTATAGCCGGTCACATTGGCTTTGACCCAAAGCCGTACGAGCACTTGTGGTATGTAATGGAGAACCAGGTGACCAGCCCAGAACTCCCCACACTGTGAGACGCTGCCGCTGATTGTCCGCGACTGCTTACTCATCTCGCCTGCAAAGCAAACGAGACTTATTCGCAGTTACCTCCTGAATGAAGGCATTCCCCGATCCGCAACCTGGGGACGCGCCCGATAGCGTACAGCTCCGCCGAATGTAGGACAGTGAACAGTGGGATTTACTAGATGTATTACTGCAATGGTCGCGTCAAAGAGGCCATCAGAGAATGTGGGATATTACCGCCTTCTAACCCAAGGTACGTAACTCGGGAATCCGCACACGTCTCGGATAGGAGACGATCGGATCGGTTGTCTTAGGCGGCTAGGACACACAGAGACTGCTGCTAACACCTCGTCGCATTCACACGTTTTGCGACCACCATCAGATCTGCAAGCCCAACTCTTCATATAGCAGACGGCATCTACAGTACACACTATCGATAAGTCATCACTGTTTTACTGTACCACTTATTTGTACATCATTCCATCTGGTAATCGCACTGATGGTATTTGCTTCCCTATTCTTATATATGTCTCTATCTGTTGTTGATGCCCACACTTCTGACTAAATTTAAGGCTGCAATGTGGGTTCACATCTAAAGATTAACTAACCACCGACAGTCGACTTGGTTGCGTGCGATTCTCCAAAATTATAGGAATATGGCTATAATTCGATCCAAACGCATACACATTCATAGTGTTATCATCCATGAAGAAGTCTATATACAAGTGTGAACAAATACCAGCTAACAACACTGCAGTGCTGCAACTCGAAACTGGGACCTTGGGTTTGTCAACTGATATCTCTACTCGCAGCGGGTGGTGCTCGTCACCAAGTTGAATGAGTAAGTGGAAGCCATTTAGAGGCACTTGAAAACGCCATACTTCAGCTTGACAGACTGACTGCATTTTGACACGCGGGACACCATTATCTGATAGCTCGATGTCTCACTGGAGCCCGTCCGAATTACAGGTCACGCTAACATATGTTCATGTCTCGCTACGTTCCCGTTTGAGAGATGGATCTTATTAAGTTTCATCTCGTGTGACAACGGGATTTATCTCGGGCTTTGCAATGATATCACCGAAGTCTATGTCAAGTGCCTCTATACACCCCCTTGTACTGCTGTCGTCATCACGCACACGCATTTACATTCCGCTCCTTGAAATCGATTGGTAGACTACATGACCCTATCTCGACCAGATGCCAATATTAACTAGCACGACAATAAGAGAGCCAGTGCAACGCAGAATAAAGGTGCAATCCACGCATTTGGTGTGCGCGTGGAGATTCCGAGCAAATTGAGTTGTTGATATGGATCAATGCTAGGGTGGAAAATTATTGAGTATATTTCCAGTCCTTTGGATACACGTGAATCGGCCGGTGGCCGAGTGGTCTGCACGTTTGCTTTGCAACCATAAGGTCACCGGTTCGAATCCGCGTAGGGGTGGGCGTCCTCGCGGTATACTCAGCCCGCGCGCGACTGGTGGTGGTTGCGCGGCAGCGAAGCGCCGTTACGGCGTACAGCTGACACACACACACGTGAATCAAAGGTTACCAGCGCTTAGCCGCTTACAGTATGCATAAAGTGTTAAGTTTAACATTTGAAACACAATGCTCAAGGATGGTCCCTCGTGTGATCACGTCGGACCCTGCATACGAAGAGAAATCGCCCTGAAAATTCCGTGGCAAATGAACAATCCTGACAATGAACTGGCTAACGATTATCATGAAGTCGACAGTTCATGTTCCGTTCCAGTGGTTAATGATAGTGAGCATACCTATATTTCCTGCTGTTCATCAGGTATACTGAATTTACCTGCGCTTATGAAAACGCAGGTACTAAGTGGACTGAAGGCGGAAGCGCAAATACGCTTACTAGAAGTTGAATTAGACATGGTCAATCTTCTGGATCGACTAAGAAACAGATAGTGTAAAACGGTAATTGTACGTCAGTGTCTCAGTATATTACATCGGAAAGGAATCGGCGCATACCGACAATTGTTTAGGAGGGCCGAATGGCGTCACCCGAGACATACGACGCAGATCGTTACCAAATAGCTTATGGCTATAGCAGAGTACAAAGTTGTATGTGCCAACGGTTGAGTACTTGGATCACAGACATGCTACTTCTTGAGAATGTCCAAACCAGTGTGAACACTGTCTGGAAAGCAGAATGTTTGACAGTGGGCAGTGGGACTTATCTGATGTAATACTGGGATAGTTATCGCGCCAAAGGCGCCATAAGCGGCGAATATGTGATACTACCATCTGTCAAGGTTTAGGCTGCGCAAAATACGTTCCTTTAGGATCCGTACGAATCTCGGAACGGTCCAGTCTTAAGAGGCGATCGGCGACACGGGGAGCTTGAAGTGAACACCCCATCGAATTCGCACAACGTGCGATCTCCTACATCAGCCCCGCAAACCCGACTTCCCATATAGGAGACAGTGGCTTAATACACACTATTTAACTGTACATCTTGTTTATTTATCCTTCTACCTGGTGACTCTACTGATGGCAATTGTTTCACAATTCCTATCTCGGTGTCATTCAAATATTGATGCCCAAGCTTTAAGGCTGTCATTTATGGTCACATCTAAGAAAACACCGACATTTGGTATTAAGGCACTTATTCATGTATATGCAATTCATCATCATCTGGCGAAAATGGCTGTTAGCCTTACCTGCAAACCAAACTAATGCACGTTCGCAGTATTACTGTTCATGAGGTTAAATGCGTCCTTATTGAGTTTGTGAAAGTTGTGAAAGTTCGGACAAACGCACGTGCATATGTTGCATTCGAACCGCCATCGACCACGCATGACGCGTATCCATGTCTATATCTATCCGGAATGAATTCGACGTGGATACTCATACAGCATTTGAAAGATAAATTTAGTGCCGGGAAGCAACCAGAATTACATTACCAGAGCATGAGGAAGCTGAGTTTAAACTAACTGACGTTGATTTCAGGTGATAGAATCAAAGGTAGAGCATATCAGTGCGAATTCCGTGGGCTGATCAAGTGGGCAGTTTCCCAGGTGGAGAGGAAGACAAAATCTCAGGGGGAGGAAAAGCGCTCTGCGCCCGCTCTCATTCAATTTACTAATCCAGGCCAATAAGGCGGTGTTGTGGTACGTTTGCCTACGTGATGACAAGTCCTGCATTTCAGAAGTTAGATGATTAAGCTGCATGGTGTGGCTGCGCTTGATGTAAATGACAACAAGGTGCCTACCTGTCTACTACCCACCACCTCGTCCATACTGGCTCCAGAAGACAGCTGGTCGTTGGTGGAGAGGAAGGGGTGCACGGTTCTCGTGACGTTACAAAGTTCAAAGCGTGGTCCCATCCAGTGCACAGCGGACTACGCTCCAGCCACCGCCTTGTGTGCGAATGATTCTCAAATACAGCGTACTTGTGTTTGCCTATGAAGGAGTGTGGGCCGGTTTCGTTGAAGAAACGTGGCTCCCATCCACATGCCTCCCGATCTTATTCCTTCGGGTTTACACTGGATATGAGGTGTGTGGATGGAGCTGTGAGTGGTGCAGCAAAGCCACCCATGGTGCCTCTGTAGGCGCAGACGTCCTGTGCCGGGTCACAGTGACAGGCAAATCCGAAAGCGGATGCCGCCAACCACATATATATATATATATGTATATACGCGGGAGAGCGCATAGTGCGCTGAGGCTGGTGGTGACTAGATACTGCAAGATGGTCTTCCCACTGCTGCTACTGTTGTGCCATTGGTTCATGTCCTGGGCGCCTCCTCGTGGCGACCGCTGGGTGGGATTTGGGTTTCGCCCTTCTCCCTGCTAACATCAAGCACACCATTCCGCATAAATCAGTGAACTGACCATGTGCTAGACCCACTGCCTTCCTGATGTACAGTTAATCGAAGGCTTTTGCTGAGAATCCGAATCGTTCTCGTTTCAGGTGTGGGCGCCCTGCCAGTATCCTAGTCCATCCTATTCGGGGATTAGGAAGTGGTCGATGGCCCTCTTCTCGTAAAACCTAACCATGGGAGACAACAGGTCTACGGCTTATAAGCTCACAGCTCGATTGGCGTAGAGCACGAGCGCCACGCATTGTCTCTGACGTTGGGAGGGCACCTACGGGTGTTCAATGCTTTGCTACTGCTCGCCTCAAGCCAGACAGCCCCTGGGAAAATCGGTGCAAACCCGCCAAAACCCACCTGCAACTGGCCGTGGTCGCAGGTAAATCCTATTACGGTGGAAAAACATATATAAACTGTTACAGTACCTCCAAGACTGCGTGTGACGGCCGTCAAGCAGTCCCAAGCTGCCTCCTCAATCACCTTCCTGAGCTGGATCTGCTCCCCACTGCCTTGTGGGTCAGGCTATTGAGCCAAACGCTCCGGGCGGAGTCCCTCAAGCAAACCTCCGAATCACAACGACCACCTCGCGTGCGATTGCCCACCAATGCAATCGTAGGCCTGCGCGCAAAGCACTCAGCATCGGGTGCTGGAACGTGCGCCCACTACTGGACCGCAACTCCAGCGAGCGCCCGGAGCGACGCACTGTAATCGTCGCGATCGAACTGGCGCGTTACCACATCGACATTGCGGCGCTCAGTGAAACTCGGCTCGCTGAGCAAGGTAAGTTGCATGAAGCAGGTGCTGGCTACACATTCTACTGGGTGGGCAACGCCGCCTCAGCACCACGTGATCATGGGGTCGGATATGCAATATCCGATCGCCTCCATCGCCAGCTGGTGGGTGAACCAACAGGCATCAGCGCGCGACTGATGACTGTTCGCCTACGACTCGGAAGAGACAAGTTTGCCACTTTTATAAACACATACGGTCCGACCATGTGTTATCCTGATGACACGCGTTATCAATTCTACACTCAGCTATCCTCCGTGATACGGTCTGTGCTGAGGAACGACCGACTATTTCTGCTATGTGATTTCAACGCGCGCCGTGGACGTGGTGCATCGGTGTGGACAGATGTTATCGGTTCGCATGGCATTGGTTCAGCAAATGCGAACGGCGACAGGCTGTTCTCACTCTGTGCCACTCACGGCCTGACGATCATGAACATTCGGTTTGCACTGAGTGCGAGTGATATAGCAACTTGGATGCACCCACGGAATGGTCACGCTCACCTGCTCGACTAGGTCATCGTACGTCAGCGTGATATGCGTGAAGTGCACATGACACGTGTACTGCGTGGAACTGAGTGTGGCACCGATGACAAATTGGTTCGGACCAAACTGTACATATATTTTCGTAAATCTATGTGTTGCACTCCCGCCGTGAATCGGCAGAAATTTGGCATTCTCTCCCTCGGTATTGGAGCGAAAAGTACTGAGCTGGAGAAGGCGATGGCTGCACGCCTGTGTGATGTGGACTGCATAGCCACGGTGGGCGACCTGTGGCACCACATCCGCGACCAGGTGACAGCTGCTGCCGAGGAGATCATCGGGCGCGCAAACTGCAAGCGGCCTGATTGGTTTGATGACAACAATGCGACGATTGGCGCAGTGGTGTCGGGGAAGAATGCAGCATTTGCTGCACATGTTGCAGACCCCAGTGACTTGGGGAATAAGAGTCAGTTTCGCAAACTTCGACGGCGACTGACCCGAGAGCTCCGTCGCATTAAAAATGCATGGTGGACGGGGAAGGCAAAGCAGATAGAATGCTACGCCGGACGCCGCCAACACAAGGAATTCTTTGACTCCTTGAAGGCGGTGTATGGACAGAGATTGGAGCCGCTGAGGACACTCATCGATGGCCGCACAGGCGCTACCTGCACACAGACTGCAGACATGATGCAGATCTGGCGGAAACGCTTTGACTGTCTCTTGAACAACCGTTCAGAGATCGACTGGCCTACATTGAACGGTCTGAAGCAGCACGATGTGACGGCGAATCTGGCTGACACGTAGACAGTGGATGAGACGCAAAGAGCAATTGCTCAGCTGCGAGACGGCAAGTGTGCCTACGACAGGTCAGTTCTATTTATTGGTGAACGAAAGATGCGGATGCCCGAACAAGAGTACTGAGCAGAATTGAACAAAATCCCGAGATCAAACTGCAGGAAGTGACGAACGAATGCCAAAGGCTGATGAACTTGAAGTATGATGCTGCAACGATCCAACAGTCCT
>OX104070.1:45865317-45946920 GCA_944474145.2 Dicrocoelium dendriticum | reverse complement strand
AGGCAACTTTACAACAGTGCCGCTGCGGACCGGATCCCGCCTGAAGTACTGAAACACAGCGCACCCGCGTTGGTGACTGCGCTGCACCACTTGGTGCAACGCGTATGGATTGAGGAGTAGGTGCCTCCTGAGCTGAAGGATGCCCTTGTGCTACCACTGTACAAGGGCAAAGGGAGCAAGCATTGTTGCACGAATTATCGTGACATCAACTTGCTGAGTTGTGTGGGCAAGGTGGTTGCCCGAATCCTGCTCAATCGCCTCGTCAGTCAGACTGTGGAACCTAACGTGGCGGAAGAGCAGTGTGGATTCCGTTCGGGTCGCAACACTATGGATATGGTATTTGCGGCTCGTCAGTTGCATGAGAAGTGCGGAGAACGACACCAGCCATTGTACTCACTATTTATTGATTTCATCAAGGCATTCGATACGGTGAACCGCGAGGCATTGTGGCTGGTGTTGGGTAAGTTTCGTTGTCCGAGTAATTTTGTAACTTTCATTGAATGTCTGCACAGCGGCATGCGAGCGAGGGTGCAGCTGAGTGGAGAGACCTCGGATGACTTTGCAGTTGTCTCTGGCGTGAAACAAGGTTGTGTCTTAGCTCCTGACCTGTTTAATGTATATCTTCATGCAATGGTGTCATGTGCTTTTGTGCCGCTTGTGCTTACGGTGCTCGTGTGGAGCACCGTATTGATGGTGGGTTGCTGAACATCCGTCGTTTCGGTGCGAGAAGTCTAGTCTGTGAGACAACTATCCGTATGGTGCTGACGACTGTGCGTTGTTTGCACACAGCGCGGATGAGTTGCAGCACATAACTAATGCTCTGGCTTCGACAGCGGCCAAATTCGGGCTCAACATCAACACAAACAAAACTGACTGTCTCTTTCCGCCTTCACCGGAGGTGCAATCTTCAATATTGCCGCGAATCAGCATTGGTGCCGAAGTATTGGAAACCACCTATCGCTTCCGCTACCTTGGGAGTGTGATGTCGACTGACCAGCAGCTACACACTGAGCTAAGTATCCGAGTACCGAAGGCAGCGACAACATTCGGGAAGCTTGAGTACCGAGTGTGGAACAACCAGCAGCTTACCATTGACACAAAGCTGATGGTGTACAAATCCATGGTGCTGTCCGTTTTTCTATACGGCAGTAAAACGTGGACGATGTACCGGCGCGATGTGCGATATCTCGAGCGGTTCTATTAGCAGTGTCTGCGACGAATTTTGCGCACAAGTTAGGGCAAAAGATTTGCTGACACGGAAGTGTTGCGGCGTAGTAGAATGTATGCAGTGGACTGCATACTTTTGCTGAGACACCTGAGGTGGCTCGGTCATGTGAACCGTATGGATTCGACGCGGATACCGAAACAACTCTTATATGGTCAGCTGAGTATTGGGAAGCGGCATGTGGGGAAACCAAAATTACGTTTCCAGGACGTGATCAAAGTGAGCCACTCACGTTCTAATCTTGATTGCAGGTCATGCGAATCAAAGGCGGTTGATCGACGTGCGTGGCGCGATCTAACCACGAAGGCAGTTGCCGAAGTGCGGGAGAAAGACCTCATACATGCAGAGAAGAAGGGGCAATTGCGAAACCGGCAAGCACCGATGGGTTGTACTCTATCGACATCGAGTACATGGTGCTGTAGCACATGCGGTCGCGAGTGCCTGAGTCGGGCAGGCCAAGTGAGCCATGAGCGAGGCCACTCGGGATCACTACCGAAGCGACGCCGGGTCCTGCAGAGAACGTAGGCAGAACCAGGACAGCGTTTGTAGGTACGCTGCATTTGATTTACTAACAGCGTGCTTGCATGCAGGTCTATTTATTTCAGGTGGTGGGTTTTCAATTTTGTCCTAATGCTTCTCTTTCCCATATAAATGCCTACTTATACCCTCTTTTATACACTTGCACACGTCGATTAAGCCACTTATAGTTAGTTCGATAACATTTTTGTGCTTGTAGCATTTCCGTAAAATAAACTTCCTGACATCGTGAACCTACCTCGTATTCGTTGGCAAACGACATATTTCGTATGCTCTTTAATTTAAGATTTATGTCACCGTTTCCTTATGCATTACTCGATTTATTTTCTTCGGTTATCTTTCTCTCAAGTTATTGGCTGTTGCTTGATATCCCCGGTGTGGCTGCGCTTGATATGCATGTTGACAAGGTGCCACCTGTCTATTACCCACCACCTCCTCCACACTGGCTCCAGGAGACAGCTGGTCATTGATGGAGGGGAAGGGGTGCACGGTCCTTGTGGCCGTGTTAGGCTCGATGAGTGGTTCCATGCAGTCAGTGTGGAGCGGACTACGATCCAACCACCGCTTTGTGTGCCATTAATTCCCAACAACAGCGTGCTTGTGTTTGCCTGTGAAGGATTGTGGGCCGGCTCCGTTGATGAAACGGTCTTATTCCTTCGGGTTTACACTGGATATGGGGTGTGTGGATGGAGCTGTGGGTGGTGCAGCGCAAGCCATCCATGGTCCCTCTGTAGGCGCAGGCGTCCTGTTGTTGGCCACAGTGACAGGCAAGTCCGAAAGCGGATGCCGCCAACCATATATATATATATATATATATATATATATATATATATACATAGCGAACACCGCATCGTTCTCAGACGCTAATGCGCCAATGGTTGTACTGTTGCTAGCAAAGCAATCAGACCGCCAACAATTCGCACACCTGATCGTTTCAACAGAAGCCGTCACCTGCTTACGGATGTGGTGCCACAGGTCCCTCATTGAGGCAATGGATTCGACATCGCCAAGTCGGGTAGCCACCGGCTTCTCCAACATGAGTCCCCTCTCAGCATTACCTAAGGAAAGAACGATAAATTTGCGCTGGATCACGGCAGGTGGGCAACATATAGATTGTTGAAAATATGTGCACAATTTAGTTCTCACTAACTTGTGAGCGGTTCCACACTCAGATTCATGCAGAACATGTATCATGCGAACTGCGCAAGTCACGCTGGCGCACGAGCAGATAAGCTTGACCACTCCGTGAATGCGTCCAAGTAACTATAGCACCCTCACCAAGTGTATGCTGTGTGTTCGTGATCGTCAGGCAGTGAATGGTGCAGTGAAAGCAGCCAGTCCCCGTCCCCACTGTGTGTAACAATACGATATAGACCGATTACATCTGTCGACACCGCAATACGACGTCCAACGCGCGCGTTTACATCACCAGTAGGAATAGCCAATCACTCTTTGGCAAAGACCGTATCACGGAGGATAACTGTGCGTAAAATTAATCATTTGTGTCTCCAGGATAACCCATGCTGGGCCCACACATGCAACAAAGTGTCAAAATCTTCCAAGTCGCAGACGAAGCATCATCAAGTGTGGGCTCCTGCTAGTCGGCCCTGCCACGAAACTGCCATTTATGCGGTCGAATAGTGCAAATCCGACTCAATATTCCCGTGCTGTTGAATTGGCGTTCCCCAGCCAGCAGTACGCGCAAGCTGCAGCAGCCTCATGCAGCTTACCTTGTTCAACGAGTTGTGCCTTGCTGAATGAGGCGAGGTCGATCCCGTTGCGCACAATTTCCATCCCGGCAAGTCGCACGCGTCGCTTGGGTCGCCCACCTGTGTGTCGGTCGAGTAGGGTGCTCACATTCCGGTACCCGATGTTGAGTGCTTTATGCGGGGGCATATAATTGCGGTGGCGGGCAATCGAACGCGCAGTTACTGGTATTAGAGGAAGTAGTGGGTTAGGTGAAACGGGGACGGGGAGAGTACGTGCGGGGGAAGTAGAAAGAATTGAGACATCAGCGGTAGCATGTTTTCGCTTACCCACCCCGTTGAATACAGCAGATAAGACGACCCTTTCTTAAGTCCAATGTGCGACGACCGATGCAGCGTGGAATTATTTTATTGGCGTAATTCATAGTTTAGGGTAGGACTAGGGATACTGCCAGAGTGTCCACACCTGAGAGGAGAACGAGTCTTGTTCAAAACTTTCGACCCGAAAAATAGCGGGCCGTACGCTATGAGTTAGTGAAACGATTCATGCGGAATTGTGTCCTGGCTCTTAGCTAGAAAAAAGGGTTTAACCCAACTCCCGCCCAGCGGTCGCTAAGAGGAGACGTCGAGGAGTTAAGCACACGCGCAACATTGGCAGCAGCGGGTCGATGATTTGCCTGGATCTCGCCACAAGTCTCAGTGCACTACACACACACACACACACACATATATATATATATATATATATATATATATATATATATATATATCGCGAACAACCCCCAACGGAAAAGTAACCACGCCCAGAAACACCGCGATCAAAGCATTTGTCGGAAGGAAATAATTCTGATCCACCCAGATGGCACCACGAGCATTATGCAATGGTTGCGGAAACGTACTTGAGTTATGTGTTATAGCGGATGTGGACGAACCTAACGCACTCAGAACGCACGTAGCAGCCAAACAAGGACGCGCAAATGTAAACCACAAGTTTGCACCTTCAATGGTACCTGAAAAGTGATGGGAACACAGAACATGCATCTCCATGAAAGTCATGTATAACTCACCGACTAATGAAGTAAGGGTGTAAGCCCTCGGCCAGTTCCGAAGAATGCTGGTACAACGAAACCAGTTGAGGGAGGTAGAAGTCCACATCAACCGGATCAAATCCATACAATCGATGGGCTGTGAAATTGATTACGAAAAAAAAGAAAATAACATTTAAATGTCTGCAGTTAATAAATGGGAAACATTAAAACCAAGGGGAACAAACGAAAGGAAACAAACCGCAAGTACAAGTAATGGTAGTGGCAAATTCGAGGTGATAGAACTAAAGTGACCATGACATTCAAAGTACTAGATAACCCATCATCGCCGTAACCATAGAAAACGGAGAAATAAAATGAGTATGAACCATAATAGAAGAAAACGGAAACAAGAGTTAACCAGTTTGATACCAAATACGACAGGCTAACTAAATCGACTTTCGAAAGGCGCTTGGATGGTTCCGGGGAGCTGCACGCTACCTGGCATGTCTCTAGATTGTGGATTACAGAATACCTTCTTTGTGGAAATAACTACGAGGAACCCTCGTCTGTTCGCAGACGAGATGAATAAGGAATCCAGGACAATTGGCGGCAACTTTTCAGAGCGTGAGGGGTTCGGAGCTGGTCTCCTGGTACCTCATTAAATACCACTTGAGCTTGTACGGTGCTGTGTCAAAGCAAATGTGATTTGTTATATAGTCGTTGACCACGTACGTCTTTAGCCATAATTGAGAACACAACGGACGGTGGATGAACAACTTCGATAGCTAACAACATCTACGTCAACCAAGCACTATGGTGTATGAGTCAATCGAATTTCAACGGTCTCCGTCTTTGGCAACGAGTTTTGTTGTCCAGGAAATCGCTTCTTGCCTCCGTGCTACTAATTCGGGGTCACTGCGCGCCCCATTGAAAGGATACTGGACCGCAAGGTGGTGCGATGGTTTGCGAACCTCCGTAATCCATTGAGCTACGCTAGGTGGCAATTCCAAGGTGCCTTCATGGCCACTCATACCAGACAGGTCAGTGTTTTGGGGTCAGATTAACTCCGTCACACAATCCTTGTTGGAAATTATAGAGAAGGATCAATGGCCCTGTTTCCTTAAAATTTAGCATAAGGTAACAGATTTATGGATTAGAAGCTCACTTTTCGTGTTGAGCAGAGCACAAGAACATATATCGCTCCGCTCCCAGGCCAGTTTGTTCAGGTTTTCTGTGTCATATAGCGTAATTTGTTGTCTTGAATTGTTTAATTCGGGATTATTTGTGATTCTGAATTATCCAGTAATATAATTATAACCTTTTTCGGCAGTAATTCTCTCGTTCTATCCTGCCTTGATTCTCGTCCGTCCTGGTCGTGTTTTGCTCGTGTCCTAGTCAGGCCAGGTTATTTCGTTCTTTTCATTGTTAAAGTCGTTTTGTGCTCTAGTTGGCGTAATTCACTCCCATTAGTTATTTGGCGTTAGTGCATCATAACTAGTTGTACTAGTTATCATAACGTTTGTGATTCTACATTACGTTGATTTACTCGTATCGATCGGTACCTATTTTTGAAATGGCAAATAAGTCACCTTGTGGTATTTGCTCCAAAGTCGTCGGACATCGCGCAAATGCGATTACATGTAGTTTATGTAGCGTAAAGTTTCATATTTCTTGCATTGGTCTGTCTGTGGACCAATTTCGAGTAATTCAAGGGATTCAGCACGATATTTTGAAGACCATTTGTAAACAATGCCAGTCTAAACTTGGGCAGAATGGAACCGAAAAGCTTGACAAACGGATCAGTAGAGCGAAGTGCTCTAAAACGCCCAGCTCGATCTGTCCTACACCACAGTCAGAGAAACAGCCAGTGCTTAGTACAACATCGCATCCATCCCTGAAGCAAAGTACTAGCGTTCCGACAGGCTCGCACTCAAGACCTATGATTTGTTCTATTGAGACTAAAGCTCTAATTTGCAATAAGCAAATTGGTGATAACGAATGAAAAATGCAAACACCAAAGAAACCAAGAACAATGTCTAGCGACCTGAGGCGCCGCAGCCTCATGGTCTTTCACGCACCTGAATCATGTGATTCCAATCCTCAGGTGCGCTATGAACATGATGTCGAGTTTTGGCAATCTCTGATTGATAGACTGCTCGACGTGGATGAGGGCGGGCTCAAAATGAAACAGATCGCTCGTCTAGTGAAGAGAACCGAGGGCAAAAATCGACTTATGAGGGTGACTTTTGTCGAAGAGGCAAGTCCTAAGTTACTATTGCCCCGTCTTAATAGGCTGAAATGTCTAAAGACCCACGTGCGCGCTGACTTAGACCCAGCAGACAAAGAAACGCAAGTCTGCGATGATTGGACTGAAGCGATGCACGGACAATGGACAAACAAATCTCCGAATTGTAAATTTTCGGGTAGTTACCCGGATTCCTCCGCGAATTCAGATCAACAGGTTTCTGATGCTTCAGGCGCGCCCAGCTGTTCCTACCGCGGTCTACGCGTAGCCTTTACTAACGTCTGCAGTCCGATGAACAAGCGTAATGTGTTGTACTACTTTGTAACCTCTCAGCAACCAGACGTATTAGGCCTTGCTGAGACATGGCTGAACTCCGACGTAACCGCCCAAGAAGTGGAAATCAGCGGCTACTCATGCTTCCGCTGTGATAGACCATCAAATGATTGCAGTGGCGTTCTACTTTACATAAAGTCTTCCTTGTGTAGGAGACAAGTGAGCGCCTACCGAAGCGCTGATGGTCTATGTCAGCAGTTATGGTGTTCGATCCACCTCGGACGCTGCGATATGCTTGTAGGCGTAATATCTCGCAGTCCACTGAGCCGCTGCTTCTACTGGTTGCCGCATGTCCACAACCACATGAGTCGACAAATGTTCCTACTCATGGGCGATTTTAACTTACCCCGAATACAGTGGCCTGAGGCTGAACTTTTCCCCGGCCATTGTGAAGTCGATAGGAAGTTTACGGAGTTGATATTTGAAACCGGGGCACACAGCGCATCAACCAACCGACACGCGTAACTGCGCGCGCGACCCCATTGTGCTTAGACCTGATTTTGGCTAGCTGTGAGCAACGTGTGCATGAAATTCAATTCTTGGAGCCTCTGGGAGCGAATGACCACTCGATGATCTTAGCCAGCTTGGAACTACCGCTGCCGTATTCTCCTCCGCTGGAGCCAGCCTTCAACTATTGGAAGGCGGATTTTAATGGCCACATTCGAGTAGCGAGCCAGATAGACTGGTCTTTACCACAGGATTCGTCTATTGAAACCTGTTGGACTATCATTAAAGAGGGAGTGAAATCCTTGTGCGCCCGATTTGTACCCCTCAAATATCGGAAATTTGGGCCAGTCAAACCACATTGGTTCGACAAGGTGTACAGTAAACTGGCCCGACGACGACGCAGACTATGGAACAAATTCGTGTTATCTGGCTCTGGTGAGGACTACAAGGCGTACAAGGTGCAGCGAAATCGCTGCAAAAACGCGAAAACAAAAAACGCAGAAGCTTCGAAGAGCAGCTTGTCACCGCCGCAAAAACTGCTCCCAAGAGGATCTTCGTATTCGTGAAGCGGCGCCTGAGGCTTACAGCCAATGTCCCAGTGTTAGAAGACTCAGATGGACAGCCCCTAACCTCAAGTAGAGATCGTGCGTCCGCATTGGCGGCGCACTTCGCCTCCGTATTTGCAAGTGACCAGGTGTCTGTAACGAGTTCGAGGAGTACCGCTCCAGCCGAACTTGACAGCCTAGACTGCAGCATTGAAGATGTACGCAAGCTTCTAGCAAATCTTGATGGGACGAAGTCTGCTGGGCCAGATGGAATCCACCCACTGATTCTCAAGTCCCTATCGGCCATCATCGCGCCTTCTCCAACTGAGCTGTTCAACAGGTCACTATCCACTAGACTATTACCGGGCGACTGGGAATGCTCAGTCGTAAAGCTAAAACCGAATAGTGCTAACCCAAGCAAAGTGGATAACTACCGGCCGATCTACCTGACCGCTGTTTTGGCAAAGACGCTCGAGAAGATCGTGAAGAAGAGCCTTCTGCAGCTTCTCGAGTCAAAAGCCTATTGACGCCTGCAGAGCATGGTTTCGTGAAAGGTCGCTCGTGCATTACCAACCTACTGTTGACGAGGCACGAATGGTTACAAGCGCTGAACAAAGGCCAATCGGTCAACGTCATCTACATTGACTTCAGTAAGGCTTTTGACAAAGTAAACCATACAGTGCTCCTCGACAGGCTGAGGATGTGCGGTGTTGGTGGTTCGATGCACCAATGAAGCAGTAATTTCCTTGTTGATCGAAAGTGGAGGGTCCAGATGGACAACCATTTAACCGACTGGTATCCATCAAGCAGTGGCGTGCCCCAAGGCACTGTACTGGGGCCGATTTTGTTTCTGATCCATGTAAACGATATGCCTCAGCTACTCAAATCACGTGCGTTGTTCGCAGATGATTTGTAGGGGTGGAGAGTAATCCACACAACTTATGAAGGTGATTTGCTTCAGCAGGAACTCGACCGCCTCTCCACGTGGTCTGCAGAGGTCAACCATCTGATCAACCCTGTCAAGTCGAAATTCATGAGGCTGGTGAAGTATGAGCACAGTCAAACCTACACGGTGGCTGATCAGCCGTTGCATCCCGCGCCTTTCGTGCGAGACCTCGGTGTACTCTCACGCTACGACCTAAAGTCCATGGACAACACGAATAGGATTTACCAAAACAGCTTCGTATGCTTTGGGCGCTCAGGCGCAGCTTCATCACTTGGTCCGAAGAGATTGCCACTCGCCTCTTCGTCTCAATAATACGACCAATGCTAAAGTATGGCTCATCCGTGTATTGTCTTATCACCCGGGGCGAGGTAGAAAAGATTGAGCGAGTGCAGCATGTAGCTACCAGGCTGATTCCCAACTTACGAGATGTGCCATATACGAAGACCGATGTAAGAAACTAGGGCTGTACACTCTAGCTAATGGTCGACTGAGGGTTGACCGCATCATGACGCACCGGATATTACATCTGGGTGATTACCCTATGTTGAGAACACTGCCTCATCTGCGCACACCAAAAAGCACACGAGGACACCGGTATATGCTTGTCGTACCGGATTTGAAGCGGGTCGCTCACCAACTCTGTTTCGAACGCAGAGTGGTGAATGTATGGAACGACCTGTCGCAGCACGTAGTTGAGGTAAAGTCAGTGTCGGAAATTAAGAAGCTCCTTGACAAACACTTTGCCGACGCAAAATATATTGAGCGGAACACAACATAACGGGTACGTGTCCATGAGTAACAACTGATGCAGCCACAAAGAGCAAACTCTACTTGCTGCTTTTAACCAGTAATCAGTAATCTGACGGAGGAAAGATACGTTACGGCGCTCAACGGTTAGTTAGCGCCCTCCTCAAGTCAGGCAGCCTATGGTCAGATTGGTGCAAGCCCTCCAACTCCAAGCTGCGACTAGTCGTAGCCGCAGGCGCGTAAGATGGTTGGCGGCCTCCTGTTTCGGACTTGCCTGTCACTGTGGCCAACAACAGGACGCCTGCGCCTACAGAGGGACCATGGATGGCTTGCGCTGCACCACCTACGGCTCCAACCACACACCCCATATCCAGTGCAAACCCGAAGGAATAAGACCGGGAGGCAATTGGATTGGAGTCACGTTTCATCAAGGGAACCGGCCCACACTCCGTCATAAGATAACACAAGCAAGTATTTGGGGAATCAATCGCACACAAGGCGGTGGTTGGACCGCAGTCCGCTCCACACTGACTGCATGGAACCACCCATCGAGCGTAGCCCGGCCACAAGGTTCGTGCACTCCGTCCACTCCATCAACGACCACCTGTCTCCTGGAACCAGTGTGGAGGAGGTGGTGGATAATAGACAGGTAGGCACATTGTCAACATACACATCAAGCGCAGCCACACCGGGGATGTCAAACAACAGCCAATCACTTGAAACGACATTGTCAAATAAAATATATCTGTTAAAGAATACGGCAACGCCGACAGAACCCTGCGCTAAGTTAGCATATGAAGTAAGTTGGTTAGCAACGCGTCCCCGAAAAGTACAAATTGTCAACAAGTTACAAAAATGCTACAAACGCAATAAGTTTAACGAAGATACCAACAATTAGCGTAAACAACGTGTGCAAGTTAAAAGAAGATTATTCGGGTAGGCTGAACAAACCAAATAAACTGGAGTGAAATGTATCCAGCTTAAAAAGACCTAGTTTAAGGGTATGTTGGCAGGATGCAAGCGCACCACAATGAGTTCATCCAATAACACACTAGATCTGTGTTTACTCGCCACTGCCTTGTGGGTCAGACCATTGAGCCAAAAGCTCCAGGTCATGTCCTACAAGCGGAAACCCCTTGTACCCAACTGCCCTAAGGATGACACTGTGCAGGTCAAAGACACTTCCAACATAACCCCTCTCCCGGAATGAGCAACCGGAGAATATCATTTGCTCACTTAACACTATTCCCCTTCTTCTTCGTGCTTTGCTCTCTACTATAAAATCTATTCTTCCCCGCTGCCACAGACCTCGCAGCTGCTGCCAATTACTCTGTGGTGTCGTCGCCGACTGTTCGTACAACATGACCACAAAAAGAACATGAAGAGCCAGGATCGAGCTGTATACATGAGAATACTGCTTCACTAAACTAGTGTACAGTAGTGGATGAAGCAAAGCTACTGAAACGTGTTAGAGCAAAGCAGCAACATAGGAGATACCGAATAATACGGGTGAATGAGAAAGAAGCAATCGGGCGATTTCGGTAGTAGTGGAAATGGGCCCCTGAGGTGAAATCCATTACGAACGACGCAAGCCGGTCAATCAACGCAGGGAAATGAGTAGTTTAGCCTAATGCAAGAAGAAAAATGGAACTGAAACGAAAGCAGGCAACTAAGAACGGTCACAAAATGTATATGTCCAGTACGCATCCTCCTAACATATACATGCAACTCATCTAGCAAACCAGCAGTCTTATTCCACATTGATTTTAGCGTCAGCACTCTGGGTATGATAGAACAACATGTAGAAATAACTTTCACTCTTCACTCTTGTGTGCATTGTTGTGTGCTGTGCCTCCGAATTCATTAAGATATACAAAATTGATACGTTTGCAGTAGACAGTGCAAAAAACGAGGTTTCGGGGAGAGCGGCAACGGATAATTTTAAAGGCCCCCGTTTGAATACCGATTCTTTACTTTAACGGGAAATCTTTGATGCAATATCTTACCGGTTTTCTCCTACCAGGATATTCTTGCATTCTGAACACTAATAAGTTGCCATATTTTTCGTAATGATTTATTGGAAACTGCTCATCCACTGCCGGAATATTCCTGTGTCTTGAACTAAAAGTTCGCTAATCGCTACCTTTGAGCCGTTTCGTTTGAGAATGTATATTTCTCGACAGTGCGACTTAGAGTCCAACTACATGGAATGATTAGATGGTACAACAGGTTCTCAAAGTGCACATGTTATTTCAGGTTTCCGAAAGAGTTCAAATTAACCTTTATGCGGAGTTCAATTGGTAGAAATAAGAAAAAGGAATCTTTCCACCATCTTTGCTGGCAATTGTGAAATAAGTGACCTGCGACACCAAACATCACGCTTGAAATTAAGGTCCATCTTCCGCCTGCGCCTTTATTCCCACTGATGATTTTATATATCAATTCATACGATTGTTCTACACATTGCTCTTTGATAACTCTCATTCAGGCTCATGGACTCACGCCACTCATACAAATGCTGGACCAGGTCACTGAGAACGCCCAACTCCACCGATTCATTGTAAAATTATCGGAGACACCGCGCATTACTCGCAGTTGGCTAGTTTCAACCAAACGAAAATTGCGGTCAAGAAAGGTTTAACAAAAGTTGGCCCCGTCTACTGGATAAAGAATCTTATACTTCTTTTGATCAATGAGTGATCACTGCTCAAAGATGCGGTACTCAAGTGACATCTGTGCACTCTTTTCCCATCCCGTTTTTACACTTGTAAAATTCTCATATTTACTGCTACCGTTTAAGCACATTTGTGGTAGATAGTGTAAAATACTGAAAATGCACCCATGCCAGAGCAAAAAGTTTATCTTGACTTGACTTGGCAATAGAAGATGCATGTTTTCAAGGGTGGCCCAGAGGTATAACCATGAGTAATGGGGAAGATATCGGTAAACAAATCCACAATTCAGAATATGAAAAGCCTCTTGCATAGGCGAGAGTCGCTCAACAGGGAACCACAGACAAAAAGGTCCAGGATACATTCCAATAGTATCATTTCGTAAAAATTAGTGTTATGAAAGTAAATGCTTGTTCCGAAAAACGTATGTGTTCAGGAACTTTGAAATTGATAGATAAGTGGCTATTAATGTATAGCGCCGAGGTGACATCACTCACACCCAGGAGAGCGCGACCCTCGTTCCGAAAGCGGCAATCATAAAGGAATTAGTCTGACCTCCATTACCTCAAAGTTTCTTGCATCCGTTGCCCTACTTAGACTGACTGGCACCAGCGAAAGCCACATGTGCGAGGACAAGTCGGATTTCGTCGAGGTTGGTGCTGCATCGATGACATCTTCACCTTGCGTTAATTGTTGGAGCACCGTCAATTATATTGGCGACCCACCGTTGTTGTGTTCCTTGATGTCAAAGGTGCTCACGATTCGGTTGGTCGATGTGCCCTTCGGGACTGTGTGCTAAGGAAAAGTGTGCTCGATTAGTATGTAAATGACATAAGAGCGCTGCAAGGACAGAGTGAGTGTTTATGGCACACTTTAGACGGTCTTCAATATCTCCAGTGGTGTGAAACAAGGTTGTCAGTTGTCACCTTTCCCCTTCAACTTTGCCATTAAGGAAATCGTGGAAACTGCGTTCGCCGGGAACGACTTAGATGTGGAGCTGCTCCCAAGTGAACGACTTATCGATTTGGAGCATGCCGACGACACTGTGCTCATCTGTGACAGCTCAAGAACGCGACAAGTTGCATTGGATAAATTAGCTGTGGCTGTCAGGCGTTTCAGGCTATGCTTTGTGCCGTCGAAATGCAAAGTCATGCAAGATTGACAGAGACACACTCCTGCGCTGATACTTTGCGGTGATCATCTAGAAGTCGTCCAGTCCATTGTAACGAAACTGTACGTTAGCGAGGTGCGATGGTTTGCGTACGCCCGTACACCCGTGAGCTAGGCTGAGTGACACATTTTAAGTGACTTCAGGGCCACTTATACCAGACAGGTCAACGTTTGGGGATCAGACTAACTCAGTTGTACAGGCCAATGCTCGTCGGAGGTAAGGGAGAGGTCAATGGCTCTGTTCCTTGAAAATTTAGACATGGGAGACAACAGGTCCACGGGTTATAAGCTCACAGCTCGATTGCCGTAGAGCATGAGCGCCAATCATTGTCTCTGACGGTGGAAGTGCACTTTCCGGTGCTCAATGGTTTGTTACCGCACGCATCAAGCCAGGCAGCCCCTGGTCAGATTGGTGCAAAACCGCCAACTCACGCCTGCGGCTGACCGTGGTCGCAGGTGGGCAACATAGTACGGTCGTAAAACATAGGTGCATTGTTCTGAATCTTCAAAGGGTGTATGTGACAGGCCGCAAGCAGATCCCAATAGGTCGCTGCACTCACACCCGAAACATACTTGTTCTCCACTGATTTGCGGGTCAGGCTATTGAGTCAAAGGCTCCGAGTGGAGCCTCTCAAGCGAACCTTTATGTACCCCACTACCTTGTGGGTCAGATTGTTGAGTCTAAGGCTAGAGGCGACAGGATAGTATCATCCGCCATCTCGACTACGTCGGCAATACTCCCTCTTCATCTAGTTTTTCTCTTCGTCTCTTCTCTTCACTGCCTATTGGGCAAGAGACCGCCACTGACCTCGCAGCTGCAGCCATCGATACATGTAGCTTTTCCATCAAACCTAGGGTTACAGTTCACATTGGTCTCTTTAACCTTCGTACTCTATGTCAGATCGGCCAGAAGGCAACACTGACTCTCACCCTTCACTGTCTCGGAAATGATGTGTGCTGGGTCTCCGCAACACACAAACAAGATAACAGTGTCGTGACGAACCTTCGACTCCCTGGGTCTGAATCTATTGATAATGACTACACTGTCTAGCGAGACTGAGTCAATGGCGCAAGGTACTAGCAGTGTTGGTATTGCCCTCAGCAAACGTGCTGAAGGCAATCTGCTCGACTGGATACGGTTGAACAGCCGCATGTCTGCAGTTCGACGTCGAACCACTACTGGAGTTAAGAAGCAGCATCTGAAGCCAAAGTGCCTTTTCATCGTTTCAGTTTATGCCCAATTTAATGCAATTCAGAAGGGATGAAAGACTATTTCTATCGACAGCTCTCATCCCTTCTTCGCATGGCGAAGAATACTGACATCGTGATTGTTGCGAGTGACATGAATACTATAGTGGGTCATTGTTCAGAATATAAACAACACCTCGGCGACCGCTTTGGAGTCCATGCAAGCCGAACAGACAATGGTGATCGAATCCTGCAGCTGAGCGCCGACAACAACCTTTACCTTAGCAGCACTGCATTCCAGCACAAAAGTTCACACCGCATCACCTGGCGCCCACCAAATCCCGCAACGACCTGCGCCCAAATTGAGTATATTGTCATCAGCTACAGATGGCGCAAATCAGTCCAAAACTGTCATCATCATCATCACTATACACGTCAGTTACAGGCGAAAGACACCCCAGCTATTGTGTCGCAATACATAAGAAAAGAAGGAGAAAAAACCTGAAACAGAGACACGCCAGCTGAGCCACCAGCAACAGATAGGCAGTGTTCCGGAAAGTTACAAGCCGGTATTAGGCAGCAAAAGTAATTAACAATCCTAAATTTATTACATGCTAAGAAATGAGATAGCGCTTGGAGGAGAAGCTAAACGGCAGAGGGGGGAACAAATAAATTCACAACACAAACCCTACAGATGTCGGTTCCTCGACATTCCAGCAAGTGTACCCAGCCAAGCGTGTTCACCGTATTTCGGACCCCAACTAGGGAGCCGAGAGGCTAAAACCGAGGCGAACTTTGAACAAAGGACTTTCATTTCTCTTGACCATGTCATCGCTTGGCCACGTCTCCTCTTTTTCCATCCACACCCCCAGTACGAAAAAAACGCACGTCGCAAGAGTCAGTGTGCTGGTATGCGCAACACGTGGACCAGCCATCGGAGCCTGGTGCATGAGATAATGGTGTTGAGCGGTACATTTTCTCTTCCTGTGCCATAAAGACGTCGGACACGCTCACTGCTCACCTGGTGTTCCCACCAGATGACTTAAGCTGTGAAGACACCGGTGGCTGAACGTAACTGGCCTCTTTATGTCTGTCGATCAAATGGGCCAGGTTTCACTACCATACAGTAGGGTCGAACGTACGGCTGCATCGTAAATTCGATCCCTCAGGAAGAGAGTGATGTCACACCGACACTACAGGCAACCAAGGTTAGCGAAAGTGCATCGAGATTTTCCTAAACGGTTTATGATTTCATCTGCCACTCCCCAGGCACAGATACAACATTCCATATAGCTGAATTTTCGAATCACACCATGGGTCAAGGTAGGAGGTGGTTCCTGTCAACCTTGGAGGAAGGTTTTGCGTTTTGAGGGTGCAAAGCAAAGCCCGAAACGGATAACAAAAACAGCTACTTCGTCCAATGCAGCTTGGAACGTTTGGGAGTTGCCATAGATGAGGGCAATATCGTCAGCATACTCCAAGTCAAGAAATCGTTTGCAAGCGAGCAGTTTCTAAATCGTTCCCAGCGAACGTAATCCCATGGCCTCGTCAACTCTGAAAATGAAAGCAGACGGCAAGCATCCTTTTCTTACACTGTGGGAGATATTGTAGGGCGTCGACAGGTTTCCGTAAACCCTCAGTCTGTCCGAGGTTAGCGCGTATAGCCCTCGGAGGATGGTTAGATATTTCTCGGGCACACCTTTCCTTGGGAGACAGTTCCAAAACGCACATCGATCAACCGTATCGAAGACACCTTTGATGTCGAGGGACACACAACAGTTGACCATCAATATATGACAGTGCTCCAACAAATGACGCGAAGTAAAGATGTGGTCGACGCAGCACCGACGTCGAGGAAACACGGGTTGCTCCTCATGAATCTGGCTTTCACGAATGCAAGTAATTTAAAGGCGATGGAGATCAGAATGATTCCCTAGGTTGCTGCATTCTGAACGACAGCATTCTTAAGATTGGGACTATAACGGAGCGGCTCCCGTCGGTTGGGACAGTTGCCTGCTCCCACAGTTTCACTACTAGCTCGTGTAACTCATCAACAAGCGCAGGGCCCCCAAATTTGAAGATACCTGGATGACAATCACCTGGTCCCGAGGCCTTATTCAACTTCAGCAGTCCGATCTCACGCTCCACGGATCCCAAGAGACAGCCCAGGGAGCAGGGCAACCAGCGACCGGCGACCGGAGAGAAATCTGACAATTCCGACCGGTTAAATTGCTTCTCAAGGTTCTCAGCCCAACGCTCTAAGCGTTTTTGACAAATTGTGGATAGGCTATACACTCCCATCGCATATAGCTTCACTAACACCAGATCACCTGCTGCCCGTATCTGGTATTAAACGGAATAACTTGCGATGGTTACCAGGGGCAGCAACCATTTCCATCTCTGGAGCCCGATAAGACCACCAGGATTCGCGGTCTCTTTAGGCTAGCACGCAGTATTACTCTGAGGTCTTTGCAAGTCCCATTGTGTTCGCTTCCAGCCAGGATGCACCGGCGAGCATCCATAATTTCCAGAGACGTCGAACAGACCCAGTGTTCATGTTGTTTATTAGAATTACCACATGAGGATTTGACTGCTGCTAGTAATGCCTGGGGAACATGCGACCAGTGACCTTCAACTGCATTCAGTGATCGCTTACTCAGCCCGGATGCCAGTGTACTTCGACACGCATTCAGAAAATCTGGCCTCGTCTGTTGCCTGATGCCAATGCGTTCAGAGCGTTCTCGTCGGCGCCCGTCAAAACGCACCCGCAGATCAGCACATACAAGAAAATACATAAATAAATAGTATATTCCTCTGAGGTGCGACGCATAGTCATACTAGATGGTCTGATTAATGTTTCTGTCATGGTCAGTGTCCACATATCTGCTCCAAATTGAGCGACAGTTTTCGACACGGTTTCTCCGGCGGGAACTGATCGCAATATGATCGATTTGCGTCCAAAGTTAGTCTAAAGCTGGTGGCCGCTACGTCACCCTTCTGCGCGTGCTGTGTCGGAAGTTTGTGGTCGCAAGAACTAAACGAGCATCTTCACACAAATGAAGTAACCGCTCACCGTTATCGTTATGGGAATTTACACCGTTGGCCATGCAGATGAAGTTCATCAGTGGACAATTTTCCAACTTGAGCGTTCAGATCCCCAGTCAGGATTAGTGTCCGTGCTTCTTCTGCAACGAAGAAGCTTGTTCAGCTGATGATAGAAGTCATCTTTTACCGAGTCGTCCCTGTAGTCTGTGGGCACGTAGGCAGCGATAACGAATAGACACCTATTACTCCTGCACGACTTAGAAGCTTACAACGAGAAGTAAGTCGAACCGTACAAATCCGACTACTGACTGAGATGCAATCAACCAAAGCAGATTTAGCAAAGGGACTCAGAGCAATACTAACACCGGCTTGGCCGGCACTTGAAGCTGCATCGTCTCCGGATAGGCGCAGGAAGGAAGCACTGCTGGTGTCACCTGAAGGGGAACGCAGAGTGAGCAGAGCTCGTATTGCAGGTGGGTTTCCGATAAGCAGCAGATGTCGATCGATAAGGTCTCTAATGTTCGGGCAAGTGCTGCCTGTGGACCGACATGTAACAAGATGCGTGCACTGAGGCATGCCAACCTGAAGGATCCTGCCAGCAAAGGTAACTGAATTTTCAACGGTTTTCAACGATTTGAAACCAATGGGATGCTCGAGAAAATCCGTGGACGATCGGTGGCGATTGCCCGGCAGGTGCCTCTGTAGCGCCATATGATTTCTGTACCCAATAAGTGTGCGGATGCCGTAAAGGTCATCTGCGTTAGTTACCCAATAACAATGGAATGCATAGACCGCGGTCCGGTAGTGTTCCAACGCCTGCGTTATACCCCGCCAATCGTAACGCAACTTCAATGATCAACGGTTCTCCGCGAATTGTCAATGATACACCATGAAAAATCGTGGCGCAGTGCTGGCAGGGAAGGATCGTGGGCACCAAATAGAAGACAGTGAACTGAGTTTGACCGCTTTGATGGACAGGGGCTTGTCGACAGCGCTGGAGTGACACCGCGTTTGCATATGAGTTGAAATTAAGCGATAAACGCCTATCAACGCTTGGTTGGGGGAGGGCCAAGAATGGGAGGCTTAAAACGAGGGGAGAAACATGAAGCTAGAACCGGACGATAAGGGTGAAAAGGTGTAAAGGAAAAGCTTGAACAGTTGCATCCAAACCCCAATCCACTCTGCTCGAGGCATCAGATAGGGCACAGTTGAGTATACTCTGCGACGCCCAGAGCACCAATTAATCATGTGGAGAGAACGGAAATTTTGTGTTGTTTGCCCGAAAACACTGCACACCATGGTGTGCAGTGTATTTGGGCGGGCAACACCAAATTTCCATCTGCTGCAGCTACGGTCTTCGTGATCAAATGAGCAATGTTCACTTCAATGGGAATTACGGTCATCATTGAGATAGTGTATCGCAATCCATCCACACAACGTACACTACAAAATGACCTCAAAATGCATGTGAAGAGAAGTTCATAGTGGTATTGTGCGGTCAGGATACCGTCAGGATGCCCAGGTCTAGACAGAACGATTAGGGTTCTCAACCATAGCCTTTGGTTCAAAAAATCTGACCGCAAGCCAGCGGGTTTGGCGGTGGCTTACAAGTAGTCCGTTTTAAAGAATAAGGAGCCACATTCACTCCAACCCCCGACTTGGAGGACCAAGAGGCTGACTGTCTGGCTTCTAACCTTGGACCAATCTGGTATGAGTGACTCTGAAAATGGGAAAAAGCACCAACCAGTATAGCAAAATGGATCACAGAGACACGCAAATCATCGCACTACGGTAAGGTCCAGCCTCCTTGCGATGGTTGAAAACGTGCGTAGACTTTGACAATGCTCTAGTGCGCGCACACTTGGCGTTCGCTCTTCCCGCTTCAATGCGCATATCATCTAACCTTCTTAGCCGGAACTTGCAATCGCAATCTGCAGCTCAACAGCATCACGACGAACTGGTCCACCAAGTGTTAGTGATGAACACAGATGATGAGCCGAATGCTGACTGGAATCTTCTCAAATGCACCATGAAGAATGCCTTTGACGCATGCTGTGCACACAACTTGAGACGCCGTAACTGCGAATGGATCTCTGAGGCAACGATCAGCTTGATCGAAGCATGGAAACAAGCTCCAATGGGCACTGAGTATCAGTATGTCCGTAATCCTCTGAGACGACGCATCGCAGGAAGTCTTTGAATCGACCGGAACGTTGATGGATAGCAAAGGCTCGTGGGATGGAGGAAGCCAGTGCTATTGGGAACAGCCGAGTGCTATTCCAGATAATCCGGAATACGGATCCGAGAAAGCCATCCGTTAGCGAGACAATAGCTGAGAAAGATAGGCAGCCGATTCATTCTCAACGTCATCAACTAGCCAGTTGGTTGGAGCATTTTGAAGAGCAGTTCAGCAGGCCCGCTGCGACACTGCCGTTTGCCAAATCGCCTGAGCTGACGTGGGAACTAGATGTAACACCTCCAAATTTAAAAGTGATTCGGCAGGGAGCTTTCTGCGTTGAAACGAAACAGGACTCCTGGATCTGACGACCTCATTCCATCTTTGCTGAAGGATGGTGATGACTCTTTGTTGACTGGATTCGCCTCTCTACTTAACAAGATTTAGAACAAAGGCTGGCGACTGTCAATTGTCGTGCTCATCTTCAAGTAGGATAAGCGTACTTAGTGGGAAAATCAGAGAGGCATTAGCCTTGTTTCCACTAAATCTAAACCTTCACAAGTATTATTCTCCGACGACTTACTGATCACCGTGATAACCGAAGCACTGAAAGCCAGGCTGGCTTCCACTCTGGTCGTAGTGGTACAGCCCAAATATTTACTCTTCGTCAAGTACTAGAGCAGAGAAACACACAGACGACCGACAACGGTGGGTTTCCTTGAGCTGAAAGTTGCTTCGACTCTGTCGACCGCACCAGTGGCTCTGCCTATCCATGAAGGGCGTGCCGGCTAAATTCTTTTCCATCATCCAGTGTCTCTACCGTGACTCCCGAGATCGTGTAAGGGTCTACGGGAAACTGTCTCCTGAGTTCCCCCGATAACTGGGGTTTAGCAGGATTGTCTTATATCTCCTTGGCTCTTTAACTTTGTTATCGAAATGATCATGAGTGACTATTCTTTCAGGCTCTAGCGGAGTGAAGTTCTACCAGATGACCGATTGACAAATCTGGAGTATGCAGACGACACAGTTATTCTTGGGTTCGAAAAGTGACTATGCAAACATCGCTGGATAGACAGACGCGTATCGATGCACGCTTCGGCATGCGCTTTATACCTTCAAAGTGTAAAGCGCTGCTGCAGGACTGGACCGACACACCTCCGGTTCTTACCATCACCGAACAGCCACTGGGAGTGGTGGATCGGTCCACATACCTAAGCAGCTGTCACCACTGGTAGTTATATGACTGAGGAGGTTACTTCGCGCATCAGCAAAGCTCGTGTGGCAACAGCGGAAGAGAAAGATGTGTGTTGTCGACACACCGACAATGGATAAGAGGTAGAGAGGCTTTGCACAGCTGGGAAACAGCAAATGCGTCTTTTCCGACGGAATACCGCCTGAAGTGTTGAGGCACGACGGAGCTGCACTGATATATCGGTTGCACCAATTGGTGTAACGCGTGTGGTTTAAAGAAAAGGTGCAGGCTGACTTGAAGGATTCCATTCGGCTAACACCGCAAAAGAGTAAAAGTGGCAAGCAATATTGCACGAATTATTGTGACATCAATTTGCTGAGTTATGTTGGTAAAGTAAGTGACCGAAGTTAGCTTAATCGCCTTGTCACACAGGCCCCTGAACCGAACGTGGTGGAAGAGCAATGCGTATTCCGTTCGGGCCGCAGCACCGTAGATATGGCGTTCACGGCTCGTCAAATGCAACAGAAATGCAGAGAGCGACACCAGCCATTGCACACGTTGTTTGGTGACTTCACCAAAACGATTGACACGGTGAGCCGCGAGGAACTGTAGCTGGTGTTGGGTAAGTTTGGATGTCTGAGTAATTCATTGTCTGCAAACTGGTAGGTAGGCGAGGGCGCAGCTTAGTGGACAAAATCCGGGGGAGCTTGCTGTTGTATCTACTGTGAAGCACGCCTCTGTCTTGGACCTGCCCTGTTTAATACTTCGTGTAATGATGCTTTTGCTGCTGCTTGTGATCCCCGTGTAAGCAGGGAACTCCGTCTTGATAATTAGTTGCTGAAGAACCGATGTTCCGGGGCGAGAACGCTGATGTGTGAGACAAACATCCGTAGTTTGCCGTTTACTGACGACTGTGCGTTGTTTGCACAGAGCGTAGATAAGATGCAGCACATCCAGTAGCCACTCCAGTCCGCAAAGGATCTCTTTTATACCTTTTGGTTTTTCAATTCTGTGAGTTTTAATTCCTCGTAATTTCTACGTTGGTTGTTTGATATCCCTGATGTGGCAGCGAGTGTTGGGATGTTGACAAGATGCCTACCTGTCAACCGCCAACTCGATTGCTGGCTCCACGATACTGTGAATCGTTGTTAGGTGGACGCGGTGTACCGTCTTCGTGGCCATGCTAGGCTCAAACAGTGGTTCCATGCAACCAGTGTGGAGCAGACTACGGCCCAGCTACGGCCTTCTGCACGTCTGGCACGCATGATTTCCCAATTAAACTGATTGGAATTTTGCCGGTTCCGTTGATGAAACCTGACTTTTGCCCACATGTCTGCCGGTCTTATTCCTTCTGGCTTGACTGGATATGCGGGGATCTGGAGCTGAAAAGCAACATCAGTCCTATCTACAGTATAATCTATCTGTGGGTCTTCTCAAGCGGTATGGCTATCGCTTTACAAAATGGTTCAACCTACATCATTCGTAACAGGAAATGTCTACAATTGTAAAAGAATAACAAGCAAAATATTCGTCAAAATTTCAACATGGTAAGGTACGCCAATCTGTAGAATACATTTTGTAATTAAGGACCAGCAAAAACCTGTTAATAGTTTTCAACTAAAATATTTCTTTAAATGTCAAATGTGGACAACATTTCCGACTTCAGTAATCTACGACCGTACTCATGGAGTCCGGTCAGAAAAACATGACACCACTGGCTTACCATAAACCTGGAATTTGTTACATGGTCACAAACCATGGTATTAGTGCTCCATATTAATCCAAGGTCAAAAACCAAACTCGCTGGTTTACAAAAGAGTACAAATCCTACCCATGGCGAGATAGAATCATCCACAAGCGAAATATACCCATTTATTCATCCATCAATATATATATATATATATATATATATATATATGTCGGAAGAGCCTATGGTTCACTGAAGCTGGTAGTGGCTAGATCCTGACAGATGGTCTTCCCACTGCTGCTACTGTTGTGCCATTGGTTCATGTCCTGGGCGCCTCCTCGTGGCGACCGCTGGGTGACCACTTTCTCCCTGCTAAGATCCAGGACACCAATCCGCATGAGTCAGTGAAGTGACCATGTGCTAGACCCACAACTTTTCGGGATTTCAGTTAATCGAAGGCTTTGGATGAAAATCCGATTCGTTCTTTCAGGTGTGGGCGCCCTGCCAGTATCCTAGTCCATCCTCTTCGGAGGTTAGGAAGTGGTCGATGGCCCTCTTCTCGAAAAACCTAGCCATGGGAGACAAAAGGTCTACGGCTTATAAGCTCACAGCTCGATTGGCGTAGAGCACGAGCGCCACGCATTGTCTCTGACGGTGGGAACGCACCTCCGGGTGTTCAATGGTTTGCTACTGCCGCCTCAAGCCAGTCAGCCCCTGGGAAAATCGGTGCAAACCCGCCAAAACCCACCTGCAACTGTCCGTGGTCGCAGGTGTATCCTATTACGATGGAAAAACATGTATAAACCGCTACAGTACCTCCAAGACTGTGTGTGACAGCCGTCAAGCAGTCCCAAGCTGCCTCCTCAATCACCTTCCTGAGCTGGACCTGCTCCCCACTGCCTTGTAGGTCAGGCTATTGAGCCAAAGGCTCCGCGCAAAATCCCTCAAGCAAACCTTAAAATCACCCACTGCGTTGTGGGTAAGGCTATTGAGCTAAAGGCTCCGGGTGGAGTCCCTCAAGCAAACTTTCAAATCACTTACTGCCTTGTGGGTCAGGATATTGAGCCAAACGCTCCGGGCGGAGTCCCTCAAGCAAACCTCCGAAGCACAACGACTACCTCGCGTGCGATTGCCCACCAATGCAATCGTAGGCCTGCGCGCAAAGCACTCAGCATCGGGTGCTGGAACGTGCGCCCACTACTGGACCGCAACTCCAGCGAGCGCCCGGAGCGACGCACTGCAATCGTCGCGACCGAACTGGCGCGTTACCACATCGACATTGCGGCGCTCAGTGAAACTCGGCTCGCTGAGCAAGGTGAGTTGCATGAAGCAGGTGCTGGCTACACATTCTACTGGGTTGGAAACGCCGCCTCAGCACCACGTGATCATGGGGTCGGATATGCAATATCCGATCGCCTCCATCGCCAGCTGGTGGGTGAACCAACAGGCATCAGCTCGCGACTGATGACTGTTCGTCTTCGACTCGGAAGAGACAAGTTTGCCACTTTTATAAGCACGTACGGTCCGACCATGTGTTATCCTGATGACACGCTTGATCAATTCTACACTCAGCTATCCTCCGTGATACGGTCTGTGCTGAGGAACGACCGACTATTTCTGCTAGGTGATTTCAACGCGCGCCGTGGACGTGGTGCATCGGTGTGGACAGATGTTATCGGTTCGCATGGCATTGGTTCAGCAAATGCGAACGGCGACAGGCTGTTCTCACTCTGTGCCACTCACGGCCTGACGATCATGAACACTCGGTTTGCACTGAGTGCGAGTGATATAGTAACATGGATGCACCCGCGGATTGGTCAAGCTCACCTTGTCGACTAAGTCATCGTACGCCAGCGTGATATGCGTGAAGTGCACATGACACGTGTACTGCGTGGAACTGAGTGTGGCACCGATGACAAATTGGTTCGGACCAAACTGTACATATATTTTCGTAAATCTATGTGTTGCACTCCCGCCGTGAATCGGCAGAAATTTGGCATTCTCTCCCTCGGTATTGGAGCGAAAAGTACTGAGCTGGAGAAGGCGATGGCTGCACGCCTGTGTGATGTGGACTGCATAGCCACGGTGGGCGACCTGTGGCACCACATCCGCGACCAGGTGACAGCTGCTGCCGAGGAGATCATCGGGCGCGCAAACTGCAAGCGGCCTGATTGGTTTGATGACAACAATGCGACGATTGGCGCAGTGGTGTCGGGGAAGAATGCAGCATTTGCTGCACATGTTGCAGACCCCAGTGACTTGGGGAATAAGAGTCAGTTTCGCAAACTTCGACGGCGACTGACCCGAGAGCTCCGTCGCATTAAAATGCATGGTGGACGGGGAAGGCAAAGCAGATAGAATGCTACGCCGGACGCCGCCAACACAAGGAATTCTTTGACTCCTTGAAGGCGGTGTATGGACAGAGATTGGAGCCGCTGAGGACACTCATCGATGGCCGCACAGGCGCTACCTGCACACAGACTGCAGACATGATGCAGATCTGGCGGAAACGCTTTGACTGTCTCTTGAACAACCGTTCAGAGATCGACTGGCCTACATTGAACGGCCTGAAGCAGCACGATGTGAAAACCAGTCTGGTACACAAGCGAACACTGGATGAGACGCAGAGAGCACTTGCACAGCTGCGAGACGGCATGTGTGCCGTTGCGCACAGGATCCCGCCTGAAGTACTAAAACACGGCGGACCCGCGTTGGTGACTGCGCATCACCATCCCGTGCAACAAATATGGATTGAGGAGGAGGTGCCTCCTGAGCTGAAGGATGCCCTTGTGCTACCACTGTACAAGGGCAAAGGGAGCAAGCATTGTTGCACGAATTATCGTGACATCAACTTGCTGAGTTGTATGGGCAAGGTGATTGCCCGAATCCTGCTCAACCGCCTCGTCAGTCAGGTTGGGGAACCTAACGTGGCGGAAGAGCAGTGTGGATTCCGTTCGGGTCGCAGCACTATGGATATGGTATTTGCGGCTCGTCAGTTGCATGAGAAGTGCGGAGAACGACACCAGCCATTGTACTCACTATTTATTGATTTCACCAAGGCATTTGATACGGTGAACCGCGAGGCATTGTGGCTGGTGTTGGGTAAGTTTCGTTGTCCGAGTAATTTTGTAACTTTCATTGAATGTCTGCACAGCGGCATGCGAGCGAGGGTGCAGCTGAGTGGAGAGACCTCGGATGACTTTGCAGTTGTCTCTGGCGTGAAATAAGGTTGTGTCTAAGCTCCTGCCCTGTTTAATGTATATCTTCATGCAATGGTGTCATGTGCTTTTGTGCCGCTTGTGCTTACGGTGCTCGTGTGGAGCACCGTATTGATGGTGGGTTGCTGAACATCCGTCGTTTCGGTGCGAGAAGTCTGGTCTGTGAGACAACTATCCGTATGGTGCTGACAACTGTGAGTTGTTTGCACACAGCGCGGATGAGTTGCAACACATAACTAATGCTCTGGCTTCGACAGCGGCCAAATTCGGGCTCAACATCAACACAAACAAAACTGACTGTCTCTTTCCGCCTTCACCGGAGGTGCAATCTTCAATATTGCTGCGAATCAGCATTGGTGCCGAAGTATTGGAAACCACCTATCGCTTCCGCTACCTTGGGAGTGTGATGTCGACTGACCAGCAGCTACACACTGAGCTAAGTATCCGAGTACCGAAGGCAGCGACAACATTCGGGAAGCTTGAGTACCGAGAGTGGAACAACCATCAGCTTACCATTGGCACGAAACTGATGGTGTACAAATCCATGGTGCTGTCCGTTTTTCTATACGGCAGTAAAACGCGGACGATGGGCGCGATGTGCGATATCTCCAGCGGTACCATCAGCAGTGTTCGCGACGGATTTTTCGCATCGGTTGGGGCGACAGAGTTCCTGACACGGAAGTGTTGCGGCGTAGTAGAATGTATGCAGTGGACTGTATACTTTTGCTGAGACACCTGAGGTGGCTCGGTCATGTGAGCCGTATAGATTCGACGCGGATACCGAAACAACTCTTATATGATCAGCTGAGTATTGGGAAACGGCATGTGGGGAAACCAAAATTACGTTTCTAAGACGTGATCAAAGTGAGCCACTCACGTTCTAATCTTGATTGCAGATCATGGGAATCGAAGGCGGTTGACCGACGTGCGTGGCGCGATCTAACCACGAAGGCAGTTGCCGAAGTGCGGGAGAAACACCTCATACATGCAAAGAAGAAGCGCCAAGTGCGGAAGCTGCAGGCGCCGATGGGTTGTACTCCATCGACATTGAGTGCATGGTGCTATAGCACATGTGGTCGCGAGTGCATGAGTCAGGCAGGCCTAGTGAGCCATGAGCGAAGCCACCGGGACCCCTACCGAAGCTTCGACGGGTCCTGCAGAGAACGTAGGCAGAACCGGCACAGCGTTTGTAGGCACGCTGCATTCGATTTACTAACCGCGTGCTTGCATGCTAAGTCTCTTTATCTCAGGTGGTGGGTTTGCAATTTTGTCCTAATGCTTTTCTTTCTCATATAAATGTCTACCAGTGCTGTGTTCTATAAACTTGCACGCGTAGCAGTGTAGTTAATTCCGATAACATTTTCGTATCCATGGCATTTCCGTAAGATACACTTGCTGACCTCGTGAACTTACCTCGCATTCGTTTGCAAAACAACTTATTTCGTATGCCGATTAATTTAATGTTCAGGTATTTTTGTTCGTCGCAATCAGCCGACAATTCAGAGAAGTCAACTACCTATCCGGAAAAGCACCAGACGGCCGTTTCGCCCTATTGGGCTCGTCAGTGGTGCGCATCCTTCGGTCCTCTACGGAGGATCAAACCCATGACTGCTAGTGGCTTGTGCCAACCAGCTCGCAGCTTATGCAACTGCGCCATGGAGGACGGTAGCCGACCATCACGAATTGTTAACTAACTGCGATATATCCCGACCCATCCTCTACTGCCATGCAGGCACCTGCCATGCAGATGACAGCGGTTGACCTTTCGGCGTCAGTACTTCCCGGTTAGGGCAGCTAGGAAGCGACATAGCATTTATGGAATCCGTAAGGGCGAATTTGTATTACTTATGAGTAGAAGGATTTTGATGAGTATTTTTGCTCGTCGCAATCAGCCGACACTTCAGATAAGTCAACTACCTATCCGGAAAAGCACCAGACGGCCGCTTCGCCCTATTGGGGCTCGTCAGTGGTGCGCAACCTTCGGTCCTCTACAGAGGATCGAACCCATGACTGCTTGGCTTGTGCCAACCAGCCCGTCACCGTTTCCTTATTGCATTACTCGATTTACCTTATTTCTTATCTTTCACTCAAGTGATTGGCTGTTGTTTGATATCCCCGGTGTGGCTGCGCTTGATGTGTATGTTGACAAGGTGTCTACCTTTCTATTACCCAGCACCTCGTCCATACTGGCTCCAGGAGACATTTGGTCGTTGTTGGAGGGGAAGGGGTGCACGGTCCTTGTGGCCGTGCTAGGCTCGATGTGTGGTTCCATGCACGCAATTTGGAGCCGACTACGGTCCAGCCACCGCATGATCCCCAAATACAGCATGCTTGCGTTTGTCTGTGAATGAGTGTGGGCCGGTTCCGTTGAAGATACGTGGCTCCCATCCACATGCCTCCCGGTTTATTCCTTCGGGTTTACACTGGTTATGGGGAATGTAGTTGGATTTATGGGTGGTGCAGCGCAAGCCACCCATGGCCCCTCTGTTGACGCAGGCATCCTGTGGCTGGCCACAGTGACAGGTAAAATCCGAAACCGGATGCCGCTAACCATATATATATATATATATATATATATATATATATATATATATATATATATGTATCGCCTTCTCCAAAACTATATTATTCATTATTATTGAGTTCAATTCCTCGCATTTATATTCACCGTTATTTCCTCGTTGTGAAATTATTGGTCGAAGCTTCCAGAGTAATAATTATGACTATGTAAGGCGTATTGCAATTGGCTCCTTGGCAAAAACAAAAAATAGGCCGAACAATCTAAATAGCTGGGCAACTGTGTCGTTGGTGAAAGTGATGTCATACACGTTAGTGGCCACACCGACACACAGAGCGATGAGCATGAAAGTGCGGGTGAAACCTTTGAGGGAATGCTCTGCATAGGAACACGTCTCTCGTGGAGGGTTCCGCAGGAGATCGTAGTACTTCATTTAAAAGTTTGTGATTGTTCCAAATTTATCTGTTTCTGGTACATTCAACTTTGGTTAAACCGAATTCCTTTGTAAAATGCGTTGATAAGCAATGTGTTATGCGATGACGTTTTGGATCGGACCACTGCGTTAGACTGTGCCTCGCACTGTCGAGGAATAAGTCACAGATCATTATTGTTAAGTTGCCGAATATGTGCACTGCTCACGCTGCGTTCGCATTAAATGTGAGCTAAGTTGCGAACACATCGGTGTTCGAACGTAGCTAGCCTCAATGAGTCTGCCAATCTGAGGTACTAGGTTTCACAACCATATAGGAGAGTTGAACAGACGGCTGCGTTGTAAACTTTGCTCTTCAGAGCCAGATTGATAACAGGTCAGCGCCGCAGGTGGAGAAGATAAGCAAAAGCGCCTAGCGCTTTTGCTATAAGGTTCATGACATCTACTCCAAAGGGGCTGATACAACTGTCTGGGTAGCTGGATTTCTAACCGGCTTCTAGTTGATCACAATTAAAGGGTCAGCGCAGGAGTTAATCTTTGCCATTTTTGGACTAGAACTTTGCATCTGGAGGGTAATAAATACAGCACGAAATGAGTGATAGCCAGTGTCAACTAGCACGTTATTATACTGTCACAGATTACGGTGGTATCGTCGGTGTACTCAAGTTAAAAAAGCACTTGGGAGCAGCTCCACACCTTCTAAGCTATGTCCGGTGAACGCAGCCCTTATAAGCCCGACAATATTGATTTGAAAAGAAAGGTGATAGTGGTAATCGTTCCCACTTTTCTGGAGGTAGTGAAGGGCGTAAGTAGATCATCATAATCCCTCTATGAGCCCGAGCTTTGTCAGAGAAACGTTCCTATAATATTTGTGTACTTCCCGGGTACATAAATCCTAAGCAAACATTTCCAAAGAGCGCAACGATCCACCGAATCGAAGGCACTATTGAAGTGGAGGAAAAAGACTAAAGCAGGCTGCCAATATATGTGTCGGTGCTCCAATAATAGGTGCAAAGTGAAGATGTGGTCAATATGATCCCAACTATAATAAACCCGGCAAGCTTTACACAAATTTGGCTTTCATGGGTCAATATGTGGCTCCACTACGTAAGAGAAATGCATCGCAGTTGTCGGTGGCCAGTTCGTTTCAGATACAGTTCCAGTGGTCGAATCTTGAGAGGTAATTAAAACCGAATCGCAGATGGAAAAGAGGCTGCATGTCACAGTCCACTCACTGAACGTGTGCATTAGATAAATCAACAATGGTGTCTTTTAATATTCTCATTCGGACGGCAACGTTAGCCGCACAGCGTTGTAAAGATAAACGAACAACGCATGAGTACGATATGATGCAGATTCCGTTTGGAAAACCGCATTTGCCATAGGCAATACAGGTAGCTAAATAATTAGACCGGTCAATCATTTAGAGCGATTGTTCAATGGTAGCCGAAATTGATAATGAACCAAACGAATGATGCACAGAATCATGGATGGTCTTGAACAGCACACAGATGGTGAGAGGTTGCACTCCATCGAGTCAGTGAAGTACCTAGGTGTCACACTCACCTGTGATTTTTCTTGGTAACTTCATGTGAATGCAGATTTTACGCTGCTCGTCTGTGATTCTCCTCTGCCCCCCCCCCCACTACTGATACTGTGATGTATCACTATTTGTGTCCTACCCCAGTGGACCTATTGGTCCTCTGTGACATTTTCCGGTTTCCCATGGGAAGCATTTCAAAATTCTCCATAGGTCATTGACGCAACTGTTTCGATGTAATCGCATTCCAAAACTGACCTTTGTTAACATCTTGTGTCTACTCCTAACAGTTCATGCAAGACTTGCTACAAAAATACTAAACGATACAAATCACTCTCTTCATAGTACGCTGACTGCATGTCAACTACTTTAACCAGACAACAGTGTAGATCCACGTATACCTGTACAACGGCTTACCACTCATCAGTAATTCCATATTTCGCGCGTTTATTGTGCGACCAGACACATCAGTTGCTATGGAGCTTACAAGCAAATATGCGTTGTAACAATATTGTTGCTCATGCCAGCTATTAACCTACTTGTGTATTCCTTGAACAATGCTGAAGGCGTGAGTGTAACCGCTGAAAATTCACCTTTCTGGATGCGTAAAACTGTTTCTTCATTTGAATTGAAATTGAATTGTAACACCACACAATCTGAAGGCAAAAGTCATACGTCAAACTGTGCAGTGACACGCGCCAGCTTATTAGGCAACGCACCGATAGCAACGGGGTCTAATGCAAAGATCTAAGTCAACTGTATTTGCTAAGTTTGATGGTCGGTCGCAGGGCGGCACACTAAACTCTGGAGTCTAAATAGCTCGAGATAAGAGTACGGTCAGCATGCTGTTGCAACATAACAGTAATGAACACAATACCGCTGGGATTTCCAAAGATTAAAGTAAAGACATTGACAAAGAAAAGCGGAAGAGAAATGCGTACCTAAGTATACTTTCACAAAGGGGTTTTCCTCCTTGAACATGTACTGCAGAGCTAGATCCATAGTGAAAACACTGGACTTAAACAATCGCAAAAGAGAAGGGGATATAGTCCCCAATTTTGGATCGGAAGTTAGCTTTTCACTGTCGCGGCTGCAAGCTGTGCGCGGCGGTGGGTTTACTTCAGATGAGATTGTCAACTCCGAAACGGAATGAGCCAGAGCCATCAGGACCTGTGTCTTGATTTGATCAGATTCAGACTTTACTGACTGTAAAATGTTACCACGACCAATAGTCGGACTTCTCGAAGACTGTTTGCTTTGTTTCATGCGTAAACCTGTGTGGAAAATAGAATAAGTAAGCAGTGGTAGGTGAAGAATCTAAGGTTCAGTAAAATAATTGGTTACTACACAGGCTGGCAACTGAAAAACTAGCTTTTATACAAACAACGCACATATGAGCCAATATTAAGACGTTTTGTTAGTACAAGTGAGTCTAGAGTAAATGTGACTGAATAAGTTGTATTATATAGATGTAAAAAAACTGTGGAAAAGATGTGATGGGAGAGTGCAAGACGCATACTTAGCTGTCTAGCCGGCTAGACAGCCAGAATTAGGGCTTAGCTGCGTTCCATTCATCACATAAACTGTGGTCAAAATTATGCCAGATGAGTAATATTCATGCTGCGTAACCAAAAGTCGTGCCACACACGTAAGAGATAAATCTGAATCTTGTGGACAACAACAAACCGTAGAGATGGCAGAAATCAATCTAATAACTATCAGATACCAGTGAGATCTACTGTGTTTTTGTGATAGACTCAGGCAGATAACAATCACACATCCACGAAAGTGTTAGACGGCCGTTCTGTCCAATTGGTACTCGTCAGCAGCGCAGGTCCGCCGGACTTCGCCGGATCAGAACTCATGACCTTGCTCCTGCGAGTCAGCGACTTTGGCCACTGAGCCACTGGTGACGGCGACAGCCTTGCATGACTGATATACAAGTGCGATACAGCGCGGCATGCCCTCCATTGGCATACATGTGCAGAGGACAGATATGGCCTCCGGAGCTATGACTACCCGCATGCCGCCAACAATAGAGGTGACACGGAAGCTGTTAAGGCGACTACTAATTATTAGAGAGTAGTAGGGCTTAACTTGATTTTGAGAACAGTCGTCGCAACTACTCAGCTAGACAACCACAGCAGCTTACACGTAAACTAGATTACCTTCTGCAGACACAAACCAGCCAGCCACTCTGCTAAGTAGTCTCCGTTACATTGGCCAAATATGTACACTTTATCAAGAATGATAGCAAACACAGTTCCGGACAACAGACTATGGTTGTTTTCCGTGAACTCAAAGTTGCCTATAGCAATGTTGATGTTGTAAGCTGCTGCCAGCATATATCCGTGAACAGAATGATGGAAAATTCCTTGTATCAAAACCTCCATATACCGGGTACCCGAAAACAGAGTAAGGTACAGTTCTGTCCAGCTGAACAATAATGATACGGGCACCGAGGTGTGGTGGATCCAGTTGCCACGACCCAAGTCGCCAGAATAACAAGTAACAAGAGCAAAAGAGGATGTTAAACGCAAATAGGATACAAATTGACTGAATCAGGAGAAAAGAGCGCAAAACCAATCGGGATGGAATGAGGACTACTAGCTAGATGCAGGAAACTGAATGCAATAACGCCACTGTCTGTGCGACTGCGCCATGTCTGATGGAATCTACAACCACCGGTATGAACCATCCCGCGACTATGCAGCCTGGTCGAGTTTCCCGATGAGTTTCTTCATGCCTTTAGTCCACGTAGCTGAGTGATTGCCTCGGTGCTTCGCTCAACTTGGCGCAGCCACGGCGTATAATGCACACTTAGAATGTCGGTCAAAAGGGGTACGGAAAACATGACCCAGCCAATCTAAGAGGTTGAGCAAAGACGAGTAAATTAGCAGAAAGCTTCTTGCCAAGGACCAACTGGCGGACCTCAGCATTGCTTACCCGGCGTTCTCATCAAATTTGAACAATAATCTGCAAGCACCGGTGGTGAAACACAGCCAATATTTTAGTGTTTTTACTGCGAACTGGCCAGGTCTCTGATCTATGCGGTAAAACCGGCCTTCTCTCACTGATAGGTTAATATCCTAAGTATCCATTGATAGTTGCGACTACGGAAAGGCACACGGACCTTGCTGATACGCGAAATAGCTTCCTTAGTGATGTAACCACCAGAGTTGACACAGCTACCAAGGTAAGTGAACCGATGCACCAGTTCCAATGGCTGTTCGCTGACATCTAGAGTCGGTAGCACACACACACAGTCCTACAACAGTACTTTACTCTTTAAAGGCGTAAAGCATGTGCCGAAGTGTGCAGCGCTACGAGTTAATCTATTCTTTATTGCTTGCCTAGCTTGCTGCTTCAGATCGAAGGAGAGCTATGTCGTCTGCGAACGCAAGGCTTGTCAGCCAATCACCTGGCAGAACTTCTACTCGAAAAGATTTTGTAAAAACGGAATATTTCATGAGCATTTCGATCACAAAGTTGAAAAAAGAGATATGGTACAATCCTGGTGGAGCACACTTGTAGTGAATAGACAGCTTCCTGTAGACCCTTACACCGCCTCAGGAGTCACGGCATAGACTTCAAGATGGGAAACAGTTTAACTGACACGTCTTTGACGTATAGACGGTATCACAAAGTAGCTCTTTAGTGTTCCAAATTCTGGTCAATAGAGCAGCAAGTGCGGTCCACAAAGAAATTTTAATTTTTTATTGCATGACTTTTAGTTCCGCGTTCTTTTTATGTCAGCTGTTTTATATCCCCGGTGTGAATGTAGGCCGGATGCCTATCTGTCAACCTCTACCTCGATTACTGGCTCCACGAGACTGTGAATCGCTGTTAGGTGGACGCGGTGTACAGTTTTTGTGGCCGGCGAGGCTCAAAGAGTGGTTCCATGTATCCACTGTGGAGCAGACTACGGCCCAGGCACCGCCTTGTGCACGTCTAGCACGCATGATTTCTCAACTAGAATGACTGGAAATTTGGCGATCTGCTTGTTGAAAGTGTGCATGCCGGTTCTGTTGATGGAACTTAGCTCCCATCCACACGCCTCTCGGAGTTTACACTGTATATGGGGTGTGTAGATGGAGCTGTGGGTGGTACAGCGCAAGCCACCCATGGTTCCGCTGTAGGCGCAGGAATTTTGTGACTGTGCTACGGATGCCGCAGTGACAGGTAAATCCGAAACCGGACGCCGGCAACCACGCATTTGCAACAGTCGAGTATGTAGGACCATGAAAATGGTTAGAAGATAAGAGGTTTAACCACCGTATCATAATCATGGCACATCAGTTGGTGAGCAAGACACTTCAACCATTGTTGTGTAATAAAAAACGGAACATTTTTGTCTCTTACACGCCCTTTTTCATTTTCAATTGTTAAGCATTAACTATCTGAATCTAAACGAGTATGAAAACAGACCTTACACTGCATTCGATTGTGCGCCACATCCTGAATTGTTTCTCACTACCGCCACTCCTCGTCCGTTGGTTCACAATCAGTCAAAAGTGTGGATCCAACAGCAGCAAGATAGGAAGTTAACGAGTTCATATGCTATCGCGAGGTGGAGGGCCGATCACCACTTGGTCTAATATAGACAAGTTCTGTACGTGCGAAAAGGGCGCGATAGGGCATACGCTCAGCTGACATAAGCAGGACGTGACCGAGCCATCTTAACTGACGCATAAACATCGGGATGTTGGGGGAATACTCGCATTCCGTAATACACGACTCCTGACCACCGTTGCAAATACGTCGTTGTCACCATGCATGAGTAATCCTCATCAAGCGCACAATAGCGAAACCGGCGCATGTCACCTACGCGCAATGCCCATGACTCAGCCAGATAACAACACTACCCGAACGGTTGTATTGTAAACATGACTCCTTACCAAGAGGTCGACATCTCGACCGCGCCACAAGTGTTTCAGGTTGACAAATGCCGACCGGGCTTTGGCGATGCGGAGAGACATTTCCTTGTTGACAGCACTACCAGCAGACAGCTGGCTAGGTATACAAAGCTATAAAGGTGTTCAAGTTGTGCACCTACAAGAATGAGCACAGGAACGGGTGAGTGCCAATTCTGGAGCAGCACTTTGCATTTCGAAGGGGCGAAGCACATTCTGTACTTAGATGCCTCAAACAGTTTATGCTGGTTCATATACTCCGCAAGTCGTCACCAAGTAGAGCGATGGCATCAGCATAACTTAAGTCTGTTGCTCGTTTATTTTGTAGTAGTTACAGTCCGAAATGTTGATAACCTTCCAGAACTCTCGACACGAGGTCTTCAATCACAAAAATAAAGAGGATCGGTGAAACAGGCAGCTCTGCCGTACACCGGTATTGACAGCGAGAACGAAGAAAGCTTGCCGGAGATGTGCAGAAAGAGTGCGCGCAGAATGACAGTATACTTTTCAAGGACGGCGTCCCTTAGCAAGCAACAATGCATCACCAGTATGTCGGGACGCAGTACCGACACTTCGCAGGCGCGCAAGCACAGCCGATCGCACGTGTGCTGAGGACACTGCGAGGGTTGCCCGGTCCAGGTTCGAACCCGCGCCCTCAAATTACAAGTCAGACTTGTGATTCTTAAAGCTGCAGGCCTTAGCATGCAACGACATAGCTCAGGTCGATCAACCGAGTTGAATGCTCTACAGGTCTAGGAATGCAACAATGGTAGGCCTCTGGTAAAGGTGGGGGTATCCGATGATTTGACGGAGCGTGATGACAGCAGACGCGTTACTGGTGTCGGTTGAGAGCTATATCTCGTAAAGTCTCGAGCCAAGCACAAGGCGAGTCACGTGGACTCCAGCCCGGAAGACGAGAGAAATCAATGGCACGCAGTTTGGTCGTCAGTGACTTCATTTCCCGCTGCCAAGTCAACTTCTGTCCACCTCGAGCCTTGCGCCACCCTACACCTGGCAGAATAAATAAGACCCTCCTAGGTAAGCGGTGGCCAGGCATACATCGCACGTAGCCGAGTCAACGAAACTTATACATTACTATCTGTTGCTCTAGAGAGTAAGCATAATTATCACTAACTAGTACTCGCCAACGCACATAATCGCTGCAGACACGATGGTGTCATCCGACACCAGCAATGCTTCGCAGACAACGATCATCATAGACATGAAGGCGCCTCAGATCTTCAGACCGAAGGAGCCAAGTCTCACTCCCATAGAACAGAACAAGTTTCACTGTGGCCTTGTATACACGGTATTTTAAACGGAGGGAAACTGCTTTCTATCGCCGCAGGTTCAAGAAGGTAGCTCTGGACTTTGCAACGCGTGAGCTGACGTCAGTTTCTATGCGCCCATAGATGTTGATGCAGCTGCCAAAAAAGTGAACTGATCAAACACCACGAAGTCCTCGTTAGTAAGGATCAACGGGTCATCTAGAGGCTGGTGGTCCGGCAGCAAAACTTTGCACTTTAAAGGTGCGAAGCGCATACCAAATAATGGGACCATTGTACATAGGCAACGCAGGCTGAATGCTCCGCCCCAGCATCGTTAAAAAGCATGACTATATCGTCCGCATAATCAAGATCAACTAATCTTTCACCAGGCAGCACTTCAACGCCTGCATCGGGATGAGATATCTGTATGATGCGTCGGTGCTTTCAAAAAAGCCATGCTCAAAGCGGAAGGAGGCGGACCAATTCAAGAGTTCCTACAGACGTTCGGCTAACATACGGAATTACGCCTAATCCACAGACCTCTAACGGAAGGTCCCCAGCAGGATCGCTTCTACTCAGAAGATCTCCAACAAAATTTGATCAATAAGGCCGCTGGATAGACCCAATTCCGAAAGAAATTGGATAACGGAGCATCAGTACAACCGAAGACATCGCGCTATCCCACGACATTTCGACATTGGACAGAAAGTATTGTCAAAAGACTATCGGAATAACAAAATCTCCAGTAAAAAGACATGGCCAAGTCTGCTATGAAGTGGCCGTAGGCCATGACAAATGGGGCCTCCACATCACTCAAGGAAGGAGCTATACCAAGTTCGACAGAAGAGATGATCTAACCATGCTTCGTCAAATACTTCAGGACGATTACAAACTGTCAACGACAGAACCTACACAACAAGATAAGACGAGCATCCCATCAACCTCTCCTGTACCTGACTGTCGGTCAAGAAGATGGACGGATCATTGTCGAGTCCCTATCACGCCGCTCCAGATCAACCCTAGGCTGAAACCATGCAACAATGGACTTCAAATGGGGAGGTGTTGGGAGGAGCACATCCTAAGGAATGGATCATTTTCCAGGAAACAAGGAGAATAAGCATATTGGTTGATCAAAAGGATTTTCTCACACAATCTAATAGTCACCCGGGGTAAAATGGGTATGCGGACAGATTAAAGTTGTATTAACATTTGTAAATTTATTAAAGCTGAATTATTTTTGTATCTACTTTGGATAAGCTAACAATATTTTGCTTTGCTAATGCAATATAGAAAGTCCCGCCATCATGTTTTTGACCGCCATGTGTCTACAGTAGCTGGGAAAACATCTCTTGAAAATAACTAAATATCAAACAGACAGGCGTGCGCTAGATACTGTTGATCAGTGAAAGTTTTTATTTGGGCTTGTGGGTCAATAGAAATGAAATTCAATATATTTAAAAAGTGGCTTCTGAATAACCCAGATGGAGTAAACTGGGTACGTCTATATATTACAGAGCAACTTAGTCGGCCGGTGGCGGAGTGATCTGCACGTTTGCTTTGCAACCTTAAGGTCACCGGTTCGAATCCGCGTAGGGGTGGGCGTCCTCGCGGTATACTCAGCCCACGCGCGACTGGTGGTGGTCGCGCGTGGGCTGCGAAGCGCCGTTACGGCGTACAGCTGACGCATATTTTTACAGAGCAACTTAACACAAGTTTATTGGAGATAGTTTATTTATATTTATACTCATATGTCTGTTCCAATGTTAGTTAATAGTTATAGACAACAGTACATGAAAATTGTGGCTATAAAGATATTTGTTTTAGGGAAATTGTAATGAAGTGAAGACTAGTCCTAGACTACCGCACCGGAAGGAATGAATCAATGTCAGAGAAAAGATAGGTTTACGCTGACCTTCAGCTGTGACCGGCTGGACTAACTCCACAGATAATTCACACTCCCTGACGGAATAGTCGAAAGAAGGCATTCTGGAGTGTTGGTTCAGTGAAGCTCAGAATTTCCAGGCACACAAACGAAACAAGCTCAACACGCCGCAGTAGAAAAGTAGAACGCGCGGTTGGTAGGTTGAGAAGCGTGTATCGAAAAAGCGATCAAGTAAAACAATGGTACAATGCTGATCGAAAGAACCGTGAGATGAAGCGCAAAAACGAAAAATCTATGAACATTGCAAAATGATCAATGCAATCCCTAATTCAGGTGGACTTGCGCAAAATCGCACGAAATTACAGTCTAAATAAGACAATGAGATGACTGGTATTGCGAGATGGGACCATTTCGTGTAAACTGCACACTCGCAAACTAGCAACATAAACATGAATCAGGTGACAGAAAAATCGAAGCATTGGAACCGGTCAGAAAGGAAAGTTAGGTAGACGCATGAATAACAGATCAACGAGCTTGATCTTAGGGTCATGAGCCCCAAGGAAGCTTTAGAGAAACTGTAAATTGTTTATGTACACAAAAGATAGGGCTTGAAATTACAGTCGTAAAAGAGCCAACAGATCAATTGTTCATTTGTTCTCCGAGCTTTGCGGTTTTGTCGCAAACGTTTCACCAACTGAAAGGCGCACCAATGGGATCACCTGTGTCAGGGCTCATCGCAGAGATGGTTATGCAGAAATTGGAGGAGGAGGTACTACCACTCATCAATCCGAAACTGTGGGTTCGGTATGTGGACGACACTTTTGTGATATTCGCAGAAAGTACAAGTCACGATTAAACCCCACACTATAATCTGCCTCGACGGGGAATCGAACCCCGGTCCCACGAATTTCCGGTCCGTTGCTCTACTACTGAGCTACCGAGGGCTAACGATTAGGTGCGCAATTTAATACATGACTTCTGCTTGGTGCGCGATGTATTGCCAATGAGCTCACAGTATCTGTCCTGGTGTTGCAGATTGGCTCACTCACTCGTCACTTCCCAATGGACCGAAGTATCTGTCCTTCTGATGTCCAAAGGGCGATGGTAGATATACTTGCGGATGTTTGTGAGTATTAAATTGCGCACCTAATCGTTAGCCCTCGACAGCTCAGTGGTATAGCAACGGACCGGAAATTCGTGGGATCGGGGTTCGATTCCCCGTCGAGGCAGATTGTTGTGTGAAGTTTAATCGTGACTACTACTTTCTACGAACATTACACTACTAACAAACATCCACTTTTGTGATGAGCAGCGCTCCGATGTGCTCGCCGTTGGTAGGACTTCGCTTGTAGACAAGCCTCTACAAAACAGCAGCTCTTCTTTCTTCATGAATGCCTGAGAAAAGACATTCTTCCTCGTAGTATCAGATACAGATCGCCGATTGATCATCCTCAAGCGTGGACTGCTGCTCGACAATTCGGGAGGCGTATGATACGCTTAATGATCACCGACGCTCACAATCGTCTCAGAAAACATAACAGAAGTATGAACGAACATCGGTCTAGCTGCCTTCAAGTCGTTGGACAACAAGTAACAGAACAACTAGAAGCTGCAATATAACGTCGGATAGAAAACACCAGGACGAAAACGCATAATGCGCTTCTCGATAAGTCATCAAAATTGACGTCTCCTAAAGATCAAAATATCAGTGACGGCTGGATTAGAAATCTTTCCAACCGACCAATCAACGATGCCGAAAAGCAAGTCCTCATCAAGGGGTTAAACTGCAACTACAGAGATGCAACGGCTACCGACTTCTTAGCAGCATTCGAAAGCGCCCTACAATCCAATGGATTAGACGAAGAGACTCAAAAGCAAACAAGACACACAATTGTTCCTTCTATAACGCACAACAAGCAATACAACGCCTTAACCAGACAAGAAAAAGAGGCAATGAATACCCTGAAGTCTGATGAAACAATCATTATCCTACCAGCTAACAAGGGACGAATGAATGTTATAATGAATAGGAAGGATTACAATGAGAAAGCCACACGTCTCTTGAATGACACAACAACCTACAGGTGCATCGATACCGATCCAACTCCGCATCTGACAAACAAAGTAGACAAAACACTGAATCAACTTCAGGAATTGAAGCAAATCACGAAAGAAGAGCGCGACAGGATGAGAGACCGCGACTTGAACGCCGCGCAATTCTACGGACTCCCAAAGGTGCACAAAGATAATGCACCGTTGCGGCCTATCGTGTCTCTCCCTGGAACACCCACCTACAACCTGACGAAAGAAATGTGGAGACGCCTCAAACATTTAATCTATGGATCGCAATATTACATAAACAATGCACAGCAGTTTCTGCAAAAGATCGAAGACGTGACTGCACTCTTCACGTCTGTCAAGTTGCAGACAGCAATAGCAGTCATCACGGAACGGCTGAAGATCAGTGAACAATAAATCGGTAAAATGACGATCGAAAATGTATGTAAACTACTCCACTTGTGTCGGTCGACCCACTTCTCATTCAATGGAAAGATTTATGAGCAAGTGAAAGGCGCACCAATGGGATCACCTGTGTCAGGGCTCATCGTAGAGATGGTTATGCAGAACTTGGAGGAGGTACTATCACTCATCAATCCGAAACTGTGGGTTCGGTAGGTGGACGACACTTTTGTGGTAATCAGACGCAACCAAATAACAGTCGCATAACAGCTGTGTTGACAAGATCACTTTGTGTTAACTTTCTGCGTTCATTGGAAGTATTTCGTGGAAATTGAGCTACAATTCAGGTTCATTTCCGATTCTGAAATTTCCGACCAGAAATACTTGTATTTCATCGTTTGGTTTCGGCGATCTTGCTATCGCCACTTTCTTCGTCAATTGGCCGCCATCTTGTTTTCGGATTATTCGCAATGCCGAAGCAGTCATCCTGTGGTACTTGCTCCAAACTAGTCGGATACCGTGCAAATGCCCTCACGTGTGCATTTTGCCAAGTTAAATACCATATTTCATGTGTTGGATTATCAGTTGAGCATTTTCATTGCCTTCGCGAGATCCAACACGATTTCGTCCAAACTATATGTGAAAATTGCCGAAATCAGATACAGCCAGAAAGAGTAAAGCCGACGTGTAGTCCTCAGCGTTTCGTTGCGAACAGCTGCGTGTGTTTGGCCCAACAACCTAGCGCGAAGAGCCTTCAGGTTTCGGCTCAGTCGTCCTCCTCTACCCGTGCAAACTCACTGACACGAAGTCCAACCGTTGTGAGAAGGCCAGTTGCACCTGGGCTAAATTGTTGTGTCCACCGGACACTGATGTGCCAGCAGGTGAAAGTCTGAGTGCTGAAGACCAGTGGAAAGATCAGAGGACGAAATTACGAAGGAACGTTGGGCGTTTAACTTCTGTAAGTCAACACTTAGCCAAACCACTTGAGGCTGGTAGTATACTTCGCCCTGCAAGGCCAACCCCGTCCGACCAGAGGCGTTATAATCTCGTGATCTTTCACGCAGCGGAGTCCGGTGATCCATCACCCCAAGTGCGCTACGATCACGATGTCGAGTTTTTACAGAGTCTAATTGATAGACTCTTCGACGCTGGTGAGGACTCGGTAAAAGTGAGGCAGATTACCCGTCTTGGAAAGCAAGATGATCAACAAAATCGGCCTATGAGAATCACTTTTGTGGACGAAGCCAGTCCAAGACTGATCATGTCTCGCCTAAGTAGGCTGAAAGGTTTGAAGATCCATGTTCGTCCCGACCTGGACCCAGTAGACAGGGAGCGGCTCAAGTCTGCCATCATTGAGTTGAAAAGACGCACTGGTGAGGGGGAAACAAATCTTCGTATCGTAAATTTTCGGGTGGTTTCCAACAATCCGCGAATCAGGATAAACAGGCTGCTCACACTTCAAGCACGCCCGGTGGCTCCTGCTGCGGCCTGCGAGTAGCCTTCACAAACGTTTACAGTATTATGAATAAGCGCGATGAGCTTTGTTGTTTCGTTGCGTCTGAGCGGCCAGACGTAGTGGGACTCGCAGAGACATGGCTGCATGCAGAGTTATACACCCAAGAACTTGAACTCAACGGTTACTCGTGTTTCCGATGCGATAGACTAAAGAATGCCCACGGCGGTGTCTTACTTTGCATCCGGTCTTCCCTGCGTGGGAGACTTGTGAGCACCTACCGAAGTGACGATGGCCTGTGTGAGCTACTGTGGTGCTCCATCCGCCTCAGGCGCGGAGAACTGCTTGTGGGCGCAGTTTATCGCAGTCCCCTGAGTCGTTGTTTGGATTGGCTGCCCCATCTTCGGACCCACATGAGTCTTCCACACTTTCTGCTTATGGGCGATTTTAACTGTCCTCGAATACGATGGCCTGATGTGCATTTGATGCCTGGACATAGTGAGGTTGAAGCAAAGTTCGTGGATTTGGTACTTGAAACTGGTGCATCGCAACACATATGCCAGCCAACACGCATATCAACACGTTCAACTTCGTCCTGTCTCGACCTGATGTTAACGAGCTACGAACAACGAGTGCGTGACGTTAGGATCCTGGAGCCCCTGGCTACGAGCGACCACTCAGTACTGATAGCTGATATGGAATTATCTTTGCCGTGTTCACATCCGCTGCAACCAGCTCCCAACTACTGGAAAACGGACTTCGATGGTCTTGCTCGAGCCGCGAGTCAACTGGATTGGTCTCTGTCACAAACTGCATCTGTGGAAGATTGTTGGATATGTATAAAAGAGAGATTAACATCATTGTGTTCCAAATTTGTGCCATTGAAATGTCGAAAGGTTGGACCGATTAAGCCTCATTGGTTTGATAAGGAGTATGGAAACCTGGCTCGGAGGCGGTGCAGACTGTGGGACAAATTCCTTCTCTCTGGCTCTGCCAATGATTACGAAGGGTACAAATGTCAGCGGAATCTCTGCAACAGTGCAAAAAAGAATAAACGCCGACACTTTGAAGAGCAGCTCACATTAGCAGCGAAGACCGCCCCAAAGAGAATCTTTGCATACGTGAAGCGACGCCTGAAGCCGGCGGGTGATGTGCCAGTGCTGGATGGCACGGATGGACAGCCCCTCACCTCCAGCTCTGAGCGTGCATCCGCGTTGGCGGCGCACTTCGCTTCCGTATTTGCGAATAACCAGGTGTCTGTTCCGAGTTCGACGTGTACCGCTTTTACCGAACTCGATAGTCTGCATTGTGGCGTTGAAGAGGTAGCTCAACTACTTGCCAACCTTGACGGCACCAAACCTGCCGGACCTGATGGGCTTCACCCACTGGTTCTCAAGTCACTTTCAACCATCCTCTCTCCTATCGTGACTGACCTTTTCAACAGGTCGCTCTCCGAAGGTTTGTTGCCGGTTGACTGGAAATGTGCGGTGGTGAAGCCTATTCCGAAAGGCGGCGACCCTAGCAAAGTAGACAATTACAGGCCAATTTGTCTGACACCTATATTGGCAAAGGTTGCTGAGAAACTCGTGAAGAAGAGATTGCTGCAGTTGCTACAGTCAAACGAGGTCCTGACGCCCGCACAGCACGGTTTTATGCAAGGTCGCTCATGCATTACGAACCTGCTTGTGACGAGGCATGAGTGGTTGAAGGCAATAAACAAGGGGAAGTCCGTCGACGTGATATTCATCGATTTCAGTAAAGCGTTCGACAAGGTCAGTCATGAGGTTCTCCTTCACAAACTCAGCATGTGTGGCGTCGGTGGCTCACTGCACCGGTGGATCCGCGACTTTCTTGTTGGACGAAAGTGGAGGGTACAGGTCGACGACCATCTAACTGACTGGTACCCCTCTACAAGTGGCGTGCCTCAAGGCACTGTGCTGGGGCCCACTCTGTTCCTGATCCACATCAACGATCTACCGCAGCTTCTCCGGTCGCCGTGTGCCTTGTTTGCGGACGACATGAAGATTTGGAGAGAAATCGACGCTCCCGATGACTGTGGCCTACTACAGCAAGATCTAAACCGCTTATCCACATGGTCTGAAGAAGTTCTTCTCCCGGTCAACCCAGCCAAGTCGGTATTTATGAGCCTGGAGAAGGGTGCAGACGGTCGAACCTACACCCTTGACGGCCAAACGCTATATCCCACACCCTCCGTGAAGGACCTAGGTGTACTCTCACGCTACGATTTGAAGTCCGTGGACAACACGAACAGGCTATATCGGAACGGACTGCGCATGCTTTGGGCGCTCAAACGTAGCTTCTGCACATGGTCTGAAGAGGTTGCCACTCGCCTGTTCTCTTCTATCATTAGACCAATGCTAGAGTACGGTTCGCCCGCCTACTTTCCGATTACCCGAGGCGAGGCACAAAAGATCAAACGGGTCCAACACGTTGCTACCAGGCTCATCCCGAGTTTACGTGGCTTTGGGTATGAAGACCGGTGCGAGAAACTAGGACTCTACACCTTGTCCTACCGTCGGGTGAGAGTCGACCTCATAATGACCTACCGAATTCTACATCTCGGGGAGTTCCCCATGTTAAGGCCAATGCTGCACTTACGAGGGCCATGCAGCACACGCGGACACAGATACAAACTTGTTGTGCCGGATATGAAACGTGTTCCCCACTCACTGTGCTTCGAACGGAGAGTGGTAAACATTTGGAATAGTTTGCCCGAACACGTCATTGCGGCAACATCGGTGCAACAGTTCAAAACGTTGTTAGATTTGCATTTTGCCTCTATTCGATTCAGAGAACGACTGCGCACTTACGATGAAATCACATTTGTGAATCCTGAAATATCGTAAGTCGAATATTTTAAATATTACATGAGAACGACAATGATATTCAAGGTTGACAACTTTTATAACGTTTTTCGCCATATCTCGAAAGAGTTGTACAGAATCCATTTCTACTTGCTCTATAATACAGTATTCAGTATTCAGCTATTGAATAACGCCATGGAAGGCATCCAATTTACAATGGAACTAGAGGAAGAAAGGCAGCTCCCTTTCTTGGACGATTGAGTAACAAGGACCATGGAAGGCGACCTGCAAACACCGGTCTACAGAAAAGGCACACACACAGACCGAATTCTGAACTTTAACAGCAACCACTCGAAATGCAACAAAGTAAGCTGTGTGTGGACACTGTTTCGCAGAGTGCAAACACCCTGCAGTACCACAGAAGCAAAGCAAAAGGAAGAAAAGCACCCACTTAAATGTTTCCAACTCACCGGATACCCACGAAGCTTCATCCGAAGGTGTCTGAATCACAACAACGTCAACATACAGCCTACAACAACAACAACAGCAGCAGCAGCGGCAACAACAAACACAACAACAACGGAGAAACGGGTTGTTCTGCCTTGTATGAAGAACATATCGGAAATGGCAGCCAGACTATTCAAACAGCATCATCTCATCGTAGCACATAAACCAACTGCCACATTGAGAAAAACCCTTTCAAAACCAAAAGAAATACTGCAGGCACATGAACAACGCAATGTGGTATACAAAATACCTTGCCGAGATTGCGAAGGGGATTATGATGGCCAGACGGGAAGAAAACTGGTAACAAGGATACAAGAACATAAGAGAGCATGTGTAAAGCATTACGCATCGTCGCTAGTTTCAATGCATGTAGATGAAGAAGGACATAGCTTCGATTGGAGCAAAGCAGAAGTCCTGGCACGGGGTGAAACAAGAAAAGAAAGAGAATTCTTGGAAGCTTGGTTCTCAACGAAACACTCAATCAACATGCGCGTGGACATCGATTCAATATAAGAACCACTACGACAGAAAGAAATAAAGAAGCTTTTGTCACGCGGTTTGAGGCAGAACAACTCGGGTGCCGACTTTAGCCTTGGGGAAAGTGGGTAGAGGTCACGGGACCTAAATCGACACTGCCACGTTCAAAGTCACCTGCAGGTCGATGATGGATGGAGGATTCATTTAGTAAGCTTGCATGCCACATATCACTGCACTGAGGATGCCATCTCGCACGGTGGTGAAACGTTCGCAACAAAACAGCCAAGCTCGGAGAACAAACGAACAGTTGATTCATCAACCCGAGCTATCAGTATTTCGAAACATTTTGAGCAAACAGATATTCACCGGAAGACTTAGAAATTGCTAGAGGCCTGGTACGAAATGTTCTAGCAGCCAAACACTAGCAACCATTGGATTTCTTCCTCTGAGGTTACTTAAAACCGCGAGATTACAAAATGAAGCCGTAATCCCTTGAGGAATTAAAGCAGAGCATTTTGCACCAATGTCGCGGGATCACAGTCGGTAGTCTGGAGAAAGTGCTAGCAAACACCATCAGGCGAATGCTGCACTGTATGCAAAACGCCGGCGGGCGCGTCGAACATCAACTCCGCTGACAAGACTGAGCATTATTTTGATAATCTGTAAATAAATGCATCATGCAATGGCTTATCGACTAAACCCACGCGCTGGCTAATACTCTTTTTCTTAGGAAGGTCAGTTGATGATTTCTAAAGGGTTTTGCGTGGATGTGTTGTGTTACAAATAGCTCGGGATGTGGGTTCTCTCGTAGGTCGCCCCCAACTCGAAATCTTGTCCATAGGGATCAGTTCGCACATTTCAAAAAACAGCTGCCCAGTCGAACACAAACCAATGAAGAAACAAGTGGTTGCTTTACAACTACGAGGGTAGACCTTGCCAAAAGGTCCTGTGCTAGAAACTGAAGAGTGACGTACCAAGACGAAGGATAACTGCGAGTCCTTAAAGCAAAAGCTACGAAAGGAAAAGGTCGTAATACCGAGACAAGATTTGGGACCAGGTGGAGTCATAACGGAGAAACAGGGCTACATCCAGAAAATGCAAAAATTTCTCGCAGATCCTAGTTGACAGCCCGCGACAAAAAAGAACAGGTTATAAAAACAAAATCTTGATAACTAAAGACCCTAACGACGGTCGGACGGAATCACGCAAAACCTTTGACACAGCCGATCATTCAAGCATCAAGTTTTGATTATTTGCAAGGACTGTCGAAAACCCACAGGGAAGGCATCGCTTAGCACCAATTGTTTCAATGACAGGTGCACCGTAGCATAAATTGGCCAAATGTTTGACCAATGGAATCGAGCCTATTGTAAGAGACTTAGGAGACAACAGCAGAACATTGGCGGGAAACGGTCTCCTTCGATGAAAGCGCGTTCTTCATATCTTTGGGGACACCTGGAAACTACACCGATGCAGGCCCGAATGAGAAATGCTCACTTGTACCTATTTGCCTCATTCCCTGTACTCGCAACCGCAATGACCGGCAAGGACAAAAATATCGGATTAGAAAACTGCTCAAGAGCAGGTGAAGTTCACGATACAACTCGTCCGAGAACGAAGCACAACCAGTCATCAAAAGCAGCAGCAGGACAATAGTCAGTTGAACTGATGTTCCGCTGCTTCGCTACTAAGAAACAGCTAGTGCTCCCCACACAATTACAAAAGACGCTCGCCGTTGTCCGTACAGCCGGAGTAAAGCCCATAGATACCACCTAGCAAAGCTTCTGAATAGCCCAGTGATCTACTTGTGCAATCATATCCCCTGCAAGTATTATGATGTCTGAACTGGTATCACTGCGTAGTAGCGTGTTCAGTTCGTGGTACTATGTGTCCATGGCAGCATCAGAACTGTAGTCGGTGGGAGCACAGGCGGAAACCACAAACAAACAGCGTCTTGTTACTACTTCGTCAATAAACCTTGGTCGACGTCGTCAAACGGCCTGTTCGCCGAAATCCAGTCAACCAACGATGACAGCCTTGGAGCTGAGCACCATACTTACCCCAAGCTTGACCAAAGGTTGCCGAGTAACCAATAGCGAAAGGACAAGCCGGGCGTAGTTAATTCATCAATGCCATGAGAGTCATTGATCCAAGTTGCGAATACGTAACACACGTCAATACCCAGTGTGTCCAACGTGCGTGCGAATGCAGTCTATTGACCTATTTGTCTTAGAATGCGAACGTTGTACGCCGTATAAGGAATTGTTACTGAAAGGCGTCCAGTGAGTGGTGCGGAAATGTAGCTACAGATGGTTCGACTCCAGTGGCATTACGGTTGCTGTCAATTAAGATAAGAACTATAGAAGGCAGGTTAGTAATGGAGATGGGGAGGGGAGTAAAAGGAACAGGTGGAAATGGAAGAAGGGAGGCGCCAGCAATAGCATGTTTTCGCTTATCCGCGCTGCTGTATGCAGCAGATAAGGCGACCCTTGATAAGCTGTGCGACGGCCGATACAGGATGTAGTTAACATTTGAGGAAATTGTTATGGTTGTATGTGGGCTGAGATACTGCCAGGGCGCTCAGACTTAGACAGGCGGACGATTAGGGTCCTCAACCAAAACCGTTGACTTAAAAACCTGCCCGCAAAGCAGCAAGGTGGTGACAATGAGTAGCTTTACAGAAATGTACGCGTCGCACTTCAAACCCTCAACCTAGAGGACCAGCAGAATGAGTTTGTCTGACCTCTAACCATTGACCAACTTAATAGAAGTATCTCACAATGGGCCCGGAGGCACCACCCAGTATAGCTCAATGGGTCAAAGAGGTACGCAAACCGTCGCACCAGGTTAAGGTCCAGTCTGGTTGCAACAGCCGGGTCGTAACTGCAGTCAGTTGAAGAGTAAGCAAAGATCACAAACAAGTTGCGTCTCTCGTCTCAGTATCTGTTGATCCTTTATGATCCGTGAAGCTGAACGGCACACAGTCGGCTGTTAAATGGGAACCAGTCTGGCAGTGCAACCTCGGTTTTGCTGCTCAGCGCTACACCAAGACCAACCAAGCCTGCCACAGCTGCTTCTGTAATCAGATAGACGCATATGAAATATGGTCACGTGGTCGGTGTGAGACCTCAACTCAATCACAGAACTGGGATCTTGCAAACGCGTTTTAGAAAGACAGCAAACATCCGTGACGTGGGATTCCAAGGTGCGCACCCGATTTGTATGAGCGTACGTACATGAAAGCATGTCAGACGGAACGAGGCTGAAGGAGGGCCCCTGGGCGAGCTATATGATCATCAACGAAACCATCGGGAGTAGAATGATGAAACCAAGAAACAGCTAGTAACGTATTGGTAACAAATAAACAGGTAGCGGGTGAATACATGTGAACAGCGGAAGCGGAGGCAGCCGAGCGTGATACATCAGATGAAAGAAACACGGCTTTGTCAGTGAGCATGATGCTACCGTCCCCTGAAGCTTAGGTTGACTTACGGGACGCCAACCCAAGGCTTTGGTTAAACAAATGTTAGCGAACCAGCTCGTTTTCAGCGGTTCCTCATCAGGCTAATACACCACAAATGAATGACATGAACGTGAACATCAGTTAAGAGCACAGGTTCAAAACTCAGATGGTCTGAGTGACCAAGCTAGGCGACTGGCCACACGGCGATCAACAGTTTGTTTGTGTGTGTGTGGCGTTGTCCACACAATGTGTCCGTGTTACAGGGGACCAGGGTAGAGTTAGTACCTGGACAAATTTCTTATGTGCACATACGTCAGGGTCATGAAGCCTGATGGCTATCGCTTCGGCCGCTGCCAGTAGACGACATCTAACCGCTCTTGTGTGACATCTGGGTACGCGATAGATGGGCTGGAACGCCTCATGGGCTCTGACTTGATGGCTCGAGTCGATCAGGTGTGTAGACACTGCGCTTGCCACTGATCTAGTCACGCCGCTATACAGCCAAGCTGGACAGTGTTCACTGGCTCTCTCGGACAGTCTCCTGGTAGTTCTTCCGATATATCTTGCTCAACACGAGCAAAAGAAAGAGTATACACAGAAGGAGGTACTAGACCTTGGAATTCTGTCCTTAAGTTGTGGATTCAGAGTCGACACTGAGTAGAATCTTAGCCGTAGGCTTGCTGTATAGTAGGTTTGGGCAATTGCGGCAGAAAGCCTTCTAGACGTTGATTCAGCTATCCCGTCCCCTTGAACGGTAACGATAAGTAGATCGGTTTCTTTCCTACTGAATCCACTTTTGCCTTCGCGGAGGCAAGCACGCAGCATTCATAGTCTGCCATTCGCTCTATTTAAAGACAGAGTTTATGAACTGGTTCGCGAACTAATCACTTTGACTAAAAATGTCTGGTCAAAAGAGGTTTCATCGTCAAATGGTGAGTCGATAGCCGTCCCCATCCAGAAAAAAGGCCTGTATATATATAAATATATATATATATATAAACAGTAAAACGGTTAGTACTTTAAATATGAAAATAAGGACTTATCGTTTGCTCCGCCGTAGTCCTGAAATCCGCTTAGATTCACAGCACCCGCAGTTAACGTCAAATAATTCCATGGTAAACTCCAGGTGTAGGATGGAGACGTAGTGCTAAGTGACGAAGTGTAAGTGGATGACTGCATCATCCATGTGTCTTTTAAATACTGTTAGTGTCGGTGCAGAGACGACCGATTCTGGAAGAGCATTCCACGGGTGACAGGCACGAATGGAAAAGAAATTTCTGCGGCACTCCAGACGGCTGTATTGTTCTGCGAGTAGCAATGAATGGCCCCATTAGGGTTGTATTGGTGCTGAGTCACAGTAAAGGGCCGCACACATGATGTGGGTCTCGCAGAATCAAGTATGCCATAATCAGGGCGCCTCCTAGTCTGTGATAGCTTACACTGAATACCCCCAATCGTTGCAGCCTCACCTGGTATGAAAAATTGCGCATCCCAGTGCATTAAGGTCGTATTTCAGCCATGGATACCAGGCTTGAAATGCGCATTCGACATGAAGGCGAATATATGCACTGAGCATTTGTCGAAATATGGCGCTAGTTATTTGTCCAAACACCCGTCGCAACAGCCCGACGTGTTGGTTCCCAGTCTTCGAGGCCTTTTCGGATTGCTTGGAGCAACACAAGTCATCTTGAAGCAGGACACCCAAGTCACGTTCGAGAGTTGATTTTGTAGTATATTTGTTCCGAGTCGGTATGAGTAGTTGCCCTGATGTCGGGTGGAAAGCACCTTTATCAACGTTAAAGTGGAGTAAGTTTTCGGTTGACCAATGATACACCGTATCTAGGTCACTCTGAAGCAGATGCTGGTCGGCGTTCGCCTGGATCCAGCGCCAGATTTTGATATCGTCGGCAAACAGCAGGTAGTTTGAAGCGATTCCCTGTGCAAGGTCATTAATAAACACCAAAAATAAACAGGGATCTAGAACTGAGCCTTGCGGCACACCACACTCAACTTGTATGGGGTCCGACAACGAGCTCCGAACTCTGACCAATAATTACCGTTGAAGTAGAAAGTTGGCAATCAAGATTAAAACAGGGTTGCCGATCCCGTAATGCTGGAGTTTGGAGAGTAGTATCCTATGGTCTAAACGATCGAAAGCCTTCGAAAAATCCAGGTAGATCACAACAACGCCTTCTCCAGCGTCAGCTGACTCGGTCTAACTACTGCGTGCCATTAGTAAATTCGTTGTGCATGACCGCTGTCGACGGAAGCCGTGCTGCTCAGTCGTGATGATGTTACCGTTTTCCAGATAACACACCAGTGTATCGGCAACTATGGATTCCATGACTTTGGAGAGTATAGGAAGAAGGGATATTGGGAGGTAGTTGAAGTGATCAGTTCTGCTTCCACCTTTGTGAATCGGGGTTATTATTCCAGGCTTCCACATGGCGGGAGCCTGATTCTGGTCTAAGTAGCGCTGGAAAAACTGAGCTAAAGGTCCTGCCAGTTGGCTTACTGCTGATCCCAGTGTCTCTGAACGAATGGTGTCGACACCCGGCGAGCTGTGTTTGCGTAGAGATGTCAGCTTTTGAAATACAGCCTCTGCGGTAAAAGTGATGTGGGTCAGTTCTGGTGGAGAGACGACAAAGGTTGGAAGACCGCTTGGTGGCAAGACCCTCTGAAACTTGGGGGCATATTGCATCCGCAGCACGTTCGCTGCTTCCACAACCGTTCTTGTTGGGCCAACGGCCGTCCTGAGTGGAATAAATCCTTGCCTCACCTTTCGCAGGCTAATGATGTGCTTGTACAGCAGTCTGTGGTTAGCACTGAAGGCTTTTGCGATGTTTTGCTGATATGCGGCTGTCTTTTCTTAGCAGTTGGTTGCTGTGGGGTTTTCTTGGGTTACGTAGTTATCCCAGCAGCATGGCGAGTGTACAGAAGTACAAGCGCCATGTTGCATTGTGTACTGTCACCTATTTTTGAGTTCTACTCTTAACCAAAGAACCCGCCTTACACTTATTGTAAACACTTATTTCTAAAGCCTCTGCAATCATCTGACTGAATTTGGTGACAAACACGAGTCAGGCGACTTCTGGGGGGTCTTCGGGAAGGAACAACCAGGTTGTATCGCTGCCGAGCTGTGATAATCGACCTTAGCTTGTGATGGTTTGCACAGTCTCCTCGTTGTCATTCCGATCTTCCGCATAGCAAATGTAGTTGAAACTGTTAACTACGTGATCACTGCGAACCAACTGGCAGTCTAAAGCCAACACATCAATCATATGCTCCTCGTTGGTAAGCACAAGATCCAGCGCAGATGGACTGTTAGCTTTTCTGAACCGAGTGGGCAGTGACGTGATTGTAAAGAGGGACACAGGTTACGAGATCTTGTAGATCGGGTTTGAATTGTTCTTCGATCGTGGCAGGAGATTCTACACAATGTACGTTGAAATCACACATGATAGGTATGTGAGTGTGCTTTCGCTGTAAACTGCATTTTAAAGCAGCCGCTAGGTGGCAGTCGGTTTCGGGTGTACAGTTAGGGGGAGGTACACCAAGACAATGAGACGCGTCCCTGCCTTTTAACTGCAAGCGGCACCAAAGAGAGTCGGGTAACTGCGAGTCTGAACACACCACGGCTTCACACTGTACGTCGCTTCGGTGATACAGAATTACCTCTCCTCCATTTGCGAGCCTATCGTTCCGGATCAGCGACATACCCGGTAGCGTCCATCATTCTTGTGTGCAACCATGTCTCGGTGATACGTATGACATCATATGACCCGGAAGCTTGGCGATCTTTCAGTTCGTCCAGTTTATTAAAAAGACCCTGGGCATTCGCATACGAGAAGGCCAGTTTCTCGGTCTCTAGGAGCCCATAGAGGGCTAAACGGGCTAAGTGTGCAAGAATGCCGGCCGATGGGAGGTTGGCAGTTACTCGATTTTTTTGATGGGATAATGGTACCTCGTCTGAAACTTGATTCGGCCAAGGTGAGTCCCAATCTTCGTTTAGACCCACGTCAGATTCCAGTAAAGCAGCAGTCAAGTTACGCTTCCATACATTCATCGGTACGCTTGCTGCTTCAGGTGCTTTAATATTTGAAGTGTGCAAAGGTTTTTCACCTTCAACCGAAGCTCAGCAGGAAGATGTGATCAATGCAATTCCGACCTGAACGGGACCCAGTTTGCTCTTCACGTATGCTCTGTTCACATACCAGGCCGTGCCTCCTTAGAAGCGGAGTTGGAAACAACACTAATGAGACTAATCTCTCTGTGGTTGGCATAGTCAGTTCGGGTACCCTTTTTGAAGACGGCCACAACATCCGCTAAGCTCAAATCAGATGGGATAACTTCACTGACCCAGATCTCTTGGAAAAGAGAAGTTAACTCCTAAACAAGTGATGGGCCGCCATCTTTGAAAGGAGCCGGAGGGAGTTCATCTGGGCCAGGTGCTTTGTAGCGCTTTAAGAAATGAAGCTCGTGGGCAATCTCAGCTTCGGGTGGTGGTAAAGCTCCTACACACCAGGGAGCGCTCTGGGCCAAGTATAAGAATCCATTGGTGCTGCTGGCCAATAAGGCTGTTGCTCAAAATGCTCGATCCAACGCTCGAGTGGGCGTTGTTGACAGTGGATTGGCTCGTCATTGCTTTCGCATGAAGCCGCTTACAACCGGCCTTTCACCGTCAGTAGATCGGAAATTCCCTGCGGTGGTCACTTCCTCCATCTCAATGATCCGCTGCGTCCACCAGGCCTCACGATCTTCCCGGAGAAGCTGTTTGAGCTCAGCGTAAGTAGTCTTGTGTAGTGAATGGTATTTGACGCTAGCAGGAATTGCTCGACCGGCCTCGAGAAGTTAGAGGGATCTGCAGACATCGTGGTTGACAGGACTACTGATGAAGCCACAGACCAAAGTTCCAGAGTTGTACATGGCGCCACAGATGTGTGTCCAGTGTGTTTCAATGTCTGTGCATGAGGCAGTCTTGAGTCCTGAGGCAAAGGCATGCGGAAATGCGCAGAGAACGAAGTAAGGGGGCTAGGTAAGGGATATAAAGTAAGGGGAAGAGAGAATATGCAACGTTTTAATGGCTAAAATAGTGGGAACATTATTTGGGAAAACGATTGGGGCAGAAAGCTTAGCTACGTCAAACCATTTCGGACGACGTTGCTAGGGGCCACCAAAATGTAGCGCAAACTTGGCACACGCCAGCGCGTGCTCCGAAGTGAGATAGGTATTCCAGATTGATTTGCAATTCTGTATGCTACCATGCCAGCGATAGCTAATGGCGATGTGGTCAAATTGTGTTCACGTCTGGCCAGGTGATGGGGGTCTCCAGGTGGTGCGTTGGCGCCAGGATCCCAGAAAGTTAGCGCTCGACAGAAAGAGACCGTGATCAGCGCAAAACGGAAGTAGTCGATCGCCGTTGTCAGTTCTGTGAGTGCCATGCTCGTGTCGATCATCGAGATCACGTTCGTCAACTTCAAGTCAACCGACCTGCGCGCTCAGGTCTTCGGCGAGCAGTACGATGCCGGTACGGCGCTTTGTACGGAGAAGATCGGCCAGTTGACCATAGAACTCATCCTTAACTGGCTCCGGGCTGCAAACTGTGGGAGCGTACGCTGGGACAATGAATAGACAGAGTCTGCTGGCCTCGTGCCTGAACAGTTGCACTGAAGTTTCAAGTTGAATCGCAAATATTTGACTGTTAACAGGGATCCAGTCTAGCAGTGCGGCCTCAGCACGTGTGCTCAACGCAATCCCCAAGCCAGCATAATCAGTCGCTTCGGCGGTTGTGTCTCCAGATAGGCGCAAAGTGAAAATGTCAGTGGAATTCGCAGACGGTGAAACTAGTCGCAGCGTCGTGCTAGAGTTCTGTAAACGGGTCCCACTGAGACAGCAGATATCAATGTCCGTAGTTTATAGAGTGCGAGCATCAGCGTCCGAACATTGAAGGTACGCAACTTGAATTGGTAAGAGGGCGCTAGAAATGACTTGTCAAGACGACTTAGCGCATCTTCGGACCTAGACTCCCGGTCCGCATAGCGAGAACGTTCGCCCAAGACATCACGATGTTGTGAGCTCAAAAACGGAGGGCGCAGGCCAAGGATGGGAGCTGAACAAACGTGGAATAAAGTGACAAAGCAGTGGTGCGGTAAAAGGTGGTTTAGCAGATTCAGCCACCAGCACCTCGGCGGATGAGAGCAGTTCGAGAGAGGTAGAGCAGAGAGAGCGAGAGCAGGGAAAGAGCGAGCGAAGAAATATTGAGACGTGGATACATAGGTGGTGTGGGCAGTTCCCGGTTGTCCAGGCCCTCACTGTGGCCTTGTAAACCAAAAATGTCGCAGATCCAAGGCAATTATGGCTTTTGCAATAAGTGATTTCATTGCAGTAGCTATGCAAACTCGTTGCCGATATAAGTGCTAAGTTAAATGAAATAATCAACTACCTCGGGTTCCTCGCTACCTAGAGTCAAGAGATCATCTAGCGGCTGGTGGTCCGGCAACAACACTTTGCACTTTAAAGGTGCGAAGCGCATACCAAATAATGGGACCACTGTACAAAGGCAACACAGGGTTGAACGCTCCGCCCCAGCATCGTTAAAAAGCATGACTATATCGTCCGCATAATCAAGATCAACTAATCTTTCATCAGGCAGCACTTCAACGCCTGCATCGGGAGATTCCGCAAGGGAACACTTCATGATGCAGTCCACAACGAACCTGAACAAGAATGGGGAAATCGGACAAGCCTGACAAACGCTACTTGTTGGAAAACTATCCGACATGTCACCGTAGACCCTGACACGGCCTGTAGTGATAGAGTACAGAGCACGGAAAATGTTTACTTATTTCATGGAAACACATTTCTGCGCAAATATATCGAATACAATACATCGATAGGCTGAATCAAACGCATACTTGAAATCGAGAAACACAGTTATTGTCGATCTGTGGTATGCGTGGCGCTGCTCTAGCACTTGCCACAAAATGAATATATGGTACATACAGCGACGTCCTGGGCGGAAACCAGCCTGCTCTTCCCTAATCCGAGATTCCCGTTCCACAGTGAGGCGACGAACGATAGTTGACACCAGTAATTTTGTCACTGCTGGTGTTAGGCTAATACACCTGTGGTTAGAACAGTCTGTGTGACTGCCCTTCTTGTAAATTGCCACTATAATCGATTCGCTTCAGTTAGCCGGAAGGGTTTCCTCCTTCCGTACATGTTCGAACAGGGAGGTCAGTGTTTAGCAGAGGACCACACCTCCATCCTTAAATAGTGCAGGCGACAGGGAATCCGAGCCAGCAGCACGAAAACGATTAAGGGTTGGGACCGCGTTTCGGACCTCCGCCTCCGATGGAGCCTCTAAACAAACCGTCACGGTGCAATCTGCATCACCTGAATAAGAAGAGGTCTGGGAACAGGGGGCCAGCTGAGCTGTTCTTGAAAGTGTTCCGCCCAACGAGACATGCGGCGCCCCCCACTGTCTCTGAATATTTCACTGACGCCTGGTTTCCTAGGATCAGTGGTACGGATCAGCTAGAAGCGTTGGCGAGAGTTCCCTACTGTTCCCGCCTCCACCATTTCTTGAGCCCGACTGGTCCATCACGCTTCCTTGTCAGCACGTAAGCTCCGCTTTAGTTCGCGCCTAATGGCTCATCTGGTCACATTGTGCTCAGAGCCAGTCGCGAGGTTTCGCCTAGATTCCAGCGGGTTTACTGACCTCTCGGATATCCAGAGACTGGTGCGGTGACCATTGACAGTGCCACAAGCAGATGCCCCTGTGTCGTGAATGGCGACCGAGATCCTATTAAATTGATGCTCAGTGTCATTAGAACAAAACAGCGAAAGTTCGGTATGAAGTGGGTCTTGATAGCCTTGTCTGACCCAGGGCTGGGATAATTCCTCAACAGCCAATCAACGGACACACTTGGTGCGCCTCCCGCGAAAGTTAATGGAAAAGCGACAGCATACAAAGGCATGATCAGAGTCGATGCATGTACCCTAGAACGAGCGGCAACCCAGGGTGGAACCACGCCACCTGTAACTTATGGCAATGTGATCTATTAGGGTCCATCGCTGGTCAGCTACAGGAGGACGCCAAGTGACACTTCCGTGCCCATTGGGTCTAAAAGCAGTGCCCCATCGCAATGAGGCTGGACCTTACCGTGGTGCGATGTTTTGCGTGCCTCCGCGATCCATTGAGTTATGCTGGGTGGTGACTTTTGTACCTTCAGAGCCACTCATACCAGATTGGCCAATGGTTAGAAGCCAGACAAAATCAGCCTCCTGGTCATCCAGGTTGGGGGTTGAAATGAGGGTGGCTCCATATTCCTTAAAACGAACTCCTTGTAGTCCAACACCAAACCCGCTGCCTTGCAGTCAGGTTTTTGAAACAAAGATTTTGGTTGAGAACTCTAATCGTTCTCCTGTCTAGGCCTAAGCAACCGGACAGTATCCTGCCCACGCAATACAATGAATTTCCCTTCAAACAGTTTCTTGATGCTCTGTCCATCGCAGAGCATAATCAACGGTGCCCTATCTGCTGCATTGAGCAGCGTGGATAGGGGTTTGTGTGCTACTGCTTAAGCCTATCCATCTTCTTATTCCCCCTCTTACGTTTTTTAACTCACCGTCCCGTTCCAGCTTCACTTTTATCCCTCCTGTTTCAACCGCCTAATTCTTGACCCTACCCAACTTTGCTTTGATCGATTTTTACCTTTTACAGGCAGCACTTGCCCGAACATTAGACACCTTCTCGATCGATATCTGCCGTTTGTCTGACACCCGCCTGTAAGGCTTAAGCTCAATGCTCACATTGCAATCCAGTTCAGGTGACACTAGCAGCACTTTCTCATTGCGCCTATCCGGTGATGATGCAGCTTCGAGCACCGGCCAAGCCGGTGTTGGTATTGCGCTGAGTCCCCGGGCTGAAGCTGCTCTGGTTGACTGGATTCCAATCAGTAGCCGGTTGTGTGCGGTCCGATTGGCTGGTTCGTTCAAGGCTTCGAAGCTGCACAGAACTAACAGGTGTCTATTTGTCATAACCGCCTATGCAACCATAAACCCTAGCGATGATTCGGTAAAAGACGACTTCCATCGCCAATTGAACGAGCTCCTTCGCCACAGAAGAACCTCGGACATTGTTGTACTGGCTGGGGATCTGAACACTCAAGTTGGAAAAGTATGCATTGATGAACTGCATTTGGGCGACCAACATGGTGTAGACTCGCGTAGTGATAACCGTGAGCGGTTACTTCATTTATGTGAAGATGCTCGCCCATTTCTTGCGAGCACTAATTTCCGACACAGCACCCGCCGGAGCGTGACTTGGCACCCACCAGCCTCGAACCAGCTATAGACGCAAATCGATCACATTGCGATAAATTACCGATGGAGAGCCTGCGTCCGGAACTGTCGCTCGATTTGGAGCAAATGTATGGACACCAACCATGCACTTGTATGTGCTGACCTGCGAATGAGCTTTAGCGGACGCCCGCGACGACGTTGTGAGCGCATTGACACCAGCCAATTGGCGAAGTCAGCTGTTCTTAACGCCTATCAAAGTACGCTATCATGCGATCTGTGTAAGCGCTCCGTGGATGCAATAGAAGCTCCCTAGTCTCATATTCACCAGTCATTATTACCAGCAGGCAAATCCTCATGTGGTAAGTCTAATCGCCAACATAGACATTGGGTCTCTTCGCAGTCACTGGAACTTATCGATGCTCACCGGCATATTCCGTCTGAAAGCGAACACAACGAAATTCGCAAAGAGCTACGGGCAAAACTCCGTGCTAACCTGAAGAGAGACCGCGAATCCTGGTGGTCTCATCGTGCGTCAGAGATGGAAATGGCCGCTGCCCTTGGTAACCATCGTAAATTATTCCGGCTGATACGGGAAACGGGCAGCAGAAGACCTGATGTTAGTGAAACTATACGTGACGAGAGTGGACAGCCTATCTACAACTTCTCAAAACGCTTGGAGCGTTGGGCTGAGCACTTTGAAAGGCAATTTATTCAGTTGGAATTGTTAGATTTCTCGCCGGCCACTGATCGCCCCAATTCCTGGGCTGTCCCTTTGGATCCACCCTCTCGCTCAGAAGTCGAACGTGAGATCGGACTGTTGAAGTGAAATAAAGTCGTGGGACCAGACGACCTACTTCCAGCCCTCTTCAAATTCGGGGGACCTGCGCATGTGGATGATTTATACGAGTTACTAGTGAAACTGTGGGAGCAGGAAACTGTTCCGACCTACTGGAGCCGCTCCGTCATAGTCCCAATTTTCAAGGGAGGCTCACGATCGGAATGCGGCAACCATAGAGGAATTAGTCTGATCTCCATCGCCACCAAATTGCTTGCCTCTGTCATCCTTCACAGACTGAGTGGCACTTGTTAAAACCATATTCGTGAAGAGGAAGCCAGGTTTCGTCCAGGTCATGGTTGCATTGACCACATTTTCACTTTGCGTCAGTTGTTGAAGCACTGTCGCATATACTGGCGACGCACCGTTGTCGTGTTCCTCGATATCGAAAGTGCAATCGATTAGGTGAATAGACGTGCCCTTTTGGACTGTCTACTCAGGAAAGGTGTACTTGAGAAATATGTAAATATAATCCCGGCATTATACGCACGTAGCTCAGGCAGAGTGAGGGCTTACGGCAAGCTGTCGTCGCCCTTTAATATCTCCAGCGGTGTGAGACAAGGAGGCCCGCTGTCACCTTTCCTACTCTACTTCACTAATGACGAAGTACTGGAAATCGCGTTCACAGGACACGATTTAGAAGGCATGGGTTTGCTCTCAGGAGACCGACTACTGGACTTGGAATACGCTGACGATAGTGCCCTAATCTGTGACAGCTCCCAGACATGCCAAGCGGCACTGGACAGATTAGCACTGGCTGTCAGCCGCTTCGGGCTTTGCTTTGCACCATCGAGGTGCGGAGCGTTCATCCAAGATTGGCCTGGACCGCCTCGTTCGCTGACCCTTGGTGGGGATCAGCCAGAAGTCCTTCAAAAATTCAACTACCTGGGGAGTTATATCAGCGCCCGTAGGATTGAAGATGAAATCCCGAATCCTATAACAAAAGCTCGAAATGCTTTTGCTAATCTTCGCCAATTATGGCGCCGACGCGACATAACTCTTGCCCTGAAGGGTAGAGTCTACAATGCAGCGGCACGTTAGACCCTACTGTACGGTTGTGAAACCTGGCCCCAGAGATCAGCGGACATAAAGAGCCTAGTTAGGTTCGACCACCGGTGCATACGCAATTTAGCTCACATCTGGTGGGAACACCGAGTAAGCAACGAGCGTGCATGACGCCTAGTTTACAGGGAAAAGAAAGTAAACGCTCGGCCCCCAATAAGAAATGCTCACTTGTACCTATTTGCCTCATTCCCTGTACTCGCAACCGCAATGACCGGCAAGGACAAAAATATCGGATTAGAAAACTGCTCAAGAGCAGGTGAAGTTCACGATACAACTCGTCCGAGAACGAAGCACAACCAGTCATCAAAAGCAGCAGCAGGACAACAGTCAGTTGAACTGATGTTCCGCTGCTTCGCTACTAAGAAACAGTTAGTGCTCCCCACACAGTTACAAAAGACGCTCGCCGTTATCCGTACAGCCGGAGTAAAGCCCATAATTACCACCTAGCAAAGCTTCTGAATAGCCCACGTGATCTACTTGTGCAATCATATCCCCTGCAAGTATTATGATGTCTGAACTGGTATCACTGCGTAGTAGCGTGTTCAGTTCGTGGTACTATGTGTCCTTGGCAGCATCAGAACTGTAGTCGGTGGGAGCATAGGCGGAAACTGCAAACAAACAGAGTCTTGTTACTATTTCGTCAATCAACCTTGGTCGACGTCGTCAAACGGGCTGCACACAGACGGCTGTTCACCGAAATCCAGTCAACCAACGATGACAGCCTTGGAGCTGAGCACCATACCCCAAGCTTGACCAAAGGTTGCCGAGTAACCAATAGCGAAAGGACAAGCCGGGCGTAGTTAATTCATCAATGCCATGAGAGTCATTGATCCAAGTTGCGAATACGTAACACACGTTAATACCCAGTGTGTCCAACGTGTGTGCGAGTGCAGTCTATTGACCTATTTGTCTTAGAATGCGAACGTTGTACACCGTATAAGGAATTGTTACTGAAAGGCGTCCAGTGAGTGGTGCGGAAATGTAGCTACAGATGGTTCGACTCCAGTGGCATTACGGTTGCTGTCAATTAAGATATGAACTATAGAAGGCAGGTTAGTAATGGAGATGGAGAAAGGAGTAAAAGGAACAGGTGGAAATGGAAGAAGGGAAGCGCCAGCAATAGCATGTTTTCGCTTATCCGCGCTGCTGTATGCAGCAGATAAGGCGACCCTTGATAAGCTGTGCGACGGCCGATACAGGATGTAGTTAACATTTGAGGAAATTGTTATGGTTGTATGTGGGCTGAGATACTGCCAGGGTGCTCAGACTTAGACAGGAGGACGATTAGGGTCCTCAACCAAAACCGTTGGCTTAAAAACCTGTCTGCAAGGCAGCAAGGTGGTGACAATGACTAGCTTTACAGAAATGTACGCATCGCACTTCAAACCCTCAACCTAGAGGACCAGCAGAATGAGTTTGTCTGACCTCTAACCATTGACCAACTTAATAGAAGTATCTCACAATGGGCCCGGAGGCACCACCCAGTATAGCTCAATGGGTCAAAGAGGTACGCAAACCGTCGCACCAGGTTAAGGTCCAGTCTGGTTGCAACAGCCGGGTCGTAACTGCAGTCAGTTGAAGAGTAAGCAAAGATCACAAACAAGTTGCGTCTCTCGTCTCAGTATCTGTTGATCCTTTATAATCCGTGAAGCTGAACGGCACACAGTCGGCTGTTAAATGGGAACCAGTCTGGCAGTGCGACCTCGGCTTTGCTGCTCAGCACTACACCAAGACCAGCCAAGCCTGCCACAGCTGCTTCTGTAATCAGATAGACGCATATGAAATATGGTCACGTGGTCGGTGTGAGACCTTAACTCAATCACAGAACTGGGATCTTGCAAACGCGTTTCAGAAAGACAGCAAACATCCGTGACGTGGGATTCCAAGGTGCGCACCCGATTTGTATGAGCGTACGTACATGAAAGCATGTCAGACGGAACGAGGCCGAAGGAGGGCCCCTGGGAGAGCTATATGATCATCGATGAAACCATCGGGAGTAGAATGATGAAACCAAGAAACAGCTAGTAACGTATTGGTAACAAATAAACAGGTAGCGTGTGAATACATGTGAACAGCGGAAGCGGAGGCAGCCGAGCGTGATACATCAGATGAAAGATGCACGGCTTTGTCAGTGAGCATGATGCTACCGTCCCCTGAAGCCTAGGTTGACTTACGGGACGCCAACCCAAGGCTTTGCTTAAACAGCCTGATCGCAAGGCAGCGCGGCGAATTCATGGAATCGCGACCACTGGGAGTCAGTGACGGAATATTCGGTTCAAACTTTTGTTAAGTCGGTTATCAAAAAGGGGCTCAATCCTGCTTATGATATCAGCACACTTACTGGAGAACAATGAAGCACCGAGGTGAAGCATGGAACAGTGACTATATTTAAAGGCGAATCACATCCGCCACGTCGCATTGTTGCGAAACAGACATTCGTGGCTTTTAAAGACAGAACGTTTGCCAGGCGAAAGGCCACCACAACGTGGAGCGTGAAAACACAATACACCCTCTGACAAAGCTAAGGAAAGAATTGGGTAGAGTGAAAAAGGAGACCACATTAACATATAAATCGGGAGTGTCGTGGGTGGAAGAAGTACAGGTTGCTGCACCAGGCGGGAAGCGGCCGGGAATTGACTGGGGCTAGTCTGGAGTATAACATACAGATTGGTAGGTAGTTATCTCAGGGTAGGTGACGATGCAGTTCGGCAAGATGAGGATCCAGGCGAGTCTTGAAATCGGCTACAGTAGACATCGAGAGTAATTCGTCAGGGATGGCGTTCCACGGTTCGCAGACTCGCAAAGTGAAGATGTGTCGCCTGCAAGTAAGTCAGCTGTGCTGACTTGTGAGTCGGAGTGGGGGACCACGAAGATGGGAGCATGAGTAGTGCGGTCTGAGTAAGTCGCGTCAGGTGTGTCTAGCGTTAGAAAGGATTAGAAACGCACCGATCAAGTCGCCCTGAAGTCGTCGATATTTCAGTCAGAAGAGACCAAAGCGATAAAACCGTCGTGGATAATCTAAGTGTCTGAGACTTCGTACAACTTTCGTCGCCCGATGCTGTGGGTCTTCAAGCATACGCTGGTCTTTGAACAACCAGGGGCTCCAAGTCCATGGTGACGGGAGGATCGCGAAGCCTGGTGGACGCAAAGGTCATTGATATGGAGCATGCGGCCAGCTCGGGGATTTTCTGAAATCATCTTCACCTGCTCCGATCTACTGACGGTAAAAGGCCGACTGTAAGCGAAGTTTTGTGCGAAACCAATGGTGTACGAAGCCACCTTTAACGTCGACATGTACGCTGGGCTGAGCACTTTGGGCAGCAGCTCAATTGACATGAAGCACCGGTGACCCTATTCGGGAATCATTTTTGCTCCCTGTTGTGTAGACGCTTTACTACCTTCTGAGGCAGAGGTTGCTCATGAGCTTCGCCTCCTAATGTGCAAGCAAGCCCCTGTGCAAGACGAACATCCACCGGCTCGTTTCAAAGACGGAGGTCCATCACTTGTTCGGGAGCTAACTTCCCTTCTTCAAAAGGTTTGGACCACCGAAGCAATCCCGTCCGATTGCAGTCTAGCGGACCTCGTGCTCGTTTTCAAAAAGGTTGCCCGGACAGACTGCGCTAAACACTGATTGATTAGTCTCATCTTCGTTGTATTTAGAGTGCTCACCACCCTGCTTTCAAAAAGGATCAGACTAATGCGCGGACAAAACCCACGCGAACAGCAAGTTGGGTTCCGCTCTGGCCGGAGTTGTATCGAGCACATCTTTACACCTCTCTGCTGAGCTTAGAAGTGAAAGATCGGTGCGCCAGTAGTTCCGATAATACAGTGTCTTTTTCTTGACTGCGAGACAGTTAGCCCACAAAAACGAGACGATAAAATGGTTGCTTTGACCAAATGGTTAGAAAAAGTTGGGCTAGAGACATCAGACGATGCTGGCGTGAACACTAAATGGAGAATGTGTGGCGACTAACCCGGTAGGATTCGAGTACGCACCTGAACGTACTGAAACAAATCTGCCTCTGGGACGGATTCGAGTAAAACTGCATCGAATGAGTCGGGAGGGAGATCACGGTGAGCAAGGAAATCGTCTATTATCAGACGGTCCTTATCTCTTACATATTTTAACGAATTTAACAAATAGGAATCTGATCCCAACGGAGAGTTCTATACAATGTTTACGATGAGCGATTTGCATTCATCGTGAACTCGACATCAAAGTACTTCGCAGCTCGCGTTATGGTCCACGGCAGCTTCCACAATATTGACCTTGAGGTCAACTTTCCAGTAAAGGATGACGCACCACTAGATGGGATTTCAGTACGGTCAGTTCGAGCAAGATGATATCCTCCGATGCTCACCTCCGGGTCTGGAATATCGGAGGACAGCAGGGTCTCTGTGAAAGCCATCAGTGGTGTTCTGCAGAGTGGTGTTCTGCAATAAAGAGGTGGATCTTATCTAGCTTGTTTCTTAGGATGCGAACATTCGCGCATACCAGGTTGAGGCCAACCTTTGGCTTTAATGACCTGGAATGACAAATATCGGTCTCCAGTGAGTTCTCGTGATCCACTAGACTATCTGAAAATCCACAACATGGTCAGTTGCTTTTATCTGCGATTAGGAAATTCTTCAACACATTTCTTCATTTTAACTCAGTCTTCTGGGGAGAGGCCCCTTAGAACGTAGAAAGTTTCCCCATTTAGTCGAAAAGTTCGTCGGAGAATGTGAGTACATTCATCATTACTCTGACACAATTTTTAAAGGACGGACCTTAGAGTGATCATCCTGCTTCTTACCAAGAGGAACAGCGGAAACGAGATGTATGCCATATTCACTAGCGTCAAACGTAAGCGAAAGCACTCGTTTCAGGAAGATTGTATCATTCAGTATCCTCTCAGCAGAGGTTTCTTAATTGGATTCAGTGGCGTCCATAATGATAAATAAAGATCGCGAGAGGGTGGCCCAGTTTCATCAGCAAGCTGTGATTTTGTGTGAAGTTGAATTTATTCGATGGCTTTCTCCAGGTGGTTGACACGGTCGAGGAGTTTCAGCTTGGGATGTGACGAGTTTGGGCTTTGTTTGGCCTTCGTGGCTTTCGTTGTTTGTACGTTAGTATTCATAGACAGACGAGTGAGTTGTATTGTCGCTAACTACAGATGCGTAGGACTACTTTTCCTGAACAGTATTGCATGCACCAGTCGTAATCGGATTAGAACAGGCAGCAGAGAAACTATGTTGAGTGTCCATATGAGCCGCTGGACCAGCACCAAAGGGGGATGAGAGACATTCGTGAGCTTTGCGTATTTGTGCGGTGTTAAGCTCAGAACTGTGTGGGCTCAGTGGAGGTAGTCCATTCAAGAGACGTCTGCAATTTGATACAATTAAACAAGAGCCGCAAACAAAACTGATTACTGGGGGTTCGTAAAGATCGACATGATGTTAGCACAGGTCATATGCAGTCTATCATCACAGTTCGAGAACTGAACGGTCTTCGAGCGAGAAGTGACTCCTTTTGCACAGCTATGACTGGACTAGTCCTGATACTTTGATGTCAAGATATTAAAGTTCAAATATTCAACAAGCAACTCTCCGAAGAAACGATATCTAATAGCATCTCTTCACTAGAAATACCAACACGAAAAATTTGATATGATATAGGACCTCACAAAATCCAGATGTTTGATAACCCCAAATTATCTTTCCATGTTCACTTATATTGTGGAAATGTTAACCGCCTGTACGGCCATAGATTTATCCAGTGGTTCACCAACTGGTTGTGCGAACATCTCCACACCTCTAAACATGATTGGCCCTCTCTCAATAAGTCTCCATTATAACATACGACCCATGCCTTTGGTTTGCTGTCACATTGCTGTACAATATTGAGCAATGCGTGTGTTGTCCACCTGACTTGCCTCTTGGGTGAATGTGTGTGCTCCACACTTCACTCTCTTCATTGGGGTAGTCGGTCGGTGGCCGAGTGGTCTGCACGTTTGCTTTGCAACCATAAGGTCACCGGTTCGAATCCGCGTAGGGGTGGGCGTCCTCGCGGTATACTCAGCCCGCGTGCGACTTGTGGTGGTCGCGCGGCAGCGAAGCGCCGTTACGGCGTACAGCTGACACATTATTATTTATTATTATTATCTCTTCATTGGGGTGTAGAGAGCAGAAGGAAGATCCTGTTATCTCCATCACTTCCCACCACTGTGCGGGGGCCTCAATACATTGAGAAACGCGATTCCACAGGGGGCGTTGCAGTTGCGTAGAAAACAGAAAGAACCTACCATACTCATCCGATGGAAATCCAACAGTCGTGAAAATTTTTCCTGTGTGTGCATCGAGGACTTGCAGTGGCAACAAGTTCCAGCCGTTTTCCACAAGAGTAGACAGAGCAAATTTGGTAATTACTCGAAGCCTCCGTGGCTTCCTCAGAACGGGCTGGTTCACTGACAGCCGAGACGATCAGCATCTTCGGAAGGTCCTGTGTACAATCGTCAGACGACTTTACCACTGTCAAAGACGGCATCATTTTCGATGCCATGGCAACTAATTCTCTGGGTTTAGCAGAGGGCTATTGGTACATCCGCACCCCATTTTTCTTCACTTTGATCGGCTCATGAGGATAGCCAGCAATGCTACCTGGATTGACCGGTAGGATGTGCGACTTCATAACCGAGTGACAAACTCCAGTGGATGGATCGTCAGCAATGTTGCCGTCCATTGCAGTGTCTTCAATCGAAATATTCAGGGATTTTAAAATCAAACCCATTTTCGTATGGAGCGACGCAATAGAATCAGAATCAATTTATTAGGAGAATAAGATAGGAATCTATGTGATCTCCATCATAAGTAAAGCAAAAATGACCCATGCCGAATATGGGTCTGTGTGAATGCACATCAATAGTCATTTAGTAATAAGCAAACAAAATACCGATATATAAGCACAAAGAAAGCACTATGTGTCTTGGTCTTTTAGGGTTGCTAGTATAGCCATGACACAACCACGCGACGAAAGGTCAAACATGGCGTCTGCATCGAAACACAAGTCTGAAAAATGTTTGTCAATGCTTCGTTTGAAACACTGCACTGAAGCAGAAAGAACAACGGAACTGGGCAACCAGTTCCAGAAATGTATCACACGTCGCGCGAAACAGTGATTATGAGTGACATTGTCCATACGTGGAACTTCCAGCTTGTAAGAATGTCCTCGGGTAGTAGGTGCATCCACAACACAGAACATATGTCTCAGGTGAGGAAAATGTCTCAAGTGAAGGATTCTAAACGTTGTAATGAGGTCAATTCGTAATCTCCTGTATACTAGTGTATGGAGACGTAACTTGTGGCACCTCTGATGGTGAGATAAGCCTCGGAGCGTGGGGATCAGGCGGGTGACTAGGTGCTGGACTTTTCCCAGTTTTCTCATCTCACCTTTTGTACTTGGATAATAGGCCGGTGCCCCGTACTCTAAAAGTGGGCGCACCATGGAGACGTATAGCCTGACAGCAATTTCCTCCGACCAAACGTGGAAGGTCCGCTTTAATGACCAAAACATGCGAAGGCTGGAACAGTAGACCTTGTGCGTATTGTCTGACGATTTTAAGTCCCATCGGGACAGTACTCCTAGATCTCTAACCGTCGCAGCCGAGCACAGTAGACGTCCACCGACACTGTAAGTTCTGTCCCGACAGCACTTGCCAATGCGGAGCAATTCGGACTTTTCAGCATTCAGTGGAAGGCAGTTTGTTGATGCCCATGAGGAGATTGTATCGAGATCACTTTGCAGTATATCTTCACGGGTTTCACGGGTTTGCGCAGAACGAGTAAGCGTAGCTTTTCGGTGGTTCTGCCTCGGGATCTTACGGCAAGGTCCTGATCTCGTCGGTAGGTACCAGATGTGGTTCTCGACGCAGTAGTGGTGTTCAGCACAAGAATTCAGCGAGTTGACTGTGGGAACGTGGGTACCTGGAACAAGAGAGTGGTGTAGGTAAATTCGGCAAAGTCGGATAGAAGCAAAATGATGGAAGCGCCGCGTGTTAGCTTGGCAAATGGCCAGATCTTAGCAACGTTGAAGACCAGCGACGTAAGAGCCAAGCGTCTAGGCGCTGTTTGAAGGCCTCCGTATTGGGCGCTGAGACAACAGCTTCGGGGAGGGCGTTCCAAGCGAAGGCAGTACGCACACTGAAACTGTTTCTTCGGCACAGAAGGCGACTGCTACGAGTCATCAGTTTGAGTGAGTGCCCTCGAAGATGATCTGTACGGGCGCGGACCAGCAATCCTGCGTTTGGGTGTCTGTTATTAGTCAGGACGGAATAAGCTAAGATAAGGTCGCCACGAAGCCTGCGATATTTCAACGGGAAGAGGTTAAGGGCCGCCAGACGCTCCTCATACGAGAAGTGGGATAGTCCGTCCACTCTCTTAGTGGCTCTGCGCTGTACAGTTTCCAGCATGGCCTCGTCCTTCTTCAGGTACGGCGGCTGGACAAGTATGTTGTACTCCAGCAGCGGACGTACTAAAGTGCTATAGAGACGGACAAATGTCTCTCTAGGGAAAGACCCTAGTGCACGTCCAAGGAGGGCCAGGCGAACGCTAGCCTTTCGCGCCAGTGTAGCTACATTGGCGCTCGGGCTCAGGTCGGCGGATATTATGGTCCCCAGGTCGCGTTCCTGGGATGTGGCTTTAAGATGCACACCGCCGATATTGTACGGATTAGCCACACCTTGCCCAATGTGCATGACTTTGCACTTGTCGATGTTAAACGGGAGCGAATTTTTCGAGGCCCAAGAATAAGCAGCATCGATGTCTGTCTGGAGAAGTGCCTGATCACTTGGCCTGCGGATAGGTCGCCATATCTTAGCGTCGTCCGCATAAAGCAGTATGTGGCTGCTGATACAGGATGGGAGGTCGTTGATGAACAAATTGAACAGCAGGGGCCCGAGGATGGATCCCTGGGGCACCCCGGTCGTTGCAGCCAGAGCGCTGGAGAGTGCGCCGTTTACACGAACTCGGTAGGTGCGGCCAGACAGGTAGGTACTTAGCCAGCAGATTGTTTGCTGGTCGATCCCCAAACTCGGCAGTTTACTCAACAGCAGTGCGTGATTGACCCGGTCGAATGCTTTTGAGAAATCCACGTAAACCACGTCAGTAGGAGTATGATTGTCTGCCTCTGCAGTCCAGGAATCAAGGGCTGCGAGAAGATTCGTGGTGCACGAGTGAGCCCTGCGGAACCCGTGCTGTTCCGGGGCTATTAAGGACAGACTTTCTAAATGGCAGCGCAAGAAATCGTCTACGATACTCTCCATTACTTTGGAGGCAGTGGAAAGCAGTGCTATCGGGCGGTAATTAGAGGGGTTTGTCCTGTCACCACCCTTGTATATCGGCGTTATGACCCCTTGCTTCCAAGCGTTCGGGTATTCGGCACTGGTGTAGGAGCGGCTGTACAGTAAGGCAAGCGGCTCGGCCAGTACAGTGGCGCACTCACGTAGAAAAATGGGAGGGATCCCATCCAAACCCGGCGATTTGTCTGTCCTTAATTTTTTTAATTTCTCCAGGACTTTCTCTGATGTAAACTGCACGGGATGTCTGGCAGTGACGGGGGTAAAGTTAGCGCCTTCCGTTGTACTGCTTGCGAAGGTGCCGAAAACGGACTCGTACTGAGTCTTCAGCAATTCCGCAGCTTCTTTGTCCGACGTTGTGGTATGGCCTACGGGTCCGAGCAGGCTGCCAACGGCAGCGCGCGATTTAGTGAGAGACGCTATATGCTTAAAGAAGACCTTGGGGTTATCGGTGAAGCTTTTAGCAAGAGAGAGCTGGTACGCTTTTCTGTCCTGGCGAACAGCTGCTATACAGGAATTTCGCACTCTACAGTATTGTGCTCGCGAATCAGAGTCGCCAAAAAGTAAGAATCTGTCCCAGAGGGCTTTCTTCTCCCTGATCAGCCTAAGCGTAGCAGGCTGAAGTTGCCTGTGGCATTTCGGCGCATAAGCGCGCACTGTGGGGACGTGTGCCCTAATTGCGTCGTGGATGTGAGCGGCGATGTAGTTCCAGTGGTCGTCGACTGTGGGGGTTTGTGCTGCCAGGGACCAGTCCACTCGTGAGAGGAAATCTTTGATGGCGTCATAGTCCGCTCGACGAAAGTTAAGCCTGATGGGCAGTGCTTTAGCGTTGAGCGTGACGTTCGCCACCACACGAAAACTGATAACTACATGATCGCTTGCACCAACTGGGGCGCTCAAATTAACGTTGTCAATTAGATGTGGCTCGTTGGTGAGCAGCAAGTCGAGTTTCGAGGGGTTTTGACCGTCTCGCCACCGAGTGTACTGCTGTACGTGTTCGGTTAGGCCATGTTCTAGAACACTGGCAAGAAACTCAAGGCTGTGCTGACTGCGAGCTTGGCCAGAGGTAAAATCTATCTCCGGGAAATTAAAGTCACCTGCGACGAGTAGGGGGGCACCCAAATCTGAAGTAGCTGCTCGGAGGGCGGCGTTCCAGCACCGCAGCCATTCTGGCGCAGCTGAGGGAGGGCGGTAAACCACTCCAAGGGTGAGACTGGTGGAACCAGAGCCGCGGACGCGAATCCAGAGGGATTCGGGAAGAGATAGTAGTTCCGGAGATTTGAGAGGGATGCATGTGAGGCGGTCTGATACATACACAGCTACGCCGCCGCCTTTGCCGCTTTCACGATCGTTTCGAAAGAACACGTATCCCGGGATAGCTACCTCGGCGTCCACAACGTCTGGGCAGAACCAGGTTTCGGTTATACATATAACTTTAGCTTGCGTGTCCAGCGCAAGGGAAGAGAGTTCGGACACCTTGTTCCGTAGCGATAAAGCGTTGGTGTACAAGCAGTTCCACGTGCTAACATGAACTGCTGGCGGGCAGTGGATTGAAGGCATAGATGGTAGGGTAGTTCCAGTGTGGTTTACGCCGACCCCACAGGGGCCGGCGCCTATTCGTTTTTTGTTATATCCACAAGTCGCGTAATAGGTAGTGATGGCGTGGCTCGACTGAATGGCGTGGAATTACGTCCCTGAATTTGCCTGCGCTCCTCCCGCGGTTTGTCTGGATGCATCCTGACTTCGTACGGAAAGTTTCCACGTAGCTCGTACCACCGTTGTAGTACAGTCTGGCGCATCTCAGGAGTGAAAAGAATGACCCTGAGCAGTTTAGGCGCCTGTATCTGCGAGAGGTGAGCTGGCCTCGGCAGCCGGTGAACAGACCACGCCCCACAGTTGTCCACTGATAGGTTAAGCTGCGACCGAATATAGCACCACTGCCGAACATCGTGGCGGGATGATTCAACCGGGTCGGCAGTGTGGAGTTCTGGGACTCCGTGTATAATTATACTGCAAGCTCTATCGTGGTTGGCGCACGTGCTGTTGATACGCGCCTCTCTTCTTGCCTCCCTCACAACCCAGGGAAAGTCTGGCTGGGCGCGAATCTTTGTGTTCAGTTTATTCAAGCAAGCCGATGCCAAGAGCGTTTCCTCGACGTCATCAGCACTTTCCAGTGTGACGCGTAACGGCCTTGGGCGTTTGTCACCTGGTGAGCGGGGTGCGCGTAGACGGCAGAGAGAGGGCGAGGAGGTAGGCGGCAGTCGATATTTCCCTCCAAACTTTCAAATCATCTGCGAACAGCGCGCAAGTAGATGTCAAACGTCCTGGTAAGTCGTTGATATGAAACAGAAAAAGCGGCGAGTTTAGCTATCGCCAACTCAACATCTGCCAACCTAGAAGTAAGCGCTGAAAGTATAGCACCGGCGATAGCCGGGCACGTCGATCTTTGAGCGCAACATTCAGCACAGCTGAAAAAAAGTGAACGCTTGATGATCGGAGAGTCCTATCCGCCACTTGGAACTAAGGTTTTTTTTCGGCAGTGTGATTCCGGTACACACGGTTGTAGGTTGATTCTCCTATGTCTTCGACAATTTATCATACATTCTCCCACTTCTTTCTTTTTTCCGATACATACGGTGGACTTCCATAAACCATTTTATATTTTGTTTCCTTTTTAACAACACGGTTAGATTTTAACTTTCCACTTTTATTCAACTTCGCAATTAGGCGTGGTACAGATCAGTTTTTGGATTTTTGAAGGTACTGACCTTTTTACAAACACGTTGCGTAAGTATCCAAAGAAGCCATACTTTTTGAGAGCGCAAAAACAGAATGTCCTGATGAACAACAGCCCGCTTTCAAAATCGCGCCATTGGCGGATAGAACGGTCCACTTGATGATAGCGTTGTGTACTGGTCAGCTTGTAGGCCGGTACAGCTTTCGTGATACCAGCGACAGCAGACGTCACACTGCATACCGCCAGGTAAACCTGTTACTGGCTCTGAACAGTTAACCTGTCCGCAGGCTGCAGTAGACTCATCAAACGAGGACCCCATAGGTCCATCCGTCTCGGTGTTAAGCCAGACAGTGTAATATGTTCCGTAGCGCAGGTTCGTGGTACCGACAAGGACTGCGAACTGTAAGCGAATATTAAGCGAAGCTGAACACCCGAACTGTAAACGCATATACGACGACGATGCTCCGATGTGGCGAATACCAGAAAGAACGAACGGAGCGGAAACACGTGTATTCGGCGACAAGACAGGAGCAAGTGTTTTTCGGTACAAGCGTATATAAAACAAGTAGCTTTGGCAAAGGTAGACGCAGTGATGGTTTTACCGTTCGCTTCGCCGTGAATATGATACACACCGAGATAAGAAAGGTATAAAACGAGCACTGAAAATAACGTATGGTTTAAACGAACCAGTGTGCTTTCATTTGCGTTACAACAGCCATGTTCATGTGAAAAACAGAGTAGAATTACAACACGTATACAACAGAAAAACGACCGCAATAAAAACGCAAAAGCAGGGTGCAAAACGGAAGTAAAACTGAGTACAACCGGAAAAATTACCAGAAAATCCAGTTCCTGCAGGGCTGCTGTACTATAGGGACACTGACAGAATTCCATAGATGGCTAGTGGCCTATTCAGCGGTCGACGTTCGAGTGTCCCATTTAGGAGGGTTTTGGTCATCCGTAAAAAAATGACTAAATGTGAAGAAATCTGTACGTCTTTTTTAAATCGCTGGACTTTGTACGATATGTAGTGTATGATTCCCCGTGGGCTCTAGTAATCACGTTTGCCTATTATTCGAGTGCGCCTTAATTCGGGGACGTGAAGAGTGCATTGTTAGAAGGCCAAATACCTGGCGCTGATTTTCAACCCATCAGGGACAAGGTTTCACATCAACCCTGTATCGTTTCAGAAGATTATACCGTCCAGGTCGCTTGGGACAAGTTCAAATCCTTTCCTTGAGAGCTTTCCCTCCCCACATTCCAATCTCAGCGAGGAATAAAGTGGGGGCAAAGCCCCACTGGTGTGACTCTGAGGCGCGCGGGATGCTCAGTAGGCGATCCAGGTGTTGGAGGACTTACGTATCAGCTCCCTCAGAAAGTACCAATCATCACTACCGAGGCGTGCGAAGTGTATGTAAACAGCATCTGCGGGTCGCACGCTTGAGGTATGAACTAACGCTGGCTCGGACCACATCAACAAATCCGGAACGGTTCGTTGGGTATGTCAAACGGAGATGCAGTGCAAATTCGTCTATCACTGTGCTGTTTGGACCAGACGGCACTGAAGTATCAACCGATCAAGTCAAAGCCTGCTCACTTGCGGAACAGTATGCTAGGTCGTTTGTTCATAAATCTCCGTTACCTAATATCAGATTGCAGGCAAAGACACCAGTAGATTCCTTTATAATGAAAGTTTCCATCGCGCAAGCTCAGGTACTCAAGCTCCTGCGTGACCTGCATCCCATTAAAGCTGCCGGGATAGATGCCCTTCATCCCAAGCTTTTGTACGAGCTGGCTGGATTTCCGTGTAAACCGATTAAATGTACCTTTGGAAGTCTCTTCGTAGCTGTTCACCACATGCTGACGGGAGAGATGCTATCGTGGGCCCTAGTTTCAAAAAGAGTGATAAGCACTTGCCTGAAATTCCTAGACCGGTTAGCGTAACAAGTGTACTAGTTAAAGTATTAGAGAAGCTGGTAAGACATGCTCTGGGGAAGCACTTAGCCAAGTACAGTTTGCTCAACCGTCTCAACCTGGGTTTCGTAGAGGACACTCCTGTTTGATTAACACGTTGGTAGCTCGAGAGTGCTGGGCTGAAGCTGTGAATCAAAGACAGGCGGTGGATGTTTTGTTCATCGACTTTTGTAAAGCCTTTGACGCCGTACCGCACTGCCGTCTTAGGTTTAAACTAGAATCCTACGGCATCTCAGGCCTAGTATTAAAGTGGATTTCCGCTTTCCTGGAAGGAAGGCAGATGAGCTTTCGAATGGGTTCCGGGCTGTCTTTCAGACAAGCCATCCTAAGTGGCATTCCTCAGGGATCGGTTCTCGGACCTCTGCTGTTTGCATTGTATGTAAGTGACCTCCCTGAGGTGCTTTAGGTACCATCCCCTATGTTTGCGAATGACTTAAGTTTTGGAATACAGTAAAAGATTCTGTTGGACCCACGGCTTTGCAGACAGCTCTGAACAAGCTTTGGAAGTGGTCAGAATTGTGGCAGCTGCCAGTCAATCTTGCAAAGTGTTCGGTCCTGCGCATAGGATCAAGCACTTTTACAACTCCTTACGTACTTGGCGGAAAAGTAGTGCGTCAAGTGACTGAACAAAATTACTTGGGTACCCCGCTATCCGCTTACTTCAAATCCAGCAAGAACTGGATGAATGCTACCCGCAAGGGTTTCCGAATGCTGTGGATGATCCGCAGGTCGTTCGGCATCATAAAAAATGAAACGTTTGTTACATTGTTCTTAACCTCTGTAAGGTCATACTTGGATTGCTGCGTGCAGGCCTGTCCTCCATGCTTGGTACACGACAAGATGACACTCGAACGAGTTCTGAAGGCTGGTACAAACTTGGTACAAGGATTGAGGAAGCTCTTGAAACCTGATAGGCTGCTCAATTTGCGGTTGCTTTTGCTGCACTATAGGTGCCTTCGAGGAGACCTGATTCTTACGTACCGTATATTGACCAACAAGTTTGGATCTGATCCAACAGCACTGTTCCATCCGGCTTAGATACCATCTCTTCGGGGTTTCGCTCTGAAGCTGCATAAACCCAGATCTGATCGCGTTAGAGCTGACTTACGTTTAGCACGCAGAGTCATCCAGCCATTGAACGCATTACCCAGCGAAGTAGTGCTACCTAAAGCGATGAAGAAGTTTGAACATTGACTCGGTTCGACGCCCTTGGGTTGCAGTTGCAGACATTTCCATTTGCTTCTTAAGTTCTACATCCACCTCCTTGGCTTCTTACACGTATTCCTATAACACACTTATCCACACATTCCTTCATGTGCTAAATTTATCATTATTGATTTTGTGTTTCCTTTATGTTAGCCTTTATTATTATTCACGTTGCCGGTACAGCGGGGATAGTTAGCGCAGGCCGCGTAGGCCTTCATTTGTTGAACGTGCTGCGATTCGTGTGCATCAATTTGGCTACCACGGTTTCAATTCTTTACTGCAAACTACATTATGGTTAAACGACGCATTGAATAACGAACACATGTTCCTGTATAAATTAAACTTCAACTTGAAATCGTACAGTTGTAGCGAGTAGCCTGTAGTGGGATCCCGGAGAGCGTTACGGAAAGGCAAAGCAAGTCGCAGGCAAACTTTTATTGGTTCGGTAAAAGATTCTCTAGCTATAAAATACATCGTTGACGCTCTAGCTAGGGGCACGGATGGTGCACAGCACACAGGGCAGTCGCGGACCGGGATTCTAACCAGCTTGTTATGGGCATGATGTGGTGAGGGTGGGATGGTACGCTAAGCTAAACGTTGGCTAGGTCGTTTCTTAATGTTGGAAGGTGTATATTGAACAGGTTCACGAGGATTTAGTATACGTGGTAATAAAAAACGTGAATTTTAGCACTGTGGTTGTTGTTCAAGTGGATAACCAAGTGCCGTTATGAATTGTGGCGCGTCATTGGAAGCTGTCGTCATGGTGGACGGTCTTGCTACGCTTACCCGTTTGGTGAGATTATATTCCTGAAAATTTGCTGGCATGGAGGAGGATGTGGAGAAATTTCCACAAATTGCTGCGTGTGGGCTTCGACTATTCGACCAGATGGGTTTCGTATTGTTGCCGTATCGCACGCTTTTTCCATGTACATGCGTTCCGAACAAATTTATCATTTGTATAGTCAGTTTCCAACCTCAAAAGCATATAGGGATTCCAAAGTTTATGTCTTTGTTTCATGAGCGATCATAGTGCTGTCGATCCAGGGAGATCTCTAGTGAAGAGCTTCCGTTTACACATGGGAACAATTTCAAGAACAACGGCTATTATTGAGTAAACAAGACACCAAGCATTATGGACGTCCAAGTGCCGGGGAAATCTCCAACCCCACTCGCGAGCTGCCACCTTCAACGGCTGGGATCAGCACGCCAGAAATCCCGGTGAAAGACAATGATTTGGAATGCTTAACCGTGTGGTCCAGTGAAGGGAAAGTAAGCAGTGGTCACACCTCCCGAGTGGTGGTAAAACGTTCAAGGCAGAATGTTCCGATTGTGCAGCCGAATGTACAAGATCGAGTATATGCGACCTCTTACCAAAGATGATGCAAGTAAGTGCCGCAACATGTTGAATCAACTTGCTTTCAAGAACAGCTTTTAGAAGCGTAGAATCAAAACCGTCAGGTGCATCATCAGAGAGCAGTACATCCCAAGCAATATTAGGGATATTAAATTCCCCCAATCATAAGCAATCCACATTTCCGCCATGCTTCTTTAGAGACTACAGTAAACGGTCACCAGAACTCAAGGGTGCTCTATAGAAAACACCGAAAAGGAACGATCGACGTCCATCGTGAATACGACACCAAAGCACTTCGGATCATCCATCACTTTCCAAGACAACATTAACTACATGGACATTCAGATTTTCCTTCCAGTAGCTTATAACTTCGCAACCCGAATTCAAACCAATGCGATCAACCAACCCGTAAGAGACTGTACCCAGCAATACGTACTTTGGGACCGGGCATTTCTGGGGACAACCATGTCTCCGTAAACGCCATAAGGTCCAGAAGTAGTATTTATGCAAGTGGCGCCACATCATCCAGTTTGTTACGCAACGTGCGTATGTTCGCAAGCAGTAGGTGCAATTCAGTTGTTGACGTTAATGTCCGGGAGAGACAAGAACTGGCTTCCAGTGAGTTCTGTGTATTTGTGAGGTACCGGAAAACACGCTCTTTCAGTATTTTACAACATTGGATATTATGGTTGTTTTAACCTTCAAAACGTCCACTTGTTTTACTGACTACACATCCCTTGACATAAAGCGTTTTGGCGAGAAACTTGCTGCACCGTTTCTGGCTCTGGTTCACTCGCTTCCTACTGTGGTAGCCTGCACAACATACGTTGGATTCTGTCGCTTTCAGCTTCTGTACTGTCCCCTATTTGACACGTCTTTTACGTGTCACTGATTACCGAGTAGTACCTCAGGTCCCACCCAACAATTGGTGACCCTGAGGTGACACGAACACGCAACCTTCTCTCTACAGCAACAGCAACCGCAGCAGGTTAACGATCGTCTACAAACTCAGCCACCGGGTACCCCGACTGCCACCACGTCAACCGTAGTTGCTAGACAATATCAGCAGCAACAGCAGTCTCCACAGCTTCTCGCTGCTCAGCAACAACAACAGCAGCAGCAGCAACAGGCCGGCATCCAGCCAGCTGCTATGCACATGACAGAGCAGCACCAGCAGCTCTTCTTTTCTCCACAGCATCCCATGGGGTTGCAAACAGGAGGCGCAGTTCCATGTTATCCTCAACACATTTACTTTGCTCAACTCCCACAGGCGTTCCTGGGACTGCCGGTGCAGCATATCATCTTCTCGTGGGCTGCCCTGCTTCGAACTTCACCAATCTGTTCTTTTCCGAACAACAACACGCAGCACCAACTCACATAATACTCTGCAACCGCTGCACCAGCTCAGCTCCAGTGAGCAGCGCAGGTACAACAGCTGCCAACCCCACAGCAACAAGCGCACCAGCACCAGCAGCTGCAGCAACACCAGTCACTGCAGCAACAGTTCCATCCACAACTTCAACTTCTGCAGCAGCAACAACCTCCGCATCCTTACGTCCAAAAATAGCACGCCGCAATTATATCAGCCAATTTAGCGCTTACGCAGACAGGCGGTATTCCAGCTCCCGGTACACCCACCCAATTCATAACGCTCACACCCGGCGCCCCACTCAAGGTGATGGCTGTCGGCCCCAACGGCCAGCTGATCCAAACAACTTGTCTGCCTCAGTACATGCTTGTCACTGGTGACAGCATCACTCAACAACCCGCCATGCAATCTCAAAGGGCAAACCCTGTTCCCGAGTCCACTGCACAACGGTGAGTGGTAATCCCGCAGCACCAGCAGCCGCAGCAAGCAAACAGCCAAACTGGTACTCCAACGGCAACGATTTTCTCCGGGAACGCTGTACCCCTGGCGCAATCCCCCTGGTACAGACAGCAGCTGGAGGCGACATAAACCAACGTATATTGTGCAGGCTACAACAATGGGAAGCAAATCAAACGGAGTCAGAAACGGTGCAGCAAGGTACTCACCAAATGGCTTTGTGTCAACGGATGTGCAGTCAGTAAAACAAGTGGATGTTTTGAAGGTTAAAACAACCGTAAAATCCAATGTTGCAAACTACTGAAGGAGCGTCTTTTCCGGTGCACTGCACATTTTCCAAAATACGCGAAAATCCTCAATACGCATATCGGTTTCACCTTTCGCACGGCGAGTTTTCAATTCATGGACTGCAAGCTATTTTTAACGCGGTCCTCCGGGGACAGATCATGTAGCAAGTGAAACGGCTCCCCTTTGAGGCGCGAGGTCCACAGAAGGATCCGACGGCAATCATCTTCGCAACTGGTATGCAACTTTAAGGTGGAAGCTTTATCTTTTCTGCCAACACGAAAGGCAGAAAGATTATTGAGCCCCGGTCCCCTTCATCGAAAAGAAAGGAGACCATACATTTCAGAAGTAATTGATCATCTTAAATTCTTCCTGCTGCGCTTTGTTAGCGGACGCCGGGGAGTTCATTATCATATATAAATAAATAAATAAATATTTTATTCTCGACTATGCGAGGCACGCTCATGGAGGCATGATCAGATATGTACAACGGTACAAACATTTTAATGCAATTGTAACAGTAACGCAGAAAATTGTTCATATATCCATGATTGGAACTGTACAATGTTGAAAATGCGAAACAATAAGTTGGCTGTCATGAGATACGGGACCTCAGCTAATAAGAGATTGAGAAACCTGAATGATCCACTGAAAGATAATGGAAGAGCCCGCACACAAGGAAGGAAAAGGGCAAAGTATGGTAGGATGTAAAACGACAACAGTATATGCCGATGTAGAAGTCCCATTGTAACGATCCTATGTAGAATTGTGACGCTAGTTGACCTGCCAGTGTAAAGTTATGGGCTGTGACTTTATTCGCTGGCGAGTCACATACGCCACGTTGCAGTGCTGTTAAACGGTCATTTGTGGCTTTTTGTAGGGAGAACGCTTGCCAGGCGAAAACCCACCACGTCCTGGAACACTGCCACCAATCCATTGAATGGCAAATTGTAACTGGCTATGTTTCTTGTTAAGAGTCTGTTTGCTCGGTTATTCGCAGTCAGGTTGCGTCCCATATTTTCCGCTGGTTGATGCAATAACTGGTTGCCTATTGCGTTTCTGGGTCCTGTCCGTTGGTAGGTCGGGTACTAAACATCCTTATTGAATATGATGTGTTGATCCTTCGCAGCACCACATGAAGTCATCTCTGATTATGTATATTTGCCGGGGAGCGAAGAATTCGTGTCCAGCTACCCTCACTGGACATCGGTGGTTGGGTGCAAATAGTTAGAGTGGAAGTGAGGCCATGGTCTAGGTAAGTACTTGTTGGTTATTTCGTCCCATCCCGGACGGAAGCAGTTCCTCAATTCAATCCCGAAGCTCTCCGATGTTCACGACCTCAGAGAAAAGGGAGAGAGGAACAAGCCGAGAGAAGACCGAAAAGGAACAGTCAATGTACCTAGCGTTTGATCAAAATCCTACCTAAAGACATTTATTTGAGACAACTAGTGTACAAGGTGTAACAGATATTACGCTAAAGATGTTTTTACTTATGCGGAAGGCATGGCCTGATGGGTAGAATACTTTCATGTGCATGGGGATGAAGAGCAGGGTTCCGGTAAGATATTCATGAGGTGTAAGCTGACAATGTTCGAATTCTACCTGAGACTAGAAAGTGGGTGTGTAGTCACGATTGTTTGTTATCGGAAACCCAAGGACAGTGACGATGTGGCCGTATTTATATATGCTCACGGGATAAGGATTACCTAAGACACAATAACTACAATGTACATATGTAGATGAAGATAGGAAGCTGAGTATATTAGAAGCTGGCTAAGATTAAATGGATATCAAAGGAAGACTAAGTGTTGAAGGTAAGACGATCAGAAGATATCGATAAA
>OX104070.1:45800529-45864873 GCA_944474145.2 Dicrocoelium dendriticum | reverse complement strand
TTTCTTAATGTTGGAAGGTGTATATTGAACAGGTTCACGAGGATTTAGTATACGCGGTAATAAAAACGTGAATTTTAAGCTTGTGGTTATTGTTCAGGTGGATAATACACGCGGCTGCATGGCAGACTAGTTAAAAAAATTTTACGTTGTTGGCTTGAGAGAGCTCACGAATGTATTCAACATGGCGCCGCAGCCACAACCCTCGAACTTTTATCTTTTTAACTCCTTGCGCTACGGTTATTAGGTAACGCTGAATGCGCGCTTCGTCCTATAATGCACCTGGTTGTTGTCATTTGCGATGCTGCATAACCGCGTCCCAGGCTATCACGTCAGGCTTTTTGAAGAGCCCTAGGGTCATGTTCTCCAAGAATGAAATGAGACTCCTTGGGGTAGGTGACGGTTATTCTGCGCAGAGAAAATGGTTTCTTTGCGTTTCTAACTAGAGGGCCTAATTATACCTGTCAGTCTGGATTCCGTTAATGGGACTATTAGCCTTCAGCGTTTTGTACCTAGACACTTTACAGGCCCAACGATCAAGAAAGCCTACCATTGTCTTCAGATGTAATAATCGTGATGTGTGCATCATTGTAATCCTATGCTCACTATTTTCGTTCGCCTTAGCTTCATCGCAGAAGCAGCATACGCTATTTATAACTAACTAAATTAGTACTTTATTCTCGACTATACGAGGCCTGCCTATGGAGGCATGATCAGTTTGCTGCAACTGTAAGGCATTTTGTGGCAATTGTATTAGTATCGGTAGAAAATTGTTCAAACCTACACAAATGGAACTGTACAATGGTGCAAATATCAAGTAATACTTGAGCTGTCGTGAGATCGGGTCATGTTTATAAAGACATATGCAGTCCACCATATAAATAAGCAAATAAAAGACTGGGTTATTCTCAACTGAGCGAGGAATGCTAAGTGGGTACAATAAACATAACAAATAAATACTTCATTCTAGCATGAACAGGCACAACAGTACAGGCGTAATCGAGCGGAGTTTATAGCCACAGAAACAAACTAAGCGTATATGCACAAAACCACGAAGGTAGGTGACCGCATAATAAGTTGTTCGCAACGTCATTGTAATCAGCCAGAAAGGTAGCGCGAAAGCAAGTTAAAATCACTATACGTATTCATTAGGTAAAATTGGACAAGGAATCGGATAGTTCCGAAGTTGGCCTTTAATTTTTCATGTGCGTTGGAACCAAGTAGGATATTTAATAAACTCTGTTAGAGGAAAGAGTAAGCGTTTGTTCAGATGCAGTTGTGCTCACAAAGTTCCGTTAACTGCCTTTTGCCCGTGTTTAGCAGTGGGCCGCGACGTTAGTTTGGTAGCGTGTCACATCCGTCACGTCGCAGTGTTGTTAAGCGGACATTTGTGGTTTCTATAGGGAACGCTTACCAGGCGGAAGCCCTCCACGTCCAGGAACATTGCCGTTAACCATCAGTTGAATATCGGTGATTCACTGGCAAAGCAACTTTACGACCGATTTTCCGCGAAGCTAAGTGCATACGTAGTGCAAACGTTTCGGTTGGCTAAGCAAATTGCTTAGTCCGAATTCACCAGTAACGGTTGAAACCAGTTGCAGCAACATAATAAGAACCTCTGAGTAACCACGGTGGCATATTTCGTACACCGTATAATTGTACGAGCAGTTAACCCACGGGCCAGATGGGATGCGCGGTCAAGTCCAAGTAGGATAACCATAGCAGGTAGGTAGAACGCTTGCGCGGTGATACAGCTTTTATAGAGGTGATGTTTCAGACGCATAAAAGGGAATGATTCCAATTGTCCAAGTCAGTAGAGAACACCGACCAAGGGGCTTGCTGTGGTCTCCGGTTTAACCGAAAGCAGTCGCTATTTACTTGAAAGGAGTGAAAATTAGGCGGTCCACACTGGCGGGGTGCGTATGGCATCCAGCGTATAATTGCAACAAGTAAAGATTCTGGCATTAAAACGGACATGGTGATGTTTCGGAGGTGTGCGGCATTTGAGTCCAAATGTCCAAATCAGTAGAGATTAGAAGACGTGGACCAAATGGTTCCATGTATCATCCAGAATACAGTTGTGGCCGAACCCAATAGTTCAAACCCTAATAGAAAAACATCCAGTGGGCATAGTATTTATGTCAGAGTACACTGGTGATATGGATAGTGAACCCATAGGATAATGACACAAAACAAATGAGGTATCGGAAACCACTAGTGACGTGGACGGAGCGTACCGTCATGGCATCGCAAGTAAGCGGAGCCGTTGCAACATGATAAAGCTTTTTGAGTTGATGCTCAGATGGTGATTAGGATTTGAACCCGGTTGTTCAGAAGACTGGCAAATACAGATTGAGAGTACAGAACGCACCACTGGGTAGTCCAGGCTATCCAGCTACGACTTTGGACCTACGAAGGTAGCCTTCATGAGCTTTATGGTGATTTGTCCATCAAGGTAAGTTTGTACAACCCTTCTATGCGGGACTCGCAGAGAAGCAAGTATGCGTTTAGCGAGAGGAACGCTTCCCCACGGGAGGAGGAAGTAAGGAGAGCTGGTGCCCGCAAGTCTTACCAAACTAAAACATTTTGTTTGTGTATACACTATTTGTCAGGTATATTGGTGAGCGATTTTTATGGTCGTTACGGAAGAAATACCTGTATAAAGAAGCTGGGTTTCAGCATATGTGTAACTATGCAGCAAAGCTAAGAAGAGGCGTACGAGGATGAGATAGTGAAAGAACCATAGTCTCGGAGGGAAAATACCGCTGTATGAACAAAGACAGGGTTTCAGAGCAAAATATACGAGTAGACAACCGTTGTGGAATAAAATAGACAACGGCGCTGCACTAGGTTGTGCACCGCGTGTGGGTGTAGTTCTACGGGGTTAATGATAAGTCAACTGAACAAAAGCGGAAGTAACAGAAGCCGCTGCTGTTTGAGGAATTAAGGAACGTGGACTGGTGAGCAACCAGTACGTGGAGCAGAGGGTATTTATGGGGTTAAATGGCATGACTGAAGCAACGCTAGTGTTGCTGAACTAGCTATAGTAACAGCCAACTCTTTTGGAATGAAATGGCCAATCGGCGCTTCAGTAGGTTAGGTAAACCACTCAAGCGCGGTGTTCTACTGTGTCACTGGTAAGTCGCTTGGACGTAAAGAGCATTAGGAGTAAGAGCTGAATTAAACGGGTAGCAATAATCCGCTCATGGTGAAGAGATTAATGGAAAGCGAGAGCCAACGCAGTAAGGTAAGGTGAAGAAATCGGCAAGGGATAGAAAGTCAGGTGAAGAGAGAATATGTAACGTTTTAATAGCGAAATGTGGCGACGATGCTTAGAAAACGATGTAAATTATGAAAAGGACGAAGTTGGGAGCATAACCAAATAATTAAGGAACTTCAGACTATGGTACGCAGCCAGCGTCAAAGGTTGAACGGTCGAGCAGCGAAGGTAGGTAGTGCGTAAAAGAACATTTACGCCAGAGCCAAAGGGATAAGATAAGGACTAAGTCAATGCAGGGGGTAAAGTAGGAAGTGGAGGAAAAATGCATTTTCGGTAAGGTTAAATATAGGACCCCTTGTTAGCAAAAAGGATGTCACTTTGGGGGAAGATTTAGGTAAACAACCTGGCCAAAGGACTGAGGACCTTCGCACAACTGTGCAAAACAACTGTGTCTAAGGTAACTCGCTGGAGCAGCGAAGGTATATTGCGTGTAAAATTATAGATAAGGCCAAAGAGATAAGTGAATGCGAAGGAGTAGGCGAGGATACTAGGCGAGGTGAAGTGGGACCATGCCGGTTAATTTAAGTTAAATAGTGAAGCCATTTTTAGTGGATGTGGTGTTTGCTTGGGAGAAGGATATAGCTAGAAACATAAACAAATGCTAAGGTCATTCATACTAGGGTGCGGAGCAACAATGTCAATTGTAAGTCAGGGTAGCAGCGGAGGCAGGCAAGAATAAGTAAAAATGCTTTGCAAAAGGAATATGCCAAGGATTAAGTCAAGCCGGAGGATAAAATAGAAGGTGAAGAGGGGAATGCAGTGTTGTCAAGGTTAAATACAGGAACAATTATTGGTGAAAAAGACGATAGATTCGAAGACGGAGGTAGATAGGTATCACAGTTAAATACTTAATTTTCTTCACGTAATTGTGCGGAGCTTTAATGTAGAAGTTATGTCAGTGGAGCAGCGGAGGTAAATGGGGGGTAGAGAAAAAGAAGCTAGAGCCAACTGAAAAAGGATAAGGAGAAGGCGAGGGATTGGAAGCAAGGTGGTGATAGAAACTGCAGGGTTGTTAAGCTTACATAGGAGAACAATTAATGTTGATAAGGATGTTAGCATGGAGAAGGATTTAGGTAGGCAATGTAGCCAAATACTTGAGGTCCTTCACACAAACGTGTGGAGCTGTGGTGTCCGTGGTAAGTCGGTGAAGCAAGCGGGTAGTTGCTGCTTAAAAGCAAACTAGTTAGTGCCAAAGGTTAAGATAGAGACTAAGTCAAGGCAGGGGCTAAATTAGGTAGAGAGAAAGTGCAAGGTTGCTAAGGTTAAATATCGGAACAACTTATTTTTTATATCTGTGTCTGATGGAGGGTGAACTTAGGTAGTTAGCGTAGCCAACTACCTGAAATTCTTCGCACAGATGTGCGAAGCAATGGTGTCATAGTTTAGTCCGTGGTGCAGCAATGGTGGGTAGTCACAGGTGCACAAAAAACCAGAGCATTGTATATGAGAAAGTACTATACAAGGGATAGGAAGCGAGGTGAAGAGAACCTGTGGACACAATCTATAGCTATGACAAAATCGTCTCTTTCCTTCGGTGCACTTTGGCTAACACAAGTTGTTTACTTACCTGCTACCTAATAAACGTCAAGCCCATCGCTCTAGAGCTGCATGCCAAAAATCCTGAAGCTAAGCCAGGCATAAATATTGTTTGCGCACGATGCAGCAAGGTTTAACGATGTCCTTTCATTCACTTTACAATACCACCTAAGCATGTAGTAGTGCAAGTAGGTTTGAAAATGGCTTCGCGCTTAACTTAGAGTAGAATTATATACCGGGAGTTAGCGCTGGGAGTAGTCGCGACTGATGGAAATTATCGTAAAGCTTCCCTAAACCTGCGCACCGTTTTAGTTGCATAAGCGAAAATTGTCCAAAAGGTATCCTATTCGGAAGGCCGAGGGCACAAAACTTGATCACTCTGGGAAGTCCAAAGGTCACTAAAGCGGACACCTTCAGGTCCCACATACGCACAGGGTGCACCTTGTGATTGGCAGTGAGCATCGTCAATTTTCTGTATTTTTCTCTATCGATACTGTGAAATCCAGGAAATTTACCTTTTCCTAATTCCGGTAACTGTATAATTTTAACCGCGCTGTAAGCAATAGCATCCAAATTTGTTCTGATCAAAATTATTGCCTGTGCTGCCTACAACAACTACGGCCTGGAGGACACGCTTAACGCTTTGCACGTTGGAGTTGAATGGATGGGAATCGCGAAAGTAAGCTTTTGTGGCCATTGCGCGGTACATCTCGTGGGCAGGTATACTAGTATACAAGTGCTGGTGAACAGCGGTTTCTCTAAAAGTCTTCTCGAGTAGGAAGAGCGTATTATAAATATATTTCCATAGCCCAGTTTGCACGAGGGGTCAATGAGTGACCGGTAGGTGACTGAAAATGCATCGCGCAGGAAACATTTCAACAAACCATCGGTCACTCAGAAAAAATTGGCTGAGTGACCCCGCTTGTTTGACTGGCTAGCAGAACAACCTTCAGGTGGTGCCAGCTGAGAGTCTCGGGTTAATCTCGTTCCAGCGATTAGTTCCGCAGCAGGGTTCCAGGATGTAATGAGCGTCCGCCTGGTGAGCGTTCTCACAACATAAAGCCACCGAGGCTCGTTTAACCACACTGCGACTTGGCGGAGGTGACTTGCGACTAAATAAAGTCACCGCTTCTTCCCCATCCGCGGAGTCCCCAGTTCACAAATGTCAAGCAAGTATAAGAGTGCAGTTGATCCCTACATACGATTGCATACAGCAAACAAACTCAAGAATTTAGGTATAATCCACAAGTCCACTCACCCTGTTTACTGACACATATATTTGCCTATATACAGACACACAACTGCAACATGCAACCCGTTAACATAGTATATCATAATAAAAGTACCAAACATACTGGTTTGTGTTTGCATGATCATACCTTCGCGGGCGTGTCCCGCACAGCCAGGAAGAAAGCAGTTATTTATTTACTTATTATCCTAATTTCCCCCTACGTTAACGCAACACCGCCCCATCTTTCCCTGCTAAATGTGGACACGCTGGGCCATGTACTGCACATAGCATTTGGCTAACTATTGGGCAAGCAGAAAAAGAATTAACAGCATATCTCTGCTAGCTTTTTAGCTCATGGGATCCTTGTAACATTGCATTGTAAACAGCAGGGAAGTTCTTTGTTAGCTCCTTTACTTCCTGATCATTGCGTGGAAATCGTGAGTCGTTATGAAACGATATTATACAAGGGGCCTAACATCTGCATTGGAAGAAGCAAGGTCCCTAGTTTACTAAGCAAGTGAGCGTCCAACTGCCGCTTGAAACATTCCTTAGTCTGCGCGTCGACCGGGTGTTTCGGCAAGTCCTTGCAGTCATTTACAATGTGGGTTGATAGAGTGAGAGTGGAGCAAATTCTGAGTCTTCTAGCTTTAAATAGTTTCCCGTCGTTCTCTCGGCTGGAATTACTACTATTGACTTGAAAGCACGTTTGCAGCCGCATGCCCCCTTCACCCTCCGAATTCGCCTAGTAACGTCAGATCACCTGTAAATCGACGATATTCTAGGGAGAACAAATGCGTCCGATGTAGTCAAAGATGGTAGGGCAATGCCCTTAACTCCAGTATGGGTTGCGAAGCACGCAGCTGAACCCTCTCAGTCATGTCACACACGAACTTGGTAGAAGGACAGGCGGCCGCTAGTCCGTATTCAAGGATCGGGCGCACAAGGAAGGCAAACAAGGTTTCGAACCTTTCTGGGGTCAGCCGCACGTAGGCCCTCCGTATGACATGGAACTTCCTTTTGGCAGCGACAATCCTTTGAATGTTGTCTTCCGTGGTCCGTAACTCAAGGGAGACAAACACACCGAAAGCTTTACCAAGAATGGTGGTTCTGCGTAAGCCCTGGAAGCACAATCCAGCTAGGAAGCATAAGGAGCAGGACAGAAACGGACCGATCGTCCCGTTGGTAACTAAAACGTTATTCTTAATTGATAGGACTTAGTTTACTTATTTATGATAACTACATAATTTGTGTGCATGAACAACGCATTGCAACTGCTTACTTACTTCAATGGGAGACGTCGTATAACTAAAGAATTGGGCGAGGTTTATTTTAGCGGGGCTGGAGTTTGTGTACAATTTCAGTACTGTACATTTTAATGGCTTTCCGTCTATTGTTAGTTCTATGTAGCACATTGCGATTCGCGTCACACTTAGTACGCTAGTTATGTCTAGAGACGCTAGAAGCATGTTTAGCGTCGAAAGAGGAATATAAACCGAAATTATGAGGGCATGCTGCGATATCGTATTTGCGGATAATAACTCAGCATTCTAATTGGCCAAGAGAGAAGCATTTTGTTTCGTGCACCGTAAATTTTACGTACTCGTGTTTTAGCCGCCTCACGGGACACGTTCCTGTCCTGCTTAGCCTCATATTTTTAAGCTTTTCTGGAGGAGCGGCTAGGTTGCGAATTGCAAAATTAGCTAGAGGAGAGCTACTGTGTTGGCGTGGTCAAGCTGACCAGGTATAGAACGCCTAGAGATTGGCCTGCGAAACGATAGCATTTACACATGAAACTTAACCTAGACACATTCAAGTAATTAGCTCATGGGACACATTCCTGTCCAGTTTGGCCCGTACATTTTAGTGCGCTAATACAAATAGAAACTGGACGTGTGCTACCAGGGACCCCCCAACAACCTGATAGGTACGAAGGTTCAGGGGCACCTGTGGGAAACACTGGGCATTTTCAAACTTTAAATAAATAAATAAAGGTTTTATTACTAACTATTCGGAAGGTGAATAAAAATGCTTTATTATAATAATACAGACGCGTACGATAAATAATTGAACACTAAGGTTACAATTTATTCATTACATACTGGAGTTAAATTGTATGCATATATGAAAGTGCGTAGGTGAGCCCAAAGGCTGAAGTTGAAGTTGCGTTCGTCCTGCTTCTTTACCGCATTTAGGATAAACCACTTCCTCTTAAGCTAGGTATTTTAAAGCTTGGTAACTTTCATTCAACTTTAATTGGTTTGTGCTGTCTACTTGAATAATCTTCTATTAACTGGCCACAGTGCTTACGCAAATTGTGGTTACCTACGTAACTTTATTGCTTCTGTACCATTTTTGAGTAATTTCTGGTCATTTTGTACTCTCGCGAATACGCTGCTAACCAACTTACCTCATATGCTAATGTAGGGAATAGTGTATTTTCTAGTTAAGTGGGCCGGCCTTTCAGTCGCCCTTTTCTAAGAAAGGCTAAATTGTTAGCCACTACTGTTATTTCCTTTGTTTCCACCCTCCACTTTTACGATCTAATTTTGGCTTGCTTATTCCTTTACACGAGCCCGCTACTAATGGATGCTCGAAATGCGCCGATGTGACCAAAGAAAATGGATCAAATTTCCTATAATTGCTCGTTTACTAATGGAATCAGGCACCTCAAGGTTTGGCAGCGGTAGCCGGTGAAAAGCGCAGAATTCGTACATAAGCTACGGAGACCCAAACTACTGCCTTCAAAAATGTCGAGGCCTACGATACGTTTGTATTTATCCCTGCTTTACTGTTCGGAAAGATAAACACGATCAAAAGCATTTGTTAACGCTATTTCTTCTCCATGCATGCGCATGGATGCTATGTACAATTTGATCTGATCCCACGCAGGAACAGCCTCTAGCGCTTGTGTAGAAATATACCTATATTTATTTATTTATGTCTGCAGAGCCGTATGTTTTAACAGACATTTTTTATAAAGTTATTTCAAGTGGTTGTCCGTTGCTCCTTATTCCAGGTGTAGCTGCACTTGACGTGCATGTTGATAAGGTGCCTACTCGTCTACTACCCATTACCCCGTTCATCCTGGCTCAAGGAGACAGTTGGTCGTTGCTGGAGGGGACGGGGTTCACGGTCCTTGTGGCCGTGCTAGGTACGAAGGGTGCTTTGGGGCACTTATTGTGTAGTGGACCACGGTCTAACCACCTCCTAGTGTGCAGTTGGTACCCAAATACGGCGTACTTGTGTTTGCCTGTGAAGGAGTGTGGGCCGCCTCCGTTGATGAAACTTGGCTCCCACGCACATGCCTTCCAGTATTATTCCGTTGGGTTTGCACCGGATATGTGGTGTGTGGTTGGAGCTGTGGGTGGTGCAGCGCCAATCACCTATGGTCACTCCGGAGGCGCAGGCGTCTTGTGGCCGTACCTGTGGAGGCCGCAGTGTCAGGCAAATCCGGAACCTTATGCTGCCAACCAGTGAGCAACAGTGTTGTGTGAATGTGTTACTGTTATGCAGAAGTTGTGGTTGTGTTTGTCAAATTCGAAAAATTAGTTAGGGAACAACCAGTATCTTCGAAGCGACTGCCTCTCTTGAATCGGGTGAGATGCTCCGGAAAGGCGAAAGCCAATGACCTTACTTAGTGGTGAGTCATATACGCCAACTCGCTGTGTTAATTAACAGATAGTTGTGCCTTTTATAGGGAGAACGCTTGCCAGGCGAAAATCTACCACGTCCTGGAACACTGCCGCCAATCCATTCGCTGGGACAAGTTTAACCAAGATCACCCAGCCAGCACCATGGGATGGTTCTTTGGCTTGCCAGCCAGTTGACTGACCAGTCGTGTGGCATGTCTAACGTTGCCTGAAACATGTCAGCGACCTCGGACTGGATACCTGCATCCACAGCTTCAAGTCCTCTGCATAAATAAAGCGAGCCATCCGAAGCTCCAGAAAGAGGACACTTCTGAATAGCTTGAACAATTCTGGACCAAGTACCGACTCTCGCGGAACACTGCTAGTCATGCTCACAGGAGCGGAGTAGGCTTCGTTCAATTTGACTTGCATGGTCTGGCCATCCAAAAAGTCGGCGCTCCAAGAAATGGTATACCAAAATACACCGGTACCTCAGAGTTTATGAAGACGCCCTTCGTAAAGGACCTTATCAAACGTCTTGCTGCAGTCTAAACCAAACACCTCCAGGCGTTTCCCAGATCTAACGACCACGCCCAGTTATCCGTAGCAGCAAACAGTGTCGGAGTGCATGCGCGCGCAAGCCGAAAATGATGCAGAGCACGAGAGTGGATATGTTGGTTCGCGCATTGAAGCTGAAGAACCCGCTTGAGGCTACTTCCCATTAACTTGCATAGTAAAGACGATAAGTATATAGGTTGATGGTTGACAGGATATGGACGATCCCCGCCCTACTATATAGGCTTAAAAGCAACCAACTTCCAAGTAACTTGGAGTCGTCCAGCTTCTAGGGGCGACAACTATCGGACAGACGGGATTAGCAGTGTAGTCGGCCACGTTCCTGAGTAAAGGCGGGTGCAGCTCATCAGGGCTGTCAAGGAGTTCGGACCTAATGCACGAAGTTATTTGGCAACGTAAACTACACTTATTTCTTTGTGCTGCAAGGAAGTTGGGTAGATTGCAGCAGCGGTACCGGGTAATGGCGTCTCTACCGAGTAGAAAACTTAATACTGCTGGGCCAGTAAGCTGGGGTTCGTCGCGTTGTCGTCAAGTAAACTGACCTGCTCTGCAGTAAACGGAGCAGGAAGGCCTCTACCAGGTTTGTTACATCTATTCAATTAAGAGTAGTGTGCCTTCGGTGACGTCTTGGATTGCACAACCAACCATTGTTCATAATGAAGCGTTTCTGAGGCTTTTTAAGATGCAGTCATTTCTGCTAGCTGTGTACTCAGAATAGTCATGCGCGCCGTGAGTGAGCTTGAATCGGTCACCTGCTATTTGCTTGTTGGACATTAGGCACTTCAATGAGCGGTCTATCCATGGAGGAACTTTGCCAAAAGTTCTACTTTGGTAAATAGAAACAACCTGGTTACTTCGGCTTGAAAAAGGTTACACACCTCGTCTGCATCCGATGGTTGAGGGATATGTCCGCCCGCAGCGTTAGCGGCCACTTGCGGGCAGATTAAATGGGCAGGCCAACAGTTGCTGTGGAAACGCCCGTAGTTGTGCAGAGTCAGGGGCGCAGTGCAAAGGAATTAACTCGCGTAGTGGTCACTTTAACCAATAGGCGCATAAGTAGTAATGCATAAGACATCTGTTTGTGCCGAGAACCGCACAGCTTCGAGAAACAGGTTGGGCTTTAGAATAGAAGACTGATAAATCAGGTTGTTCAGATGGCGGTTGAAATGTTCGCCGCAGTTGGCAATCATGTTTTGAACGTTTCGTCCCCAGTCGTATTGACATCCTTAGCGCGTAATTAAGTGGCTTGCAGTAGCGTAAGATAGCGTAAAGTATGGGCTTAGCGTACTGTGCTTGAATTCAAAATCGCAGTGGTTAGCCGTGGATCCGGAAAAACTTATTTTTCAGGAGTTCGATCAGCATCTAGCTTGGTTGATAAACAGATGAGCATCGACCATGACTATTTGAGCTTAGTGGAGTTTGTCTGGAAACTGTTCCAAGCAACGCTTCCGGCAGTTATCGTCGTCTATACACATGCTGCAACAAATTCAAGCGAAAAACTTGGAAGACATTCGCCGGCAGCTTTGCGTACACGGCGTCCAGCTCGCTGCCCTGAACGATTAAATGCGTTGTCAGTTTACCAGTCATCAAAAAGCTACCTCGCGTGTGTTGTAATTACCCGGAATAGGAGCTTTACCGCATACAAATCAAAATGTTGGCCTCCCTAACCACCAAGCGCTGAAACCAATGAATGTCCATCAGGTCTTCTGACGGCCGACTTGTGTTTGGTGATCTGTGTACAAAGGTTTTCTTCCGGTTTTTACGACCTAGTTTTTCTCGCAGTCCCCGCAGTTTATCTGGTAGATGACATTGCATTCGTCTGCTTGATTGATATTTCCTTTTGGTTTGAGATCACGATCCCTACGTTAGCACTGCAGAGTAAGCCACAGAGATTCCATGTGACTGCAGTAATCATCCTGTTAGTTCGGAGACGTTCTTGATGTAGGGAAGCCCTAACCGCGTGGTGGCTTAAGCAGGTGCCTGCTGCTGCTGTTTCTGATGAACTCGTATATTTATGCATCTGCAGGTGAAATTGCTCGGAGAGTTGTTAAATCTAAGCACTCGAAATAGGTGCTGTTCTTCTTGTTTCAACGATTCGGCTGTACTGTGGCGTGTTTCCGCTCTTTTGTAAAGTGTCTAAATGCAGCTTTTCTTGTGATGTATCAACTGGAGGCTGTGGTAGTTATATATCTGATTCGTGTACGTTTTATTCCCATACACGCAAGATTGCACAAAGCTGTCTGTATTCCTAGTGACCCGTACATACAATATGTTCGCTTGTTATCCTCCTCTACTTCGAGGGTAAATTGGATAGCCTGGAATGGGCTGGTAAGAAAATCTTGGCCTATAGTCCGCTCCTTTATACGACGGAAAACGTGTCGTCTACGTATCGCAGCTAGAGTTTTGGGCCGTTGGATGGCAATGCAAGGCGCTCCGACTTTTGCATTGCAGCATTGCAATATGCCCCGAAATAGATGAACATATGGTTTTGAATCTTATTTCTTTAGTACACTTGTCCATCAACGCGGAAATAAGTGGGCATGCAGCGGTTCAGTAGCTACACAAACTCTCAGGTCGTATTGTTGTCATCTGGCTTAGTTGATTATCAAGTAATTCCATCATGTTTTCTTTGGTCAGTTCGTGACCGATTGAAGTGAGTTGTGCCATAACATAGAACGAAAGCATTATGCCGTCGTCTTCTATTCTGACACTAGGTAGCTTTTTGAGGAAGTGTTCAACGATGTAGTTGTAGGTTTGGATCCACCAACCAAATGGTTCAATCTCCTCCACAAATCCTTCGCTGGTTTAGATGATAGGGGTCCGGAGAGCGAGACGATTGGTCGTAGTCAGACTCCACCCTTGTGTACATTTGGCAATCCCTTGAAAAGGGCAACGTTGGTATCAGCATTTTTCGTCCTCCATCTCGCCGTTGTGATGAACCTGTTCCTTTTTGTGGTTTCTTCAGCCTTGCGTTGATATGGTTGACCAGTGTTAAACTTAGATCTTGTTTGCTCTGGCGATAAGTAGTTGTGTCGGGTAGCAGTTCTTTGGCATTGTTGATATACTCAGATTTGTCTATTATCACTGTCTTGCGCCCTTGGTCCCCTGGTAGGATCACAATGTTCTCGGCTTGCTGTAGACGTCTGAGTGCAACCTGTATCCCACTGGCTAGGGTCTGGGTGACTTTATTCCGAATAACCTCTGGGACAACAGTCTACCGTATCTGTTTCTATGACTTCTTCAGCTCTACGTTTGATTTTGCTGAGTCTTATAAGCTAGCCAAGCAGTCTTTGGGGCAAGGGCCTTTGAGCTTGAAATTGAACCCCTTAATCAGGGCATCTTATTCAGTTGCATTGGGGGCGGCGTGAAAGGTTTTTGATCCATCGTTCACTGCTAGTGCAGTCCTATCTCTTATTCAGTTTGTCTAACTTTGTGCAATGCCATATTGCGGCAGTTATTGTGCTTTTGCCTGGACGTTCAATTGCGGATTCCAGCGCTGTTCTTAGGTGTGTGTAAACAGTACTAAGGCAATTGGTTCTATTGTTGGTAATGACTTGCTCATATTTGCGTAGGCGGTTGTGGGCAACTGTTAGCATCAGTTTGAATATGCGTCTCCCGTATTGTCGTGCTGTTCTAGGCAGCTGATTGGTTTAGCGCCGGTCTGTGCCTTGTGCTAGCTGGCAGCACGTTTCTTCTTAGGCAGTAATGAAGGAAGTAGAGCTGTTCGCGTGTGCAAGCTTGACGGCAGGCATAAGTATCCCAAGGAGCAGCTTGTTGTAGTGTTGTATTCCAAAATGGATAGCTATAGAATTTAAGCATGGTAACTCAGGTCGTTCAGATGGCGGTTGAACAGTTTGATGGGCTAGGAACTTGTGCTGCAAACGTTTCGTCATCAATCAAGGTGACATCCTCAGTGCGTCCTTGGGTATCGTGCAGTAGCGCAAGGTAGCCTAGAGAAGCCATGGTGAGTGTGAGCCGAGAGTGATGCGCCTGCGTTTTTATACCGTTGTGGTTGACCGTGGAGCCAGGCAAGCTTAATACTTGACGTACCCATCCGCATTCAGCATGGTCAATGCGCAAATGAGCCATGATCATGCCACCAGGTGGTTTGTGGCCTCTGTTTGCTCGTTGTTTCGAGCGATTCTGTCGTCAATTCTGGTCGTCTATTTACACATTCAGTCGGATTATATCCGTCGAGTTGGCGGCCGCTCGCCAGTAGGTTGGCGTCCAAACCGCGTGCAGTTCGATGTTTTGATTAAATAGATGCACTGCAGAATACCGGGCTTATAAAACCTCCCTCGCGTGTGTTGAAATTACCCGGAATAGGAGCTTTACCGCATACAAATCAAAATGTTGGCCTCCCTAACCACCAAGCGCTGAAATCAATGAATGTCCATCAGGTCTTCTGACGGCCGACTTGTGTTTGGTGATCTGTGTACAAAGGTTTTCTTCCGGTTTTTACGACCTAGTTTTTCTCGCAGTCCCCGCAGTTTATCTGGTAGATGACATTGCATTCGTCTGCTTGATTGATATTTCCTTTTGGTTTGAGATCACGATCCCTACGTTAGCACTGCAGAGTAAGCCACAGAGATTCCATGTGACTGCAGTAATCATCCTGTTAGTTCGGAGACGTTCTTGATGTAGGGAAGCCCTAACCGTGTGGTGGCTTTAGCAACTGCCTGCTGCTGCTGTATTTAATGTTACTGCTTTCCTATACTTTTACTTCTGCTAATGAAGTTTCTCTGAAGGCCTTAAAATCTATGCACTCAAATTTTTGATTTTCTACTTGTTTCAGCGATTCGGCTGTGCTGCAATTCTTTTCTGCTCTTTTGAACAGGATTTTAATGCAGCATTTCGTGTTGTGTATTGAATGGTTGTTGTGACATTTTATATCTGGTTAGCATGCGTTTGCTCTCGATATATTTTCGTTTGCGCAGATCCGTCTCTTTTCCTAGTGCACAACATGTCCAGGAGTGCTAGCTTTTTAGCCTACTATTTGTTCGTAAATTGGATAGCCTCGAATGTGCTGCTGTGCGAATCATGTGTGGCCTTAATTTGTTCCGTTTTACGGGGACAAACCTGTCGTCCACGTAGCGTATCCAGTTTTGTGCTAACGGCTTGCAGTGCAATGCGCCTTAATATTTGCATTACGGCGTCTGATTAAGCAAAGGAAGTATTTTTACAGTGGGTTTTACTCTCAGTTGCTGGCACACATTTCAATCATAGCGTAAATAGGTGCTAATTCAGATGACATATAGGTTGCACAAAAACATTAACGTCGCATTGGTTTGGGACAAACTGTACCTCTCAGGACCACTTATTATTGCTTTGATGGACAAGTGTACCAGAAACTGAGAGGCAAAACCATATGTTCATAAATTTCAGGGCATATTGCAAAGCCTTAATGCAGAAACTAGAGCAAATTGCACTGCCATCCAACGGCCCAAAACTCTAGCTGCTATACGCGGAGTAATACTTTCTCGTTGTAAACGGTACAGAGAACAGACTACGCATGATTTGCTTACACCACGTTCGTGGCTGTCCAATTTACGACAGAACAAGAAGAGGATAACCGGCTAACATTTTCATACGTACCGGTCACTAGGAATACAGACAGCTTTGTGCAATCTTGCGTGTATGGGAATAAAACGTACACGAATCAGATATATAACTACCACAGCCTCCAGTTGATACATCACAAGAAAAGCTGCATTTAGACACTTTACAAAAGAGCGGAAACACGCCACAGTACAGCCGAATCGTTGAAACAAGAAGAACAGCACCTATTTCGAGTGCTTAGATTTAACAACTCTCCGAGCAATTTCACCTGCAGATGCATAAATATACGAGTTCATCAGAAACAGCAGCAGCAGGCACCTGCTTAAGCCACCACGCGGTTAGGGCTTCCCTACATCAAGAACGTCTCCGAACTAACAGGATGATTACTGCAGTCACATGGAACCTCTGTGGCTTACTCTGCAGTGCTAACGTAGGGATCGTGATCTCAAACCAAAAGGAAATATCAATCAAGCAGACGAATGCAATGTCATCTACCAGATAAACTGCGGGGACTGCGAGAAAAACTAGGTCGTAAAAACCGGAAGAAAACCTTTGTACACAGATCACCAAACACAAGTCGGCCGTCAGAAGACCTGATGGACATTCATTGGTTTCAGCGCTTGGTGGTTAGGGAGGCCAACATTTTGATTTGTATGCGGTAAAGCTCCTATTCCGGGTAATTACAACACACGCGAGGGAGTTTTTTAAGCCTGGTTCCATACAAAGCATTGAATAAATGTTGATAGCAAACTCGACGCAGTATTTTCCAACTTACTGTCGAGCAGCCGCTAACTCGATGGGTGTGATCCGGTGAAAAATGTGATAGACGACCTAACCTGACGATGGATTTGCTCGGAGCAGCAAACTGACGACGGCGACAAAGCGCACGTTGTCTACGTCCTAGGTCATATACTTTGTTTCAGTAGCCTCAAATGGTTTGACTAACTTTACCTCCTTAGCCTAATACTAACTGCGCACAAAGTCGGCTGCTGGAGCTTAGCTAGACAGTCCGTCATAAAGTTTTCGAACAGCGCCACAGTGCCATCACTGTCGCATTCCTCATGTACCCTAATGATAAAGCATCAACTTCAGTGTGATTTATTTGCTCCGTATCAAGTTACGCACGTATTTCTCAGGATGCAACGGTAGCCGTTCATGAAAGCACCCCCGGTGACAGAGTTCGATAGATTTTGTTTGGTTGCTGATCGTAGATTTGACCTTAATGTCCGAAAAAGTTACAGAAATTTGCACAGCGCACAGGATTTAAATTGCTCAGAAACTGCTCAACGTATCTTACGCTAGCGTTTTATTTTGCATTATGTTAAGTGGAAGCATCAAAGTGGAATCTGGTTATACGACGCAAATTTGGTGACTTTTTTGGTAATTTGTAGTTTCTTAGGGTCTTTACAAATTACGTGGATGGACAAGAGCCTGAAGACCTTCATTATAATCTTCCGTACGTGCCGACTCGGGTTAGTGGCAACAGCATGTATCCACCAGATAATCCTACGAGCGAAATACTTCTGTACAGGTACTTTTCTTAAAAAATTCATGCAAGGGTTTCCTTTGCGACTTTTGTGATAACAAGCATAAACAATCATTCAACAGGATACTCGGAATTCAAATATTTGGAGGATACTCATCGGAGCGGCGAATGCGCTACGAGCGACCAAAGAGCTTTGGAAAGTGTGGTTACGGTACAAGGGGATTTGTTGCTAAGATAGGGAGTTGGGGTGCAAGCGCAGATTTATTATATGTTGAAAGCTGTTGTTATACAAAAGATCTTTAATTCTTTATCTGGATTGGTTTAAATACGTTACGGTGGTTACTCACTTTCTGCTTATGGCTAGGACAGCTACGGTAGATAAGCGCAACTGCCTTTGACGTTTCTGTAAGCGCCCACTCCTGGACGTTTCAGCGATCCTTTAGGGTATGAAGCGTTTTCAGCTTAACACGGCGACATCGTTTATTTGTCGGAATGTGGTTACAGGGGAAGTTTACGAAAGGAAACCTGGGCTAGTGCTTCCCGAAGGCTGCCGGCACCAAGATATTTAATTTATATGCGTGCATAGCAAGCAATCGGAGGTTGTGGGGAAGCCGTAAGTGTTGTCTATCCAAGTGACAATTTCCTAACATTACCGGTCCTACAATTGCCGTGCTCGGTTCCAGGGGCTTTTGAAGGTTACGAGATTGCATAGGCCTGTTTACGTCATTCGCACAATCTTCCTGTGGGCAAGCCTTAGCTGTATGCCAAAATCGGCAGCTTACAAGGGAATAAGAAATCATGGTACTAAACTTGATGAAGACTTTTGTCAAACAGCGAAGGTGCGTAGGTTTGTGCACCTGCAATATGCCATTCGTTTAAATAGTCATGGTTTGTATGACTTAAGGCGGCGTCATCGTAATGTGCTCGTCAGGGTGGTGGTGCAGTTGTTGCCATTATTCAGAGCAATGGTGAACTGAAAATAAAGCATGAAGGAAATGAGATTCGCCACCTATCTTTTTTCCCTACCTGCATACTAGACTTGATTGGCTAATACGGGGAGATAATGTTGGCGGACTCAACATATCAGCTAAATTACTTCGGTTGTGGCTTGGCATTGTATGTTTGTGTACATCTGCGGTCTTAGTAGAGTTACTTTTATGCTCTGTTGACGAATTATTCAAAGGTTAGCTACCAAGAGGCGGTGGGCAGTATGATGGAGTTAGTCCCCGGGGTAAACCGTGCGCGAACGCTTATTATGGACATGTGCTTAGGACAAGTGTAGGCGTTAAGTACTGCATTTGCCACTGCCAAATTAGTGTCCTGCCGGATACATATTATGCATAATATGCAGCGGCGTTTTACTCACTTTCCTTTCGGTAACATAGAGGATAAAAGAACGTTGTACAACATGCTGCGTTCTTTGTTTATACGCACCACCATGCGCATTATTGTCTTCTTCTGGAGGGTATATGGGTGCGTGGTAGCGTAGGATTTCAGTGCCTTTGTCGCACGTGGATCTCATGGCAGCTTAGCTGGGCGGCGCAGTTATTGGCTCACGTGGTGCTTTTCAGGTGAGACGGGAACAATGGGGTTGAAAACGTGAATAAACATTTATAGGAAAGTTTATTTAAACAGTCAACGGCGCTTTTTGTTTCGAGTGATAGTTTAGCGGTGCATTTGCTAGTTGGAAGAGAGGGAAACCGTTCTCGCAAGTTTTAAGCTTCCTAAGTGAGGTGTGAAGCAGCGTGTCACCAGTGAACAGTTCATTTGGTGGTAGGGGTTTTCCTACGCCCATCGGCATTACTTGCGGCACAGCGTAACATTTCGCATCCGCAGTGTGAACCCTGACGACAAGTATTGGCTAGTGGGTGATGAACGTTTAGGCATGTAGCTTGTGTCTATAGAGAATGGCAAAGCTTGCGAATATCCCTTTAATCCTCAGTGGCGTCCTTCATGTGCGCACTTAGTGCAAGTTGATAGCCTACATGCATAAGAAGAGGACGTAGTTCTTCGTGGTTGCCGTCTGGGCTGTCAGTAAACCTGTTTAGGAGGCGGACATGTCTGAGGACACGGACTCAGCTGTGACCGTCACGCAGGTGCTATCTCGTAGTGATGACGTCCTTGACCGCGCAAGAAAAATTTCGCATTGCAAAAGGTAGGTTTGGTGACATGGAGATCCATTTGTTAATCGTGGACCCGGAAAAGTCCAAACGCACGATGGGCGTGACGGCGTGCTTTCGGGAACTGATGGCGTGGCATAGTAATGTGGAACTATTTGCCCGTTCAGCCAGTGTGGAACAGTTGCAACGATTAACTTGCGAGGACACCCACATATTTTATGGAGGGGATGCGGCATCGTCCGATACTACTGCCTGGGTGCGTTTTCGGCACCTCCATTTGTCCTTTTGGCGTGGATCTGAAACGCTCGGTAACAACGGGGTCTTTTTCGGGGAGATCGGGAATGCAGTTTTGCAACGGAATGAGCGAAACGTCAGGCATAACAAATGGAAACCACCCTTGGTAACCCGTTTTTTGATGTTTCTGCTGCCTGCAGCGTCAGGGGAGTAACATTTCATTGACTAAAACCACAATTTCTGCTCGGCACCGCGCACATACTTGGCGTACGGAGAGAACAACGGGTGCGGTGTTTGTTGACAGTAGCTTTTGCGCTTAGTGACAACAGGAGGAGGACGACTTGCAGTGCTTTGATAAAGTGGAGCGGATAAGTAATGACGCATGCTGAGAATGGTTCCATCAGGCTTGTGCATCATACCAGGGGGGTCCGCATACACCTGAATGGGCTGCTGCGGGGAAGTTCAAGTGCACCTACACTACCTTTAATTTTTCAGTTGCTATTCCCGGTACTTCAGAAGTTGTTTTAGGAAGTTTCTCCTTCTCGTCTCCCCTACGTTCGGTAAGTGTTATCCTTATACTTCTTAGCAAGGTACTTACCAGTTCTCGCAATTTCTGCAGATGCTATATGTCTGCCTTATTTTCTTTGTGCATGTCCCTGCGTTTTCCCTTTAACCTGTATCTTCCCCAGTAAACCTCGTCTGATGAAAGGCTTCCGTCGTCGTTTGACGATGGAAAGAATTTGGAGGATAATTCGTCTGCTCACGAGGAAGTCAAGACGATTCCATTTGTTCTTCATTGGCTAGACTTCCTAATAGGGGATACCAAGCAGCTAAAAGTTCATTAAGGACCCGAGTACTAGCTAAGCGGCCTGTGAACTAGAGGACAAGTTGGTGGGGTTTCGGGTAGTCAGCCAGCCTGAATTATTCCGCCCAACCAACATAGCTAGTCCGGATAGCGCAAGACCGGGGTTGAACGGAACGCGGATTATCAGCGCGTGATAAGTCAGGTGCGTTGCTTAAGGATTAAGGTGTGCTAGGCAAGTTTAGTTGTAGATGGATGCCATTCCGATATACCGGCATTCACGGAAAAGCGGCTGGCTCAGGACATCAGAAACGGTGCGTTATGTCGATCATGCTTACGCGCGCACTATATGTGGTCGCTTCGTTGGCGAACTAAGCGGGAGCGTTGCACGTCGCCTTAGCTGTGGATTTGTAGTTTTGTGTACGTACCTGTTGCAGATGGTAGCTAAGGCAGTCAACTCTATCGGTAGTGATTATAACTTCATGAGCTCAGATTACAGTGCAGCTTGCGGATAGCGGCCCTGGACGCGTGTGCGAAGCGGTGGTTGAAGGTAATACCACCCGATACACGAACATGTGATGTAGACTTGGATAGCTAAATTTAAAGGTGGTTCCCCGGGCACATATTTTTATTGGAACTCGGCGGAACGTGTTTACCGTCCCTATTTTGACCTTTAGCCGAAAGCACCATTTCAGCAGTGCTTGGCCATCCACCTTTGCTGTATAGAGGCGTGAAAAAGGTTTAGTTTTTATCTATTTATTGGCAAGCCACTAGACTCCGTAACTGACATTCTTTGCAGCGCTCAATTAGGTGCCTTGGATTGAGTCTGTTTGTCAGGCAGATGTGCTGTCACAGGTCTTAACTGGAGCATTGCTCAATTAGGTCCAACTTGATGGCCTGCTGACTATCAGGCAACGCGCATCCACTCATCTGGGTTGCGTTCCGAAATATCGCTGTCCGTTACGGTGAAGGCTGCCCGAGATAAATGTAAGTTGGCCGCGTTTTCCGCCGCCTACATCCTGATTATGGGAAGCGAAGTAACGCCAGCAAGACCCCCTTGCATAGCCACCATGGAAAATCACGTGCTGCCGAGGCGTTTTAGCTGGTGAAGGGTGAAGGTGCGCGGCTCCATCAACTAGCACACATGAGAGGTACCAGAAAACTGCTAATGGATGTAAAGAGCACGTAAGTAAACCTACGCTGCGGTTTGAAAACGATTAAGTTAATGGATCCTTTATCAAATACGATTATATTTTCCGATATATTAAGATACGCTGAGGTTCAATTTCAATGCGTTCGGCTTGGCTGCAAAGACGCAGGGGTCATGTGTAAGCAACCCCGGCAATCGTTCGTGTGCTGGGCTAAACCCCGGACGGATTACCAATGGCTCACGCCTGCTGCAACTGCGTGCGGAGAACCAGATGCTATTTATTAGCCCAGCTTTCAGACAACTTGGACGCCAGTGCTGATTGCCGTTCGCCTGTTGGTTGCTAGCGTGGGACCCATATTAACCATATGGCCAAAAGTTGCAGTTGGCGTGGTTTTGTCTGCGACCGCCGCAGGTACTGCAATACATACGGCGACTTAGAGCACGCGTTAGTACGCTGTCGTTTTCCCATTAACTTTACCGGTAGCCGCACCAAGCGACTCCTTCGATTGGGAACTGCGAAATTTCGTCCCAGCTGTAAGAAGACAAAAGTGAGATAGGTCAACCTTTCGATTGTTCACCTTAGTCACAAATACAGTACAATCGGGATTCCTAGACAGTTATATACCGGGGAAAATTTGTACGCCAATCGAAACATCAAAAGCAAGACCATGATAACCTGCTTGATTGTCTCAAGAGTTTCCGTGCACACAACGTAGGATGTTAAGCCTTAGTTAGCCTAGCCTCACTAATTGCTAAAATTATCTTATTATTGTTGCGTATTAACATCTTGAAATTAGGCTACGGGTTCACCTACTGTTGAGCTGCAGAGAAGCTTGGTGATAGATGGCGCTGGGCTCCGGTGCATCCTCGCTTGCTTTCCGTTTTGTTGCGTCATCAGTTGGTCCATCCACCTCGGCACAAGTTCAGCTAGGCTCTGACCTAACGTATAGTCGGTCCTGTTCATGTAAATGTCACCGCAACCGCAGGAGAACTGCTAAAGGACATCCGAGGCCGAACCGACTGATGAGTTGCTCCGACGGTCATGAAGTACAAGGCTTCGCGTCGTATGTATGATTCGCAACTGGGCCAAGGCGTATGTGCGCGTAAGGGCCGACCGGAGTTTACGTCCGCTATCATTTGATACATGGGCAATGTTGCACGGCAAGAATAAATAAACATTCATACCTAAAACGCGAAGCCTTGTTCTTCATGACCGTCATAGCAAATCTGCAGTCAGTTCGGCCCTTGAGGTCACCTAGCGATTCCCCTGCTGTTGCGGTGACATTTACATAGACCGGACTGACTGTCAGTTTGCTCAGAGGGTAGTTGAACGTGTGCCAAAGTGGTTGGAGTAAGTGATGATGCAACAAAACGGAGTGGATCCGAGGAGGAACCGGAGCCAAGCATCATCAATCAACATCTCTTGGCAGCTCGACAGTAGGTGAACCCGCAGCCTACGTTCAAGTTGTTATTACGCAACAATAACCCGATAATTTTAGCACCGGGTGAGATTTTGCTCATTAGGGCTTATTAACCTGCGTTTTGGGCACAAAACTATTGAGCAATCAGTTAGGTTACTGTGGTCTTGCTTTTGACATTTTGATCTGTGTACTCATTTCCACCCGTATTTAACTGTCTGTGCATCCCGCTTGTATTGTTTGCGATTAGGAGTACAATCGAAAGTTTGCCATATCTCAACTTATGTCTCCTCACGATTCAGACGAAATGGCTGAAGGTGGACTACAGTTTTACCTTTCTGAAACAAAAATTGTCTTAGCTGTCGGGCAGGCACCTATCGACACTCACTGCCTACCGAACTTCCGCTGTCCTGTCCAAATGGCACTCGGCCTCAGTGTAATAGTATTTCGACAGCCATGCACGACGCAGGTGCAGCTGCCTTTGGCGCCATCCAGGTTTATGTCACCATTCACTGGACATCGGAGAGGTCGTTGATGCTGTTGCAACCTGGATGTGAGTAAGCGAGTGCTAAGTAGTGATAATAATGTTACCTGCCTTGAAAACAGATAGCGAGGATAGTGAGAGAAAAGTAGGAGCGTCACCTGGCATACATTTAATCTGCACAGAATTAAACGACGCCATTCCCGGATAGGGGTTGTCGTGCCTACAAGTTCCATAGTCGCTCGCAAAGCCCTCGCGGAGGCTTTGGACAATGACCACGTTGAACAGGTGCTTTACCACGACTTCTGGAAAGCATTTCACAACCTGGTGCCATGCGCGAGATAATGAAATTGGTTACCTTGGGAGCAAAATGTGCGGATTCCACTTGTGTAGTCAGTATTACCAACAAGTCAACGGCAGTACCTGTAGCCTTACGCCCTGTAGTAACACCAACGCCACGTTGCAACTGTTCTCAGCTTCTGGGCACTTTATGTTTCAATGCATGCTCTGTTTCATAGGACAGCGCCTTTGGCAGTCTAACCCAATTATCCCTATACTTGTAAAACTGTGTTGCAGTAAAACGGCTTTGCTTGCAAGCACGTTAAGTCATCCACGGAGCTGCGAAAAAGAAATGTACAGCTTCATTGTGACCTTTGTCTACTGCCGCAACCCGGCTTTCACAGGCTACAAGTACGTTTGCCAGATACAAAAATCCCTTACGGTACCTGTGCTGTGCCGCACTGAGAAGGTCAAATATAATCGGGTTATACTTCATCGATTCCATGAGCAATTATTCAAACTACTTAACTACTAAGTTTGTCAAGTTGCTAAGGTGGCACACGCCACCGTTCGCCGTCAGGGTTACTGCTGCCACTGCACAACTTCACATTTCCAGTAACAACCAGTGGAAGCAACAACACTTTGCAGGCACAGGGGAGGTACGATTCCAGTAAGCACTTCGATTTTCGAGCCCAAGTAGATATGCGCCGCCTTCCGCCGTATTCAAATCGTTCTCGTTGTCCGAGGAGCAACTTCCGGTAGCGCACTCATAAAGCAAAACACTTTGGTGCTAAAGGTAACGTAGCATTTCAATGTGGACTTTGCTTTCAGAACACAAGCACAAATCTGACGCCGTCCATAGTTATGCTTACCGCAGCCAGTGTTTCCCCCACATTTCCACTATCCACCAAATAATGTCATGGCAATGCTTCACCGTAAAAGCTAATTGCGCCTTTCAATAAGCCCCGCTCGTTCACAGATATAGTACAGATGGCCGGCCCGCTATCACCTTCCTGTTACGTAATTCCTTTTGCTGACACCTGTCATAATACTGCGCCTGGTCCACCAACGCATTCTAATATCATCAACATTTTACCTTTCGTAGAAAACGACCTAACGGCCATTTTAATGGCCACCCCATGTCACCTTACCTTGTAGTCGCACATCGCAAGAGTAACAGGCGAAGTTTGCAGGTTCCTTGCAGCGAACCACAAGACCACAAGACCACAAGGTTCAGTGGGTCATTCCTGAATCTTTCACTTATTTATGTGCCCACTGCTGCCTTAAAACTTGTGACGCAAGACTGTAAACCATGCAGACAACGTGCTTGTCTATTAACAACGTGGTATGTTTCTGTCCACCGTCAATTGCAACGATGAACTTTCAGTGTAAACTCACAATGTTCGTAAACCTAGTTGCCTTTTTTCTCCCGAGTCTGTCACAGGTACGGCAACACGCACCCAAGGAATTATCCTCCGTTTCGACAACAATACAAGGCACACAGTTCCTCTACCTGGACAGGAGCGGAAAATTATCAACCTTTTTACAACTTACTAACCGGTCAAATCAATCAATATCTTGCACTGATACAATTCTTCCGCGGCATGAACCACTGAGTTCAATTAACCTAACAATACTTCTTCCACATATCTCTTGACTGGAGAACTTTCGACTACGGAAGGCACATTCTCCTGCCAATACAAAACTTGAACAATCGGTCATTCTAAGCTCTTCAATCCACTTTGACCGCTCAAATGGCCGTGGTTTCCCCTATCTCTAATCAATTTCACTACATACCCCGGGGGATCTGCGTTTCTTTCTTCGGAACCTATCCTGTCCTCCAAGACTTCAACATATTTCAACGTATATTCTTCAAGACTTCACGTGGTTCTGCAGATGAGCAACACATCACATCCAGAAAGAAGGCTTAGTTCCTGACCTACCGATCTGGCACAGGAGAGGACCCAGGCACGCAATGGCCACTCGCATAAGGCAGCAGTCAGCAGAAAAATGGGATGCAACTTGACTGCGAATAACGGAGCAAAAGAACCTGCAACAAGAAACATAGCCAGTTACAACTTGCCATTCAATGGATTGGCGGCAGTGTTTCAGGACGTGGTGGGTTTTCGCCTGGCAAGCGTTCGCCCTATAAAAAGCCACAAATGTCCGTTTAACAACACTGCAACGTGGCGAATGTGACTCGCCACCGCATAAAGTCACAGCCCATAACTTCACACTGGCAGCTTAACTAGAATCTTTATACTGGATGGCTTGCTCTTCAATTATCTCTAAGTGGATCACTCAGGCTTCTCAAACTATTATTAGTCGAGGTAGGACTGCGATATATGGCAGAGCGATTATGTCCAAACAAATGGATCCCGATCCCACTACAACCAAATCGTTTTTTCGCATGTTCACCATCGCACAGTTCCAAGCATGGTCATATGAACAATTTTCTACTGTCACTACAGTTCCCATAAAATGTCTGTACAGCTGTACATTCCTGATCATGCCTCAATTGGCGTGCCTCGCATAGTCGAGAATAAAATATTTATTTATTTATTTATTTAATTTTCTTCCTTATTTACTTGCGCACTCCTATCGTCCTGTTAAACCGCATGATGAACCATTTTTCTGTATGCTAGATGAGAGGGCGGTGAGCGTCCGCAACGCTCAAAACTTGGACGAGAATGTTGGCATATGCATTGAGCGTCCATATGTCTACCTGTTACAAACATATACATCGTTATAACTGGATGGTGTACCTCAGTGTCAGGTGGCCCTGTGCATCAGGTCCCATTTCACTGACGTTCAGTTGCTCCCCAGATGCACATCCTCAGCAATATGCTATGTCACTCTTCCCTGCAGTTTGTTAGTTTGGAAATACATTGTGTAACGCTATCCAGTGACCTCAGAGGTTAGATATTCATTTAATATCAATGGACAAGGAGGACTACGTCCTATTTCTCCATCAAGGTAACACTTACCCACTTCAATATTTCTTATTTCTCCGCGTTCACAACGGTATCTAACTAACCCTCGCATAGTCGAGAAGAAAGTATTTATTTATTTATTTATAAGCAATACAGTTTAAACTTTTAAATGAACAACAACCATTTTTAACCCAAACCTTATCACCTCTACACAGATTAATTATCCCCTTTGATGCATACTTCTAATTACTTAATGCTTAACTGCTTTTCCTTGCGTGATTTATTAAGGTTACTTTTGAGATACCTAGAAAGAAAGGGGCTAATCTTTCAACTAAGAAACCGTTACAGGCACTATTCTTATACGTAAGCTTCATCTACCACCGCAATGGTGTATCACATACGCTTTGCCAAATAACATGGCAAGGTTTCTTTTTAGCAATACAGCAACCGCAACCCTACAGCATTTCACCTTTTTATATATTACGCATCCCAAAACCAGTACTGAACATACATGCACACAAACATAGGTGTAGATATGCATTTCTTACTGATGAACACATCATAATCGCTTATAAACTTCATATATATGACAACCGTTTTGCTTATACTCAACAGGAATTCATCAGTGTAAAGGATATGCCCTATGACGTTTACTGACAAAATGGTTTTGAGAAAAATGTGCAATATCTACATGTATGTATTTATTTAACTATATTTATCGTTGACGGCATCCAGGTTCGGATATGCCTGTCACTGTGGCCAGCCACAGCACACCTGCGCCTACAGAGGGACCATTGATTGCTTGCGCTGCACCACCCACAGCACCATCCACACACTCCATATCCACTGTAAACCCGAAGGAATAAGACCGGGAGGCATGTGGATGGGAACCACGTTTCATCAACGGAGCCGGCCCACACTCCTTCACAGGCAAACACCAACGGGCCGCATTTGGGGAATCAAGCGCACACGGGTTGGTAAATGGAACGATGGCCGCTCCAAACTGAGTGCATTGAATCGCTCCTTGGTCCTAACATGGCTGCAAGGACGTTGTATCCCGCCATCTCCAGCAACGACCAACTGTCTCCTAGAGCCAGTGTGGACTAGTTAGTGGATACTAGACACTTTGGCGTTTTGTCAACCTGCACGTGCAACGCAGCCACTCCGTGGATATGAAGCAACAGCCACTCCCTTGAAATGAGATGGTGAAGTAAACCAAGTCGGCTAAGGCATCCAGAAACGTAGACATAACTCCTCAATAAATGAGCGAATATAGTTGTGCCTACAAAAGAATCCGCGACGAGTCTAAGAGATCAGAAAACATATTTTAATAAAATGTCACCAACGCTAAAATTTTATCAAAATAAACTGCAATTAGCTTCAGCAACGTGTGCAAGTTTATAGAAGATAGGACAGGTAGAAAAGAATATGAGAAACGCACTAGGACAAAACCAAAACACTAGCCCGTGAACTAAAAGGACTACGCATGCAAGTACACAGTACGTAACTCAAATGCAGCGTGCCTACCAACGCTGCGCCGGTTCTGTCCACGTTCTCTGATGGACTCTTCTTCGCTTCGGTAGTGGCCCCGAGTGGCCTCGCTCATGGCTCACTAGGCCTGCCTGACTCGGGCAATCGCTACCGCATGTGCTACTGCACCATGCGCTCGATGTCCATGGAGTACAACCGATCGGCACTTGCTGCCTCCACACTAGCCGCTTTTTCTTTGCAGACATGCGGTCTTTCTTCCGCACTTCGGGAAATGCCTTCGTGAGCAGACAGCGCTATGCACGCCGTTCAACCGCCTTCGATTCCCATGACCTGCAATCAAGATTAGAACGTGCGGGGCTCACTTTGATCATGTCCTGGTAACGTAACTTTGGTTTCTCCACATGCCGCTTCCGAATACTCAAATGACCACATTTTGGGTATCCGCGTCGAATCCATACGGCTCACATGACAGAGCAACCACAGTACTCTCAGCAAAAGTATGCAGTCCAGTGCATGCATTGTACATCGGCGCAGCACTTACGGTCCGCAACTCCACTTCCCCATCCGCTGCGCATAATCCGCCGAAAATGCTGTTGATGGAACCGCTCGAGATATCGCACATCCTGCCGGTACATCGTCTACATTTCACTGCAGTATAGAAGAACGGACGGCACCATGCCTTTCTACACCATCAGCTATGTGCCAACGGTAAGCGGATAGTTGTTATATACTCACTACTTTAGATTCTTGGAGACCGCCAATGCCTTCGAGACGCGCTTACACTGCTCACTGTGTAGCTTCTAGTCAGTCGACATCAAGCTCTCAAGGTAGCTGAAGCAGGAGGTGGTTTCCAATGCTTCAGCACCAATGCTGCTTCGCGACAATAATGAAGAGGGCACCTCCGAGGAAGGTTGAAAGTGACAGACTGTCTTGTTTGTGTTGATGGTAATCCCGAATTTGGTTGCTGTCGAAGCAAGAACCCTAGTCATGTGCTGCAACACATCAGTGCTGTGTACAAAAAACGCACAGCCGTCAGCAAAGAGCAACATACGGATAGTTGTCTCACTGACTAGGGTGCTCGCATAGAAACGACGGACGTTCAGCATTTAACTAGCAATACAGTGACAAACACAAACACCGTAAGCCAAAGCTGCAGCAAAAGCACTAGACCTCATAGCATTAATATATATAGTAAACATCGCATAAGCTAAGATACGGCATTACTTCACACCATAGACAACTGCAAAGACATCCGAGGTTTCTCCACTCAGCTGCACCCTCGCTCGCATACCACTGTGCAGACATTCAATTAAATTAAAAAAGTTACGCTCGCAACCAAGCTTATTCAACACCAGCCACAATGTCTCGCGGTTCACCGAATCGAATGCCTTGGTGAAATCAAGAAAGAACGAGTACAACGGCTGGCGTCATTCTCTGCACTTCTCATGCAACTGACGCGCAGCAAACACCACGTTTATAGTGCTTCAACCTGAGCGGAATCCACACTGCACCTCCACCACGTTAGGTTCCACGACCTGCCGGACGAGACGCTTTAGCAGGATTCGGGCAATCACCTTGCTCACACAACTCAGCAAGTTGATGCCACTACACTTCGTGCTACAATGCTTGCTTCCTTTTACTTGTACAGCGGTAGCACAAGGATATCCTTCAGCTCAGGAGGCACCCCTCCGAAATCCATACGCGTTACAACACCACCACTATGCACTTGTAATGCAACGGAACTTGCTAGTCCGTCTGCGAAGCGGACTCTGCTTCACCATGTTGCCGGATTCTGCCACATATGTAGCAAATGTTGTGTCCTTCTCACACACCCCAATGTGCTGATCATCGCATTGTACTCATCAACTTCATCAGGACGCTTACAGTTTGCGTTCCTGATCGTCTCCTGGGCAGCAGCTGTTAACTGGTCGCGTAGCTTGGGCCCCAGGTCGCCCACTGTGGCTATACATTCCACTTCACACAGGCGTGCAGCCATCGCCTTCATCAGCTCAACACGCTTGACAATAGTACCAAGGGAGAGGTTAAATTTACGCCGATTTGCGGCGGGAGTGCAATACATAGATTTAGGAAAATATATGTACAGTTTGGTCGGAACCAATTTATGAGCAGTGCCACACCCAGCTCCACGCAGTACACGTGTCATGCGCACTTCACGCATACCATGCTGACGTGCGCCGACATAGTCGAGCACGCTAGCTAGACCACCCTGTGGGTGCGTTCAAGTCGCTGTATCACTCACGCTCAGTGCAAAACGAGTGTTCGTGGTCGTCAGACCGTGAGTGACGCACAGTGAGAGCATCCTGTCCTTCTTGGCATTCGCTAAACCAACGCCACGCGGACCGATGACATCTGTTAACATCGATGTCTCGCGCCCATGGCGTGTGTTGAAATCACCCAGCAGTAACAGCGGTCGCTCCTCTCCGCAGACCGTATCGCGAGTAGCCGAGCGTAGAATTAATCGCGCGTGTCATAAGGATAACACGCGGTCGGATCGTACGTGCTTAAAATGTTGCAAACTTACATCTTCCGAGTAGTAGGCAAACAGTAATCGGTCGCGCTGATGCCTGTTGGTTCACCCAAGTGCCGGCAATGGAGGCGGTCGGATATGGCAAATCCGACCCTAAGACCGCTGATGGTGAGGCAGCGTTGCCAACCCAGTATAATGTGTAGCACCCGCTTCATGCAAATTACCTTGCTCAGCGAGCCGGGTTTCACTGCGCTCCGCAATATCCAGGTTGTGCATGTATACATGTGTGTAGGCATTTGCATTTTGACATACGCACACACCTGCACATATTTACGTAAACATAACCATATATACACATCTTCCTAATTCTAAATTAGCACATGCTTTCGCCCAACTTCCACCTAACATACAATCCTTCCCTATGTGTCCCATACTAACATACACGATAAATATATTTCGGTATCTAGTATAAATATGTATATGTATATAATGGTTGGGAAAAGGGGACAGATGTTTACGCACACACCGTTCACTATCGTACGACTTATAATGATTCTGGTCACCATTTCTTTTAAACCGTTTCGACTACCACAAGTTGCCTCCACTGCAACACGAACGTTACTTGCAAACCACTTGCTATACTTGGACAAACATACAGTTCAGCAAATTAGCCATTTATGCCATCACATATTTCAGTATATGGAAACATACCAGTGTTTATATAAACCCTTTTCTAAGTGTCGTTCATTTTACAACCACTTAAGGGCAGTAATACATTAACTTACACATTTTAACAACTAAGCAAATATGCATCGGACAGCAACATTTTAAGCTTTTGAGTACCTGACAGCATTAGATACAAATTCTGAAATAAAAAACCCTACCACCACCAGAGAATTAAAAAACACAGAAGCTTGATGCCATGATAAGTAGCAAAACGTAACCAAAAACCCGAAAATAACAGACTCGACGGTCCCTAGTCAAACCACCCGTTAACACAAAATACGTGAAAATGGAGTGGCGTTTAAATAGGAACCAGGTTAAAAGTTAACATATTTAAACTTAAGCCAAGCGAATGAAGCGTTACCAAGGCAACGCAATAACAGTCATAAAATCAGTCCGTCTGCATAGTAAATAAATTGGAAAACCAAAAGAAAAATAAACAAAGAAAGGCGTGACTAGTCATAAAAACAGTCAGTTTGTATAATTTAGGTTGTAGTCCCCGAATTGCCAAAGCTTCAACAAAATGACGCAAGCGGAATTCGCTCCGTCCTTTAACTATGACTAACGCTACTCGAGAAGTGTAGCATACGAAGCAGCTTAAGAAGTGCTGTGCAAAGTAGTTAAGGAGGGCTGGGTACCATTCGCAAAAAAATATCCAAGAAATGAAAATAAATCGTAGAAGAAAAACCCTCCGTTCGGCCTACGTACTTGCGACCACAAGTATAATGAAAGAGTAAACGTATGAGGCGGTAACTACAGCGTCTGCTTTGGAAAAGTTGGATTTACGTCGCAGCAATCTTGCTTGGTGCAATAGCACAAGTTCGACCGCATAATACTAATTCTTTATCTGCTGGCGGAGACGGTGACGGTATCTTCTATCATTTTATTCCCCTTAAACGGCAGCGAACTAACCACGTTCTTCTTGACAACATCAGTCAGTCGATCTTTGTTGCTTTCTTTGCTTACGTATCGTGCTACAAATCTCTTAGGTATCGGTTTTAATGTAAGGTAAAGATACGTCCTCCAGCTAACAGCTGTTAGTATCTACGGAGCACAGCTTATGAGCTCTCATAAAATTGGTGCGCAGCATTGCTCGGTTATAGTTCATAGGACAAACGCTGTTAAAGATTAGGTGACGTCCTGTTCAAGTAAGCTTGCGATACACTGATCGAGTGCGCTCACCGCCTGGATTTCTCTGTAGCTTCACATCCAGAAGTCGAACGGGTTATCGATTTCACTTTCCATCGTAAATTTGACTGCAGGGTTGCACGCATTTATACATTTGAGCAAGTCCGTTGCCTGTTTAGCAGTGCCAACCTCTACAAATGTATCGTCACTGTAACTACTGTATAAGTGGACATTTTCTATGCTATCAAGTAGCGCGGTGTACTTCAATTGCCCAATGAATATATCGGCCAGGACAGGTCCGAGTGAGTTCCTCAAGGCAACTCCATATGTCTGCCGATAGATTTTTCCAGAAACTTGGAACTGTGCACAATCTCAATAGGTACTTAATGTGCTGCACCGGAAATCCAAATTTATCAGCGTGAACGCCGGCGAGCTATAAAGACTCATCCAGTGATACGTTGGTGAATAACGAGAACAGGTCCCAAGAAACCATGTATTTCCTTTCCATGTTTTAGCCTCATAATTTCTCGACGAATCCAACAGTATTTTGATAGTGTATCAGGCAACTTCACCTCTGCGGGGCTCGATAAGCTGCTATCCATCGTGCCAATTTTTGATACCACGCGTTTATCATTGAAACGATGGGACGCAGGAGGATATTTCCTTTATGAGTGGTAAACCGTACATAAGTAGAACCTGAAATCAGCGTGGGCGGAGTTGCGTCCTGGTTGTAACGTCAATTAATCCAGCTTTTAGTAGCCTGCTTTTAGCTACCTCCATTGCACAATAGTTCGTAGACTGCTCCGTATATCGAAACCTTTGCAAGCATTCAAGATAATTTATTTGCAGGGCAATTTGCGCTTGCATCGTTGTGGAATCTCCAGCAATTTGGCGACTACAACCTAATTTTTGCAAACAGGCTGATATAATTACTAGTTTCGGCTTTCTTTGGTTATTTTGCTTTTTGTTTTCATATTCAATTAGTATGCAAACTGGCTGATTTTATGACTGGTATTTTCTTGTGTTGTCAGTTCTTTGGTTGCTTATCTTAAATTTAAATATAATGACTTTGTGCCTTTTTCTTTTTATACGCATGCATACTTTTCCTGCTTTTTTTAACGGTTGATGAGGATACCCAAATCACATGGTTTCATCGTGCCCTGTTATAGCGTTGCTCCTTTTTTTGTCGGATTCTCTGGGGAGCTCTGAAGTTGCCGGAATATGGTGGCTGGCAAAGGTAGATCCCTGCCTCTTTTCTGAGGATTATTGGTGCAGGTATAGATTTCACTGTGCAGTTGCGCACGAAGAGTATTAGAGCACAGCTAACGCATGCGTTGCAAAAGACGTGCTGCAAATTTTTGTCGGCGGCACGCACGATTGCTAGGGGCCAAGTAAACTTCCTTGGTAGCTTAGTCGCTTTTCCATATGCCAGCTCTGCTGGTGCGCACTGCAGGTCTGCTTTGGGGTTGTTTTGGATACCTAGAAATGTTAAGGGAACTTGTTCGCTCCAGCGAGGTTCAGAAATAGCACAGTGAGAGGCGATAAATGGTTGATGAAATCATTCGTCTAGGCCATTCACGGCTGGGAGTTCTGCCGTCGCGCGGATACGGCGATGGCTTTATGAGTGGTAGTACGCGTTGAATTGCGAAGATTCGAAAGGCCTTCCACTGTTGATAGTGATGGTGTATGAGAAGCCATGCGAAGACACTCAACGGTTCAAAAACGCACCTATGACAGTTTTGGCTTACCGTCTGATGTTGGGAAGGCTTCTGGTCATTTAATAAAACGGTCGACCAGCCAGTTTGCCTACGAATCCGCGAGAGGAAGGTAAGGTTCCCAACAGGTCCAAGTTTACCTGAGGGAACCGCGTACGTGGCATAAGGAATGTGCCGAGGGTGTGTCGATGTACTTTGGAGAGTTAGGGCTGAAGACAAGCACGAGGCTAGTTACCAACGTCTTTGTTTACGCTTGGCCAAACACTACTCTCAGTAACTAGTTTCAAGGATGCCCGCATACCGGGATGAGACAATGAGTGAAAGGAATGGAAGACTGTGCGTCTGAAAGAGGCGTGCTCGATGGGCCTTGGACCACTTATGAAAGTGTCACAGATGATAGTTCTGTCGGTAGCGTGGCAATGAACGTCTTGCGTATACAGTGAAGTGGACTGCAAAGTACTTTTGAGGTCTTTGTCGTGCAGTTGAGTAGAGGCCTTGGTGACGAGCTCGACAGCAGGTACAGACTAAAGCGTGTGTTTGAGGCGTGGGAGAACGTCAGCGACGGGATTGGTGACATTAGACATAGTTAGTCAGCAGTGAAACGCGTGAGTAGGTCTAGATGTCTAGTTTTCCGTCGCGTATACTCTTCAGAAGATGAGTTTAAGGCGACTCTGCGAAGCTTGTGTCAGTGTGGACGGTGCTAGTCCGACCTATTTTGCCAGAAGTGACGCATAGCTGAGAAGATAGCAAGCAGTTTTCCACCGAACGTGTTATATTGACATTTCCCTGGTTGCAAGCTTATAGAGTACAAACCGAGTCTTGCCAATGTCCACCAACATGTTATTGGAGCACAGCTCCTACTGCAACATCTGCAGCATCACATGTCAGGTAAAGGGGAGCAGGCAGTACGGTGAGCGAGGAGAGCTATTTTGGAAGTGGCATACTTGAGCTCCGTGAATGCCGCGTGTGCTGTGTCCTACGAAGCAAACTTACCTTCGTGTTTCCTAATGAGGTCAGTCAGAGGCTGCATGAGTTAAGCACAGGGAAGATATAGCGTCCGTGGTAGTTGGCTAGGCCACAAATTGAACGTATGTGTTTAAATGAAGTCAGAGCTGGGCAGTCTTTGATGAACTGGACCTTGTCCGCAAGGACCTCGGTGATAGCTGATGAGACAAGTTGGCATAGTAATTTTACCGAAGGCTTGCTCAGTTCGCCTCTAGTCGGGCAGACGATTATGCCTTGTTGGGTCAACCTCTGAAAGAAGGGCTAATGCTGAGCTAGATGCTTCGTGAGACAAACTGGGCACTAAGCTGCCGTCGACTTGGCGAAACCTAGGCCACGGGTGGCATGGTGCACGAAGCCTTTATAAGTCTGTGGGGCATAGCACAGTTCAAAATGCATTCGTAAAGATCCGAACCAACAGAAAGTGGCGATGACGGCTGTTTTCGGTACGTCTTTTTCCCCAATGTTACTTGTTGCTAGACTTGCACAAGATCGATCTTGACGAAGACCGCCCTAAACGTAAGGCATGCAGTGAGGTTCTGCATGTGGAGCATAGGGTATCGGTCGGGGACCGTAAGTTTCTTTAAAACCCAGTAGTCACCGCAAGGGCGCCAGAATCCAGGTTTCTTTGGGACCACCTAAAGTGCAGAGGACTAAGGGCTTTTGAAAGCACGGATTATTCCTAGTTTGAGCATGTGTTCAAGCTCCGGCATAGATAACTTTTGTTTCTTTGGTGAAAGTCGGCGCGGGCTTGAGGAGACGGGCTGACCGCTGGTAAAAATATGGTGCATAACCTAAGTTGCCACGAGGAGAGGTTCCTACATTGGATGGACGAGCTTTGGGTGCTGCGATAATAATTGCATATAGCATTATGAAAGCTTTAGGCAAAATAGACTGGAGTGTTGGCTGTAGTGCCGGCGTTGGTGCCAGGGGCTTTGAGCGCCGTTGCGGAGTTGAATATCCCCTGTTGTTTCGGATTAACCAAGAGGTCAAACCGGCTACAGGAACCTATGCTAATGGCAAACGGGACGGATGTCGATAATGAACACCAGCAAGATGTGCTACGGAAACCCAAGTTGGTGTCAAAGAACGCTGGGTATAGGTAGGGATTAGTGTGCCGTCGGCGGCACGAAGACTGAGCGTAGCCGGCTAAGTCTTTACACCAAGTGCAGGAGGAACCACGCTTACTTTAGTCCTAGTATCGAACAGGAACGCGGTTCCAGATGTGAGGCCTTAAACTTCATGGAGGCGACTGTAGTCGCGATGGCCGTTGACGCTAGTAGCCCTTACTTCGTGACCGGAGTTTCCTTGTTGAGTCACATTAAAGGTGTGGGGTGTGGTACAGCGCTTGGCTTGTGCATTAAATCGGCTGTGGTACCAGCGTTACTGGTTACTGTCTTCATAGTTGTTACGAGTAGGCCACTTGCTACGTGGCCTGCGACCGTCATAGTTAGACCCGTTAAAATAAAACCGCAGAGCAACTATTTCCGCTAAAATAGTTGTACATTCCTGCGAAGTATGTGCAGAAAGCGTAGTGCGTTAACAACAAGGAATAGGTACGCTGTTATGAGTGCAAATTAACTGACAAAGTGGCATCGACAAACTTGAGCTGTGGACGGAAACGATCACCAGCTGCGTTAGCTATGTGAGTGGCGTCCCCTGACGATTTAAGTTGAATCGAGGTAAGAACATCGGGTTGTTTCTAGCAACCGCGGTCAGCAGTTTGCGCGCCAGTGCTTCGTCAATGTACGATGTACCGAGCAGTGGGCGCATCCCGTCCAGCAGCGTTGTATGTTTCATGTCATCCCATTGCAGACTTTGGAATGGTTGCTAGAAATGAGTCCGCTCGGGTGGTGTGCTCCAGCTAATAACGGCCTGCTTAAGCGTATCCTAGCGTTGCTGAGAAACGAGCTGCAAGTGTGCCTGCTGAGCAGGCAACCTTGTTAGTGACTACACTTTGTCGAATCCTATGATAGGTGAACTCAGACTCTACTAATACAAACTAAAACTGTGTTTCGTTGCTAATAAACGGTTGGACAGGAAACATGAGAGTATTGAGAGCAGAACCAGGATGTTTACCGTCCGGATCAGAGCAGCTGGAAAGATGCTAAACGAGGCAAAACGGAAAACCAGACAAGCAAGGACAAGGTCTCGCCAGGATGCTGAATACACGATGGCTGCGATGGAGCTGGCAACCGGGGTCACTAATTGTAGAGTATAACTCAGTTACTAGTAGAGACAGTTACAAGTACGACCATCCACTGATACCAAACCTACAGAAGTGAAACCTTGCCGAAACTAACGCATGTTATACGAGCTATAAGGAACAGAAAGTCAATCAGCGAAGCTCAAAGCGATGAAGCGCAGAACTCACAGTAAACGGAAATGAACCAGACGTGCCGTCAGTGAAACAAATAAATGGTCGGAAGATACAAACAAGAATAAAGCCTAATGCCACAACGTACTGAAAACGTAGGCTGTCTTTTACATTACCACTCCCTGTATGCTGTGTAACCCTACGCCAAATGAAGCCACTGAGTAGAATTATTACATATATACACATCTTAAGGTTAAACGCGCGACAGATTGCATAACGGTGTGCGATATTTGACCCGTACACCTCAGCAAACCTGTTCCGCAACCGGGTTATTGGCAAAGGAGACAATCGTTTCATGTTGAAGACCCACTCCGTACAATTTAACAGCAAACTGTGGCTATAACCGCTGCTTAGCACATGTATTACAACAAAGTATGTGCTACTACTCTTTGCATGACAGGTATTTCACCCTTCTTGTGAGGAAGCGGCATTGCTTTCCCAGTCCAATTGAAGAAAAAGACCTGCGTCGCTGGTTACACACAGCCGCCATTATAAAGTGTGTACTAAAGTCCATACATTTCAAACAATTCTTAGCACATACCCAATAATACACATTGGTGTTTATCTGTGTCCTGCGAATATTTGCAATATACCACCAAACATGGCCGTTACAAGGGTAGCGCTTTCCACCAGAAGCAATGCAAAACCTAAAAGTGATTTATGCTTTGAAAGTAAATGACCAAGGTATTTTTGTGGCTTTGCAAGTTTGGCTTTTGCATCCGGGGCAAGTACGACTTTGCACGTCCATCAGTAATTTGAGCATACCGCAAGAACGGAAAGTTCAGTTGGACTAGTTCAGATGGGACGGGAACAGTAAGAAAATCATTCTTATGTGCTTCGTCCACTCAGAACAAAGCTTGCTGGATTAATTTAAAAGCAAATTAAGTGAGATAAAGTCGCTAGAGTCACATCACAAGCAGTAACTATCCGCGCGACCTGGGCTAGTAGTCCCCGATGTACCGTTAATGTGAGATAAGAATAAACGCAAAACAAAAGCAAAGCAGAATAACGAACTGCTGGACGGCTTGAAGTCGTAGTTGAGCGTGTCATCCAGTCACTAGCAGAGGTATAGGAAATATAATAATTTGCACAATGTACGAATACGGCAAAAGCATTAAATCGTTAAACCTTAACAAATCGCATCTTCGGTCTGCGCGAGTGAATCTGATTCTTCGGCTGAGAGACAGTTTTTAGTGCACCTGGCCGACCCAGTAAGAAGTAAAAGGGACAATTTTTGGTAATTATAAACTACCTTTCGTGCGACACCAAGATCTCACATTCCCTTTTCTCCTCTGTCCGGAACTTCTTGGGGATCTGGGATTGGACCGAGAAACAGCTTCCGCCCTGGACGAGACATAATAACCCACAAAGACTTACAAAGAACATGACTGCAAAACAAATAGATACAACTGCACTCATTGCCACGACCGTTGTAGAGTGCTGATAGTTTGACACGACGTCTTCACACTCCTGAAAAGCATACACCACCTGAAAAATCCAGACCCAAGAAACTAACGTTGCGCTCACCTAGGCACTAACAAAGACCACCCTTCGTGAACCTCTCATCCGCGATTGGCCGCACCGATTATGGCGTCCCTGACCATGATATCTGATCAACTAACAGAGGAAACTGGCAGTCTTTTGACTGCGGATAACCAAGTGTGCAATCAGTCGGCAACCTGCTCTGCCAGTTGTAAGTTAATGAACAAACGGTTTATTGACAGTGTTCCATGACGTGGTGGGTTTTCGCCTGGCAAGCCTTCTCCCTATAAAAAGCCACCAATGTCCGTCTAACAACACTGCGACGTGACGGATGTGACTCGCCAATGAATAAAGTCCATACTCACAACTACATACTGGCAAGTCGATTAGAATCATAATGCAATGTTCTCTTGCCACGTTCCAGAATAAGCTACTCCCTGCCTACATGTGTCGTTTTCACTACCCAGATATTGTCATGACTGTGTGCACTAAGCACGCTAGAACCCAGCTTGTCGTCATTCACTGACGACTTCATTCCTCATCGTTAGTTTTACAATTTCCGCAGCCTATACAACTTTCGGTTTATTGTCGATTACATACATAGCAACGTGTTTGTTTCGAAAAGTAACTGCATGTAAACGTTGAGCATGCCTGGTTTGGTGTATCTCGATAAGTCCGAGGATAAACTAATTATTTATTTAGTTATTTATCTGGGGATGTGACCAGCCCAAAAGTAAAGGCACCGCCATCATTGCACACTGGCGCAGTCAGCAGACTACTACTTGCAGCCAGTGTAACCGATTTTGATATAGAGGGTGCCTTGTGTGAACACCGAACATTCCGAGCTTTTAATGGACAATGTTTAGGCCGAACGCTTACTTGGGCTTCTGGGTTTATGGGTTACCACGTGGCGAAATCACGCCAAACTTGGATATTGACACAACAGTTGTGACTGATATTTCCGCGTCCTAGTGTCATCCTGCTCCTGAATTGGACTATTCCCCGACAAAATGATCAATCCTATGCACTACGAAGATTTCAGTTTTACTTTTCATTGAAATTAAATAGTTTGCTATTTCAAAGCAGCGACGCTTGTATTTATACTTGCTCGCGCCCTTACTGGCTTGCCACGTTTTACCTTAACTAAACAACTTGTTTATTTATTTATGTTTAAACGATATTTGTTGTTTGGAAATACGCAGTAACGGCATAGGTCATGTCAATGCCGGAAAAAACGGCCACTCAAGTGGGGGCCGGCGGTTACGCCCTTAGAAATCTCCCGGTCAAATCTGCTATGTGGGAAGGCAGTTACAGCATTTTGTAACAAGATAATTATAGCGAAAAATATAAGTTAATGTAAAAGAAACCGGTAAGAAATCAAACCGGAAGACATTAAACTGTACCTAAATGTGCTAACTCAAACCTCCAGGTCAATCCCATGCCCTTGTTTTGCGTGCGACAATAGCTAACGACCCTGCGACAAGTTTAGAGCATCGCTAAACCGATCAGGTTGATGCGTATGTATTTTCAGCGTGGCTCCGAATAGTAGTTACACGTAAGGGTCAAGGTAGAGCAGACGCTAGGAACAAGTCGGTTTAAAGGCACCAACGGTACAGTATAATCGATTGCGTCCTGAGCAGCTTGCTGGAATGCGTACTAATGCTTAGGGGTCACACAATTGCCGTCTTGCTGCGGACCAAACATAGGAGAAACCCACCAGCACGCAGTATGATCTAATTAAGAGGGGAAACAAAACAAAATTTTGTTTTCTTAAGGTTCTGAGCTATCCACGGATACATTTCAGTATTTCGCGGCCCTTGTGATTATCGGCCGTCCACTGCGCACAGGAATCAAGTCGCTAACGACGAAATGCTTAAAGCTCAAACGTGTGTAAACGTGCTGTAACGCAATCAAGACAAGTATGAGTTTATAACATATAATCCCTATTGGTATGCATCTTCCTCGTATATTTCAACGTTCGAAAACGTACATATAGTTAATTCAAGTATCGAACCTCCTGCTACAAACTGAGAGCTACAATTTTTTCTGGTAAACTATTTAAAAGTTATAGGCACTAGCGGTGAGAATACAATGCATTTTCTCATACAGTTGTACTCAGTGTATTTTCGTAATCAGTCCACGACATCAAGGCTGCCTACAAACATTGACGCGGTGGACTTCAGAGCATACCGCTGCTAATTTGAGTTCATTTCGTTGAAATTTGCTACAACGCGTGTTTATTGAAAGCCGTTTCACAAATGAAGCATGTATTACGTTTGCTTGATCATTGTAGGGCAATACAAACTGACCTTCTGTTTTATGTATACGCTGCAGTCCACCCGTGATTCAGCAAATTGGTATACTTACAACTATTTCTGTCCTGAACCGGTCCAGTCCGTAGCTAGCAGGTCAAAACTACCTAGTAAAAGGTCAGACTAAATGTATCTTGAGGCTGGATAACACGTAGTAGCCAACTGGATGCAGTAGTCACAACTGCCATTTGGGTGGTTCGGGTTTAACCCGTTCCAGCAAATAACTCGCGGCAGTGTTCCAGGAAGTGGTGAGCTTTTTCCTTGGAGGCATCCTCCACATCAAAGCCACCAATTTCTGCTTAACAATACTGCAACATAGCCGTCGTGGTTCGCCATAAAATAAACTCTGCCCCGTGGAAACCCTGGTAACTTTTTCCAACACAAATACCTCAAGATTTTACTCGCATATTGCTTAAGATACCAACAATTCAGGAACGGCGCAGTATATTTACAAACACAGACTACACAGCTACCTGCAAACACACAATTACATACGTTTATGCCCCTACACAAACATACACAGTTATGGCAAACAAAGCAGCGTATTGCAAATTTTTGATCATGCATCGTTGTTAACCTGAGCATGCTTTAAATGCGCGACTCGTCTTGTCAACCACAAAACTTTCTAAATTGTTAAGGTTATCGACTTAGGGCCAAGAGCAGGAGGAAAGTAAGCAAGAGTGTTAGCTGTAAGCGGAAGCTAAGGTAAGCAAAACAGGAAGGAACAAAGTCCATTTAATCGAAATATAATAACCATCTAACCCTATAATTCGCTAAAAGGTCATGCATGGACTTGCTAAGTCATCCATACTGGCAACTCGGGTGTAATTTATTTCGCGTAAAGGCCTGAATGCTTGAGCTCATGATATGCCATTACTGTCAGAACTTAATCCGCTGGACTCTGGTTGGCTGCGTTGATATCTGGTTACGGAGACTCACGTACCAACGACTTTGTATAGTGTTCCGCAGCTAAACGGGCTTTCCCTGATAAGTTCATGCTGCAGCGCCACTAAAACCTAGGAGTACCAAGCTCGGTGAACTGGCTTTGAATCGTCATCCACTTTTCCATCCAATGAATTCAACAACCAAGGCAATACTTGTTCCAGTTTTGCTGGCCGCGAAACGGCCAAATAAATCTTCGCGACAGGCACTAATCGAGCGCAGTTGCTTACTATAGGTATACGGTTCAGGAATGAAACCGGTGAATGCTTCATGCGTCACTTGCTCCTACGCAGCAACGTTGCATAACAACCAACAAATTGGAAACAGCTTCAGAATACCCGGCAATGCCAGCGTAAAACGGAACCAGTCGGCCAACGGCCCGAGGTCGCAATACGTTGACAGCGTAAAAGAGAAGTAAGACATTGCACGATGGCTTGCGATGCAGTCAGCAAAAGTACAATAAGATAGCGCCGGAAGGGACACTTTTATACCGATGTGGACTCACTGAAAAGTAGTTGGGGTAATGCGCTCCAAATACCCAAACAAGGAGTTGATGAAAGTGAGCAGGACGGACTTCGAAAGCACCAGCGCCTTTGCTTACACAGTGTAAATGTACACTGATATCACCAGCGAAGGACAAAATCTGAGAAAATAACGGTCCAAAAGATTACCACTTCATGACCGATTTAGAAAGTAAGAACAATTAAAGAAATATTGCGTGCGTGGTAAACACTTCCCCGAATTGGCCTTCTAATGTGCAAGGACGAGAAATTAGTATGTCCAGGGTTCCAGAATTTTCGGCAATTCCTCAGCCTATATACCGATCCTTATATATTTTCTGATTTTTGAAAGCAACAACATGCATATATAGCTTCAAGTTTTCAAACAGCCCAGGGTTGGGTTACAACCTCTACGTTTCCTTTTACCTGCTCCTACGTCCTTTAAAGGACGCAACAAACAGTACACGGAGCAAGTTGCACGAGACTTCACGGGCTTTCGTTCCACAAGCCCCATACATTCGTACACGAGCTCTGAATATCGATGTAATAGCTACCCAGTTGATTTGTTTAAACAAACTCTAGGAACATTTGTTCCACAATTAGTATTTACAAACAACAAAAGATAATTTAGTTGTTAAATTTATGACTTGCTTAGATACACAATATAAGTTAACATCAGTGGATTAGTTCGTGAGTGCCAAAACTGAGCCCGGTGGCCTTTACTCACTGGACCGATGGTAATAACTGGGTGGCCTACGTTTCAGTAGGTAAGAAAGTAATTGCCAGCTAACAGACAGACTAAAGACAAATGTTCAGACACATGTAACAGAAGTCTAACGCTCTGTTATTTATTTGAAACGCCGGCGAGCACACGAAAAGCAAAAGTAGACAAATGACAGCTCTAAAAATGTAAGGCAACGATAATTATAATGTCCGCAAACGCTTTTAGCGGTCTGTAATCGATAACCCTTCAACGCATCCTCATATCTCTAAAAAGACGGAGCACAGTACCACCACGATACAAAAGAAGACTTGGACAGAAAGTCCAAACAAAACCCGCTGGACGTTTATAAGCTGACGATGTGATGTGATTTAATATGGAAAACCGTATGATAACGTTATTGGGTGCAATCCAGCGACACGGAATAGCTAAATAAAAATAACCAACCAATTTGAGTTTACCACATTTACGTTATGTTTATACGCTGCATAAACCGTGGAACCGATTTACTGGAATCATGCTCGCTTCTGCTTATAAGCAGTATACTCCTTTTCGGTAAATATACCAAATTATTTGTATGTCTATTATTTAGGTGGCAGCATGCGGTTCCCCATTGGCCTGTTGCTGCGGCATCCATAAGATGGCCACAGAAGGGCGGCTGAGACAGGGACCATGGGTGGCTTACGCTGCACTCCACAGTTCCAACCACACCCTCCAGTTACGGCGCAAACCAGAAGGAATAAGACCGGAAGGCAGGTGGACAGGAGCAACGTTTAATCAAAGGAGTCGACCCACACTACTTTAGTATACACAGCAACATCCTTCGTTGCCTTATCTAGGAAGCATCCGTACCGTATTTACACAAGGCAGTGGACGAACCGTAGTCGTTCCCCACTAGATGAGTAGACCAAGTTTTGGAGTCTAGCACGCTCAAGCGGTACATGCAATGACCACTCCCTTTCCAACTTTCCGACAGATTCTTCCACTGGACTACAACAAGCCTTCAACGACTGAGTGGTCCATAGTTAGGAACTGTGATACTTATTTTCGCAAAAGCACATCGCTTGGGTGACCAGGACTGAAACCCGCGACCACAGAACGCACTATACACTGTAGGATACAAGGCGGATAACAACAGACTGCAAATAACAGCACAGGTGGTCTGCTTCAAGCCAAAACGTTCACATGGACTTAATTCCGGTGTCACAAAACGTGATTAACAACATGTTGTACATTTCAGTGACAATCTGTTTCAACTGTGAGGTCGAACATTTATCACAAACTTGTATCAATTTTTACAATTTCCAATGGCAAGAACAAAGTTGCTCATATCTGATCGTTACAGAGTTGCTTGTGCCTATTTGATCATGACTTTTTGGCGTGTCTCGCTCAACCACGAGAATATAAAATTTATTTATTTATTTAACTCTCTTCCAAAGGCAGGATAGACGTGGTGGTGAGCGATGGTGATGGGGCACCTTGTGAACATTCACAACAAGCGCGAACACACCGGGGATATTAATCAACAACCAGCAGGTGAAATACAAGAACCCCAGCACGCGGGCACATGTACAGGTCCACTGCGACGATGTTAAGGTCTACGTAACACATCAGCCGCAGTATTGGCCTAGGGTAGTGTATCGGATGAAGTGGACGCCGTGCGCTTATAAATAGCCTAGCCGATAATGCTTAAATAATCAGTTAGCTGGTCATGGTTGGAATACTGGCACCTGGTGGCTTCGCTGGCGGCTCACCAAACCAGCATAGTTTAACAAAGCACGACCGCAAGTCATACGGCACCATGCGCTGGATGTTGATGGCTTATAATCCACCGGCGCTTGTCACTCTTATACAGCGTTTCTCCTCCGCGGGTTGTCCGGAACAATTAGTTATCCTTCAGCGCATGAATGTTTAGGTTCGGCCTTCTTCAGCACTTCAACAAATTTAACATTATCTTTCATTGTATATCCCAGAAGACTTTACGCGGTTTTACAGACGATCAACACATTAGGCACAGAACTATTCAATCCAGGCCAAACCTACGAAGCGGGCCTAGCCACTCGATGAGGACAGGACGGAACCCAGGAAGAAACAGACAATTGCCTAACGTGAGTTAGCCCACAGAAAACTTGGACGCAACCTGACTGAGAATACACTAGCAAATAATCGCTCCACACGTAACGTAGACAGGCACAAGTTGCCTCTTAAACGGATCGAGACAGGGTGGGTTTTCACCAGGCAAGCGTTCTCTCCATAAGTGGCCACAAATGTTCTTTTGACAACAATAAGAGGTGGCGGATGTGGCTAGCCATCCAATATAGTCACGGCCCATGGCATCACACTAGCGAGTCAAAGAAAGTTTCATTTCATTGCTCCTAAAAGAGTCAATACACTGAAGCTTCTACATTTGCATATACCACCTCTACTTTGCTTTCTACGGTTTCACCGTGGATCATTGGGTTACCTACACACAAACCCAATATACCTTCACATCTCATTCGACCTTGCTCTTCAGTTATCTTCTAATCGATCAGCCGGGATTCTTGATCTATTCACGGCAGAGGTACTACTGCTATATGCAGCACACTGATTAGGTCCTTACAAACGTGTCCTGATCTCTCGACAAACAAAATAGGCTTTTGACATTTGTAATAAGTTGGCCTACAAAGGCTGTTTGAGGATACATTCGGCTTATACACCCGAGCCACCACCTGTATTACAGCGGGGATATGCAGTTCACTGCACGCAAATCTTCTGTATCAGCAACACAGTTAAACCAGCTAATGCGCAGAATCCGTCAGACAGTATTGATAAAATCGCTCCAGCTACCTGATGTCCATCCGATACATGGTCCCGAGTAATAGGTGTCAGAATACTGATGATTGTGGGTACGGAATTTTGCGTTGGCGACAAGGAACTTAGGACCATCAAAAGAGCTTATGTCTATACAAAACTGGGAAAGTTAATCCAGGTGTCAAGTCTTGCTAGGGGAGTAACGGTCGTAACTAGTACGAGAAACTTACATAAGGGTCACATGAGCCATAAAAGGGACCAAATGTGGACCTCATGGATGTTCCGAAAATGTTGTACAGCCAGGCAAATGGCAACTAGATTGCCCCCGAACCTACCATACCTTTTGTAAGTAGATTGAAGCTTCCGTTCGAGGAAAGGAGAAGATGAAACAGCGCTACCCACTATCCATTGGAGTACGACACCAACAGAGGAACGGGATGCGTCTGTCTTATGAATGATATTGACTTCGTTCGTTCTCAAGTAAGCAAGCATATGGCTTGGCTCAGCTTTATCTTTACCGCTTCATAAGTTGCTACCGCAGCTGCGTATAGGTAAACCTATTGGGATCATCCTTCAGTAAATAAAAATTAATAAATGTTATATCCCTCGGCAATTCGAGATACAGTCCAACTGTGTGGTCTGATCATTAATCACCATTTGAGCTGCTGAACCGTGCGAGCTATTCTTCGAAAATACCTTGTTTGAAAACTATTTGAATAACACTGCACAAAGACTTTGACTTTTGACCGTTCGCTGAGCTTCAGAAAGACTCTGAAGTTCTAACGCACTCGCAATAGCTTGTGGGCCTTCATTGTCACGACGCAGTCCCCGTAGAGCCTCCATGCTACACACGGCTTGCTACTCCCTGCATACGTTGAATACTCCTTCATCTGCACTAAAAAGCTTGTGTGGACACTGTCCTGCTTGAAAAAGTGCACTATATTGGGCGCCCCCGGTGAGTAAAAATCGGTGCGTACGTACCGCTTGCAGTATTATCCGACTTTGCTCTCGCTGTCTGCACTGTAGGCTTTTGTAAGCCGGTCCTCACTTTTCCTTGTTTTTACCTTTTCTTCATTGCTGTCAAGATGGTTAGAAAAGTTGTGGGTGTGCCTTCGTGTCTTACAACAGCTGGTTCAGTTTACCTATGCGGCGTAACCGACTTGTCGGGTGGTATGAAATGCGATCTTTGCGGTAGGCGCTTCCATGGGGCATGCACCGGTTTGCTTGCCGAGCAGTATGCTCTGTTGGCAAGCAATGAGAGGTTTCCTTTTAGCTGTGAGGATTGTTTTAATCCTAAAGCCCCCCGCTTTGTAACCACGAAGGATTGCTTCAATTCGCTCGTTTACAGACCGACAAATATGGAAAGGGTGTTCTCTTTGCTATTGACAACTTTGGACTGGAAAGTTGGTTTAGTAGATCACCGGACATCACCGGCTGTTATCGGCCAGGTGAAATTAGCGGATAGCAGCACACAGACGGATTCCGTCAACCTTACACCCTATCCAGCAACTGATTGTGAGCTAGTTGGTTCTAAACAGTTGGAAAGAGTGCTTGATTCCACAGCTAGTGATGAAATATTGCAGACTTTGCCAGCGAAACGTACGCGTATCAAGAAGTAGAAAGCTGTAAACTTGCAAGATGAGGTAGTCTCGGAGGGTACAGTGGATCAGGTAAGCACCTCAATTGCACAGCCTTCACTATTGAGTCCTTCAACGTCTCCTCCCAAACCCTCTTTTTACGCAAATAGTGCATCCAAGCAACCAGCCACCCAGTCGCAGGATTCTGTGACCGTGACGCGTGGAGTAGGCACCCCAAGCCGCAGTGACTCTTACACTGAAAGCAGTGTCACCTTTAGGAAGGTCACGGAGTCCACCGCCACTCTTCCAAAGGAGCGAATGCTTGATAACATACAATGGTCTAAGCTTTGCGTTTCCAAGCTGCTCCTGCCAAGTTGTTTGACGTAACGGCACGGAAACTAATTAGGCTTGGGTCTGTGCTGGTCGATGTTTCGGGCTTCAAACCTCGTTTACTGAGAGTCGTTCTTTCAACACCAGACGAGCGTAATACGCTGCTGCGTTTCGCTTTTAAACTCAAGGGTACTGTGGTCAGTATACAACCTGACCTCCCATTGACTGATAGGTTGAAATTTGTAGGCCGCCATAAAGGACCGCAAAGCTCGTCGCGAGGCGGGTGAAACGATTCTTCGGTTAGTGGCTTTTCGGGTGGTGAGCTGAAAGTCTACTTCCGCCCGTTCAGAGCCCGTTTTGGTGGCACCCGATCCCAGGGCTCACGATCCCAACTTTCTTGAAGTAGTCCTCAGCAACACGCGTAGTCCGAGGAACAAGATGTGCGAAATTGGTGAACTTGTAGAAAGTTTCCGGCCAGACGTACTTGCGTTCACTGAGACATGGCTGTTCTGTGATATTCTGGACAGTGAATTGTGTTTGCCTGGCTATACCCTTCTGCGAGCTGATCGCGCCTCATGCTGTCGCGGAGGTGGAGTTGCTTTGTACGTCAGATTCACCTTGACCACTTCGCGAACATATTCCTTCAATTCCCCTGATGTAACTGCAGAGGCTCTTGTGGTGGATGTTTGCGCTACTTTCACGTAATTCAACATTGTGTTAGTATACAGAAGCCCGAAAGTGCGTCAAACAGGCTCATTGATTTTATTCGTACTCATATGACAAATATATGTCTGGTTATAGGTGTTTTAATGTTACTGCGGTTGCTTGGCGCAATTTCTGCACAGTAGCGGCTGGACGCTGTGCTAATGAACTCCTTGACCTGTCCTTACACGCATCCCTTCATCAGTTTGTACGGAGGCTAAAATGCTTCCATTTTAGAACTTATCTTTGCGAAACAGATGGATTTTGTACGATATGTTGTGTATGATTCCCCGTGGGCTCTAGTAATCACGTTTGCCTATTATTCGAGTGCGTCTTAAGTCGGGGACGTGAAGAGTTTATGGTCAGAAGGCCAAATATCTGGCACTGATTTTCAAACCATCAGGGACAAGGTTTCACATCAACCCTGTATCGCTTCAGAGGATTATACCGTCCAGGTCGCTTGGGACAAGTTCAAATCCTTTCCTTGAGAGCTTTCCCTCCCCACATTCCAATCTCAGCGAGGAATAAAGTGGGGGAAAAGCCCCACTGGTGTGACCCTGAGGCGCGCGGGATGCTCAGTAGGCGAGCCAGGTGTTGGAGGACTTACGTATCAGCTCCCTCAGAAAGTACCAATCATCACTACCGAGGCGTGCGAAGTGTATGTAAACAGCATCTGCGGGTCGCACGCTTGAGGTATGAACTAACGCTGGCTCGGACCACATCAACAAATCCGGAACGGTTCGTTGGGTATGTCAAACGGAGATGCAGTGCGAATTCGTCTATCCCTGTGCTGTTTGGACCAGACGGCACTGAAGTATCAACCGATCAAGTCAAAGCCTGCTCACTTGCGGAACAGTATGCTAGGTCGTTTGTTCATAAATCTCCGTTACCTAATATCAGATTGCAGGCAAAGACACCAGTAGATTCCTTTATAATGAAAGTTTCCATCGCGCAAGCTCAGGTACTCAAGCTCCTGCGTGACCTGCATCCCACTAAAGCTGCCGGGATAGATGCCCTTCATCCCAAGCTTTTGTACGAGCTGGCTGGATTTCCGTGTAAACCGATTAAATGTATCTTTGGAAGTCTCTTCGTAGCTGTTCACCACATGCTGACGGGAGAGATGCTATCGTGGGCCCTAGTTTCAAAAAGGGTGATAAGCACTTGCCTGAAATTCCTAGACCGGTTAGCGTAACAAGTGTACTAGTTAAAGTATTAGAGAAGCTGGTAAGACATGCTCTGGGGAAGCACTTAGCCAAGTACAGTTTGCTCAACCGTCTCAACCTGGGTTTCGTAGAGGACACTCCTGTTTGATTAACACGTTGGTAGCTCGAGAGTGCTGGGCTGAAGCTGTGAATCAAAGACAGGCGGTGGATGTTTTGTTCATCGACTTTTGTAAAGCGTTTGACGCCGTACCGCACTGCCGTCTTAGGTTTAAACTAGAATCCTACGGCATCTCAGGCCTAGTATTAAAGTGGATTTCGGCTTTCCTGGAGGGAAGGCAGATGAGCATTCGAATGGGTTCCGGGCTGTCTTTCAGACAAGCCATCCTGAAGGGTATTCCTCAGGGATCGGTTCTCGGACCTCTGCTGTTTGCATTGTATGTAAGTGACCTCCCTGAGATGCTTAAGGTACCATCTCCTATGTTTACGAATGACTTAAAATTTTGGAACACAGTAAAAGATTCTGTTGCACCCACGGCTTTGCAGACAGCTCTGGACAAGCTTTGGAATTGGTCAGAATTGTGGCAGCTGCCAGTCAATCTTGCAAAGCGTTCGGTCCTGCGCATAGGATCAAGCACTTTTACAACTCCTTACGTACTTGGCGGAAGTGTAGTGCGTCAAGTGACTTCGGTACCCCGCCATCCTGTGACTTCAAATCCAGAAAGAACTGGACAAATGCTACCCGCAAGGGTTTCCGAATGCTGTGGATGATCCGCAGGTCGTTCGGCATTATAACAAATGTAATGTTTGTTACATTGTTCTCAGCTTTTGTCAGGCAATACTTGGTGTACTGCGTGCAGGCCTGTCCTCCATGCTTGGTACGCGACAAGATAACACTCGAACGAGTTCTAAAGGTTGGTACAAAAATGGAACAGGGATTGAGGCATCTCTCGAATGGTGATAGTCTGCTCAATTTGCGGTTGCTTTTGCTGCACTATAGGCGCCTTCAGGGAGACCTAATTCTTACGTACCGTATGTTGACCAACAAGATTGGACCTGGTCTAACTGAACTGTTCCATCCGGCTTAGATACCTTCTCTTCGGGGTCTCCCTCTGAAGCTGCATAAGCCCAGATATGATCACGTTAGAGCTAACTTTCATTTGGCATTCTAGGTCGTTGACTCATGGAAGGCGCTACCCAGAGAAGTAGTATTAACATCAACGGTGAAGGAGTGTGAATGCCGACTAGACGCTTATGGGTTACAGTTTCCGACCATTCCGTTTGATTCGTAACTTTTACATCCATTTCCTTGGCTTCTCACATCTATTACTACTACTGCCTTATCCACACATTCCCTCCTGTACTACAATTAGCATTATTTTGTTTTTTTGAGTCACTACTTTTGGTCTTTACTCTATTCACGTGGCCGGCACAGCGAGGACCGCTGGTGCACGCCGTGTGGGCATTGATTGGTTGACCGTTATGTGATTCGTGCTATTGATTCGGCCCTTATCGGTTTCAAATTGCTCCTGCAAACTCCATTCTGGTTCAGCGACACATTGAAAAGGAACACACATGGGAATTTTCCTACCGCTCTTGTCCAACTTGAAATGGAATTAAAAAGATTGAACTTTGTGATCTGAGCAATCAGTTAACAGTTGAAGATTTTCTGAGCAGCGATGTATACACGGTCCGTCGTAGGTAATCACGATCAGAAGAATGCGTATGCTCCTAGCGGATATCCTTTCCCGATAACGCCTTTCCAGGCAAAGGAATAATACCGTTGAAGAGTTGAACGAATGCCCAGCCATCCGAGTTACCATTTATACCATGATGTTCGAACCGTACTAAAAGATTTTGGAGCTGTGTCAGGTGTACCTCGGTTGAAACATTTTCAACGCCTCACCAATATAGACATAGACAGCGTCGAGGCCACGGAAATCTCCTTCTATGAAGCGTTGGAAACATTGCATAGCACTTTAGAAACCAAATGGCATGCGGAGCAAATCGAACAAGCCAAAACTGGTAGTCACTGCGATTTTTGTAATATCTTCTGGTAAGATGCCCTGACAAGATAAGTCTTGGAAAAGATCGATTTTCAAGGCTAGCGCAATGCCAAATCGTACTGTCCAAAATTAAGACGTTGTTCAATACGCTGCAGTCAACACATGAGCTTTACTCACCTACCTTTTAAGCACAAGGTGTGGAGGATACGCCAAACAGCTGCTCGAAGAATGGATGATTCTAAGCTTACGTATGTGCTTTGACCCACGTTCACGTGTAAGTCGCCGTGGTTTCTCTGCCCCGGATGGATTATTTGTTACGATGTAAGATTGTCCATGATGTTTGGGTTCCGTCCCATCGTTACTCAACATGGCTGGCTAGCCAAACAACTTCCACATTGTGCCAGCTCGGGGTTTCGGTTTATTTCCGTTCCAGCGGCTAGTCGGATATCAGTGTTTTAGGACATGTTGGGTTTTCGCCTGGCAAGCGTTCTTTTTATAAAAAGCCACAAAGGTCCGCTTAACATCACCGCAGCGTGGTAAGGGTGCCTTGCCACAAAATGAAGTCACTGCCCCTTCTCCCTTTGGAAGATAATTTACACTTCCCGTACGGCATCTAGTTAGGAGATTTCCTCTCTTCCTTTTTACCACGGCGAACACAGCGAACATATTAAGGAATTCAGTCCCACTACACAAGTTCGCTCACCATGTCCACTTATGCATACACCTAACTATGTAGCTACACAAAAGTCTAATATGTTACTGATTAACGTGCTTTATTTTGTATGCTTATCGACCACCAATATTGGTTTATCATTGTCTTGCCTTCACGTACGTGCGCTGCGCTGCTGGGAATAAAGAAAATATTTGTGCATTTATGTAAAATTTCAAACCGTCGGGTATGGGTACCAACAGTCCGATGGGAAGTATTATAGTAAGTATGCAGCAGGTATTTAACGACGTGGCACAAATCAGCAGCTTCATAACACTCAAACCAACTGCGAGCAGAACTTTGCTAAACGTATCGATGCAACTGCTAATATTAGCTACTTCTGCGATCGTAACAAATGAAAGGAAATTAAGACGTAGTCCCATGCTAAATGTAATGAGTTCCCGAAGCAAATATATATGGATGGCTAGCTCAACGACACGCCCCTGTTGCCATCTGGGTGTTTCGGTTTTACCCCGTTCCAGAAATAAATTAGCGGCAGTGTTCCAAGACGTAGTGCGTTTTCGCCTGGCAGGCGTTCTCCCTATAAATAGCCACCAATGCCTGTGTAGCCTGTGTGTGGTTGTGTCTTGCCACCAAATAAAACCACCCCTTGCTTACCCGGACAACCGATCCAAATTCTCAAACACCAGGCTTCCGTTTAGCGCTGGCGACATGTTAAAACCCAATCAAGGGTGCTAGAAACCATTTACCGAACCTATAAACACGCTTACACAGGCTTACTTGCACCCATACGTAAATGTACTCAAGCACAGATGGGCTACCCTATGCTACGATTGTTTGTTCCCATAATTGCTTGTTCTACGTCCCAAGCTTGTCTTCTGCTGCGGTCTGTTTCCTTTCAGGTTGCCTGTTTCAACTTGACTGACTGCGCACCATTCCATCTACCCTACATTTCTCAAAAAGGAGTTGCTTCTTCCCAGCAGTTATTTCTGCTCTTATGCCAATCATTTTAAGCGTCCACCTGGCTTCCTTTAGGCAAAGTAGAATCCCACCTTTGCGTGGTTCACCTAAACGACTTAAGGGCCGTCTCATAATATAGAGCGCCTTCTGCTAGGTAGTCGAGCCGGCTCTTTTGCTGATCTCTCTCATAGTCCATTTGATTTCTTTTGACGCATTAAACTGCCACTCCCGAGTAGTTCACATCATTTTTCAAAGCGCCGAACGCCATCCCATTCCAAAACTGCTAGTTTGCTAGTGCGGCTTGTTCTACAATCCAATTTTCTCTTCGACTACGGTCATTTATTCCGCACTATAACCGCTCTCCAATTACTTGACTGCACGGCAGTCAACGTTCCCCTAATCTCTTAATAAATAGCCGCTATTGCTACTTAGTTAAACCGGTTCCGACATTCACAGTAGTGTGCGTCCATCTGGCTTCCTTTAGGCACCGTAGCGTTTCACCCTCGAGTGGTTCACCCAATCTATTGAAGCGCCGATGCGTTACCCTAAGTGCAAACATATTGGTTCCTTGCATTGCTTGTTCTAAAACCCAATTATCCCTACAGCTACGGCCTGTCTTCCTTCAGTAACACTCTCCTCCACCAAACTGACTGCTCGGCAGTCCATGTTTCTGTAATCTCTGAATAAGGAGCAGCTCCTGCATTGTAGTTTATCCGACTCTTATCCTCCTTGCTCTTTACGTCCATCTGGCTTCCCTTTAACACCGTGGAATCCCACCTTTTGGCGGTTCACCTAATGTACTGAAGCGCAGATGCGCCACCCTATGTTGCAAATGTTGGTTAGTAATATTGCGGGTTTTACAACCCAATATTCTCTTCTCCTACAGCCTGTCATCTTTCACTTTAATCCACCTTCACGTACCTGACAGCTCGGCAGTTCACCTTCCCTTTCTCTCTCAATAAAGGGTGGCAGCTGCTGTGTAGTTATTCTGGCTCTTATTCCCATCTCTTTAAGCGTCCATCTGGCTTTCTTTCGACAACCTAGCATCCCACCATCGTGTGGTCCACCTAGCCTGCTGAAGCACCGTCTCTGCCATGTAGTTAATCAGGCTGCTATCCTCCTCGCACTTTGCGTCCATATGGCTTTCTTTTCACAAGTAGAATCATAGGTTTAGCTGCTTCTCCTAATCTACTGAAGCGCCGCCTGTCAATAAAGAGAGGCTTATACTAGGTAGTTAATCCGGCTCTTATCCTCATCAGTAACCGCGTCCCTCTGGCTGTCTTTGCACATGGTGGAACTATACCTTTGGGTGGTTCACTGAACATACTAAAGCGCTGATGCACCACCCAATTTTACAGGTTTTGCTTCATAGTTTATTCTACGACACAAGATATTCTTCTGCTACGGGCCGTCTGCTTTCACTTTAAACCCCTCCAATTAACTGACTGCTCGGCAGTCCATATTTCCTGCATCTCTCAATAAAATGTGGCTCCTGCTACGCACATAATTCGGCTCTTACCCTCACGGTTCTTCGTATTTACATGGCTTCCACTTGCTACCCTAACATTCCACCTTCGGTGTTTCACCTAATCTATTGGTGCGCCGTCCCATTTCACAACAGCTAGTTTGCTAATATCGATAGTACTTCAATGTAACCCACGCTCCAACTACGATCTTCCTTTTTCTCTATAACCCTTATCAACTTAGCTGAATGGTTGGCTGTCTATCTTTTTAAGCTTTCAAAAATAGTAGCTTCTGCTATCTATATGTTGATCATGCCTGAGTTGGTACGCCTCGTTGGATTCGAGAATAAAGCATTTATTTATTTATGTAGTTAATCCGGCTCACACCCACACTGCTCCCTGCATCTGTTTGGCTTACTCTTGACACCGTAGAATTCCACGTGCGATTGGCTCACCTTATTTACTGAAGCGCCACAATATGCCACTACGGTAAGTTCATAGTATTGCATGTTCCACAATCCAATCTCTGTTGCAGCTACGGTCTTTCTTCTTTCACTGAACTGACGGTTTGGCAGCCCAACTTTCCTTAAACTCTCAAGGAGAAACGGTCTCTGCTGCGTAGTTAATCCGGCTCTTACCCTCACTGTTCCATGGGTCCGTCTTGCTTGCTTTTGACATTGTAGCATTCAACCTTCGAAGGTAGCCCCAATGCATCATCTTGTTCTATAATTACTGTTTCAACGGTTAATTCTCTGTCGTTTATTTGCGCTTCTATCGCACACCTCTTTGAACCGTCTTCTTACTGCCCGCACATTAGTCCCAACCCCTTTAAGTAATGCCTTGCTGCCCGATTACCGGAACCATGCTCTAGGTCTTCAAACACATAGCAGCAATTTACCGGTTGGGTTGTGCTTTTTGCTGCATAATCAAACAGAATTTTCAGCGTAATATCTCGCACATTGTACATCATTCTGTCGCAAGTCTATTTGTCCTACGGCAGGACTTTCACACTGCTTGGTTCTACGATTACCTATTTCGGTCTGCTCTCAATATGTTCCTCTCCTATTTCTCCGAGGTCGGGAACCTACGGGATTGGACTGAGGAACTGCCTGCGTCAGCGATGGGACAAAGCAACCAACATGAGTTCACTTGGTCAATGGTCATGTACTAAAATCAATCAATTGCACCCAACACAACGGCTGATATCCAGCAGCGTTAGCTGGAGACGAATTCCGCACAGTCAAGCAACTATACAAACTCAGAGAAAGTGAGACACCAGATACTCTGGAATTGTAGTTTACCTGCACAATTGTTCACTCTGCTTGACTAACCTCAACTTCTGTGGCGGGCCCTGACTGATCTATCAGCTCAGCAAACAAAGGGGCTAATTGGACTGCGAAAAATAGTCAACCAATAGTTGATAAGAGGCTTTGCCAGATGTGTATGACTGTTCAGCTCGATCGACTACATGGTTCTAGAACGTGGTGGGTTTTCGCCTGGCAAGCGTTCTCCATATAATAAGACACAAACGTCCGTTTATCACACTGCGACGTGATGGATGTGACTCGCCACCGAGTAATTCATTGCCCACAATTACAGTCTGTCTTATTAACTAGAGCAAACTTTTCCTTATTTTATTGACAAGTAAAATATAATTACTCTTAGCCTTCGCATACTGTCATTACTTTACCTACTGTGTTTTCCTGCTTACCCTACGCACATGTCACTGCAGTGCATCATCATACCACTGACGCTTTTGCTCCTCATGAGTACTGCTTCCGTACCTGCAAGTTGTACTACTATTCGCTACAGCCAATTACGTGCCGTGTAACCTATCTATTGTGCAACATAACTGTTTTTCTATTTTGATAATGCCTGAGGGCGTACCTCGGTGACTTCGAGAATAAAATATTTAATTTTTTATTTATCATATAGCAACATATGTGACAATCCTATTGTTCCATTGTGCATTACCTTCTCACATTTTGTACGCTTACTATGATCGCTTTTGTACAAGAGTGCCCGGTGTAGTCAAAAATAAATATTTTATTTACATTTCTTTGTTAGTTCCTAACGTTTATGCCTCAAGTTAACGGGTATTTTGCCTTCCTTTTACTGGGCAAGTCTGAAAGTTTACTTCTCGGCCAACCATATCCCACCTAGGCATGGCGGCGAATTTTAAGCTCCATTGAGCTTTTTGAGATACGTATCACTATTACGAACATATAACGCTTCTCCGTCTTTTATGTTTTCCATTTTCCTTGCCTGCTTGTACAGCAGAAAGCTATGTTTAGCTATGCTGCTACTTATATCTTTCCTCTACACCATTTCCCAGCCAAGTTGTCTTCTTGGGCAACAGAAATAATCGGAGGGGCATTCAACATGAGTATACTCGATTAATTTGTTCCGTGCGTAGCGTTTGAAGCATCCCACCTGCACCCCTATGACTTAGTGCGTCTGCGGTCCAATTGGCTGAAGGCGACGAGCTATACATGCAAACCTACATACCTGCACATGTGACTGGCGTATGCACGGAACAAATTAATTGAGTAGACTCATGTTGAATGCCTTCAGTTTATTTCTGTTGCCCAAGAGGACAACTTGGCCGGGAAATGGTGTAGTTTCCTTCGTTATCTCTAACAATATCTCTCCTATTTAACCATTAAAACGTTGCATATTTGATCTTAATCTGGCTTAATATCTTTCGCCTAGTCCTACGCATTCACTTAGTTTTTTCTCTGGGTTTATTTTCTTCTCACGCGCCACCCACCTGCCTTGTTCTACCCAATACCTATAGAGGTGTGGTTCTGCGGTTCTGAGCGCATGACTTAAGTGACGTAGAAATATAGCCCAAATATATTTATACCCCAGCAGACAGCATCAGCTAGTTCAACAACTGTTCTACGTTTAAGTAACACAAGGACACAGTCCCTCTTCACCACGCTTCGTATCCGTTGCTGACTCCTACTCCTTATCTTTTCTCTTGCTCTGGCTTTCATTTCCTCGTGCGCACCACGTACCACCGCTGCTCCTCCGACTTAACTTTGACACTTTAACTACGCACTGTTGCAACTAGGACCCCAAGATATTGGCTAAGTTGCTAAGCTACAACCTCCAAATTAACGCCAATATCGCTAATAATTGTACCACTATTAAACCCTAATAATTTTGCCTTGTCTCTCCTCACATGGCTTCGTGTCACTTGTCTAATTCTACTCCTCACTCATCTCTATTTCACTGGCTTTTATTTCCGCCTCCTAACTAGCACGGCTGCACCACCGACTAACCATTGTTTTTATAGCTCCGCAGATTTGTGCGAAGGACCACAAGTATTTGGCTATGTCGCTCACCTGTCTTTCCCACAAGCAGACAGCGTTATCAGCACTTTTTATTCCCCTTTAACCTTAACAACAATGCGCTTTCCTCTTCATCTCACTTAGTATGTCCCGCATAGTTTACGCTTGTTTTCAGTCGGCACCGGCTTTCCTTTATGCTTATTCACAACCTAACTCCGCTGCTCCACGGACTTACCTTCTACAGTTTAGCTCCGCACTATTGTGCGTAGAACCATAAGTAGCTAACTATGTTGCCTACCTACATCCTACCTTGCAATTGTACTTGGTATCACTAATACTATGTGCTACTTAACCATCACGTCACAGCACTGTCCATCTCCACCTCCTTTTTATCCTTTGCCTTAGCTTAGTCAATAGCTTATCCCTGGGCACGGGCATACCTTTCTTCCTAAGCTCTACCTAACTCCGCTGCTCCTCCAACCTTGCTTTGACACAGTAGCTCGCACAGTAGTGTGATGACCCACAAGTATTTGGCCATGCTGCCCAAGTTTTTGCTTCCGGTAGATAACATCGCTATCACCTATAACTATCTCTCTATTTAACCATAACAACCCTGCATTGTGTCCCCTTTCCATGCTTTGCATCCCTTGCCTAGTTCTAATCCTACGCACTGGCTTTCAGTTCCACCTACTGACTAACTATCACGGCTGCATCACTGACTAGCATTTGACAGGCTAACTCCGCAGGTTTACGGGAAGGGCTTCAAGTGTCTGGCTATGTTACCAACCTAACTTCTTCCCACAAGCTGACATGGTTGTCACAAAGAAGTGCATCTCTATTTAACCTTAAAAACTGCATCGTTCATCCTCATTTTCCACCGTATCCCGCCTAGTCCTAATCCAGTTAGCCTTTGGCTCCAGCTTTTTTTCTATTACGCAACCAGCTCAGCTGCTCCACTAACGTACCTTCTACAGTTTAGCTTCGCACTGTTGTGTGTAGAACAACAAGTGCCTGGCTATGTTGCCTACCTACATGCTACTTCAAAACTGTACTCGTTATCAATAATAACTTTCCTTATGTTAAACCTTAACAACCCTGCATTGGCGTTCTTCATCGCTTTTATTCCCCGGCCCTGACTTAGCCCTTATCTCTTTGGCTCTGGCTTTTATTTAATCTTACGCATCACCAACCTCCGCTGCTTTACCGACTTACATTGGACAAGGCAGCTCCGTACCTTAGTGTGCTGACCACCAAGAACTTGGCTATGTTGCCTACCTTTATCCTTCCCCTTAGTTTTTAGCTCTAAGAATGTTCCACTATTTAAACCATTAAAACGTTGCATTTCCTCTGTTCACTTTACTGTCTATCTCTTGCCTATTCCTACTCTTGCTCTTACTGCTTTGACTCCAGCTTTCTATTTGTCTCTTATGCATGAGCGGATTTTGCTTTGCATTCTATCCTGCTCTTACCCTCACTGCCCACTACGTCCTACTGATTCACGAGCAACACCGTAGAACTCATCTTTCGAGTGATTTACTTAATCCATCTAGGCGCCACTGTGCTAGGTTATCCTACAACCGTCGGTTGATAGAATAGCTTGTATAGCAACCCTATCATCCCTTTAGCCATGTCATTTGATCCTATAAATTACCCCTCCTACATGTGCCAACTGCTGGACAGTCTACGTTCCCTGATTCCTCAACCACCAGCACTTCTGTCACGTAGTAAATATAGCTCTTACACACACTGCAATTTGCATCCAGTGGACTTACCAGGGGTACCTTATAATTCAACCCACGTATAGTTCACAAACCATTTTCTGCTCCGTTAGTGCATTTTATTCCACAACGGTTGGCTACTTGTGTATCTTGCTTCGAACCCTATCTTTGTGCCTGCAGCGGTATTTTCCCTATCAATTAACGCTTCTCCTCTGAGAATGTTGTTCCCCAACAACCATCCATCGCACCGCGTCTTCCCTTTTTGCTACATATTTCCGCTTAATCGGACACCTAGTTTCTGTATACGGGTACACTTGCTGCAACATCAAGTTAGCAACGCACACACTTATACTGCCAACATAGTATATACGCACATAAAGGTAGTTTGGTAAGGCTTTAGGTCGCCAGCTCTCCTCACTTCTTCCTTTTTGTGCAGAATCTTTCCTTTTGCTGACAACTTCCTTGTTCCTCCATGAAACCTGCATAGAAGGATTGTATAAACTTACCCTGATCGTCGTACCACCGGTAAATTTTCAAAAGGTTATACTCATAGTTCCAAAATTATAGATGGTCAGCCCAGACCACCCACTGGAACATTCTGTCTTCCCGATCTGTATCTTCCAATAGTTTGCCAAACTTGGTTTCAGTTCACAGCAATCTCTGAACCTACGACATTAAAGCTTCACCCTCTTGCAGGTGCTTCGCTTACTTGCAGTGTCATGACGTCGGGCATCCTCCACCTCGTTAGTTGATTACTTCTCCAGGTTGCCAAATCCTAATCTGTTTGGCGTCATCACCTTATGGATATACTTCCCGCCACGCCAGCGTGGTCTGACATCAAACCTATGCCTATTGGATGTTTATCTATTATGGTTTGTACTACTGCTTTCGGCTATACCTGTATTCTGGAGAAGATAGTTAACCTTTTCGCCCATATCTTCTATCTTCTACTGCTTTGAACAATCCATGGCACCTCCAGAACGCCACCACTTTCCTTTTAATGCTAGTATCTTTACCTGTGGCAATTATATCATGGATATCTTAGCAACCACGCCAGTGTGGTTTATCGAAGACATCACGTCTTTCAGACAATTATCGACTGCTTTTGGTACTTTCGGAGACACACCAAGCATTTTGGTCTATTTTCCCTACTGGCGTAAACAAATGGAATCCTGTCACTTATATGTTTAAAACTCCTCCAAAAAGCTTTATCTCCTTGCAAGTGTTCTATTTACCTTCTAGGGTTATTCCACCTGGACCTGACTGCCAATCCCACCTGGCCCGTGGGTTATCTGCTCGGACATTTGTACATCGTACGGAAGTCTGACCCACGTTAGTCAGAGGTTAATGCTCCTCTGCTGGAGCCGGTTCTAACTGTTACTGGTGTATCCGGACAAAGCATTTTGCTTAGATAACAGTTATGTGTACTAAGACTGCGACTAGCTCCGGGAAAATCAGTCGTAAGGCTGTGTTGCTAGTGGTTCACTGATATTCAACTTGTGATTAAAACAGCAGTGTTCCGGGCCATCAAACGTTTTTGCTTCGCAAGCGTTTCCTTATAAAAGTCACAAATGTCCGCTTAATGAGCCTGCGACGTGACGGATGTTACTTGCCCCCAAAATAAAGTCACTGCGCGCTGCCAAACACCGGCTATGCTTCCGTTAACCGAACTTTGTGAGTGCAACGGTATATGGACAAATCCTCACCAGTTCGTTTAACGTTCTACCGGGTTCATACGCAAATGGAATATTATAAATCAATTTCAGGAACTGCGAATTCCCTGTCCAGAGTTCCGCATCGAAAACACAGATTTTATCGTGTTTTGGACCTGCTTTTCTATCTGTCTCTAAATTACATATCCGTCGTCCTAGTAACTCTCCTAAGGTCTACTGCTTACCATTTATCGAACCATGTATTTTGCGAACAATACTTGTCGTTTATTGTACGTCAGCTTACTTTGTTTTCATGGCTCTGACATCCATTTGATCTAACCTGTATTGGTGTAGCTCCTTTCTTCGAGAATGAACTATTGGTTTATGTACTGTATCTAATGTACGTATCTGCTCCTACATAAAAGACGTGTCACGATTTGCCTGGAACAAATCATTTATTTATTTATTTATAAACAATGACATGGTTTGTGGATAGCCATTCAAGCCCGAATGACTTGAAGCGACTGCTCGTATTACTATGAGGTACTGCTTGACGTAATCAAGAGTGAAGCAGCTTTTGAGTAGCCTACTATATTTTCGCAAATAAATAAATAAATATTTTATTCTCGACAAAGCGAGACACGCCTTTTGGGCATGATCAGCATATTGCATTATTGTACATGATAGCGGAATAAGCAGCACCAACAGTGGGAGTAGTACAGTTGGAGACAGTAGTGTGGGCCCATAGAGCCCAAATGTTGTATGTAGTCTATGTACACAGAATGCGAGAGGTAAAGATAGTAATCAGATCACTTATATGGTATGTTGATGAGGAACTAGTCCGATGAGGTCCCGTAAGCAATGTAGGTCAGTGAGTGAAGTATGAGGAAACGGGTGAAAAATACTTAAGAATAGTGGTATGTCACTAATCAGATATGTAGGCGTGTTCGTGCGAGAGCCGATATATACACAGAACTTGTAAATGTGGTGTCGGTCAACTTGCCAATGTGTTAGGGGCGGTGACTTTATTGAGTGGCGAGTCACATCCGCCACGTCGCAGTGTTGTTAAACAGACATTTGTGGCTTTTTGTAGGGAAAACGCTTGCCAGACGAAGACCCACCACGTCCTGGAACACTGCCGGCTGTTGATATAACATTGGCAAGATTGTATCTGACCGATTACCCTCGCGGATATTCGCAGTCACGTAACGCCAATTTGTTTCCTATGACTGTGTAGTCGCCTTCGGAGTCCAGTACAAGTGGTTGGAGCTGTTGAAGTCGGACGACTCAGGTGACTTGTATTGAATTGATCAGTTTCCTAGGTTCTTTAGTGTGTCATGATTATGAAGTGCGGGTTTTTTCTTTGTTCTTTATTGAATCCGTGCCCATGGGAGCGTCGCAGGTACGTCTTCAGCGGTGTTCGGTGCAGGTAATGTTATCCTGTAGAACAAGGGTGAGAAGAAAAACGGACCGAGCAAACTGCCAACAAAATTGAACAGGACTATGTTATTGTATAAATATAAAATTTATGGTAAAGTTGTGCTGGCTGAAATCAATGGAGTGACCGATGAGCTGAGGCTAGTGGTACCTATACCGCCAATGAATAGTTGCGATATGAACGAAGAGAGACGCCAAACAAGAGAGGAAGACGTTAATGTGAGCTGAGATGCATGATAGTGGAGCCGAGAGCCAAACTCAATCAGAGACCGGAAATTCGGATTTCGGTAGGCGTTACCAAGCATAGAGATAATGATTAAGACAAAGAAGAGTATCATAAGGTTGTAACTTATACCAATGAGAACTTGAGTCGATGGCAGCCGGTGCTCAAAATAAGAGAGGCCTTGGCTTGAGACCTATAGGCATTTGGAGCATACATATTCCTTCATTCCAAATATATAAAATTAATAATAATCCCCATCACTTTCACCACACCTATCATTTTTTCTGACGCATCCTCTATTTAAAACAAACACCTTCCCCCAACACCCATTATCTCAAATATTCCCACCAATACTATTAAAACCCCTATTATTTTTAACGAATAAATTTGATATCAAACCATAATATGTCTCCTTATTCCACCAATATCATAACCTATACATTACCAAAATCCCCATACTCAATTTTTACCATCCACCATTACAATCTCCCTCTACTTTAATTCCATACACCATATACAATAACTAATCCAAATAAAACATAACCACTAACTACCACTCACTATCCCTCCTAATAAAATTACAAAATTCAAATTTTTATTGACCTTTCTTCCTTATCTTACCATTCATAAACCTCAAATCTATTCTCCCAATTCATTCCACTATCCACCCAATATTCAATCAACATAATATCATCCTTACCACTTTCCCCACCCCCCCCCAATCCCCCCTCATCTCACATTCCCCCTCTCCTCTTCCCCCCCCTC
>OX104070.1:45533674-45800431 GCA_944474145.2 Dicrocoelium dendriticum | reverse complement strand
GAGCCTAGTACCTGGAACAACGGTGCTGAGCGGTTCCTTTTCTTCTTCGGTGCCGTAAACAAGGCGTCGAACACGCTCTTTGCGCACGCGGTGTTCCCGCTAGATGTGAGCTAATCTGCGAAGGCACTTGTAGTGGAACGTAAGTAGCCTCTATATGTCCGCTGACCTAAGGGGTCAGGTGTCACAACCGTACAGTAGGGTCAAACGTATGGCTGCTTTGTACACTCTACGTTTCAGGGCGAGAGTGATGTCCCACCGGCGCCATAAGTGGTGAAGATTAGCAAAGGCGCCTCGAGCTTTTGCTATACAGTTCGTGATCCCATCTTCAATCCCACGGGCATTGATCCAACTTCCCAGGTAATTGATGTCTAAAGAACTTCTGGCTGCTCGTCACCAAGGGTCAGCGAAGGAGGCGGTTCAAGCCAATCTTGGAAAAACGCTTTGCACTTCGATAATGCAAAGCAAAGCCCAAAGCTGCTGTCAACCAGTGCTAATCTGTCCAGTAGCGCTTGGCACTGAAAGCTGACACGAATTAGGGAAATATTATCAGCATAATTTAAGTCAAGAAGCCCTTACCCTGGGAGCGAATCCACACCTAAGTCGTGTCCTGTGAAAGAAATTTCCATGCTTTTGTCAACAGCGAAGTTGAAGTGGGAAGGTGACAGCAGGCAACCTTGTCTCACACCGCTGGAGATATTAAAGGTCCACAACAGCTTGCTGTTAGTCCTCACGTTGCCTGAGATACGCGTGAAATGATCGGATAATATTTACGTAGTTCTCAGGTACCCCTTTCTTGAGTAGACGGTCCTAAGTTGCACGTCTACCCGCCTAAGTAAATGCGTCTTTGGTATCGAGGAACACGATAACGGTGGGCTCCTATATATGTAACGGTGCTCCAACCCCTGACGAAAAGTGAAGATGTGGTCAATGTAACCACGACCTCGACGAAGCCCAACTTGCTGTTTAAGGATAGGGCGTTCGCAAGTGCCAATTAGTCCGTGAAGGAGGACAGAGGCAAGCAATTTGGATGAGATGGTGAGCAGACTGATTCCTCTATGGTTCCCGCATTCGGATCGCGAGGCTCCCTTGAAAATTGGGACTATAACTGAGCCGCTTCAGTCGATTGGAACAACGTCCTGCTCCCACAGTTCCATTAGTAACTCGTTTAAATCATCCACATGCGCAGGTCCCCCGAAGTTGAAGATGGCTGTGGGAAGATCATTCTTTCTCGCGGCTTTTTTCAACTTCAACAGTGCGAGCTCATCTTCGACTTCTGAGCGAGAGGGTGGAGCCAAAGGGACAGCCCAGGGAGCCGGGCGATCAGTGTCCGGCGAGAAATCTAACAATTCCGACTGGTTAACTTGCCTTTCAAATTGCTCGGCCCAAAGCTCTAACGTTTTGACAAGTTATGGTAGGCTTTCCACTCTCGTCACGCATAGTTTTACTAACAACGGGCCTCCTGCTGCCGTTTCCCCTATCAGCCGAAATGATTTACGATGTTTTCCGATGGCAGTGGCCTTTATCATCTCTGATAAACGACGAGACCATCAGGATTCGCGGCCTTGCTCCCGGCTAGCCCGGAGCTCTTTGAGAGTTTCATGGTATTCGCTTTCATCAGGAATATGCCGGCGAGCATCGATAAGTTCCAGCGACTGCGAAGCGACCTAAGGTCAATGTTGGCGATTAGACTTACCACCTGCAGGGGTTGATTGCTGCTTGTAAGAAATGGTGAATATGAGACCCGTGAGCTTCAACTGCATACAGTGAGTATTCAGACAACTCGCATGACAGCGTACTTTGATAGGTATTCAGCACAGCTAGTTTCGCCAGTTGGCTGGTGTCAAGGTGCTCACGACGTCGCTTTGGGCGCGGGCCAAAATGCATCCGCAGGTCTGCACGTACAAGTGCATGGTCGGTGTCCTCACCTGTGCTCCAAATCGAGCGAAAGTTCTAGATGCAGTCTGTCACTCGAGTTGCGTGATCGAGTGATCGAGTTGCGTCCGTAGCTGGTTCGAGGCTGATGGGCGCCAAGTCACGTTCCGGCGGGTGCTGTGTCGGTAATTGGTGCTCGCAAGAAATAAGCGAGCATCTTCAAGCAAATTAACTAACCGCTCACCGTTAGCCTTACGGGAGCCAACACCATGTTGGCCGCCCAGATGTTGTTCATCAGTGGATGATTTGCAAACTTGAGCGTTCAGGTCCCCTGCCAGCACAACAGTCTCCGATCTTCTTCCGTGGCGAAGGAGTTCCTTAAATTGGCGCTGGGAGTCATATTTCACCGAATCCTCGCTAACGTTTGTGGGTGCATAGGCAGCGATGACGAATAGACACCTATTTGTCCCTTGCGGCTTCTGAGCTTTGAACGTGCCAGCCAATCGGACTGCACACAACCGGCTACTGAGTGGAATCCAGTCAACCAGAGCAGTTCTATCCCGGCGACTCAGGGCGATAACAACACCGGCTTGGCCAGTGCTGGAAGCTGCAGCGTCACTAAATAGCCGCAATGATAAAGTGCTGCTGGTGTCAACTGAAGGGGATCGCAGTGAGCACAGAGCTAGAGTCTTTCAGACGAGTCTCCGATATGCAGCAGATATCAAGCGAGAGGGTCTCTAATGTTCGGGCAAGTGCTGCCTGTTGACCGACTGGTAGCAATATGCGTACATTGAGGTATGCCAATCTGAAGGATGATCGACGGCTCCAAATGTAAGTCGATGAACTGGGCCTGGCAGTTTGGCTGGACATGGGCTTGTCGACAGGACAGGTATGACGCTCCGTGTTCACACCTGAACTGAAACTAGAAGGTAAACGCCTAGCAAACGAATGTGGGTAGGGCCAAGGATTTGGGGTTTAAAACGTTGGATAAAAGTGAAGCTGGAACAGGACGGTAATAGCGGAAAAGAGTAAGAGGGGGAAGAGGATGGGAGGGCTTCAGCAGTTGTATCCAAACCCCTATCCACTCTGCTCGATGCAACAGGTAGGGCACCGCTGGTTATCATCTGCGGTGGCCAGAGCATCAAGAAACTGTTCGAAGAAAAATTCATTGTATTGCTTTGGCAGGACACTGTCAGGTTGTCCAGGCCTTGAAAGGAGAACGATTAGCGTCCTTAACCAAGTCTTTGATCCAAGGACCTGACCGCAAGGCAGCGGGCTTGCCGTTGGGTTACAGGGAGTCGGTTTTAAGGAATAATGAGCCACCCTCATTCTAACCCTTAACCTGGAGGACCAGGAGGCTGAGTTTGTCTGGCCTCTAACCATTGACCAATCTGGTATGAGTGGGTCTAAAGTTGCAAAAAGAAGCACAACCAAGCATAGCTCAATGGATTGCTGAGGCACACAAGCCATCGCAGCATGCTAAGTTCCATCCTCATTACGATGTTTCATGCACCTAAGAATTAGAGTAATTTGTTTGACCGATACTGCTCACATTCTCTTCCAGTTCCGCTGATAGAAGTTGAGGATGCCCGCAAGCTGTGCTTTGGGATGCAGCCTTGTATGAAATAAAGGAAAGCTTGTTTCTGACACTAAGAGGCAGGTGGTGTACAAATTGTTTGCAATATCAAAAACCTTGTTGCCGTCACGAAAACTGATTTCGTGAATGAATCACTGCGCCGATCACTTAGCCAACGGATTATTATTTTCCAAATATCTGTCTACGCTTCTAACGTGCCCCTTGGTTTACTTCGCATTTTTTACCCCGACCTGCCAAGAACCGTGAGGACCCGTTGGGGGCGCCACTTCCAACCCAAAATTGTTATGTATCCCCTGGTACCTATGGACACATAGGAGTGTCTCAGGTTTGCTGGCAGCTTTGCAGATGCCATGCAAAGCGCTGCCGGTTAAGTTACACATTCAGCTATATGCGGATGTGTTTAATTAAGTCGCTTCATCGCGCCTGCAAATGTAGTCCATCTTATGCCGCGCTATAACAGCAGTGGTTTTCGATCCCTTCGCCACTGTTCTGTATTGTGGCCAAATAGGCAAGCTGATGTTATTGATTTCTTGGCGCCATTGACGACGGAACTGAGGAATTTACACGACGCGTGCAGGACAGTTCCTGAAAACTCACCACCCAAGCAGCTAATCTCGCCAGCAGTCATCTGGGATGCGTCCTCACCAGCGTAAGTTAAGATGTCCAGAGCCCACCCTGGGGGCGACTGCTAAGATAAATGTTTTCAGTGTGGATACCACACCAATGAACTTTTGACGCGCCTGCAACCGGTTGGCTAGCCGAACAGCTACATCGTGGTGCCAGCTGGGTGGTTCGGGTTTACGGCGTTCCATCAAATATTTTGGCGGCTACGTTCCAATACGTGGTAGGTGTTTGCTGGACAGGCTTTCTTCCTATGTAATGCTACAAATGTCCATTTAGCAACACGGTGACGTGGCAGTTGTGACGCGCTACTAACTCTAGTCACCCATTGCTTACCCGGACAGCTGCGTAAAGTCCACGGACAGCAAGCCTCTAGTTAGTACTGGCGACACGTTCAAGCACGATCAAGAGTGTAGGAAACCATTTGAAAATCCTATACACACAGCCAAGTGCGCCTAAATTCACACCTACATAAATTCATATATCAAGATACGCGACAATCCCATGGCTTCAGTTTACAATAACTAATCATATTTTGTACTCCTAACATGATCATGCCTGTGCGGGCCTGGGTCACTAAGGCGGGAATAAACGTTTTATTTATTTGTGTATTGTCGCATATGCAATCTAACTAGCTGAATATCCTCCTGCTGTTGGCAGCTGGCTGGTTTAGGTTTAAAACGTTCCATCAAATCAGTTAGCTGCAGTGTTCCAGGAGGTAGTGTGTGTTCTGCTAGCCAGGGTTCTCCCGATAATAAGGCACAAATATCTGCTTATCAGCACTGCGACATGGCAGATGTGACCCGTCCCAAGCTATAGTTACTGCCCGGTGTGTAACCGGAATATGATCTCCAACCCACGGACATCAATTGTCCACTCACATTCCGGGCGATTAAAAACAGTCAAACATGCTGCGGCACCTTTATTTACACAAGCTAAACTGCTATATTCATATAAAATTACATACGAATTCCTGCCCACACCCACATTTGCCGTCATGCAAACCATGTATTTTTGTACATATTTGTTCACACTCCTTCAGCTTAACATGAGCATTGCTGTCGAGAATAAATGTTTAGTAGTTTATCTATTTATTTCGGTCATGCCACCGTGACGCTTCTTCACCGTTTAATTGCCCCACAGATATAGTAGCAGCGTTTGCCTATTACTGCTTGTATTCCGTGTGCCCTGGAATAATGAGACGCATGAATTCGAGCTGGCTATCGGCACCCGCGACACCTATACGTCGCCCTAAGTTGAAGCAGATTAAGCGGTTGGATGTGTCCCTACAATTAAGCCGCTTTGGCTGGACACGTGACTTTGAGCGTTGCTGACGAGCATACTGTTGAATATTTGATGGAATGCTGTCGAGTCCGGTCAATCTTTCTGTATACCAGTTCAGCCGTTCTACGTATATTTTTGCCAGCTGATAATTACGACGATTTCTTACAGTTGTGCATGTCCACCTACTTGTTATGTTATCCTAAGCTGCAGGCCCCTCATGCGACGTATGCGTAGGCTGCGTTGAGAAAGTTACTTTATCAACACTATGGTTTGTATGACGCATCGCAGACGTCTTTTAATGTCTAGTTACTTATGCACATAGCTAATAATGTGCGCAATCATGGCACCCTCGACCTACATTCCGCATTTACGTTAGAGTCACACATTTACCTTTTAAAGAAGGTTTTACGCAATGTGGTGAAGCCTGTAGCACAACTGATGCGCCGTTGTGTGGAGAGCGTTAAGGTTGTGTTCGCTCTTGCAGATGCTTATCACGCATGCATAGTTCCTGCTAAGTGTTCGTAAAATGTCAGCGGGGGAACGTAAGAAAACGTGTACATTTTGCGCCTTTGTTCTTGACAATGTGGTTAATATAGCAGGAGAACCATTCTAGTTGAAAGAAAATATAAGGACTAACGGAATAAGGGATACTTCATTGTTATAGGTTTAGTAGCGTCATAGAGCTATGCCGTGCACAAATTTTACGGGAAAGTATTAGATAAATAAATTAATTAATTAATTAATATTTTATTCTAGTCATTGCGAGGCACACCATCAAGGGCGTGATCATGGTACTACAGACATATATGATCGGCAAATGCACGGATAAGTATATTTTGATCAATAGCATAGGAATTTATGTGTGTGATGGGATGTAAAACTTTGTTTAACTGTGTATTTGGAAGGGTACATGTTGTGTGAGTAGGTAAACGTGACTGTGTGTGCTTTTGTTCGTTGTGTTCGCCATCAAATGGGGAATTCAATGGAACGCTTCGAATCGGATGACTTTCGTGATGTGTAAATGATCCTCCGGAAAAAGGAAAAGGCAGTGACTTTATTTAGTGGCGAATCACATCCGCCATGTCACAGTGTTGTTAAACGGATACTTGTGGTTTTTATAGGGAGAAGGCTTGCCAGGCGAAATTCCACACACCTTGGAACACTGCCGTTGAAACATCTGCTAGAACGGGATTTACGCAAACCACCTGGCTGGCACCACCAGAAGGTTGTCCGGTTGTCCGTGGACGAACACACCCCCGCACTTTCCTTGCATGCCAACGTCTGCAAATGCATCACGTTCCATCCCCTGGGCGGACGTGTCACTATTCCTTTGTGGCATACCTTAGTAAAATAAATACCATACATTCTTGTTTTTGCACTTTCCTTTGTTCTGCAGCGCAATACGTGTCAAGGTCTTGCTCACTAACTCATAGGCCAAAGCTGGTTCCACGGCTTTCTTTCGGCAATGACGGAAGACAAAATATAGAGCATTGTCACGATAACAACAAACGTAAGGAATGTGCTAGCACTCATTAGCAGCATCTCGCTACAAGCCAACGGACTATCAGCTGCTATACCCAACGTACCACGTTACAACCACTACAAAGCTCTACCTCACGACAAGGAACCGAGCCTGCATTATATCTTGCACCCTGTGACGGTTTTGGTTTACTATGTTAACTAGCATACTACCAGTGGGAGTTCGATTACACTTGCTTTTTCATACACTCAATGGGTGAAATTGCGCTGCCCAATGACACGGAAGAAACAGTAAAAATAAAAGCAAACATAGTTTGTATACTCGCTGTGGTACACAAAGCAAGTCAAAAAGGAAGGATGATGGGTAACTCGCCCGAGAGGTTTTCGTAAGTTATGCAAATTTACGCACGCCACAGGCTTTGCAGACATCGCAGGAAGGGACCGCAGAAACTCGCTGATACGTACAGTAAGAAACAAAGGCCGTCTGGGGCTGCTTATGCTAACCCAATTAGACTTATTCAAATGACGTCTAAACTTTGTCCAATCGCCTGTAGCATCTTGTCCGCTACAAACGCCCCTATTGCAAGCAAAGGTGAGCATTTGATTGCGCCAAAAATACTCAACAAATATTACCAGAGCGTTTGTCTGACACGTCTCGTACCGAGCGATAGTGCAACAAGACCCATAAGTGAGTTGCACTTATTAGTCACCTTATTGCATTAGGCTTATTAGCCGTAGGAACCAAAACCACGCTTACTGCACACTCAGCAGCAAATAGGTGCAGTGCACAGCTCTTTTACCAACTCAATTACAGGGTGTTGCCCAATGTCCTACGTTTCGTATGAATGCCTAAACGCAAAGTTAACTTTTACTAGGTAGGTCCGGTAGCAAACGAGGGAGCATTTGATTTCCCCACGTCGAAAAATGTGAGTCGAGCGGAAGCCCAGCAGTACAAATTCTACCTAAGAGCCGAGTATATTCTGTAAAATTTGTTTGAACATTTTTATTGATATCGAGTTCGGCATTACTGAATGTATATTTTTCTCTGAAAAAGAGGGAACATGGAGTTGTAAGCAAAAGCTTACCTGTACATAATTTGTCAAGCAGGTCTACTTAAGGTTTCATTATTATGTTTTCAATACATTCTTAACAGAGATGTCTTTGCATTCGAGTATTACGCATAAGCTTAGCTTTCTTGGCAACGTTGTTTCATGGATTTCTCTGCATGCTGTAACATGGGACAGGAAGCAACGCAACATGAAGTGTACCCGCAATTGTGCAAACAACCGGCCCCAGTTGTAGTACTTGTCCGTTCGTTGGTCGTATTTGCCCGAGGGGCTGAAAGGAAATGGAGCCGTTGTAGGTAACTGGATAACTACCTATTAAATGTCGGAGCTAATTGAACAATGTGCTTGTGTCACATCTCGCGGCTAGCTGGACGGTAATTTCAAAGCTGCTGATAGAGGACAGCTCGCGAGGCTACTTGATGGATGGCGTGAAGGTGCACGACAGGTGGCTACTCCAAGGACATAGATGACGAATTGGGAAGGTAAAGAGAAGAGATAAGATTACAATATAAGATACTTTCGACGAACACTTACTAGTTGCCTTGCTACTGCGACACATATGCGTTACCGTACCCATCATTTTAGGAGCCGATGACTTCAGTGTCTACAGAATCCACGACCCGTGTCGACCGGCTGATGAACTGAACAGATAAGGGCTGTACTTGGCTTGAATGAATGCCGCAGTAACAAGTCAACAGGTAACTTGCCGTCCAGCGTAGGCAACATGTTGCTGGTTGTTTGTTGTTGGTTGCTGGTTTTCCGTAACCTACCATGTTGTCTTCTGTATAGTTAGAACCGCCAACTCGTGCGGTTTTCCGCCATCCATCTCCTCACCTCGCACTGGATGCGTTATCAACCGCTGGGACAGTACCACTCAGCTAGGTATGAGCTGTAACACAAGCACACGGTTCACTTAGCACTGACACTTATTAGGTGATTTCCAGCCGCCTACGAAGTATCGCTTGCCCTTCAGCACCCACGGTCATCTACGACCCACGAAGGTCCTCGGGACCCTCGAACTTACACCTAGTACAGCATCAAAAGGAAACCTTGATCTCACGTGTGGCGAAAGCCTGTTAACGCGTGTAATTTAAACGGAAGAGCCGGGAATAGTATAGGCCTGAAAAACACTGATAAGGAAGTACTGGCTGTTTAGGTAATAAAAATGGATGAAAGGTAACGAACAGTGAACAATGCGTTATCAAGGGAAAACAGCATGCCTTTGATGAGTCCCGTAGGCTGCTTAGAGTAACCTTTAAAGTTGGCTCATGGAAAAACTAAATCCTTATTTTAAGCGTCTATCGATTACAGTGTACTACTGCATAACGATAATTTGAAGTGGGCGTGTGTTGTGCACACACAAAATAGTATAAAGTGCTGTTGCTGTTAGGTAATTACGCGAGGTAGGAAAAGGAAACAACGACGCTCACCTGTGCCTTTCCTCCCCTGACAGGTGTGCCAGGTTACCCCAGTTTGGCTGGCTAGCCGGGCAACCTTCTCGTAGCGCCAGTTGGGTGGTTCTGGTTAAACTAGTTCGAGCAAATAGTTCGGCGGCAGTGTTGAAGTGTAAGGTGGGTGTTCACCTAGCTTAACATCACTGTGCCGTGGCGGTTGTGACCCGCCGCAAAATAAGGCCACCGCATTGTGGCTATCTGGATAAGCCTTTCCAACAGACGGACACCAGTCGGCAGTGTTCCAGGACGTGGTGGGTCTTCGTCTGGCAAGCGTTTTACCTACAAAAAGTCACAAATGTCAGTTTAACAACACTGCGACGTGGCGGATGTGACTCGCTAATCAATAAAGTCACCGCTCCTAACACATCTTGGCAATTTGACCGATATGACGTTTACAAACGCTGTGCATATACCTGCTCTCGCACGAACACGCCTACATATTTGTTTAGTAACATGCCACTATTCTTAAATAATTTTTCAGGCTTTTCTCTATGCTTCACTCACCTAACCCACACTGTTTACGCGACCTCATCGGACTAGTTTCTCATCAACATACTCCACATTGGTGAGCCGCATCTTACCACTACATCTCTCATCCTGTGAACATAGGCTTCATACAATCTTTGAGCCATATGGACCAAAACTACTGTCTCCAACTGTATTATTCCCGCAGTTAATGCTGCTAGTTCTGCTATCATGTGCAATATTGTAATATGTTGATCATGCCCCAAAGGCGTGCCTCCCTTTGTCGAGAATAAACTAATTATTTATTTGTAGAAAGTAGAAGCCACGATTAAATTTCACGCGCAATAATGTGCCTCGACTTCCCGTCGAGCCCCGGTCTACGAATTTCCGGTCCGCTGCTCTACCGCTGAGCTACGGTGGGCTGACGATTAGGTGTGCAAATTTTAATACATGAATTCTGCTTGGTGCGCGACGTATTGCCAATGGGCTCACAGCACCTGTCTTGGTGTTGCAGATTGGCTCACTCACCCGTCACTTCCCAATAGACCTAAGTACCTTCAGATGTCCAACGGTAGCTCAGCAGTAGAGCAGCGGACCGGAAATTCGTAGACCGGGGTTTGACTACCCTTCGAGGCACATTATTGCGCGTGAATTTTAATCGTGACTGTTACTTTCTACAAACCTTACGCCACTCACAAACATCCACACTTAATTATTTATTTAATCATAATATTCTACTTGCACGTTGTCGAAGATATCAAACCTTTAAGATCAGAGCAGCCCAGATACAAGCGCAAACTACAAAGCTACACACACATACACACACCAGTATTTACTTACACACCCCTACACAAACTTGCACTGTTATGGCCAGCATATTTGAAGTTTGCACATGCTCCATCACGCACGGTTACGTCAAAAGGATCATGCTTGTAAAAGCGTGCTGCGCCTTGCCGAGAATAAAAGTTTAACTTATTTATTATTTATTTATCAAGTTACTCACATTGACATTACTGTAGGTATCCTCCCCGCCAAGTTGCGTTGATGGCCTATAGGCACATGCTTTGGTTTGCGTTAGTTCGCCCTGCAAGTGAAACAGGCTGCAATAAATAAGATGACTTGGGAAGGGTGTCATCAGGCGGTTTTTGTGTAGCCTTAACGTAGGGCCAAGGAATATGTTGGTCGGGAGGGCATTCCAGGCACGGGACACTTAGAGGTAAAAAAGTTTGTCAACAACCAAGTCCACTGTATTGCCTAACCAGTTTGAGCTGATGGCCCCTCCGTTTGCTATTTTTGTTCAGCCGCAGCAGATTGCAAAGTGAGTGAAATGGGTTCGTCAGTATTGAATAAACCGTGATTTCCCCTCGCTGAAGTTAATCATCAGCACTGTACAATCCCAGGGACAGCAGTCGGTGCTGATAAGAGAGGGAAATAATCCTATAACTAGGTTGGTTGCTATACGTTTTGAAGCTTCTAGTGCATCGAACTCGCGCTTGAGCCAAGGGCTCCAGGCCTGGATCGCACATTACAATTGGGGCTTCACGTAAGTGTGCAGCGTTTGAGGAAAGGTTGATGGCTAAAACTTTCCGAAACACCCTTTGTGTACAACATTTTAATGGCGTCATTTTATGCCTCTTCAGCCTGTGTCGACTAGGCAAGATCGCACTGCACGATCACTCCAAGGTCGCTTTCTTGGGAAGCAGGTTGTAGGTGCTGGTCCCCAAGCGGATATTCATAGTTAAGCCGATGGCCTATGCTTACAACCCTGCACTTCGCCCCTTTGAACTGGAGCGCGCTATCAGATGACTGCGCATAAGCTCTGTGGAGATTGCTCTGCTATGCTACGTGCTCATCCAAAGTCCTGATGTCATGTCAGATTTTGACATCCACTGAAAATAGTAAGAAATTCGGCTGCACTATACTGGCAAGCTCAATACTGCTTCTTAGGAAAACGTTGTCCCAGTACCAATCTTTGGAGCGCGCTACACTTGAAGTCAATTGAGTCAGAAATTGCACTGCAGACTCGCACATCCAACTGACGTTGGGTGAGAACGTTGCTGATCAAATTGAGCAAAAGGTCACTGATTCCCTATCTTCGAAGCTGGGGAAGGAAAATGCGGTGGTCCAAAGAAGCGAACGCTTTTGAGAAGCCAAGATAGACTACGTCGATTCACACTCTGGCATCGGCTGTTTGCGCCTAGCTTTTTTAGGTTAGAAGCAAGTTTGTCCTGCAGTATCGATTTCGGCGGAATGCTTGTTGCTGTGACACTAGGAGGTTGTAAATCTCAAGCCCTCCCATGAGCGCCTGCAAGTATAAGTTCCATTAGCTGGAGAATACTGGGAGGATAATTATTGGAAGGTAGTTCGAGGACTCCAACTAAATTCCACGGTCGTGAATAGTAGTGACTCGTCCATTTTTATACATTGTGGGAACGAGCATTTCGCCAAGACAGCGTTGAAAGTACCGCGCCAATGCTTTGGCAAGGTTCATGGCCGCTGGCTCTAATGCCTTCGGTTTGGTGTCATCCACTCCAAGTGAGCTATGCACGCGCAATGACTTTAGCCTTTTCATCACATTGGCTGCCTGAACTATACGTGGTTTAGCCCTAGAGACCATAGAAGCTGTGTCGAAAGCGAACGAAAAGATGATTCCCTACGAAAAGTATGGATGAAAGGTTAGCGAGGCGCCTTGGCTACAACTTGTAGGGTTTGCGCAGGGCCAGCTGTTTCACGTAATACCTGGATCCTGCGCTGCACTATGCGGAGCTTGTTGCCGTGTCTGTACATCAGCTTGGGATTTGTACTGTAGTTCGCCGCTAAGTTCTGTAGATGCTGGAGTTTGGATTCGCGGATCAAGTTGACGCGGTGGTTTAAATGTGTCAACAACCCAGCTCAGGTAACTTGAACAGATATTGTAAGCGCGCCAGACTGAATCCCTTAAGAACATGCATGTTTTATTGTGGCTCTTTGGGAACCAATTCACTTCTTTCGGGCGAAAGCCCTTGCTTTCTGGCGCACTTGCCACTAGTACAGTTAACTGCCTGAAAAACAATATACAAGGGAAATCGGGCGGTTTCTCGGTCAGGAAGGACCAGTCTGTTTTTGAACGAGATTGGAAAATGTATCCTAATGTGCAGATATAGGTTTCCACGTTGTTCGCACTGTTGTACCCAGAGAAACAGATGTATAGAAGGAGCGAAACCGCGCGGTCACCACGGCCAATTGGTGCTTCAATGGTCAAGGTGTCGACCATTAGTTCCTGGTTGCAAAGCACAAAGTTCAAAACGATCGGGTGTCACCCGATCGGAAGCGCGTGGAAGAGGTGACATAGTAGTACAGAGTTACAAAGATAATCGCCTCTTGCAAACCAGCCTTGAATTGTTCGCTGCGCGATGCCGGAACGTCGATTGCTTGCAGGTTGAAGTCCCCACCAGAAGGCCGTGGCTATGCTGTCGTGCCAAGGCTAGCTTCATGGCGGAAGATAGGCACAGACCCATTTCCAAGCTGGACATTGGATAGCGGTTAACCATTGCTAGTAAACACACAGCACCACATCTTAGGCACATACGACACCAAAGAGAATAGATGACTTTCGTTTCTGGGTGTTTAAGGAGGTCAACATGCACGTCGGCTCGATACGACGGGAGCACTCCGTGTGCTCTGTTATCTTGATCGCTTCGTATGAAAGCCCGTCGGGTAGAACAATGTCAGCATCCGTGATCTTCGTGTTCAGTCATGTATAGGTGTGGAGACCTGACGAAAACAAAGTTCGGTTAGCCTGCTGTGAAGCTCTTGTGCATTGGTAGACAAACCGGTGGTAGCCTAGATGGTTGTATGCGTGTTTGTAAACGCTGTTTTCCGGTGAGAGTCTATGCCGACCCTTGCGGGTTCATTTGCCGGCCGTTCTTAGCAGGACTGATGACGCAGGCCCTAGGGCCAAATGAGGTTATTGCATAGAGCTCTCAGCGCTAACCAGAAGGTGACCACCGGCGGGTGTGTTTTGGCAGTTCTATGTGCTGATATACATAGTGACAGAAGTATATGGATAGGTTGCTTGCTCAGTGTTACATAGGCGACCTGTCGCTCGGTGCAAGGCTAAATTATATGTATTCCGGAGGGGAGCATTTGGCGCCTTGTGTACCACAGTTTGCTCATATGTTCTGCAATCAATTCGGTGTAAATGGATACCTTCACCACTTGGTGGCCACATATTTATAGTTAGGTGCTAGCTGCCACCTTGCTGTCGAAGTAACCATAATCTTTTCTTGTAAGAGTACAACACAAATAAGACACCACACATCCCAGTCATGCGCTTTGGTCTCTAGCTCTGTTAATGATTGGAGCTCGGGAACACACTGAACAAGCACAAATTTTGCGTCTAGTGGTTTACGGAAGTCTTCCGGATTTTGTTTACGTTTCTGGTGCTCGCTCCAAGAACATCTAGAAAAATCCGAACTGTGCATTTAGTGAAAAAGGAGGCGATTGGTTGACAAGAGCCCTGCCACCGCATTATTACTTGACTGGTGTTACCTGTGGTAACCGCGGTTCACCGTAGTGTACGGAATTTGTGTGAGGCAAAGGCGCATCATTTTGTCTGGTTTAGCTTGAACCTCTCTTAGTTGACACAGTGAGTTCCACTGTCATTTGTCTTCCAGCATCTTCGCTTTAATGGGGTTCGCCTCGGATTCACATTAGGGCATATGACAGTCAGAAACTTATGGCAGTGTTTCAGGTTCTCCGGTGTGGAGGGAGCAGTGGCTGCTTTCTTCGGTTGAACAACTAATATGGTCTTGAATCCCATGGTGGTATTGGTGGTAGTAACTCGTTTGGCAGCGGACGGGGTTGCCATGGGAGGTGCCTCCGTCCTCCGGGTAGCACCAACGGACGCGTATGTTGTCTGCCCGTTAACAGTGTTCGTTGTCATGGGTGGTCTGGTGAAGAATGTGTGGCAAACGCATCTTTATGAGCAGCCGCTGGGTTGTAAACTGCAGCGTTAATGTGACATTGTTCTGAATTGGAGCATCAAGTTCCAGCACTTGTATGCCTGGTTTATGTGGAATAGTTTTCACGGCTGCTGCTTGCTGTGTGAGCTTTGCCAGCCTATCGCACTTCGACGCCAAAAAAGTATACATCTGACGAGTGCAAGTGACGTAAACTCAGCGCGGAACCAAAGAGAATGAATCGTACAATTAAGTTGTTCATCTGGTTGAGACCAAGATGAGCTCAACAAGCATCGAATTATTTTCGGCGCTTTCTGCATACTATACCAAATAGTACAAGTTTTACACCGCTGTCTACGCCACAACAAACGTTCAGTTCGGAACCTATACGCTTGGTTTTCAGTGGGCAAGCAGTGCCTACCACTGTGACTGACAGATCTGCAAAATTCCTTCGCTGCATCTTCGACACTGGTATGCTAGATCCAAGCGCTGTCGGTCAAACTGGTGGTCTAGCAGGCAGCAGCTAGATTACCGTAGAAGAAATTTAAGCTGGCGGACATCAACCGCAGTTCAGCCAATCGGTGAGGTCGCTGATAGTAGCCGAAGCGTGTACACCGAATTCGCACAGATGGAAAAATAAAATAAAAGCAAATTATTGGTGCACAAATCACCCAGGATAAACACGTATAACTCAGTATTTCCAAAGCGAAGTAGAATCCAGCACGATTAAGCAAAAATGCCGCTGCGTCCGTGGGTAGAATTCTTGTGGTGAAATGAGTTACTGTAAACATGGTAGGGTTTTCTAAGACCACTCTTGGTAGCGAATAAATAAATAAATAAATATTTTGTTCTCGACTATGCGAGGCACGCCAATTGAGGCATGATCAGGTATGTACAGCTGTACGGACATTTTATGGGAACTGTAGTGACAGTAGAAAATTGTTCATATGTCCATGCTTGGAACTGTGCAATAGTGAACATGCGGAACAACGATTTGGTTGTAGTGGGATCGGGATCCATTTGTTTGGATATAAGCGCTCTGCCATATATCGCAGTCATACCTCGAGTAATAATAGTTTGAGAATCCTGGGTGATCCATTGGAAGATAATTGAAGAGCACGCTATCCAGTATGATGATTCTAATTGAGCTGCCAGTATGAAGTTATAGGCTGTGACTTTATTCGGTGGCGAGTCACATTCGCCACGTTGCAGCGTTATCAAACGGACATTTGTGGCTTTTTATAGGGCGAACGCTTGCCAGGCGAAAACCCACCACGTCCTGAAACACTGCCGCCAATCCATCGAATAGCAAATTGTAACTGGCTATGTTTCTTGTTGAACGTTCTTTTGCTCCGTTATTCGCAGTCAAGTTGCGTCCAAATTTTCTGCTGACTGATGCCTTATGCGAGTGGCCATTGCGTGCCTGGGTCCTCTCCTTTGCCAGATCGGTAGGTCAGGAACTAAGCATTCTTTCTGGATATGATGTGTTGATCAACTGCAGAACCACGTGAAGTCTCGAAGAATATACGTTGAAATATGTTGAAGTCTTGGAGGATAGGATAGGTTCCGAAGAAAGAATCGCAGATCCCCGGGGTATGTAGTAAAATTGATTAGAAATAGGGGAAACCACGGCCATTTGAGCGGTCAAAGTGGATTGAAGAGCTTAGAATGACCGATTGTTCAAGCTTTGTATTGGCAGGAGAATGTGCCTTCCGTAGTCAAAAGTCCTCCAGTCTAGAGGTATGTGGAAGAGGTATTGTTAGGTAAATTGAACTCAGTGGTTCATACCGCGAAAGAATTGTATCAGTGCAAGATATTGAATGATTTGTCCGGTTAGTAAGTTGTAAAGAAGTTGATAATTTTCCGCTCATGTCCAGGTAGAGGAACTGTGTGCCTTGTATTGTTGTCGAAACGGAGGACAATTCCTTGGGTGCGTGTCGCCGTACCTGTGACAGACTCGGGAGAAAAAGGAAACCATAAAGCACAGAGTGGCAGGAAAATTAGAAATTAATCATTCTTGGTGGACTGAGTGTTCGCTGAGATCGGCAGGTTGACTGCAAACGTTTCAACACCACTAGAGATGACATCGTCAGTGCGCGTGTAATTAGAAGAGTGCTTCGTACGAAGTGTCCGTGAGTGTGCGTGATCGACCTCCTAGCCGCTAGTCTGAGTTCGAATTGTTTGAAAAGCACATGACCGTCGAACTGGATCTCTGATTCTCACCTCGTACTGTACGTGCGTGACTCTTCTGTTGTCACGGTTTGATACACTAGTCTGGCGTTCCATTCCGTTAGATTTATTCTACTGATTCGGTGATTTTTCATCCGTAGTATAAATATATATATAGCATCTATTTCAACGTGTCAGTTTATTGAATTGTCCGTAGAATACCATGCTTCCAAGAATTCTCTAGCTTGCTTCAAATTTCCTCGGGCTAGGAAATTAGCTTTCACTAGTTCGAAGTGGTAGCCTTCTTGGTCTTCATGCCTGGAAACCAGTGATTGCTGGTCTTGTCTCCATATGGCCATTCTGTGTTTGTTGATCCGTGTTGACAGTTCCCTTCAAGTTTGCCCGATGTAGTGGTTGTCACACGCTTTGAAGTTAATTTTGTAGATGACATCATTCTGACTGCTTTGTTTAGCTTTGTCCTTCGGTCTTGAAAGCAAACTTTGCAAAGTACCAGTTGGTTTGTGGGCTACCAAGCATCTATGTGATCTTAGCAATCTTGACGTTAGTTCAGATACATTCTTAATGTAAGGAAAAGCTACCCGTGTATCTGTTTTCCTGTTGTTGTTGCTGCACCCTCTTCTTTGGGCTTCTTCTGATGAAGCTTTTTGGATACCCGTTGTTTTGCAATACCCGGTACAGATAGTGCTCTTCCTTCTTCCTCAATTCTGTCGTGCTGCAGTGTGTTTCAACCCTATTGAAATGTTTTGAATGTAGACTTTCTTGTGGTCCAGTGGATGGTTGTCGTGGTCTGTGGGAGTCTTCTTTCGAGATACACATGTCTGAAATTTTCCGTAAGTGCTTCTTTGGACCAGTGCATTTAAGAATGGTAACTGGTTGTCTTTTTCGAGTTTAATCGTAAACTTGATATCCTGGAGCGCCTTGTTGATTAAGTTATGGGTATCCAGTATGGAATCTCGTTTGATGACGACGAACGTGTCGTCCGCGTGCGGGATCCATAATTATGGTTTGATTGACGGTACTGTGATACTCTCCCGTTTTTGCGTCACAGCTTCTGCAATGAGTCCTGAGATGGGCCATCCCATGAGCGTTCTTATCATTTGTTGGTGTACTTGCCCCTTAAAGTAACAATAAGTAGTCATGCAGGGTTCCAAGAGTTCCCATATGCTCTCCGGCTTGAGGTTTCCTTTTGTGTTCATTTGGCTGCGAAGTAATTACTTCGCACGCGCACTGACGATGTCACCTCTAGTGGTGACGAAACGTTTGCAGTCAACCTGCCGAGCTCAGCGAACACTCAGTCCACCAACTGAACAACCCAAGCTACCAACATTTGCTTCCATAAACATTCTTGGTTGCAGTCGAAGGTTCACTGCTAGATGCATTGCAGAAATGGATGTAACACGTAACTGATTATTAACGGGCTTGTTAAAACAAAAGAAGCCTCACTGACGTGCAAGTGCTAAACTATAAGTATAAATAAATTGAACTTATCCCTGATTGAACCGAATAATGAAATTCTATGAGGCTGTACTACGCTTGTGTGTTTGCAATCATTCCCTTATTGTTTAATTTTTCTCTCTTTGGCTCATTTGCATCAGATATTAGCCACAGTACCAAACCACACAGCATATTTTCGATCCATTACGACTGTGCGACTTAGGTGGGGGCGTCGCAATATATATTGAGCTGTAACGTAGATGTTTTGAAGACCTGTGTTTACCAGTAGCCGGATCAACCTGTTGAAGCACTGTCTATTATTGTGGGCACTTCACCTATCCAGTATATAGTTATATTGGTACTTGGCAGACCTAAAATTATCTAAACGGAGGTGCTTGAGTTTATTCGTACGCATGTGGCCGTTAGGTGTCTAATACTGGAGTATTGTAACATGGCTGAGTTCTGTTAATTTCTTCTAGCTTGCAGCTCGACGATGGGTACTTTCGGATCGGATCTCCTCGAGCTAACTTTGCAAATGCCCTTGCATCAGTTCATGGATCTCCTGACTAGATACACATGCAAACAGCTTTTGCCTAACTTGGAGCCCATGTTTGCAGTCACATGATTTCGTAAGCCTCATTATCTACGACTGTCATCTAGGAGCCAGTGAGCATGTCTGCACACCCTTTCGATGTGCTCTTACTAAGTGTCATAAGGCCACCACTGAGGTATGTCCAAATATTTGGCGGGCAGATGTTAAAGCAATGCAAGACAAAGCTTCAGTTTCGCGTTGCGCGAACGCCGTCGCTGACACCTTAGAGTCAGTATGAGAGGAGTTTAAGGTATGCCTCACCGAGGTTTCTGATCCCCACATCCTGTTCATTATGAAAATGGAGACAGGGAGGCAGTCCCTTTGATAGACTATACAGGTAAACATGCTCAGGAAGCGCTCTAGGCGCTGACGAAGTTGCCAGGTTGCTACATAAACCAGCACCTACGAAAGCTGGCGAGCAGTTAGAAGTAAATATAAGCAACATCGCCTGGCTGTTCCTCCACAGTGCGGGAAGGATTTGGCTGACGCAGACGAAAGGGGTTCATGGTATATTAAGAGGCTTAGTGGTACAATCCGTCTATACCAGCGGTAGTACGAGTGGACGGAACCGTGTGCATACGGACTGTGATAAGCCTGGTGTACTTAGGGACCAGTAAACTGATGTATTTTCTCTTGAGCCCACTCTACCAAGGGCTGAGTCGGTCATTGATATCCCGCTAAATCCTTGCCTAACTGCAATCGGTAGAACGGAATCACAAGTCTCCGGGCGATTGCAACGGATAAATCCTTCCAAAGCTTCTGACCCTGTTTCAATTCAGGCGAAACTGATGCATGGATTGGCCGTTGCGCTACGTGGTCCTCTCAACCATCGCTATAGTTTGCTGGTGACCTTAAGCCATGGTATGTTGTAAACGTCCTTGGGGGTTCTAAGGTCACTCTACCTACCTTGGACAGACCCTGGGACCAATACACATTTTGGCTACGGCCCATTATTCAGGCTTGGTTCCGTCCTCCGTATAGGATCTACTTTCCCAACTTCGGGGTACGTGCTCGGTGGGGTCGAACTCTCGCTTGTCTCCAACCAGGTAGACCTAGACGTCATCCATTCCCCGGCTTTGCATTCCGGTGATAACCGTGAGGGGGTTACAAGTACGGGTTTCAGAATTTTGTGGTTAAAACGCCCTTCGTTCTGGGTCTTAACTGCCTACATAGTTGTGAAGCTGTTCCCCGCGTTTGTGCTGCCCCATCTGAAATACTGCGTCTAGGCTTGCCCGTTCTGACTTTTTCGGGCCAAAATGGAACTCGAGGGAGTTTTGAGAGTAGGCATCAAACTGTTCATGGGGTTACGAGGACAAACCCAGCCCGAGCACCTACTTAGCATGGGCATGTATTCATTGCAATACCGATGGCTTCTAAGAGACCTAACCATTACTTTCCGCCTATTAAAAGGAAAGATTCGACCGAAACTCAGATGGCTATCAAGCCAGGCTAGGCTGCCTCGTCTTCGCGGTCATCCCAACAACAAACACGAGCCGCCTTCCGACTGGATGAAGGCGTAAACGTGGTTGTCGCGCAGCGTTCTCGAGAGCTGAAACTGGCTTCCAGAAAGTTTAGTCAATGAACTTACGGTTAAGGTTTTCGTGCGTCCGGTAGACGCTTTTGCGTGGCAACACAAAACTTTCCATTCCGGTGACCATGTCCATCTTGCAACTTTGAGTTAACATTATGTCATTCTCCTCACTCTGGCGTTAACCTTCGTAAAATAACTTTCGTTCTTCATTATCTCCCATTTTCTTTCTAGTTCTTCCTTACTTCGCATGACCTACACAGCTGAGGCTTCAGGCGCAGGGAACCTGGCAGTAATTGACCAGGGTGTGGTTCGGGTATTTCGGTTTAAATGTAGTAAGATCTGGTAGCACCCTATCATTTTCCGGCTCAACGATCCACTCCAGAAGGAACACTCAAAGGATTTTCCTATCGTTCCAACGTGGATGTCCTCCGTGGATGTCCCCATCAAAGTGGCACAAGTAGCATCTTTTGCGGCTACTGCTCACAATACTGATATTCCAGGTCCCCTTCAGCGCAGGCCCTACATCCATTTTCTAACTAAACCCGTAGTATTCAAGCCATTCTCTCTCCTATTATTAAAGTTGAAGGCCTGTCAGCAAGCAGTTTCTTCCACATAACTTACCCGACTCCCATTATCACCCTCTCCTGTAGTATATTTGACCTGTTTGCTGCACTGTAGAAGTCCCTAGCTTTTTCCGCTATTCGAGGTCCCTTAAGGGCTAGCTTTGCAACCGCACTGTCGCTACAGTTGTAGTATATAAACCCCATTCTGGTCACAAATTTAACACTCCGTCTCACCCCTTCACCCAGCTGTCTAGCTTCCGATTGCTGAACATGTTGCGTTATTATTCTCATGGCCTCAAACCAGGCGTAATAACTTCACTGGCTCTCGTACATGTCCGAACGATAAGCATAACACTGTCAACAGCTCGCTCAACTTATATCTTACGCGCATATTAAACCACTTACCACGTTCTTCTGATTCCCTTAACGCATTTATCGGTTAACAATGCCTGATACCCACTGTTTCCAAACAGGACACATTTTGCGTACGATAGGCCAATCCGGCCAGCATCTTCCTCTCACATTCAGCAAATATCGGGTCTCGTGCTACAACGCAAAACTACAGATACGGATATACGGTCACTCCATCACCTTCAACTAGCACAACTTCACCATAAATTTTATATTTATACAATAACATAGGCCTGTTCCATTTTGTTGGCAGATTGCTCGGTCCGTTTTTCTTTTCCCATTGTTCTACAGGATAACATTACCTACACGGAACACCCCTGAAGACATAACTGCGACGCTCTCATAGGCACGGAATCAAAAAAGAACAAAGAAAAATCCCGCTCTTCATAATCATGACACACTAAAGAACCTAGGAAACTAATCAATTCAATTCAAGTCATTTGAGTCGTCCGACTTCAACAGCTCCAATCACTTGCACCGGACTCCGAAGGCGACTACACAGCCATGGGAAACAAATCGGCGTTACGTGACTATGAATGTTCGCGAGGGTAATCGGTCAGATACAATCTTGTCAATGTTATACCACCAGCCGGCAATGTTCCAGGACGTGGTGGGTCTTCGTCTGGCAAGCGTTTTCCCTACAAAAGACCACAAAGTCTGTTTAACAACACTGCGACGCGGCGGATGTGACTCGCCACTCAATAAAGTCGCCGCACTTAACACATTGGCAAGTTGACCGACATCACATTTACAGGTTCTGTGCATATATCTGCTCTCGCACGAACACGCCTACATATCTGATTAGTGACATGCCACTATTCTTAAGTATTTTTCACCCATTTACTCATACTTCACTCACTGACCTACATTGCTTACGGGACCTCATCGGACTAGTTCCTCATCAACATACCATATAAGTGATCTGCTTACTACCTCTATCTCTCGCTTTCTGTGTACCTAGACTTCATACAAACTTTGGGCCCTATGGGCCCACACTACTGTCTCCAACTGTACTACTCCCACTGTTGGTGCTGCTTATTCTGTTATCATGTACAATAATGCAATATGCTGGTCATGCCCAAAAGGCGTGCCTCGCTTTGTCGAGAATAAAATGTTTATTTATTTATTTAAATCTGAATCGGGTAAGGAAGGAAACTAGATTTGCGCGCCGGTTTAATAAACGCCTGAACTCGCTTCCGGAGCTAAGTTGTTAGGGTGCCTACGCTTGTGGGTATGGAGCTTCAGTTAAGTGCCCGGACTGTCGTATACTCAAATGTCCCTTAATCTACTGCCATCACATTGCGGGATAAGTTATCAGACGACCAAGACCAATGGAACTCATTGTGTATGCAGATGAGTATCAAAGCCAAGCCCATAAACTTGTTACGAATTACTCGTCATTCGAACTCGCCACACTATGGTAAATCCAGGCTTATTCGAGTAACTCTACAATCCTCCACCGACGTAGAAAACGTTTTGCTCTCCGCAAGCGCGCTAAAACACGAATCCTTTGGGATACGTATCTATCCTTATGACCCTTGGAGCGCGCGACAACCAAAACGAAACACCGAAGAGGGGCACAGCAAGCAAGACCGCCTAAACACAATCGTCATACATGGCGTGCCAGAACATCCTTCTTACGATGTTCAAGAGACCGGAAAGTAAGATTTAGAACAGTGGCGGTTCATTCGCGAAACACTTTCTTTGGATAATGTTGTGGCACTATCGCTCACCAGGATACCTCTCTCATCGAAGTATAGAGGATGCGGCCCTAGAATCCTAAAACTTGTGGTTCAGTCAGAGCAACAAGCTAAGGATGTTTTGGATCGATGGCGGATAAATCGGAAACATCTTCCTTCCGAAATTCGGTTAAAGGTCGCAAACAATTCGCACAGCTCAAATATTAAAGCAACTGGAGAAGAAAGCATGCTGACGGATGTACAGAAGTGTAACTAGACTGTTGCTTTAATCGACTCCGACGTAGGTCTAAACGAAAGCTGGGACGCACCTTGGCCGGTTCAAGTAGCAAACAAGGTATCCTCGACCCATAAAAAAACGAGTAACCGCCAAGTTCCCATTGGTCGGCATTTTCCGACATTTGACGGCTTCACCTCTCGGCGGGCTCTTAGAGACCGAGAAACTGTCCTGCTTGCATACAAATACTCAGGGACTTTCTAACAAACTGGCTGAACTGAAAGATCACCAAGCTTCCGGCTCGTATGATGTCATTTGTATCACCGAGACATGGTTGCACAAGGGAATGACGGACGCTGAAGTGTCGCAACCCGGCATGTTGCTGCTCCGGAACGACAGGCTCACAAAAGGAGGTGGGGTAAGCCTGTACTACCGAAACGACTTACAGTGCGAAGCCGTGGAGGATTCAGACTCGTATTTACCCGACTCTCTTTGGTGCCGCTTGCAGTTAAAAGGCAGGCACGCTTGCCTAATTGTCTTGGTGTACCGCGCCCCTAACACAACACTCGAAACCGATTACTACCCAACGGCTGCTTTAAGATGCAGTTTACAACAAAAGTACACACACATTCTTATCAAGTGTGCTTTCAACGTACATTGCTTAGAAGCCCCTGCAACGATCGGAGAACAATTCAAAACCGATCTACAAGATCTAGTAAGTACTGTTCCTCTTTACAACCACATCACTTTACCCACGCGGATCAGAACTGGTAACAGGCCACCTGTGCTGGATCTTGTGCTTATCAACGTGGAGCGTATGATTGATGCGTTGATTTTAGACTGCCCGTTGGGTCGCAGTGATCACGCAGTCATCAGTTTCAACTTCGTCTACTATGCAGAATATCTGAATGATAACGATGATACTGTGCGAACCATCACAAGGTACGACCGACTCGCCCAGCTAGTCAGCGCCACAACATGGTCTTTCCTCGAAGAAGAGCCCCCGGAAGTCGCCTGGCTCGAGTTCGTCAACACATTCAGTCAGCTGGTTGCACAAGCTTCAGAGATAAAAGCTTGCAATAAGTGCAAATCTGTTTCTTTCGTTAGGAGCAGAACCCGAAAATGGATGACAGTGCGCAAGGCAGCATGGCGAGTGTACAGAGAAGCGCTAGCACCAGAATCTTGGGACAACTACGTAGTCCAACGTAACCACTGCACTCAACTGTTAAGAGAAGACAAAGCCGCCTATCAGCAGAACATCCTAAAACCTTCAGTGCTAACCACAAACTGCTGTACAAGCACGTTAATAGCCTACGAATGGTGAGGCAAGGATTCCCTCCAATCAACACGGCTGATGGCCCAACAAAAACATATATAATAAATAACTAAATAGTTTATTCTCAGTTTCATAGAGACGCACCAACGCAGGCATGATCAAGGTTTAAAAACAGATATGTATCACGACGATACATCTTGTGTAGTTGAAACAGTGTCGGGAAGAGTTAACATGTGAGTCTAGTCGACTTGCCAGTAGGTAGTTGTGGGCAGTGACTTTATTCAGTGGCGATTCACATCCGCCACGTCACAGTGTTGTTAAACAGACATTTTGGGCTTTTTATAGGGAGTAAGCTTGCCAGGCGAATACCCACCACGTCCTGCAACACTGCCGTAAAGCATTTTGAGCATTAATGTTGAACTAGCAAAGCCGCTTGACGACTGGTTTTACCTTCGGTTTTTCGCAGAGTAATGGCTTCCAATTTTCTCTGTTAGTTGGACAGGTAATTTGTTTGGGGTCGCCATTGTTTTTGAGGTCGGAGGAGGAGAGGGACATCGGGATTATTCATCTTGTTGTAAGTCCAGGTGAGCAAAAGTTCAATTTTTCTGCTGTCCAGATTTTTCAGGTGTATAATGTATGGGAGTATGAGGGTATGTCCAGTTCTCCATACTGGACAAGGGTTATGGTGGTTGTAGTTCGGTCCTTTTGGAGTTCTGCCATGCTCCAGGTAACTCCATGTGGGTTGTTGCGTCCGTCTTGGGCCAAAACTGTTCCTAAGTCCAATCCCAGATCTCCAAGAAGTCCCGGACCTCAGAGAAAAGGGAAAGTGAGGGACAACCGAGAGAAGACCGCAAGAACAGGCATGGAGTTGAACATTGTTAATGTCTTAAGTTACAACATTTGGGCATGAGACAAAAGCATGTACACTGTGCAACAATAATTATGCTGAAAATGTCTTTTGAATATCCTACAGAATAATTAGCCGTATGGGTGGATTGCTAACGCCTGCGTAGAGACAAGATCGTCGTAAAAGTAAGTAAACTATGAAGTATCCGTTTAGTAGGAGCCAATAATTGCCTAGGGATAGAGCAAGGAGAGTTAGAATAATGGTAGTGATTGTCAGGTGCATGAACAGCACGTACTTAGCGTAATCCGAGAGGGAGCGCATAATAAGCGAAAACACATAGGTTGCCGCGAGAGTCCTAATGATTAATTGGTGGCAGGGCAGCGGAAGGATTGGATGCAGATATTCTAGAGGAATAAAGGTTATTGAGATACGGAGTGGCTCCTAACAAGCATTAAATCATCCCATATGCATGGGGCCAATGGCCACTAGCTACTTCTGAACAGAGATGCCTAATTTATGACGACCGACAGATGGTGGGGCTAGGAGAGGTTAAGTGGCCAGATGTAGCCATTTCAATCAGTCGCTTGGTCAGTAGTGTATGCCTATAGGGTCGTTGAGTGTATCAACAAGCCAGTAAAGGTAAGTGATAGTTCAGGTGATAGGTCAACAGACCAGCTGAGCTGTGACGCAAACAATCCAAGAGAATGAATGGAAGCTGCAAACGCGCTGCAGATGCAATACGCCCCCACGTTTTAATGAGTTTTGCCACCAAGCGATCTACCAAGCTTTGTATTCTGCTCACCAAGACTAACCCACATCAATTTTACTGCAGAGGCTGTATTGCAAAAGCTGACTTCTCTACGCAAGCACAGCTCGCTGGGTGTCTGCACCATTCGTCCAGAGGCATTGGGAGCAGCCGCAAACCAACTGGCAGGACCTTCAGCTCAGTTTTTCCAGCACTGCTTAGACCAGAACCAAGTTCCCGCCATGTGGTAGCTTGGAATAATAACCCCGATTCACAAAGGTGGAAGCGGAACTGATCCCTCCAACTATCGCCCAGTAACCTTTCTTCCTATAATCTCCAATGTCATGGAATCCTTAGTTGTCGATGCACTGGTGCTATCTGGAAAACTGCAACCTCATCACTCCTGAACAGCACGGTTTCCGTCGACAGCGGTCATGTACAACTAATTTACTAATTGCACGTAGTAGTTGGACCGAGGCAGCTGACGCTGGCGAAGGTGCTGATGTGATCTACCTGGATTTTTCCAAGGCTTTCGATCGTCTAGACCATCGGATACTACTATCCAAGCTGCAGCATTACGGGATCGGAGACCCTCTCTTAAGCTGGATCGCCAACTTTCTATTTCAACGGCAATTAGTGGTCAGAGTTCGGAGCTCTTTATCGGACCCCATACAAGTGGAGTGTGGTGTGTCGCAATGCTCGGTTCTAGGTTCACGTTTGCTTTTGGTGTTTATTAATGACCTTGCACAGGGAATCGCTTCAAACTTCCTAATGTTTGCCGACGATATCAAGATCTGGCGCAGGATCCAGGCGAACACCGACCAATATGTGCTTCAGAGTGATTTAGATAAGGTGTATCAGTGGTCGACCCAAAACCTACTACATTTCAACGTCAGTAAATGCAGGGTGCTTTCCATCCGACATCAGAGCAGCTGCTCATACCGACTCGGAACGGATGTATTGTAACAATCAACTCTCGAACGTGACTTGGGTGTTCTGGTTCAAGATGACTTGGGTTGCTCCAGGCAATCCGAAAAGGCCTCGAAGACCGGGAACCAACACGTCGGGCTGTTGAGGCGGGCGTTTGGACAAATAAACAGCTCCATATTTCGACAAGTGCTCAGTGCGTATGTTCGCCCCCATGTCGAATATGCAATTCAAGCCTGGCATCCATGGCTGAAACACGACCTTAATGCACTGAAGCAACCACAACATCGGGCATCTAAGTACGTACTTGGAATGCGCAATCTTTCCTACCAGGAGAGGCTGCGACGATTGGGATTGTTCGGTGGAAGCTATCGCAGACTACGAGGCGACCTGCTTATGGCATACTTGATTCTACGAGACCCACATCATGTGTGCCGCCCTTTACTGCAACTCAGCAGCAATACAAACCTGGGGGGCCACTCATTAAAACTCGCAGAAAAATACCGTCGTCTGGAGTGCCGCAGAACTTTCTTTTCCATTCGTGTCTGTCACCCGTGGAATGCTCTCCCAGAATCTGTCGTTTCTGCACCGACACTAACAGTAATTAAAAGACGGTTGGACGATGCACACATCCACTTACACTTTGTTACTTAACGCTACGTCTCCATCCTACAACTGGAGTTTACCATGGAATTATTTGTTGTTAACTGTGGATGCTGTGAATCTAAGAGGATTGCAGGCCTTCAGCGAAGCAAACGATAAGTCCTTATTTCATATTTAAAGTATTAACTATTTTACTATCCTTATCCTCGTTATTGTTATGTTGATATCTCCTGCAACCATCCAACGTGACTTGTAAAGCAACGCTTCTTAACCCGTATAAATTCATTGTTCATTGTTCATTGACGGCAATACCATACGTTTCCCCTCTCATAACCGACTTATAGGTTCAACTTCCTGTTACTTTTTCAGCTTTCTTCTCACTCCTTGGTATTATTAGCGTATAGCTAAGATTCCTCCTAGTGTTTTCTTAGTTTACCCTGCACTCTTGTTACTTCATGTAGTCTGGCCCATCAGAGACCATTTGGCTGGAAACGTAGGCAGCAATTGGTTGGACAGGCATGGTGCGGTCCTTGTTTTGAGCTTCCTTACACCACAAGCAGATCTACCAATGCCCAATTCATTGATACACAAAAGAATAGACATTCACGGTAATATTCTATCGTTCTGGTCCCAACTGAACTTGAACTTGAACGAACTCCAGTAGCTACTGTCAGTAGTTACTGTCAGGAAGCTCATCAGATTGGGGAACGTTCCGGTTGGTCAACAAAAGCCTCGACCTCATCTGCTTAGGGTAGTCCTCTACACCTCAGAAGAGCGCAGAGCCTTGCTGAGGTTTGCCTTCAAGCTTAAGGGTGCCAAAGTTAGTGTGCAACCAGACCTTCTGTTAGCGGACAGATTAAAGTTAAAGGAAGCCATCAGAGACCTAAAAGCTCGAGGTGCAGCTAGCGAGCAAGTTCTCCGATTGGTGGGTTTTCGGGTGATCAGCCGGCGGTCCTTTTCCCCTGCCAGCACCTATTCTACTTACGCACGACACAGAGCTGGTCATGCCGAAGCCCTCCAAGTAGTACTTGGTAACGTGAGTAGCCTGAGGAAAAAGATGTGCGAGGTGGGTCTGCTCGTAGACAAACGTAGTCCAGATGTACTTGCTTTCACTGAAACGTGGCTCTCTGAGGAAACCACAGATGAGACTGAGACTGAGACGGTATTTAAGAGCAAGTAGAAATGATTCTGTACACCTCTATCGAATTACGAAAAATCAAAATTTACTTGTGAATTATCAGCAGTTGTGTCTGGTCCGTTAATCGTTTATCTTTGTTCGGTTAGAAATTTGTACCAGTGTCATTATTTCCGGGCATACAATGTCTTCTTTTGGCACGGTATGTTCATCGTTTCACAAAAGCACAGGTTTGCAAAATGAGGAAGTATATATACCTGGCTACGCACTGTACCGCACTGAAAGCTCCATTGTCCGTCAAGGGGTGGTGTAGCTCTTTATGCGAGTTATCACATCGACGTATGGAGGACCAGCGTTTTTCAGTCTCCCGACCAACCTACTGTGGCTATCGCAGTCTTGCTTTGCGCTTCCTCGGTTCAGCTGGCGGTCGTGTTAGCGTATCCCAGCCCTATAAGCACCTCCAATGGAACCACTGAGTTTATACGCACTCACCCTGCGCACAAGCGTCTGGTGCTGGGCGATTGCAAACTCACAGAGGTTCGTTGGGTTGCTCTATCTTGCAGTTCGACTCTGGGATCGTTCGGTACAGAACTGCTGGACTTGACGCTGCAGATACCACTACACCAGTTCGTGGACCTCATTACTAGGCACATGAGAAATCATCAGCCGTCCCTTTTAGCACTTGCTTTTTCTAAGTCACTTGATTTTTGTAAATGACATTAATTATGCCTCGCCTCTTGGCGCTAGCGACCACGTTTCCTTGCCTTACCAGAGCATCCTTATCTGGATTTGTCAAGCTACCACCAGTTGGTATCCGAACATTTGGGCCGCGGAGTACCAAGCGATGCGGGACAAAGCTAGGTCCTCGCCTTGTGTGATATCTGAGGCCGATACTGTTCACAGAGCCTGGGAAAAACTTAACGCTCACCCCGTCGACATTTCTGCACCTCACATCCCACTGGTACAAAGAAGAGAATCGAAAGCGCAGCCTCCGTGGATAGATTCCGTTGGGAATGGCCTGCTAAAGAAGCGGCCTAGATGCTGGCGAGCGTACCGAACAGCTCCGTCGAACACCACATTTGACAAGTATCATTTGGTTCGAAATGAGTGTAAGCTAATTCTTAGGTTGGCGCTCCTTCAGTATGAAAACGGCTTAGTTGATACTGCCTCGAAAAATCTCAAGAAATTCTTCGCATACGTTAAACGACGCTGTAGTGCAAACTCGCCCATACCACCATTGCCTCGAGGAGATGGGACCCATGCCGATAGCGACTATGACAAGGCACGCGTGCTTGGTGAGCAGTACTCAAGAGTTTTGTCCGCGAAACAAATACGCCATGCGAAGAGTTAGCTTCAAGAGTCTCTGAGGACGGTTGTCTGGATGAAAGTCCTATAATTGAGTCGCATATTCTCCGGTTGCTAAGAGTGGTAAACCCAAATAAGGCTTCCGGGCCAGATTCTGTTCATTCGAAATTGTTGCATGAATTGGCAGTGGAACTCAGTAGACCTCTAACTTGTGTGTTTCAGAAGTCACTCAACAGCTGGGTCTTGCTTACTGAATGGAAGGAGGCTATTGTTTGCCCGCCTTTTACGTGTGGTGACAAAGACCTACTGGCTAATTACAGGCCTGTCAGCTTGATTAGCGTGGTCGTCTAGTTCCTTGAAAATATAGTACGAGATATAGTGGAGAACCTTGTAAATATATTTAACTTGCTTAGCGTCAAGCAACTATTTTTGCGCAAAAGATTTTTGTGTCAGACGAACTTGTTGGTAGCTCGTGAGAGTTGGGCTGAAGCCGTAGGCAGTGAACATGTGGTGGATGTGGTGGTTATTGACTTCGCCATGGCTTTTAACGCTGGCTCCCATTAGCGACTCTCACCGAAGTTCAAGTCGTATGGGATATCTAGTCCCGCTCTCCAGTGGGCGTCAATTTTTCTGCATGGACGGGAATAATGTATTCGTGTAGGAGGCATTTTTTTGTTTCGACAAGTTATACTTAGCGGCGTCCCGCTATGCTCTGCCATTGAACCGATGTAGTTCTCAGTCTACGTGAATAACTTGCCCAGAGAGCTTGAGGTACCATCGCTCTTATTTGCTGATTACCTAAAGCTCTGGAATACCGTTCATATCCTGGAGGTCCTGTGGCTCTTCCACGGGCTCTAGATTGACTCTGGGAATGGTCGGTCTTGTGGTTGCTGCCCATAAACCGGGCAGTGTTCAGTGCTGCGTATCAGGGCGTTTGCTTCCTCCACAAGTTATTTGCTCGACAGGAGTGAACCTCCTCAAGTGGCTCATCAGGTTGACCTAAGTGTCGTCCGCTGTTCCACACTACACTCTGGAGATAAATGGAAGAAAGCGGCTAGTAAAGGGTTCTGGATGTTGTGTCTTGTCCGTCGATCTTTCGGGACCCTAACCGCTGATGTGTTTGTGAAGCTCTTCTCAGCGTTTGTGAGACCACACCAAGAATATTGCGTCCAGGCCTGTCCACCGTACCATGTTCGGGACAAAATGGCACTAGAAAGGGTGTTGCGTGTCGGTAATAGGCTAGATAAGGGGTAACGTGGACAAACGTACACCGAACGCATACTTAGTTTGGGGATGCAGTCAATGCACTATAGAAGGATTAGAGGAGACCAAATCCTAACGTAGCGTATTTTGCCTGGGAAGGTTGGACCTGAGTTGTCCTGCCTATTTAGTCCTGCTAGATTATCTGGTCTCCGCGGGCATTGCATGAAGCTGGACAAACCGCCGTCCGATCGAGTTAGAGCAGAGACACAGTTATCACGTCGAGTCATCGAGCGCTGGAACCTGCTTTCAGAAAATGTTGTCCAGGAAGCTACGGGTAAGGGGTTGAGCGACAACTAGGCGCTCTTGGGTGGCAATACGAAACCTTTCCTTTTTCCTGACTAATTCCTATCTTCATATTTCCATTCTATTTTCTTTACTTTTCCTCGCCATTGGTATTATTCTCTTCTTTTAACTGATTTCCCTTACCCTGTTACCTTCGAATTTTCTTCCTCTATTGCTTACTGCACTTAACTGGCATAGCAGGGACAGCGAAGGTAAGGAACATGGACGTTAAATTGGTGGACCTGGGTGTTTTTTCGGGTGGTTCCTTTAAGACCCATCAAGGAGTCGGAGCACCCCTATCAACTCCTGGATCGACGACCCGCTCAAGAAAGAACACTTACGGGATTCGTCCTGTCGTTCCAGTCCCACTTGATGTTGCAGTTGAACTTGTACTAGGAACTGGTTTACGGGCTAGGGTAAATGGAGCGGCGGGTATTGTGATGGCAGTTGCAAGGCATGACAACTAACAAATAAGTTTACATTAATAAAAGAAAGGTATTACTGGTGTTTATAACTAAATACTAAGTTTTACTGCTTGTAGTGATTCGTTTATCGTAACCATGGTAACGAGTCCCCGGAATTTCCAAGGCGCTTAATTACGGCTAAGAGGCCGTTTGATTAGATAAGAGCGGGTTCATTTGAATTTGAGCTGCATCGTGTTATGAAGTACAACACTAAAATTTTTCAATGAAACTTCATCAAATTTTAGTAAAATATTAAAGTTAACATCGTTGCATCTTAGTTAATCTACGTAATCGTTCGCGTAAAAATCTACGCTCCTTCCTTTTCGGAAGAAAAAACATACATTTTTGCAGGGAAGTATTTCAAAAAATTATTACAACAATTTGTAGAAGGTATACTCGGCTGCTGTGTCAAATTTGTACTGCAGGGTTCCTGCTTGACGAACAGTTTCCGACGTCGTGCAATCAAACGCCCCGATAGCCAAGCAAAGGTATGTCAATGAAGTGTTAAACGGTGCAATATCCTTGTACTATAATAAGCAAGCCTACTTCAATTATCATATAAGTGTAAAGATACTGAAACGATATTGGACATGTAAATTAGGCTTACTACGCATTGTCTGCTATAATGGTCTGTTTGTTATGAATTCGTTTGAACAAACCCTTTCGGCCACAGAGAAATCAGGGGAACCTACGTGAAAGGCAAGTGAAATGTTTTGTAATTGATAAGGGAAGGTGCTGTGGACATTGCTATAATCTGTGATGCATTTACTGCAGCTGTCATACAACACATCGCTTATTATCTGTGCACCTCCGGCGGATATTTCAATAGATGTGACACTATTTTTCTCGCCGCTCTCGGGTTGCGAATTATCGTCATCTGCCCACCTTGGACCTGGTGTTTGTTAATACTGTGAATTGGTTCTCCGTATGTACTCGGGCTCCAATCGTCAATTCTGGTCACACAACAGTCAAGAATTTACTTGTCATCTATCTCAAGAAAAACACCAACAACTCCCTCGCTACAATGATCGGAGGGTCAAGTAACAATAGTGTTCTCCACATAATCTCGACAGACTTCGCGAAATGATCGCATGGAGGAAATTCAGTTTGTTCTTTGACCCTGATGTTTCCAGGTATTGTGATAATTTGATAAGCTATTTATACTTCTGTGTTGATATCCGTTGCTGTTCTGAAACTGTTTAGTTTGTGCTGACAGGTTTTCTTCCTCCACCTGAAGCGGCTACGCCTAGTTAAGGAGAAAGCGTTTAAAGAGAAAGACGGCACCTCAGATCTTTTCAGGCCGTATCAAGGAGGAGTTATACCGTTTTAACAAAGTGTATATCCGCTTTGTTCTCAGGAAAGGCAGTTGTCGTGAACTCTAAATTATGCTGAAAACATAGAGTGGAGTTACTCGACGTTCGCCCTTCTTTGATGCAGACGTAGATAAATTGAATCAGGAGTTCTGCAAGTGTAATACTACTACAGCTCCAGAGTTTTCCTGTGCCCAAGTTTTTGGGTTTGCTGAACCACTGCTTCCAGTTGACAGTATAACTGTAAATAATCTACTGAAAGATCTACGTTCCGATAAAGCTAGTTTGCCAGACAAGCTATCTCCTATCTCATTCAAAGAATGTGCCGATTGTTTGGCAACATCTCTTGTGAGTATATACACAAAGTATATGCAGCAACACGAAACAGCCGACTGCTGGAGAAATGTCAACATTACACCAGTGCCGAAAAAGGATACAATAGTTATCGACCCTTCTCGTGCACTTCCGTTGTTTTGAAGTCATTCTCGAACTGATTCCGTCCAGTACGCGTTCTAAGGACACCCTCCAGCTCGACTATCGTAGTTTGAGGTCTACCATAGATGCTGTGGCCTGCTTCGTGCATTCTATACTGTCATCGCTTGGCAATAGAAATAAAGCAACACGCTGTGTTTTCTTGACTACAGAAATGCACTTGGCTGTGTAAACCACAAATTACTGCTAGAAAATCTACTTACACAAGGATTGCATCCCACCACTCTCTATCTACTGAGGCATTGTTTTGCTGACCGCACTCAGTTCACCCGACTCAGTGGCAGATGTTCCTCCCCACTACTCACCAACACAGGTGTCCTTCAGGGAGAAATTCTGTTGCCTTTTCTCTTTTCTACTTACGTAAAGTCTATGCCTGCTCCAACTGAATCATCTCAAGTAAAATATGCGGGCGATATTGTCCTGTTCATCAACCACCAAAGCGCCGCTTGTATAAGCGCTTCTGATCAACCTTAATGGCTTGTCCTAATCCCGTGATCTGTCTCTTAGTGCTTCAAAGTGCCATACTATTCTTATTTTCTTACACAAAGGATCCAATTACGAGGAGCTCCTTACACTGTGCAACAAGTTACATATCGATGGCGACGGATTACAGTCTTCCACATCAGTAAACTATCTGGGTGTGACGTTGAGTTAAGATATACCTTAGACGCTTCAAGTAAATGAAACTTTCAGAAAAATCAGAAGGCGGACATCCTATGCCTCTTGGCTTAGAGCCTCCCGCGTTCCTCGTGAGTTGATAGTTCGCTTTACCAATGCCTGTGTTCTTCCCATTGAACTAATCGTTCCTTTGTGATCCTTCTCCGGTCTCTCGGATAAGCATTCGAAGTTAATTGTCCAACCAATAAAGCGCTTAGCTCGATGAAGCGGTGTTCCGACATCTACTTTTACTAACACTTATTTCTACACACGTCACTTCCTGCAAAAGCTGGCCACTAAGGTACTGACCAATATAAGTCATCCCCTACATACTGCCTTATCTGAATCCGTATCAACTTCATCTTCTAGGCAGAAGTACAAGCTAGCTATGCTTGTACACAAGCTTACCGCACATCAGTCATCCCTTACCTTTTGCATCTTTTGCGAGACCCCAACTCTGTCATCCTTGACTTACCAAGTCGACTTTTAAATTGATTGTGCTTTTTGTCCTTCTCCACCCGTTTTTTGTAGCATCGCCTTGTCATTAATTTGCTTTTTTGGTACATTATCGAGGTGGTGTGTGTGATAGCCGAATATGTACTCTTGCAGGATGCATAAACCAATTGTTTGCTTTGAATTGTTTTGAAGCTGAATGGAAATATGGCCAAACTGTTGTGTGTGAACATTTTCTCCTGAATTAAGATATTTCGCCATGTCAAACTCAGTGTGTTTAAATTGTGCCAAAGTCGTAAGCAAGGGTATCCAATGTCTCGCCTGCAATTTCTAGATGGGTGGTCAAAGGCGTTACTCCCAGCTTACTGATTCAGTTGTCAAGACCTACGCAGAACACAAGGGATTACTGTGGATTTGCCGATATTGCATCGATTCTATTGCAGCATCAAAACCCTGCGAGGTGTATATCTCTTCCCACTTCTAAACGTTCCAGGAAGCCCAGCACAGGGTCTCTCAGCAGCCAACCAACGGACAAGGTCAACCAGACCAAAGACCTAAATTGCATTTGTCCTTTAGATAATTTGGACGCAGTTACCTCATTTTTGCCATACAGTAAGGTTTCTACAAATGGCCACTTCGAAGAACCACCTCTTGTTGCAGTCTCTTGTCAGGAAACCGCTGACAATTTGCCGTGGTGCATCTCAGCCACAACACCGTTTACAGGAACTCCGGGCACTGTCCCGTGGTCCTCTTTATTGTCTGAAAGCAGTTTGCTCCACCCACGCAAACATTGACTGATGATCTTTCATGCTTCGAGGCCTGGAAATTCAACTCCGCCAATCAGTCATGATCATGATGTTGAATTTTTACAGGGGTTGATCTATCAGTTTCTAGAATCCGATGAATAAGGTGTGCGTATAAAACCAGTATTGCGACTGGGTAAACGGACTTCCAAACTTTTCGTCTTTTTTGAATTGTCTTTTAAGATCAGGTCACTCTTACTCGTCTTCTTTCCGCCTTTGGCGTCTAATAGTCTGCGAATTCACGTTCGTGCAAACCTTACATTAAAAGAACGCAACTCTCTTCTGACTGCCACCATTGACCTCAAGCAACGGGCACAACAGGAAGAAGGGAACCTCCAGGTCGTAAATTTTTGCGTAGTTCAAAAAGGTCAGCTGATAAACAGACCGGTACTACTAATAACGCACGGCCAACCCTATTCGTCTGGCTCATCGTAGTGCTTACAAGCGTTTGCATTCTTATCAGTAAACTTGACGAGGTACTTCTCTGGGTGGAGCAACATTGTCCAGATATATTTTATTTGACCGAAACATGGTTCCACGCTGCTTTTACTGACCCCGAAATTCACCTTGGTGAATACGTAGCATTTCGGAGCGAACGACTCAAGGTGGCGTATTGTTACACATAACGTCCGCCATACGAGGGACACTCACGTCCACACATTGTAGCTTTGACAGCCTATACGAGAAAATTTGGTGCAGCATAACTTTTGGTCCAATAGAACTGAATATAAAAGCTATATATCGGAGCCAGTCAAATACTTCTCGCGATTGGATCGATATTGTGCAACAGCGTTTGAACTGCCATGCTTTTTTGTTGGGTGATTTTAACTTTCCACATGTTGATTCCCTACAGCATCGCTGTGCCTGGCAGTAGCGTCCTCGAATAAATTTTTGTTGATGCGGTGACAGAAATGAATGCTATACAATGCATTCAGCAACCAACAAGACAGCTTCCGGGGTAATCAGAAAGTTGTCTCGATCTCTTTTTAACAAACAGCGAGCACCCGCTCGAATCTGTTACAATAGTTGAGCCCATTGGGTCCAGTGCTGACTCTCGCGTTTCAGCCGTTCTGCATTTACAGTCTCTGGGATCCTCCCGACCACCTCGTCGTAACGTTTAGCAGACGGACTGGAATCGCGTGCTGAGCACAGCCGAGCAAGGAGATTGGTGGCTGCCATAGAATGACGGTATAGAAACATGTTGAGGAGTATTGAAGCAAAAATTCGTCAAAATATGAGACAAGTTCGCTCCCTTAACACAATTTAAATTTCGAAATAGACCATCATGGATTGACAAGAAATATAAAGCACTATCGGGCGACGTACGAGGTTATAGAAACGCTTTAGGCAAACACACAGCGCCGATGACTACGTGGCTTATAAACCATAGAGCAATCATTGCAACTCAATGAAACTACGCAAGCGTGCAGGTTACGAGCAACACTTATCATCAGCCGCGAAAGAGGCACTCGAAAAGATTTTGCGTATAGCAAACATAGGCTTAAGTCAGCTGCTGAATTAGCTGCATTGGAAAACTCACTTGGTGAGCCGTTTACTGCCAACGCAAACTGAGCTATTGCACCAGCTTCTCATTTCTAGTTACTGTTCCATACAGATTCTCTAGTATTAGAATATCCCAGAGCTATGCCAAACTGGATACCGTAACATGTTCAGAGGATACAATCATGCGATTGCTAACAGATCTGGATTGCTCTAAACCCCCGGACCGGCTAGATTACATCCGCTGTTTCTCAAGTGATTGGCATCTGTCGTCGTACCGACAGTAACTGAACTGTTTAATGCCTCCTTGACTCAAAGAGCCGTCCCTCGAGAATGTAAGCAGGCAGTCGTACGACCTTCGTCTAAAGGTGGCAATAAAATTAAGATGAAAATTTATAGAGCAATTTGCTTAACACTAATATTGGCTAAACACTGGAGTAAGTCGTCAAAGGAGCACTACTCGAGTTTGCAGAATCATACAATCTGCGCACTTCAGTTCAACATGACTTCATGTAACGACGATCGTGCAGTACTAACCACCTGACTTCCAGGCACAGTTGGATTGAAGCAGTTAACGAAGTAAAATGTGTTGCTGCTTTGCATATCAACTTTAGTGAAGCATTTGATGAATAAATCACAATACCATACCATCTAGACTCAGTGACTATGGTGTGGGTGGAAAATTATTTAGGTGGATTCAGTCCTTTTTGCATGAACGGCGGTGGTGCGTGCAGACAGATGACTACTAAACGCCTTGGTTTACCGCTTCTAGTGGTGTGCCACGGGGCACAATACTGGGTTCAACACTGATCTTGTTCCACATAAATGTTTTACCAGGACTTCTGAATTCCACTTGCGCGCTGTTTGCTGACGATTTAAAAATCTGGATGGAGATATCGACTCCCATCCATGAAGGTTTACTGCAACGTGACCTGGATGAAATATCTGCATGGGCATCAATTAGCTGCCTCACGTTGAATCCTGAAAAATCCGAATTACTCAGCATCGGTAAGTGCCGTCGTAACAGGACTTACAGCATCGGTGGAAAAATGTTGTGCTCTGATTCAATAATAAGAGACCTTGGATTACTGTCCCGGTGGGATTTCAAGTTGCAATACAACACACAAAGTCCACTGTTCCGGCCTTCACATGCTATGGTTTCACACCTGGTTGGAAGAAACTGCCATCGGGCTGTACGCCGCTATGGTTTTCCCGCTGTTGGAATATGGTGCACCGGCCTACTATCCAGGCGCGATAGGAGACGTGAAAAAACTGGAAAATACAACACCTAGCCACTCGTTTGATACCTACGCTTAGTGGCTTATCCTACCAACAGAGGTGTTATAAATTGCAACTTCAGACACTGGCTCACAAGATGCTAAGGACTGTTTTGATTAAAACATTCAGGATCCTTCATCTGGGACACTTTCCTTATACGAGATATATGCCTGCTTCACGATTACATCTATCACTCGAGGACATGTTAACAAACTACAGATTCCACGTATGGACCACGTTACCGATGTTCATTGTTTTGACCGACGCGTGATAAATTTCTGGAACTGGTTGCCCAGTCTTATTGTTATTACAGAGTTTGTACAATGTTTCGTGCGAAAATTGACACACAGTTTGCAGACCTGTGTTTTTATGCAAAGGTCATGTTCGACCTTTTCGCGTCGCCTGCATATGTGACAAATGCATTAACTGCTTTGATGGAACGAGACATTTAGAATAGCGCAGTGTCTGTGACTTCTACGCGTTTTTGTGTGTTACAAAGGGAGAAAAAATGTAATTTTTCACTTGCCGACATTATTCATTGGTCGTTTTATGTTTACTTATGATGCTGATGACACAGATTGTAATCTTTTTCTCCAAATACAATGATTCTGATAGTGAGCGAATGTGTTATGAGATCACAATATTATACGGAAAGGTAAGGTGTATGCGTCAACAGCATGTGATAGTGCCATAAATCACTAGTTTAAGTGGTATAAGGTTAAGTGGAATGGAACAATGATGTCGGTGATGTGTCAGTTTAATGTTCTTTAATCCTTCCTAGGGCGAACTGAGGATGCATAGCGAACGTGGGTACTTGGTGAAAGAGGAAAACTTAGAAATGGTCTTGTGTAATTAGTGGTCCGCTAGAAGCGTATTGGAAATTGGTGACTGTAATCAAAGTTATTACTATGTACTATATTGCGTGTTGAGCAGGCTTTGCGGTCGAATATACCGCCAACCATCGGTAAATGGCTGTTTGTTTTGTACCAGTAAGTGGAAAAAAATAACTCGGAAAATATTGCAACGTGTAGCTGTGTCTATGTGAAACGGTGCAAGCAAATCTAGGACGGATGCATGCTAGGTCATAGCGCGCAGACTAAGCCATTTGTGTCTCACCATCTTATACTGCGAGAAAAAGCGCTTTCTGTGGAAGGTATTTTGTATATCATTATAAACTAAATTGTACTGTATTGTATTTCCGCGTGAAGATTTTGGGCTGTTCCAGCATGAGAAGCACAGTGTAGTGAACTGGAGATGGTGCATCTGGGAGACATACGGAATGCCCGAAGTGTTCCCCAAATGTGTAATGAATATGCGTTTCAATCTACCTGTCACGCTAACAGTTAAGTGCCTCAGGTATGCTATCCTCTAGATGCTGATACAGAATCGCTCTTGGCTGCATGTAGAGGTATTTGTGGACTTGTAATATATTCGTCCACGCCAGTCAGTAAATAGTACTAGTAATAATACTAAGGTGTATTCTCTGTTTTACGAGGTATGCCCTGTTCAGCATGCTCATATTGTTACAGTGGTTTCGTGTAGTGTTAATAGCATATTTCGTATATCAGGTAGAAATGAAACGTGTTTTATCCTTCAGTGTTTTGCAGTTCAAAGCCTTGGTTATGCATGAAATATCTCATAAGGTCCTGACGGAGATCACCTTGTACGGAAGGAACCGAGTTTTCACTACCTCGCGCAAAGGATGAGAAGCAATTTTGATGAGAGGAAAAAGATTAAGGCTAAACTCATACCATTTAAACAAAGCACCTGTTGTATTTAAATCGTCTACTTTACATTGTGGTGTTCTAAAAAGATTGGTGAAAACGGGGGTACTTATTTAATTTCATTTCAGCAGCTGTACATGTGGGTCCAGGCAGATAGAGTGAGAGATTTATCTGTCATGTGTGAGGTGAACGTGATTGGCACTTGTCAACTGGCGCAGGTATTTTTGTATAACTGTACGCTAGGCGTAAGCGGGTAAGTGGAAAAATGAGATAATTTCTTGAAATAGGGATGAAGATGTTGGAAGCAGAATCGGTTAGCTTCCCCGTGCTACCTGACATGTTAACATCAGAGCAACCTGGGAAGCATAGACGAGTAAGAGAAGAGCAAATGTTAAAAGCGAATGTAGATGGATAGATTCATTCGGAGTTTCCTTCTCAGTTCACACTTTTTGGTATGGCTGCAAGGTAGGCGTGGCTGAATAAGCATAATATGAAGGAGTGTAGACCAAAATGGTTATCTCAATCTCAGTTCGCAACTCCTCTGCAGTCTACACTTGTTGGTGTGTCTGTGAGTTATGCTTTCACGAATAAAGAAAGAAAGTGGATCGGGAGAAAGAGAGTGAGGAGAGTTCTGGCAACAGTATATATTTTTTTCCAATATACCTATTTAAATGGGCTTGATCAAGTGAATGCAAGTGAACGCATCAGAATGATCTTATGATTAGTTTTGCGCTTCTTCGTGATCTGGCCGCTATGAATTCAACTTGTTCACCAAAATTCAAAATCTTAAAGTACCGGATGCCTAGATCTTGTATAGTCTTATTAGAGTGGATGGGTTTATCACCCAAATAATGTGCATTCTGCGAAAGTTCGCGCTTGCATGTTAACACATTACATTTGTCCGCTGAGAACGACCCTTGCCAGTCAGTGCACCATGATTCCAAAGCCACTACATGCGAACGTTTTCTAGGGTGTCGCTCAAACACCGGATATGGAAGGTGTATGGCATTTTTATATTATCCGCAAAGATATAGAGTGTCTCAGATTTTTCTGTTATATAGTTGATATACATTAAGAAGAGCAAGGGACCTAACACACTTCTTGAATCACACCTTTTTTGATCTTCAATGGAGAAGACTTAGCATGTCCTATTTGTACCTGTTGCGTACGATCAGATAAGTAAGATTTGAACCATGAGCTTTTAGCTTCACCAAGAGCTTGTTGTGCGGCACTATCGAAGGCCTTCTGCATATCAATAAAGAAAATGGTGACTGCTTTTCCATTGTCAGTGGAGCTTGTAAGATTGTTTAGAAGGTAGCTTACAAGTTTGACATGAGCGACTTTGCAAAAACCCATGTCGAGCTGGGTTTACTAAATTCAAAGACAGCAAGTGCGTAACAGTTTTCTTTTTCATAATTCTTTTCATTATTCTCGAAATAATCGGGATGTGGCTAATTGGGTGGTAATTTTAGGTCTAGTTTAAAACCATTCTTATGTCTAGGTTCTGTAATACAGAGTTTCCATTGATTCGGGAATATACCCGAATTCATAGATAGGGTAAATATATTTAGAAGCAAGAGCGTTATGTCCGGGCCACCACACTTTATTAGTGAAGTTAGTAGATCATCAGGTCCAGGATGGAACGAAGACCATAGCCGATCAATGTGAGTTTGTATGACACCGAAATCGAAGTGCACTGTGCTAAGTTTGTCAAAATCAGTAAGAGCCCTAGTCGTAAGTGTGCTGCTTCAGGTAGTAAAAAAAGTAAAATTTGTGTTTGTTCATGACCTGCCCTATTATGGTGGGGTCTCTGGTCATTGATCTGTCAGGTAGTACGATGCATAATACCGATTTAGTTTGGCTGTCGTTTCTGGCCTTCAGTAACTTGCCAAAGGCTTTAGAGTTATTGTCATTTATCAGTGCTCGCTTTTCCTCTGTTAGTAGCCTTGCGGTACGAATTGACCGCAACTAGTCAAATGGCTTGTCTGATAAGTAAGGAGAAGTCGCGAGTCTGTTTTATTTTTGAGCGCAATATTTTCAGCGTACGTAGTAAGCATGCTTCGCGCGTAGTTTTCGTGAAAACCTTATCGGATCTCAGTACGAGTGGTGCAAGGATATGAAGACGGTGTTGGATATTTGTGTGAGTTTCGTCTATTACAACCTGTGGATCTCTGGTGAGAAAGCAGAGAACCCAGTTCATTTTTCTTAGCAGTATAGCAACTGGGTCCCAGTTTACATTTCTAAAGTCCCTGAAGGACTCGGTTGGTTGTCTTGTGTTACAAAGTAGGACGGGATCGAGTGCCGCGGAACTGTGGTACACGACTCTGTGATCACTACCTGGGACACCTGGGAATACATCAACAAATGTGGGGTGTGTATCTTGGACAAAAATAAGGTCTAATGTATTGTTTTCCCTGACAGGTTTATGAACCACTTGAGTCCATCCTTGGGCCCGGACTTCGGAGACGAAACTCAACAGCTTTGGTGGTGCTGTACACTCCGACCATAAAATCTTTAGTAAATTATAGTCACCTCCGATTATGATTTCACTGAAGGACAGTTCAGAAACAAATTCAAACGCAGGAGTGAGGTGTTCTAAAAGTAACGTGTCATAACGGGGTAGATTATAAATATATCCAACCAAAATTAGAGTGCAATTCATTTCAAGACAGACCAACACGGATTCATTCATGATATTGCGTTTCGGGTCTACTATTAATTGAGTACGTTGTTGGTCCCATGCATAAATAGCGCGCGCGCCTACCTTGCCAACCTGTCCGCTGTTCATGAATGGTGAATACCCCACTATTTGGTAGAACTCATTTGGAGTGTGGGGATCATACCAGGTTTCAGTTATGAGTAGGAACTCAGAAGTTGAGAGAGTAAGCAGATGACGCAAAGTGTGTATGTTATCATGTAGTGAGCGGGCATTGATAAGGAGCAACTTGACAGCACCTTGTTGGTGTGGAAGATTTAGGACTTCAGTGGTAAATAAGGGTATGGTATTGCTGCTGCATGCATCGGTATCCACCGTGAGATTGCTGGTGTTGGTGGAAACCTCAGGGAACTGAGGTCGCAGTAAGACTAACATGATTGTTCTAGATTTAAAAGCTGCTGGAAAATGAGATGCCCCTACGGAACTGGCAAGACTCGGCACTAAGGTTGGCGGCGGTAGGTTGCAGCCGCTGCAAAAAATTGCTCTGTTTTGATTTCGAGTTGTACATGTTGATGGTTGCTAAAGCCACTTGAGGCTGTGGGTGCTACATAATGTTCCATCAAGACTTCAGCTTTTGCTACATGGTTTTTTGTTGATGCAAAGGTTAGTTCATTAGATGGTATGAGCCGTCTAGGGGTCGGACATTGGGTGTGCAAGGATTTAATATCGGATAAATCTGATAAACGGCGAAACAATGGGCCAGGATGCTCCACTTACAATAGTTGGAGTCATATACCTGAGATAAGGCGTATGTGCAAAGTTCGGTTCCCTCTGAGTGTTCGCAGAATATAGGCTACAATATACACATTAGTTGTATTTAGAGCTAGGACTTTTATTGGGCCAACATTCCTCCGGAAATGACTCGCTTCTATATTTTGCAACGCACTGAGAAATCCTGATTCCGCGATCAGGCTATTAGACAGCTTATTACTTTCATTTGGTTTAGATAGTTCAATGTTTTGTTAGCTCACATGCATGACATCTTTGAGCGTATCTTCATTTAAGATTGTCATATCTTCTGACTTGGTTGCACAGGGAATCTTCTCCTCGGCGTGACTGGAATCCGGTACCTTAGTGTTATCGAGGTCAAGATTAAGGGGGTAAAATTCAGTTCAAACATCGGTTTTTAAAGGCAACTGTTCCCACTTTGTGCTAACACGATTTGCTGAAATAGTTCTATTTTTCAGAACCTTTCTTTCCAGTGGAGTCCCATCTGCCCTAATCAAGGCAGATTCGAATTCAGTATTAGCTACAGTTGGCTTTCGGTTATTAATGAACGACCGGGTAACCTCAGAGGTGTTGAACTTCAGCAATATCGGGCAAGTGTTGTTGTGTGAATTATTCCGTAGGATTACAGCAGCACGGCCTGCGTCACATAAGGTAACAGCCGATAGAAGTTTATGCTTCAATTTATCCGTCGGGTACCTATCCGGAATAGTAAATTGACAACGTTCTTAGAACTTGTAAGCATTACGTGAACTTCACTGGCAAAAGTAGCTATGAAGTTACAGGCTCTATCCAAGTGCGCAGTGCAATGGGTTTGAGGTGGGTCCGGAATCTACCTTAGTGGCGTTAGCTGTCTTATAACTGATTTCATTCATTTGGGTCTTGAGATCACTTAACTCTGTTTCTATGGATGATGTTTTACTGGATATCTCAATTGCTGAGTCTACCTACTGATCGTGCCTTGTCTGCGTTGTTTTCACGGCAACGAGTAAGGTTTGGGCTTTTGTCTCGCTGTTGATCTGCTCTTAGAAACTGAGACTTTTGCAGCCATTGTGGCTTGCACCAATTCTAAAAAGGGATTAGATAGAAAAGGAGAGTTCATGATCTAGGTTGTAGATGTCTCACTTATCTACTTTTCCACTAGTTTAGAGTGTAATAATTCTACTGATGTATGTGACCACGGTCAGTAATTGAGCAGCGAACTGCGCATGACCGCAGTTTGTGGTCATATAGTGTATGGGTTCTAAGAAAACAAGTTGGAATAGTGCGAACATTGATGCGTACACTACAACAGGTGTAGCAAGAAGACAGATATCAACGCACCATGTGTGACTTCCCATCACCGTGGTGTAGCCCCTCCCATTGTGTGGAACAATGTGCGCTGATTAGCTCGCAAGCTGCACTTTATGGGACGCTGGGGCTTGGTACGTCATGGGTATCTCTGTTACAAAGCTTCCCCTGGAGGTGCATATTTGGGATACCATGGCTGTGACATCACAGTGGCTTCACTGAATGCCAGGTGAATCCATCGCTTCATGAAAAGATGGCACTTATAGAACTTGCGGAGTGCCTTTTACACACTGCATGTGTGCCCAAGGGATTGCACTTGCACGCGGTCGTGTAACATGAACGGAAGTGCCGGTATGAATAACTAGGGCAATGATAGCCAAATATCGAAGTGAGCGACATATGTATGCGGCGTTAACGGAGCACGTGTTGTAAACACTTGCAATATAAACTAAACAGTATATATATATATATATATATATATATATATATATATATATATATATATATATATATATATATATATATATATATATGTGGTTGGCGGCATCCGGTTTCGGATTTGCCTGTCACTGTGGCAAGCCGCAGGACGCCTGCGCCTACAGAGGGACCATGGATGGCTTGTGCTGCACCACCCACAGCTCCAACCGCACACCCTATATCCAGTGTAAACCCGAAGGAATAAGACCGGGAGGCATGCGGATGGGAACCACATTTCATCAACGGAGCCGGCCCACACTCCTTCACAGGCAACCACAAGCACACTGTATTTGGGAATCAAGCGCACACAAAGCGGTGGCTGGACCGTAGTCCGCTCCACACTGAGTGCATGGAACCACTCTTTGATCCTAACGCGGCCACAAGGACCGTGCACTCTGTCCCCTCCAACAACGACCAACTGTCTCCTGGCGCCAGTATGGACGAGGTAGCGGGTAATAGACAGGTAGGCACCTTGTCAACATGCACATCAAGCGCAGCCACACCGGGGATATCAAACAACAGCCAAACACTTGAGAGAGAGAGAGAGAGAGAAAGAAAATAACTCGATTGATGCATACGGGAACGGTGACATAAACCTTAAGTTAATGAGCATATGAAATAAGTTGTTTACAAACGAATCCTAGATAAGTTCACTAGGTGAGAAAGTATACTATACGGAAATGCCACGAACACAAAAATGTTATTGAAATCGAATACAATTGGCTTAAGCGAGGTGTGCAAGTTAATGGAATAGAGTACAGGTAGACATTTACATGAGAAAGAAAAGCATTAAGGCAAAATTGAAAACCCACCACCTGAAATAAAGAGACTTAGCATGCAAGCACGCGGTTAGTAGAAAGAATGCATCGTATCTACAGACGCTGCGCCGGTTTTGAATACTTCTCTGCAGGACCCGTCGCCGCTTCTGTAGTGGTCCCGAGTGGCCTCGCTCACGCCTCACTAGACACTAGACGTTAGACATTTATAGGAGAAAGAAAGACATTAGGACAAAACTGAAAACCCACCACCTGAAATGAAGAGTCTTAGCATGCAAGCACGCGGTTAGTAAATCGAATGCAGCGCACCTACAAACGTTGTACCGGTTCTGCCTACGTTCTCTGCAGGACCCGTCGTCGCTTCGGTAGTGGTCCCGAGTGGCCTCGCTCATGGCTCACTAAGCCTGCCTGACTCATGCACTCGCGACCGCATGTGCTATAGCACCAGGCGCTCGATGTCGATGGAGTACAATCCATCGGTGCTTGCCGCTTCCGCACTTGCCACTTCTTCTCTGCATGCATGAGGGCTTTCTCCCGCACTTCAGCAACTGCCTTCGTGATTAGATCACGCCGATCAGCCGCCTTCGATTCCCATGATCTGCAATCAAGGTTAGAACGTGTGAGGCTCACTTTAATCATGTCCTGGTAACGTAACTTTGGTTTCCCCACGTGCCGCTTCCCAATACTCAGCTGACCGTATAAGAGTTGTTCCGGTATCCGCGTCGAATCCATACGGCTCACATGACCGAGCCATCTCAGGTGTCTCAATAAAAGCATGCAGTCCACTGCATACATCCCACTTCTGCGCAAAACTTCCGTGTCTGCAACACTGTCGCCCCAGCCGATCCGCAAAATTCGTCGCAGACACTGCTGATGGAACCGCTCGAGATATCGCACATCCCGACGGTACATCGTCCACTTTTCACTGACGTATAGAAGAACGGACAGTACCATGGATTTGTACACCATCAGCTTCGTGCCAATGGTAAGCTGATGGTTGTTCCACACTCGGTACTCAAGCTTCCCGAATGCTGCCGCTGCCTTCGATACGCGAATACGCAGCTCACTGTGTAGCTGCTAATCAGTCGACATCACACTCCCAAGGTAGCAGAAGCGGGAGGTGGTTTCCAATACTTCAGCACCAATGCTGATTCGCGGCAATATTGAAGATTGCACCTCCGGTGAAGGCTGAAAGAGACAGACAGTTTTGCTTGTGCTGTTGGTGAGCCCGAATTTGGCCGTTGTCGAAGCCATAGCACTAGTCATGTGCTGCAACTCATCCGCGCTGTGTGAAAACAACGCACAGTCGTCAGCAAATAGCAACATACGGATAGTTGTCTCACAGACTAGAGTTCTCGCACCGAAACGACGGATGTTCAGCAACCCATCATCAATACGGTGCTCCACACGAACACCGTAAGCACAAGCGGCATCAAAAGCACAAGACAACATTGCATGAAGATATATATTAAGCAGGGCAGGAGCTAGGACACAGCCTTGCTTCACACCAGAGACAACTGCAAAGTCATCCGAGGTCTCTCCACTCAGCTGCACCCTCACTCGCATACCACTGTGCAGACATTCAATTAAACCTACAAACTTACGCGGGCAACCAAACTTACCCAACACCAGCCACAATGCCTCGCGTTTCACCGTATCAAATGCCTTGGTGAAGTCAACGAAAAGCGAGTACAATGGCTGGTGTCGTTCTCTGCACTTCTCTTGCAATAGTGCTGCGACCCGAACGGAATCCACACTGCTCCTCCGCCACGTTCGGTTCCACAACCTGACTGACGAGGCGGTTGAGCAGGATTCAGGCAATCACCTTGCCCACACAACTCAGCAAGTTGATGCCACGATAATTCGTGCAACATTGCTTGCTACCTTTGCCCATACAGTGGTAGCACAAGGGCATCCTTCAGCTCAGGAGGCACCTCCTCTTCAATCCACACGCGTTGCACCAAGTGGTGCAGCGCAGTCAACAACGCGGGTCCGCCGTGTTTCAATACTTCAGGCGGGATCCCGTCGGCTCCGGCACACTTACCGTTTTGCAGCTGAGCAAGTGCTCTCTGCGTCTCATCCAGTGTCCGCGTATCCGCCAGATCCGACTTCACATCGGGCTGCTTCAGGCCGTTCAATGTAGGCCAGTCGATCTCTGAACGGTTATTCAAGAGACAGTCAAAGTGTTTTCGCTAGATCTGCATTATGTCTGCAGTCTGGGTGCAGGTAGCGTCTGAACTACCATCGATCAGTGTCCTCAGCGGCTCCAATCTCGGTCCATATACCGCCTTCAAGGAGTCAAAGAATTCCTTGTGTTGGCGGCGTTCGGCGTAGCATTCCATCTGCTTCGCCTTCTCCGTCCACCATGCATTTTTAATGCGACGGAGCTCTCGGGTCAGTCACCGTCGAATTTTGCGAAACTGACTACTCTTTCCCAAGTCACTGGGGTCTGCAACATGTGCAGCAAATGCTGCATTCTTCCCCGACACCAATGCGCCAATCGTCGCATTTTTGTCATCAAACCAATCAGGCCGCTTACAGTTTGCGCTCCCGATGGTCTCCTCCGCAGCAGCTGTCACCTGGTCGCGAATGTGATGCCACAGGTCGCCCACTGTGGCTATGCAGTCCACATCACACAGGCGTGCAGCCATCGCCTTCTCCAGCTCAGTACGTTTCCCCACAGTACCGAGGGAGACAATGTTAAATTTACGCCGATTCACGGCGGGAGTGCAATACACAGATTTACGAAAATATATGTACAGTTTAGTCCGCACCAACTTGTGATCAGTGCCACACTCAGCTCCACGCAGTACACGTGTCATGCGCACTTCACGCATATCATGCTGACGTATGATGACATAGTCGAGCAGGTGAGCGTGACCACTCCGTGGGTGCGTCCAAGTTGCTATATCACTCGCACTCAGTGCAAACCGAGTGTTCGTGATCGTCAGGCCGTGAGTGGCACACAGTGAGAGCAGCCTGTCACCGTTCGCATTCGGTGAACCAATGCCATGCGCACCGATAACATCTGTCCACGCTGATGCATCACGCCCAAAGCGCGCGTTGAAATCACCCAGCAGAAATAGTCGGTCGCTCCTCGGCACAGACCGTATCACGGAGGATAGCTCAGTGTAGAACTGATCACGCGTGTCGTCAGGATAACACATGGTCGGACCGTACGTGCTTATAAAAGTAGCAAACTTACCTCTTCCGAGTCGTAGGCGAACAGTCATCAGTCGCGCGCTGATGCCCGTTGGTTCACCCACCAGCTGGCCATTCAGGCGATCGGATATTGCAAATCCGACCCCATGTTCACGTGGTGCTGACGCGGCGTTGCCCACCCAGTAGAATGTGTAGCCAGCACCTGCTTCATGCGACTTCCCTTGCTCAGCGAGCCGAGTTTCACTGAGCGCCGCAATATCGATGTTGTAGCGCGCCATCTCCATCGCGACGATTGCAGTGCGTCGCTCCGGGCGCTCGCTGGAGTTCCGGTCCAGTAGTGTGCGCACGTTCCAGCACCCGATGTTGAGTGCTTTGCGCGCAGGCATACGATTGCATTGGTGGGTAATCGCACGCGAGGTGGTCGTTGTGCTTCGGAGGTTTGCTTGAGGGACTCCACCCGGAGCCTTTGGCTCAATAACCTGACCCACAAGGCAGTGGGGAGCAGATCCAGCTCGGGAATGTGATTGCAGAGACAGATGGGGATCTGCTTGACGGCCGTCACACGCAGCCTTTGAGGTACTGGAACAATTATTACATGTTTTGCGACCGTAATAGGATACGCACCTGCGACCACGGCCAGACGCAGGTGGGTTTTTGGCGGGTTTGCACCAATTTGATCCGGGGCTGCCTGGCTTGAGGCGGGCAGTAGCAAAACCATTGAACACCCGGAGGTGTCCTCCCACCGTCAGAGACAATGCGTGACACTCGCGCTCTACGCCAATCGAGCTGTGAGCTTATAACCCGTAAACCTGTTGCCTCCCATGGCTAGGTTTTACGGGAAGAGGGACATCGACCACTTCCTAACCTCCGAAGAGGATGGACTAGGATACTGCCGGGGCGCCCACTCCTGACAGGAGAACGACTCGGGTCCTCAGCCAAAGCCTTCGATTAAATGAACACCCGAAAGGCAGCGGGTCTAGCACATGGTCAGTTAGTGGACTCATGCGGATTGGTCCTGAATCTTAGCAGGGAGAAGGGCGAAACCTAACTCCCACCCAGCGGTCGCCAGGAGGAGGCGTCCAGGACATGAGCCAATGGCGCAACAGTAGCAGCAGTGGGTAGACCATCTGTCAGGATCTAGCCACCACCAGCCTCAGCGCACCATAGGCTCTCCCGCCAGCATACGTATATATATATATATATATATATATATATATATATATATATATATATATATCTTACTGGATGAATAAATGGGTATATTTCGCTTGTGGATGATTCTATCTCACCATGGGTAGGATACGTACTCTTTTGTAAATCAGCGAGTTTGGTTTTTGACCTTGGATTAATATGGAGCACTAATACCATGGTTTGTGACTATGTAACAAATTCCAGATTTATGCTAAGCCAGTGGTGTCATGTTTTTCTGACCGGATTCCATGAGTACGGTCGTAGATTACTGAAGTCGGAAAGGTTGTCCACATTTGACATTTAAAGAAATATTTTAATTGAAAACTATTAACAGGTTTTTGCTGGTCCTTAATTACAAAATCTATTCTACAGATGGGCGTACCTTACCATGTTGAAATTTTGACGAATATGTTGCTTGTTATTCTTTTACAATTGTAGACATTTCCTGTTACGAATGGGGTAGGTTGAACCATTTTGTAAAGCGATAGCCGTACCTCTTGAGAAGATCCACAGATAGATTATACTGTAGATAGGACTGATGTTGCTTTTCAGCTCCAGATCCCCGCATATCCAGTCAAGCCAGAAGGAATAAGACCGGTAGACATGTGGGCAAAAGGCAGGTTTCATCAATGGAACCGCCAAAATTCTTTTCTCAGGCATTCATGAAGAAAGAAGAGCAGTTGTCTTGTAGAGGCTTGTCTACAATCGAAGCAGACAAAGTCGGGTAGCAAACACCAGGACGAAAAAGCACAATGCGCCTCTCGATAAGCTATCAAAATTGACGTCTCCTATTGTTCAAAATATCAGTGACGGCTGGATTAGAAATCTTTCCAACCGACCAATCAACGATGCCGAAAAGTAAGTCTCAATGAATCACGGGCAATGCTGATCTTCAGCAAAGCAAAGATTCCCATTTCATTAATGTGAATCACTATCAGAAATCATTTCAGGGTAAAGAATTCTTTTCGGTAAATCTCATCAGACCCAAACTTTTACATAACAGTGATTGTGGATATAGCGTCAACTGGGGCTGGGATTGACTTCTTGACTGTTTGAATGACCAAAATCGATAACTTGAGACAGAGATAGAGATGGTAGACCAAGTAAACTAAATAAACATATGTACACAATTTTCATTAGTACAAGGTAATTAAGTAGGTAAGATGACGTCCAAATAACTAAGTAACGGTGTCCGTTGGCCAAGGTAGTAATATCGGCCGTATAAATCGTTTTTGGACACATAATTCCGGCTTTAGATGGTGAATGTACATAGCCTCGGCGATGGATAAGAGCTGTTTGCGGAATCCTTGGGAGAAGTGTTCAGGTAATGAGTAAATGACTTTGAAGTCATTCTCTGAAGCTGTATGGCCACATTCAAGGAGGTGCGACATGATAGAGCTGTCTGAAGACCTCATTTCGCCTCTGTGAAACCATGCCGGGATGCGTTCACGAACCCTCTGAGATAGGCGTCTCGTCGTGCGACCCACGTATGGTGCACCACAGGAGCACGAGTACTGATAAATGATCATTGAACGGGTCAATGGCGGTAGTCTATCCTTCAAGGGTTTTGTAAGCAACGGCTTATTGTGAAAAACGATTCTCAGGCGGGCCGCGAAATAAGTTTTCTCGACAGCATCTTTCAGGCGTCTGGATAACATATCAGCTGCAGAATCGCCCTTAAAGGGTACATGTATGAAAAGCCCTTCTTAGGAGCAATGCTCCTAGGTGGCTATCCGGATAAATTTATCATGAAACATTTGAAGGAACGTAATCGAAAGCGACCTAGGAGCATTGCTCCTAAGAAAGAGCTTTTCATACATGTACCCTTTAAGGGCGATTCTGCAGCTGATATGTTATCCAGACGCCTGAAAGATGCTGTCGAGAAAACTTATATAGACTTATAGACTTATAGACTATATAGACTTATAGACTACCGCCATTGACCCGTTCAATGATCATTTATCAGTACTCGTGCTCCTGTGGTGCACCATACGTGGGTCGCACGACGAGACGCCTATCTCAGAGGGTTCGTGAACGCATCCCGGCATGGTTTCACAGAGGCGAAATGAGGTCTTCAGACAGCTCTATCATGTCGCACCTCCTTGAATGTGGCCATACAGCTTCAGATAATGACTTCAAAGTCATTTACTCATTACCTGAACACTTCTCCCAAGGATTCCGCAAACAGCTCTTATCCACCGCCGAGGCTATGTACATTCACCATCTAAAGCCGGAATTATGTGTCCAAAAACGATTTATACGGCCGATATTACTACCTTGGCCAACGGACACCGTTACTTAGTTATTTGGACGTCATCTTACCTACTTAATTACCTTGTACTAATGAAAATTGTGTACATATGTTTATTTAGTTTACTTGGTCTACCATCTCTATCTCTGTCTCAAGTTATCGATTTTGGTCATTCAAACAGTCAAGAAGTCAATCCCAGCCCCAGTTGACGCTATATCCACAATCACTGTTATGTAAAAGTTTGGGTCTGATGAGATTTACCGAAAAGAATTCTTTACCCTGAAATGATTTCTGATATTGATTCATATTAATGAAAAGTAAGTCCTCATCAAGGGATTAAACTACAACTACAAAGATGCCACGCCTACCGACTTCTTAGCAGCATTCGTAAGCGTCCTACAATCCAATGGATTAGACGAAGAGACTCAGAAGCAAACAAGACACACAATTGTTCCTTCTATAACGCACAACAAGCAATACAACGCCTTAACCAGACAAGAAAAAGAGGCAATGAATACCCTGAAGTCTGATGAAACAATCATTATCCTACCAGCTAACAAGGGACGAATGACTGTCATAATGAATAGAAAGGATTACATTGAGAAGGCCACATACCACTTGAATGACACAACAACCTACAAGGGCATCGACACCGATCCAACTTAGCAGCTGACAAACAAAGTAAAAACATTGAAGTAACTTCAGGAATTGAAGCAAATCACGAAAGAAGAGCGCGACAGGATGAGAGCCCGCGACTCGAACATCGCGCAATTCTACGGACTCCCAAAGGTGCACAAAGATAATGCACCGTTGCGGCCTATCGTGTCTCTCCCTGGAACACCCACCAACAACCTGACGAAAGAAATGTGGAGACGCCTCAAACATTTAACCTATGGATCGCAATATTCCACAAACAATGCCCAGCAGTTTCTGCGAAAGATCAAAGACCTGCGATTAGATAATGACGAAACAATGCTATCATTCGACGTGACTGCACTCTTCACGTCTGTCAACATGCAGACAGCAATAGCGGTCATCACGGAACGGCTGAAGATCAGTGAACAACAAATCGGTAAAATGACGACCGAAAATGTATGTAAACTACTCCATTTGTGTCTGTCGACCCACTTCTCATTCAATAGAAAGATTTATGAGCAACTGAGGGGCCCACCAATGGGATCACCTGTGTCAGGGCTCATCGCAGAGATGGTTATGCAGAAATTGGAGGAGGAGGTACTACAACTCATCAATCCGAAACTGTGGGTTCGGTAGGTGGACGACACTTTTGTGATAATCAGACGCAACCAAATAACAGTCGCACAACAGCTATTGAATAACACCATGGAAGGCACCCAATTTACAACGGAACTGGAGAAGGAAAGGTAGCTCCCTTTCTTGGATGTATTAGTAACAAGAACCATGGGAGGCGAGCTGCAAACATCAGTCTACAGAAAAGGCACACACACAGACCGAATTCTGAACTTTAACAGCAACCACCCGAAATGCCACAAAGTAAGCTGTGTGGACACTGTTTCGCAGAGTGCAAACACACTGCAGTACCACAGAAGCAAAGCAAAAGGAAGAAAGACACCTACTTAAATGTTTCCAACTCAACGGATACCCACGAAGCTTCATCCGAAGGTGTCTGGATCACAACAACGTCAACATACAGCCTACAACAACAACAACAGCAGCAGCGGCGGCAACAACAAACACAACAACAACGACAACGGAGAAACGGGTTGTTCTGCCTTGTATGAAGAACATATCGGAAATGGCAGCCAGACTATTCAAACAGCATCATCTCATCGTAGCACATAAACCAACTGCCACATTGAGAAAAACCCTCTCAAAACCAAAAGAAATACTGCAAGCACATGAACAACGCAATGTGGTATACAAAATACCTTGTCGAGATTGCGAAAGGGATTATGTTGGCCAGACGGGAAGAAAACTGGTAACAAGGATACAAGAACATAAGAGAGCCTGTGTAAAGCATTATGCGTCGTCGCTAGTTTCAATGCATGTAGATGAAGAAGGACATAGCTTCGATTGGAGCAAAGCAGAAGTCCTGGCACGGGGTGAAACAAGAAAAGAAAGAGAATTCTTGGAAGCTTGGTTCTCAACGAAACACTCACTCAACATGCGCGTGGACATCGATTCAACATACGAACCACTACGACAGAATCAGATAAAGAACCTTTTGTCACGCGGTTTGAGGCAGAACAACTCGGGGGCCTACTTTAGCCTTGGGGAAAGTGGGTAGAGGTCATGGGACCTAAATCGACACTGCCACCTTCATAGTCACCTGCAGGTCGATCATGGATGGAGGATTCATCTCGCAAGCTTGCACACTACATATCACTGCACTGAGGATGCCACCTCGCATGGTGGTGAAACGTTTGCGACAACACAGCCAAGCTCGGAGAACAAATGAACAATTGATTCATCAACCCGAGCTACCAGTATTTCGAAACATTTCAATGGCTTAGAAGATACCCTATGACTAGTGATCCCATCTATTGATCTTCTAGTGGGTTGAATCTATCGGCCGCCCCTAACTACTCAGTGTGAAACCCAAAGGCTAATCGACATTATCAATGCTGCTTCTAGCACCACATACAAATTCAAAATTATGTGTGGGGATTTCAACCTACCACATGTTAACTGGATGCTGCCTACACTCAGAAACACTGCGGAAATTGAGGAAATCATCTCATGTATTCACCTCAATGGCTGGACCCAGCATGTTAGAGAGCCAACCAGAAGTGCCACTACTTTAGACCTTGTATTCACGATGGGAATCGCTTACGCTTATACATTCATTGATAATCCACTACCTGGATGTGATATGACTATAGATTCAACTAAACGACCAAGTAAAATGTTAAAACCCATTCGCAACCTCCATCATGTGAACTGGAACTCATTTAACGAACTTATCAGTACCATGAATTGGAATACGTCATTTCTAACTCACAACCCTACTGTCGCTACAAATGAGTGTGTGAACAATGTTACCCTTGTTGTGGATCTACTGGCACCTACTGTATGTAGAAATACCCATGAACATAGTGGTGAACTCAAGCTTCTGTACAAAGCGAAATCAAACTAAAGAAACTCAAATCGCTATATCGCAGGAGCAACAGCTTCTCAACGTTGCTACAAATACACGATAATCTATTATATTTACAAATTCTAACCCTAACGGCCAAAATCAAAGTAGGGTACTCAGAAATCCTGAGAAAGTACGTACGTTGATGCAGTTACTCAAAAGAAGGAACCCTAAACCATTTCAGGAAATTGAAATGTTGGCTCTAGACGATGGTTCAATAACGCGCGACATCTCCTGTATTTGCGAGGCTATGGACTCTAGTTTTGCCTCCTGTTTTGTCCCCAACACTCAGCCACTTCATCCTCCACTTCCATAAAGAACGACCGAGTTATACTGCAATATCCCTGGGACGTTAAAAGAGGTGCAAAGTATCATCGCATCCATAAAACCATCAACTCGTCCCGGTCCAGATGGCATGTCCCCAACTGTTATAAAACTCGGAGGAAAAACCTCGCTCTATTGTTATTAAACATATTCACACTTTCACTCACTACAGGCTGTTTTCCAACTCAATGAAAGCAATCCATTATAATGCCTAAGCATAAGGGTGGCCCGAGAAATCAAGTGTCAAGCTACCGCCCAATAAATCACACCTCTGCTGCTTCCAAAGCCCTAGAGCGAATAGTAAAGAAGAACATTGTCCAATATTTTACAAGACTGGATCTGGCAACCCCACACAGCATGGCTTTCTAGCAAAGCGCTCCTGCGTTACCTGCCAGCTACAATTTCTCCATCACGTCACAACTATGATTGACAGAGGAATGGCAATTATTATAATTATGTGAGCTTCATGCAAAATGGACATGCAAAAGGCGTACGACCGCGTGCCGCATAAGCCACGGCTGTCTGCTCTAGAGTCATATGGAATTGGAAATCCATCTGCTTAACTGGTTCGACTATTATCCAAACGGTCGAACTCAGGTAGTTAAAATCGGTCAGCAACATTCTACACCGAAACAAATAACCAGTGGCGTCTTCCAGGGAAGTGTGCTCGGACCACTACTTTTCCTAATCTACCTAAACAATATATGGGACCAGATCAAACATGGACACCAATTTCTGTTTGCAGATGACGTCAAACTGGTTTACTCACTTCATCCAGACCAACTACATATACGTTTAGGAAACATCTGTGAAGACTTATCCGCACGAAATATAGCTAGTGAATGTTTATTAATGTAGTTCTCCGCAGTGAAATTCCAAGTACTTGGGTACAGATGCCGCATCCCAGAAGGCTCCATCATACTTGCCGGAAACGTGATCCCAACATCTGATTCAGTGCGGGACTTAGGAATTAGGTACTTCAACTCTTTCAATCTCTCCGAACATGTACTTTATCAGGTTGCGAAAGCAAGGCAGTTATGCGGAGATATCACCAGAACTTTCTACCTACCTGAAGCACAACTCGAGTCATTCAAGACAATAGTATGACCGACTCTGGAATATTGTACTATCGTTCACAGCCAATTGAGAAAGAAAGACAGAACGGCTCTGGAAAATGTCCAACGATCATTTCCCAAGCTGGTCATGGGGCGCTGCTCAAACCTGACTTATTATGATCGCTGTCGAAAACTCCAACTGGATCTTCTTTGGCTGAAACACTTAAAGAACAACCTCGTTCTCTTCTAAAATATTAGAAAGCACCGCACTTGAACTAGGAAAGATTGCAGTCTACCCCACACGTAATGGCGGCTACTTGATACGCACAAACATTTCAAGTCATAAAACTCGGTCGAATTGCTTCTTAGTGAGATACACCGACCCCTGGAACAAACTACCCCTACAGTTACGCATGTGTACAAGCCATGTCACGTTTCGAAATTTCCTTCAGACCTTCCTCGCTATACCAAATGTGTTGAAAATATTTGACTCACAGCAAACTCTAGAAACTTTGGCAGAAGCTGGTATAAAAATACATATGAGCACATATTCGCTTACAACTAGCTTACCCACTACATGTCATTACATACAATACCAAATCCTGTGTCTTTGCAGCCTAGTAGTCGCCCCCTTTTATTATCTACTCCTGATGATACAAACATCCGTCAGTTTTACATATGAAGTGCACGGGTCTAGGACCCAAGGAAAAAAAATCATGCTCCGAAATTCTATTAATAAACTTTTCTTTATTATTATGAAAGATATTCACTGTACAAAGGATCGCTCCCACTTATGGAGCCATGTGCCGTCTGTCGGTAAATATACAAATTTATTTATTTATTTAGTTAATGGATTCAATAAAATCATCTGCAAGCATTTGTCATAATGCTGACGAGACAAGCTCTCTTCTGATCAAAGGAATTGGACGTGGCTGAGCAATAGCTACCGGTTTAGTATCCTGCTTCAGACATATGCGGTGAACGGAGGAGGGAGAGCGTCCTACCGATTGTTCATACAGTTTCGGGTACTGTGTTTGTATGTCTGATAGGTTAACCGCCATGATACGCATACGCGATAGGGCCGGCGTGACTCCCAGTGCAATCACAGCGTTGCGCCCGAGTAGGGGACGGTTATTTCCGCGGGCGATGTACAGAGCAACTGATGATCTCACGGCCCCAAGTTGCAGACCAATATACCGAGGCGTTTGTAGAACTGTCGGATAGATAGGCTAAAGGATGTATAGGCATGTCATGTAGGTGATTGTCATAAAAACTACTCGGCACTATAGTGATAGAATGGGCTGAATCAAGTTCCATGTCAACATGTGTTGTACTATCGCGTGCGATAACTGTAACACTACCAGTTTAGGGTCTGGACAAGTTGAACGAGAGCTAGACACAACACCTCTGTTATCAATGGAAAATACAGTTTCAAATGACTGTAACTACTGACTAGAAACGGAATCTATAGGATGCAACTGAGAAATGCGTACCGAACGACAACAATGGGCAAAATGTCTACGCTTACCGCACATTTTGCAATCCATTTCTGAAGCAGGGCACTTGGTAAAATTGGTTTTATGCTGTAGGTTACCGCAGCGGAAGCATTCCTGTGGGGATTGGAATTCGGTTGGCGAGCGATGGATGTTGGCAACCTCCTGTATGTCTACATGGGTAGCGAAACATCGCAACTGTTCGGCCGTACATGTTTTGAGGCGAGCTAATTCCAACGCCTTATCCCAAGTTAATTTGGAAGCGTCTTCGGAAATTAGACATTACCGAATTCGGTTATTGGTAATTCCACTAATCAACTGCTGCACTAGCATAACGCCCTCAATTCTATTTTTCGGTATGGTTGGATACCCGCAAGGTCATACACCGCGAATGAGCCGATCAACAAAACTGCCTAGCGTTTCCGATGGCTCCTGCGTAAGTCGGCCGAATTTGAGGCGAGCCATGAAGAGGTTTGTACGCTGGCTCCATGACTTGTCCAGCCCATCTAGTGTTTTCGTTAAGGTATCTTGAGACTGGAGTTCCAAAGCATCAAATTGACGTTGTCCGTCATCACCGAGTAGGTCTCTGAGAAGCTTCAGTTTCTGGCCTTCTGTGTAGTTAGAAGCCGCAGATAGGAGGTCAAGATAGTTTGCAAACGATATTTTCCACTGGACCCACGCACTTTCGGTAGGACGTAAGGTCGGATCAGACCAGTAAACTGTAGAAGTATGTAATTCCATGGCCTAGGTTCGTAATCCGTGATGCCAGTGTTGTGTAGGAAAAGTCAAATTCACGAACTGAAGTAAGAAGGTCGCTCCGGTAAACGAACTACTGTAATCTGAGAAGTGTCTAACTACGTGAGTAAATTAAGGTGTCTCAGGGTGAAGGAGGAGCCAATAGGGCAGCGCAGAAATATGTAATTATGTGTGTATGTCTGGGTTGTGTACACGTGTTAGTCTAGATTAACCGTTAAGCATGCTGACCGAATACACAACATGCCTTGCTTCACTTTCCGAACGGTGCTAACATACTAATATAGGAGCATTTTGTTGTTGGCAAGTTTACAAACGAAATGTTTTTGGTGAGCCAGTTTTTCCTCAAGAACAAGCGTATTACAATGGCTGCGTTGGGTCATGTAGTCGCTGCAGGTTTCGGGAACAGTACGAGAGCTGTACGTTTGACAATATGCATCCCTATTGACATGCATTTTCGAGTGCTACTTCTGATGGAATAGGATGGATTAGTGGAACAAACCTGCTTTAGTTTCTGAAACAGTTGGGATCAGATTGCTGAAGCGTCCTACAAACTGAATTCACGTGAAGGTAGGGAGCAAACTTTTAAGAATCACCAATCGGTCGTCGCAACCAGATCGTTCAGAATGTTATAGCGTGTGATGGTACGTGTTAGTTCAGTGCGTTTCTCCGGATGTTCAGCGAAACATACCTGGTTATAAAGTATGGTTACATGATCATTGACTTCAGTATGTCTTTTGACAAAGTTAACCATTCAGTGCTCCTTGACAGGCCGAGAATGTGCGGTGTTGGTAGTTCGCTGCACAAATGGATCAGAAATTTCCTTGTTGATCGGAAGTGGAGGGTCCAGGTGGACAACCATCTAACTGACTGGTATTCATCGAGCAGCGGCGTGCTCCCAGGCACTGTACTGGGGCCGATATTGTTTCTGATCCATGTAAACGATGTGCCTAAGCTACTCCAATCACCTTGTGCGTTGTTCGCAGATGAATTGAAGGTGTGTAGAATAATCCGCACACTCAATGATTGTGATTTACTTCGGCAGGACCTCGACCGCCTCTAGACATGTTCTGCAGAGGTTAACCTTCCTATCAGCCCTGTCAAGTCGCAATTTATGAGGTTGGGTAAGTGTGAACACAGCCGAACGTACACAGTGGCTGATCAACCGTTGCATCCCGCGTCTTTCGTGCGCGACCTCGGTGGGCTCTCACTCTGCGACCTAAAGTCCATTGACAACACGAATAGGCTGTGCCAAAAGAGCCTTCGGATGCTTTTGGCCCTCAGGCTCAGCTTCATCACTTTGTCCGAAGAGATTGCCACTCGCGTCTTCGTCTCGATAATACGACCAGTGCTAGAGTACGGCTCTCCCGCGTATTGTCCCATCACCCGGGGCGAGGTAGAAAAGCTTGAGCGGGTGCAGCATGTAGCCACCAGGCTGAGTCCCAACTTACGAGGTATGCCATACGAAGACCGATGTAAGAAACTAGGGCTATACACTCTAGCTTATCGTCGGCTGAGGGTTGATTTCATCATGACGCACCGGATATTACACCTGAGTGATTACCCCATGTTGAGACAACTGCTTCATCTGCGCACACCAACCTGCAGGCGAGGACACCGGTATAAACTTATCGTACCGAAGTTGAAGCGGGTCGCTCACCAACTCTGTTTCGAACGCAGAGTGGTGAATGTCTGGAATGCCCTGTCGCAGCACATAGTAGAGGCGAACTCAGTGTCCGAATTTAAGAAGCTCCTAGACAAACACTTTGCAGAGGCAAAATATAGAGAGTGAAACCATAAGTAAGGAGTATATGTCCAAGTGCGACGAATGATGCAGTTACACAGAGAAAGCTCTACTCGCTGCTTTGAACCAGCATTCAGTATACAGTATTCACTTAGCCCTAATGGGGTGTCTATCATTAGTTTCTCATTTGCAAGTACGGGGTCTTTTATCGATGGTTTGTTTTCAGTTCTGTAGCTGGCCGGCGAGGTGATGTGATTATGCTGTGGAATACTTGCCATTAGGTTTAACAGTTCAGCACTGATTATTTCGCTGGGAGAAATTGAGGCGTCCAGGTCGTGTCTGTTGAAATTGTTGAAAATAAGAACGTGGCTGTAAGTTGGGAGCAAGCTTCGCGCCAGTGCTGATAATACGCTGGAATCCATCACTGAATTGGACGATGAGAGGTGACAAATGACTGCCGCAAAGCAGCTGTCCTTGTACCTGAGACGCAAACGGCACCATAGCGAATCGGTGGTCATTGCCTCCGGATTATCCCCCCCCCCTGCTAAGACGATCGTGTCGGAACGGTGACTTTCCTTGAATCGCGATCTCTGCATCCGTAACCTCTCAGTGCAACCAAGTCTCGAGTATGGAAATGAGATCCCAAGCGTTTGTTGCCTGCCGCAACCGAAGATGGGCACTTTTGCTGAGAAGGCCTTGGGAATTGATGTATATGCCTGAAAGTGTTTCGGTGCTCAACAGCGATCCGAAAGTCATGTAGCTCGGCTGAGAAGTTGCGCTGACCGTTGTATGGTCAGATGCTAGCTGTGTTATGGTGATATTATTAGAGAGTCGCTTTGAGTTAAGTTCCGTGGCTAGGTAATCAGCCCCTTTGGCAACTAATTTCGCATAGCGCATGCAGAGTGGTTAAAAGATTGCATTTCATTCAGACCTGCTACCACTGAATTTTGAATGGGATCCCAACTTCGTTTGCTCACTGACGACAATTTTACTTGTTGATTTGAATCGGAGCTCGGCTGGCAGTTTTTTCCGGAGTGACTGTCATGGTTCCCGTAGCCTAAGTGCCATCTGCCTAGTTTGTAGCACAACCTAGGTAATCTTGGATCCCACCCTTTGTAGCGTGCTGATCTTGGCAGTTTCGAGAGGGCAGTAGCTACAAAGTCATTCAAGAGCAGGGACTCACGAATATAGCGCCACCGCTTCTGGTCGTGAGCCTCAGCCTCACATTCATCGTGCTCATAAGATTGGCGGACACCAAGAACATAAACGGTCTTGGCTGCGGTGTCTAGGCGGAACACTTCTAAGCTCCGCTTTGCTCGCTTGCGCCCTCCGCATAAAACGTCTGGAAAGATGCGGACCAAAAAGGATCCGTTCGGAAGACTAGCTGTCGAAAGTAACATCGTTTCCACCTCATTGACAGAGTTTAGCACAATCATAGTGCTTGGAATTCGGGTGAAGGATGATGTATGTCGTAATACAAAACAGGGTACTTCTGGTGTTCCATTGGCTCAGCTCATCCATCTGTTTCCCGTTCAATTAATTCGATGATGTCTCAGGAACCTTGTTTCATATTATGGATAGGGTAGCCAATGGTTTCTGTGTGTCTTTCTTGTGATTATGGGTCGTGTTTGGACGACCCTGCGATTTGTTACTCATCAGTGCAGCGTTGCCTCCCACATTAGTGCAGCAGTCAGGGACTAATCTTCACCTCACTACATAACCCGTTACCACGTTTTCATTTAAGAAACCAGAACTCATTTTTTCAGTGTGAAATGCCACTTAATACCGCTCCTCACAGAGACTCTCCTGAAGATTTGGATTTTCTTTATCTGCTTTGGATGTAGTTACTGCCCATGTTTGGTATCAGCAATGAGAATCACTTTTCATTACCTTAGGATTACTTTGTAATCATCTTTAATTTTTTACGTCACTGCTTACCCTCCCACACTCATATCTGCCGCTGTGGTAGACTTACTCGACCAGGTACCTACCGAAACCCCTGACGATAAGCTTAACGCTGCCATTCTGAGACGTCTCACAGCTTCCAACAACGCCATACTCCATCAGATTCTCCCCGGAGTTGAAATAGGTACTCGTTCACCTTCGCAGCTCCACTATATGTGCCCTCTGATGGATTCTTCCAATGTTGGTGACAACGTGTTACGTCAGTTATGGCTTAAATGTCTCTCATACAATACTACGGCGATCCTCGCTGTAACCGCCGACGACCTGTCGCTTGACAAGCTAGCAGGAACTGATGATAAACTTCATGAATGTTTCCTTTAGCGCGCAGTTTGTCGCTCTGTTGGTACCCACCCTGACATCACCACGTCATAAGATCCCATCGATTCGCTTTGTCGCAAACCATCCAATAAGAGGAGACCTCACTCTCGCAATCAAAGTTTCGGATCCACTGCGTGAAACAGAAATAGACATGCTAGGAACGCGAAACAACACGTTTGTTATCACCATCCACGCTTTGGGGAGGTTACTAAAAAAATTTCGTCCTGTTTACACACACCCAAAACTTTCCCCAAGTCTCGACGGGAAAACACACCAGCCAGCCCTCAATAGTGACAGTTGGTGAGTCCTCTAGGCGCCTGCTCTTCGTCTGTGATTCTACAATCAACCTTGTATTTTTGCTGACACTGGGGCTGAGGACAGTGTTCTAACTTTTAGAATCGAAAATGTTAATTGCTTTCCGTCGGATGAATGTTCTGGACGGCTAATAGTGTAGCCAGAAGGCAGCAACAAGAAAACATTCTTTGTTGCACGCGACCACGGGTCAGCAAGCTGCATGCACGCGCGTATATATCGACCATGCTACCGTCCCACAACACAACACACAGGGGGAATACTACATGTTAAATTCGTGCGCTGTTTGTCCGCAACACTGGGGTCGGATGCCTGTTCGACCCCGTATCGTTGCTTCCATGACTCCCATACTGTCCAGCATGGAGTTTTCCTAAGGTTCTTGATTTAATCAATCGCGGCCGCGTTATTCGGCTTTGGGTTACTACTGGATGCACCGACAAAGGCGTTTCTGTCTTATTTACTGGCACTTCGACAAATCCCCTCCCGTGCTTCGCTGTTGGATGTTCCGATTCACAAGTGACCAGTGCAATTCTTGGTTCTCTACTGAACTGATATTCGAAAGCAGAAACCATGGTGGTCGAATGCATGTTGGTTTGATACCCGAGTAGGAATTCCGGCAATGCATCCCCCCACGTCAACTTTGTACAGTTTATCCATGACCCCAATTTTAGGTTAAACCGCTCTGTCATTCTGTTGGTTTGCGGGTGGTAGGGATACTCCATTTGTTCAACATCGTCTAGAACGCCTTCGATTCAAAGCAAGGTCCTTGGTTAGAAATAACATATTTTGGTACCCCATACCTTACTGACACTTTGAAATCAAATACCAGTGCCACGGTTTCGTTTGTTTGATTTGTGATTGGCAAGGCTTCTACACACGAAGTGAAATGGTCTGTCATCACTAGACTGTAGTTGTTTCCTTAGCGACTCAACGCCATAGGTCCAAGGACGTCCAAACCGCAAAACTGCAACGGTCCGTCGACTACAATAGATCACGTCAGTGGTCTCGGTGTATACCACTCATAGCTTACTTTCCAGTTTAGGCAGCTCCAAATGTATGTAGCTACGTTCTTGCGCATGGATGGCCAAAACACTTCTCTCTGTAGTAACTCAACATCACTATCAAACCCGCATGATCATTATCACGGGCCAGTTGGATCACCCGTTCCAGTTGATTTGGTGAAATAAACGGTAGTTTCATTCCATTCGTTGCCACATCCAAATTACCTTTTGCGAAGTGCAGCCTATTCCACCTCCTGAGGAGTTCCTTCAGCTTTTCTGATGTTGTTTCTGGCTTGGTTCCAGATTGTAAATGAGTATACACTAACTTTACGAATTCATCTGTCCTCTCCTTTCCCATTAGGTACTTATCCTCCTCCGTGACAGCACACACTGGTATAGCGTTGTCTGACATCCGAAGCCGGGTGCTACAACACGTCAGGTAGTACGTTCTTTGTTCCATCTATGTGCTCGATGGTAAAGGTAACTTTCTGAAGCCGGTAGGCCCATCTTGCAATACGGCTGCTAGGGTCTCTTTTCGTCATTACCCATGATAGAGGTTCGTGGTCAGTTATGACATGGAACTCCTTCGCTAAATGATATATTATCCACTTCTCCAAAGTTCACACGATAGCAAACGTTTCTTCTCGGTCGCAGAACACTTTTGCCCTGCACCCGTTAGCACTGTACTGGCATATTCTATCACCTATCTGGTTGGGACAGCACCGCACCGATAACAACGTTACCTGTGTCGACAGCCACAATGAACCTTTCACTCAAACTGGGTTTACGTAAACATGCTGGATCCTTTGCTACAACGGAATAATGGTTTATACGGGTAAAAAAGCCACTGCTTAACAGGTCCCGTAGGACGGTTATGGTGAAATTTTAAAATAGAAAACTTGTTGGCAAAATTGGGTTTACAATAGTGAACTCAATGAGGTATCAGTAGTATAGACTGTAAATCCAAAGTAAATTCATAAGAAATGACGGCAAATGGGAGGTTAGTAAAAATTGTGTCACTTTCTGGTCTATAGATGGAGGAGGTGAAAAACGCGGAACGAAATCTGTGATTTGGCCGCCAGCGAAATAAGTGCACGGTCAACTTTGGCTTTGAACGCAGCCAGCTTGGAACACATATGATAAATTTCGGTAGGGCATTCCACGTACAGCAAACGCGTACGGGAAGACAATTCCAACGGCATTCCAAGGGACTATGATGCTCCGGCAGTTTGAGATGTTGTTCACTCAAATTCCTGTTGTGACTGAGCTCTAGTAAGTAGCGGCACGGGGGGCCGGGAGCTGGTAAGTCATACTTAGGTCCCCGAGCAATCGCCGATACTGGCCGCTGAAGACCCCGAGTATTTGTAGCCTTCGTTCATACAGCAAATTATACAGACCCTTGGTATTCCTAGTTGCCAGACGCTGGGGTATCTCCAAGTCTTTGAGATCTCTCCTCAGCCATGGCTGCCGGACCTGTTTTGCGTATTCCACATGTGGGCTTATGTATGGTCCGAGAAGTTTTGAAAAAATCAAAGGGTCAAATCGTCCGAATACACGCTTCAGGAGGCCCACATATTGGATGCCCCTCCTAGACGCCGTTTCAGACCGCTTTGAACATCCAAGGTCGACCTGGACCAAAAATTACTACAGGCCCTAAATCGTCAAATCGTGGTAGAAATGTTTGTGCTTCCAACCGCGGATGAACTATTAGTCAAACTAGTCGGTGCCCGCTTTTTTTCAAAATTGGGCCTTTGGAAAACTGTGTTTCACGTGCCTCTAATTCAGGAGACAAGTCCGCTGACCGCATATCTTACTATGGACGGACTCTTCCAGTACAAATTCTTGCCAATTGGCTTGAGTTCAGCCCCAGCAACTTGGCAAAAGTTTCTGGTTTATTCATTTGCCAATTTACCTGGTCAAATGGACGACATCTGTGTGTTCGGTAGGATTCCAGAAGAACATGGTTCACGACTACATGCTGTGTTACGTCGGCTACACGATCTTAACTTCCGATTAAATCTGGAGGAGTGCAAATTTAATGCAAAATTGAATTCCTGGACCACATTATAACAACTGACTGTATGAAGCTGAGTTTTGACAACGCGCATGTCATCACCGAGTTTCCTCGTCCACAGAACTCCACCGAAATAAAGCATTTTCTAGGTATGTGTTCTTACAACCTAGGTTACCTGCAGGATTTCACAAACCTTGCTTAGACACTGCGTGAACTGACGAAGAAAAAAGTGCATTTGTTTGGGGTCACCCCCGACAAAAGGCATTTGACGAGAGCAGACACCGCATTGCTTCCACACTAGTCATGGTGATTATCGACGAGACGTGCCCAACGATTGCCTCTACTGATGCTGCAAACATTGGTTTGGAAGCTATACTTTCTCAAATCCAGAATGGGCATGAATGATTTACTGCATACGCTTCCAGAACATTGTCGGCGGCAGAGCTTTCTTACTTTGCCGGGAATAAAGAAGTCTGCCTGCATTTGAGCTTGTGCAAAGTGGAATTTGTTCTTGTTCGGAAAACCCTCCATTCTTTGTACGGACCACGCAGTGCTAACTAGCTTACTTACTCGGGGAACAAATGACATCAGACCACTTCGGATACATCGATGGTATGGTTGGCGGCATCCGGTTCGGATTTGCCTGTCACTGTGGCCAGCCACAGGACGCCTGCACCTACAGAGGGACCATCGGTGGCTTGCGCTGCACCACCCACAGCTCCAACCACACAACCCATATCCAGTGTAAACCCGAAGGAATAAGACCGGGAGGCATGTGGATGGGAGCCACATTTCACCAACAGAGCCGGTCCACACTCATTCACAGGCAACCACAAGCACGCTGTATTTGGGGCATTAAACGCACACAAGGCGGTGACTGGACCATAGTCCGGTCCACACTGCGTGCATGGAACCACTCTTTGATCCTAACACGGCCACAAGGACCGTGCACCCCGTCCCCTCCAGCAACGACCAACTGTCTCGTGTTGCCAGTATAGGCGAGGTAGTGGGTAATAGACAGGTAGGCACCTTGTCAACCTGCGCATCAAGCGCAGCCACACCGGGGATATCAAGCAACAGCCAATCACTTGAAAGAAAGATAACAAAGAAAATAAATCCAGTACTGCATAAGGAAATGGTGACATAAATCTTAAATTAATAAGCATATGAAATAAGTTGTTTACAAGAGAATCCGAGATAAGTTCACGAGGTCAGAAAGTATATTTTACGGAAATGCCATAAACACGAAAATGTTATCGAAATTAACTACCATTGGCTTTAAGCGAGGTGTGCAAGTTAATGGAATAGAGTAGATGTAGACACTGATATGGTAAAGAAAAGCATTAGTACAAAATTACCAACCCACCACCTGAAATAAATAGGCTTAGCATGCAAGCACGCGGTTAGTAAATCGAATGCAGCGTACATAAAAAAGTTGCGCCGGTTCTGCCTACGTTCTCTGCAGGACCCGTCGTCGTAGGTATACACACTTGTTAACATACGATTTTCAGATTAAATTTCGTCCCGGACGTGAAAACCTGGTAGCGGATGGGATCTCTCGACGGCCACTCAACGAAACTGAAAAGAATGAGGATGATAATGAAAGGTTACTGGTGCCTTCCCTGAATAGTGAACCAATCTCAGCTCTGGCTAAGGAAGAATTTCAGAAGCGACTTAGGAAGACCACGCACTCTGCCGCGTTCAGGAGTTTCTGCTAAATTTCTGATCACGAAATAACATTATCACAGGCGAGTTTCGTCCGTACTACCTGTTGCGTCTTGAATGGATGGATGTTTAATGCGCGGCGAAAAATGTTTGGCTCCTCGGAACCTGATGGTTACGAAAGCCACTCTGATATCGTTCGTACGAAACGCAAGGTTGACGCATGCTTCTAGTGACCCAGAATGTCACATGAAATATAGAAACTTGTTCATGTATACGCTACATGTCAAAAGGCAGACGAGAGTACAAGGCCAGTTTCCTCCCCTATACAACCCATTAAATATCCTATAGGAGCGTGGACCAAGGTAGCTCTTGACATCATGGGTCCATTTAGCTCAGCGCCTCAGCATCCAAGGAACTGTTTGGTGGCGACATGCTTTCACAGTAAATGGCGGGAAGTCCATTTGTGTGGAGAGGTGACTACTGCCAGCATTATTCGATGACTGAAATGCATGTTCTTCCTTTTCGGACTACTAGAGGAGATCGTAACGGACAACAGCTCGCAGTTTACAAGCCACGAGTTTCTTTCGTTTCTTCAACTTCACGCCATCTGACACTCACGTACAACTCCGTATAATCCAGCAGCAAATATTATGGTAGAGCGATTAAATTGATCCTTGAAAGAGAGTATCTAAACTATTCGTTTATGTGGTACAGGTAGGGAGAATGCAGTTCTACAAGCATTCTTACCGAACCGCACACCACCGCGCCGCAGACAAAACGGCAGCTGAACTCATGCTTGGGCGTGCCCTTCGGACAAAAGTTGAATGCCGCACTTTCGATTCCTAACTAATAATTCGGACGAGTTAGATCGTCGCCATCCGTATCAGACCACTTACCGGAAATTTACTAATCCGCTCCAGCTCGACACATTCGTGCGCGTGATGGTAAACGCTATATCAAAAAGACAGTTCACGTTATCAGATCGGATAAGAATAACGCACGTATCTGGTTCATGCGCTTACCGGTCAAAAGATGGCCGCACAGTCAAAGCACGAAGGTTATTCACAAGTAGAAGACGAACAGAGCATGTGCCACCAACCTTCACTAACGAAACTACGCAAAGCACGCAGCTCCGTAGGACGGGCCGAGAACCAAGACAACTGGTTCGATATACCTTCGACGCATTACATGATTAAGCGGAGAGGTGATGTTGTGTATCCGGTCAGCTTGCTTGACGGCTAGTCTAGACATACGCGTGCACACAACCCCAGACATATACACATAAGTACATATTTCTATGCTTCCCTATTGGTTCATCCATCTCCTTGCGACACCTTAATGAACTCACGTAGTTGGACACTTCTCAGATTACAGTAGTTTATTTGCCGGAGCGACCTTATTTCGGTTCGTGCATTTGACTTTCCGTACACAACACGGCATTCCCTTACTCAACATGACAGTCGTAGTAGCACAGAGCGCTGAAGAAGCAATGAGACATCTGCCATCGTAACATACCTATATCCGTAGCCCCAATATTAGCATTTACTAACAACGCTCTTACTGCCACATATGCCTTGAAGAAACTGCCCTCACTACGCACCTGCAGTTCTCACGGCATCGATGACATTCACCCGTGGGCACTTAACGTAACATTTACAACGTTGGTCGAGCCATCCTCGTCTTTCTTCTATACGTGCTTGGATGAACAAACTGTGCGTACCATATTGCAAGGTTTTCTAATGGCGGCAGTTTTCAAAAATGGCAATCGCTCGGAACCCCCAAACTATATCCCAATCATCGCTGCGGCTCTAGTCGAATAATTGGAACACTACAACATCATGGCACCTGAAAAACGAGGTTTCATCCAACACCGTTTACGCACAACCAACCTACTGATGGCAAGCAGTAGTTGAACGGAACCGCTCGACTAAGATAATGGGACTGACGTCATTTAGCTCAATTTCTCCAAAGCTTTCTACTGTTTAGATCACCTCATTCTGCTTTTCAGGCTCGGAACCTATAGAGTTGGGGATCCTGTCCATCGGTGCATCAAGAATTTCTTGCCAAATAGGCAACTGCAGGCTAGATTTCAGTTCGCTGTCTGATCTGATTCATATCGAATGTGGAGTTACAGAAGGGTCAGTTAGGGAACCGTGTCTGTTTCTCGTGTTCCTTAACAAACGTACGCACTTGATTTCCTCGGATTTCTTGTTGCTCACTGGTTATCTTATGATGTAGAGGACGACCGCCGACCGTGAAGCTCACGAGGTACTTCAGGGAGACATGGACAGTGCGTTTAAATGGTCACGCCACAATCTGATCCAGTGTAATTCGTCTAAGTGTAACTTGATCCACATTCGTCACCAGCAAACATCAAATACAAGCTTGGAGACCATGTCCTGAAAACAGTTACCAAGAAGCGCGCCCTTTCGCTAATAACCTAGGCTAATCTTGGCTGTTCAGAACAATTTCAAAAAGCGTCAAAGACTGGACAACAACACTTTGGCATGCTGCGGAGGTCATTCAGACGGTTTTATCTTTCTGTCTCTTCACAGTTACCGAACACATACGTGACCCCTCATGTAGAATACGCTATCCAGGCATGGCAGGCCCGGTACAAACGAGATCACGCAGTACTCGAAACTCCCTAGCAAAGAGCTACCAAGCACGCCTTCCACATCAACTTAGGCTGAGGACTATAAGATTGTACAACGGCCGGTATCAGCGCCTACGTGGCGACCTAATAATGGCGTAGGAGACTTTGAGTGACCCCAACCACATCTGGCGCCAGATGCTGCAACTCAGTTATAACACGAATTTCAGGGGTCATCATCTTCATTTCGCCACACAATACAGTCGTCTAGAATGTCGGTGAAACGTTTAAACACATCGTGTCTGCCAGCCGTGGAACACCCTCCCAAATTACGTTGTTTCCGTCTCGACTTGTGTTTAAAAGACGCCTTGACGTTGCCCTAATCCACCTACATTACGAGATATAACATGCGATATAATGTGATATATAATGTTGCACAATCAGCACTAACCTACACAATCGAGGTTGGCTCTACTTCCTGCCTCTGTGTGAACAATATAGTGAGTCCACCAGAACTCCTTTCATTTTGTCAAGGTTTTCTTATCAGCATGTTATGGTTCTCATTCTGGTCATCCTACGGGATTTGTTAAGCATCTGCCTTTTTACCTGTAACATACCGTTATTCCGTTGTTACACTGAATCTGCGCTAGAGAAAGAAAAGCTTTACTTGAACTTAGGGATGGTGCCTGGTTGGGTAATTCCACAGAAAATTCAATTCTGCTGACCGTATAGTCGAAAAATGGTATTCCAAAATGTTGCCGATGAAATTCAGATTTCTCCGCACATAGACGTATCACTCTCAGCACGCTGCAGAAGAAAATTAGAAAGCACGGTTGATAGGTCGAGAAGTGTATAAAAACCGTCAGTTAAAACAAGCTGTGCAATAATAATCATAAAACGGTGAGAGCTACACGCAACATAAGAGAATTGGTATGTGAGCAAAGAGTAAAACGATCCACACACGTCAGAATTCAACTAAAACCGTTCAATGGGTGGGGCGGTTCAACTATGTCTCTGCAAAAATATCTGAAACAGGCTTCAGAGAGTGAGAAAATTCCGGGGGCCGTAATTGTAAGTAGACGCACTTTGCTGCTCTGACAGCTGAGACAGCGTTTCACTTACTGCCGGAGGTGCGAGCGTATAGTAATCCATAAATAAGGATCGGTGATCAATTTCATAGTGGACCGAATGCTCGGAGCCGATAGTCCATGAGAACGGCCAAGACGGTCCGCCGGAAAGACCAGTGACAGGAGACATCACAGTAAATCCTTTCATCCGAATTTAACAAATGCAAGCGTAAACATTTCAACCTGGTATACGATCTAAGCTATGCGAGTTCCAGAGCACTGATCTGAGCAACAGATATTTCCTCAAGTTCTATTCATATTGGCAAAAGATGGTGAACATGAGCACAGGAAGATGCATGAGCGTCAACATTGTGCTGACCGTCGATATAGCGAGCATCCGCACAGAATTAAGAAAGATAATCCGTGCCGTGTTTCTTTTGGGAAATAACCGTCGAAAGCTGCACGGGAAGTGTAGACGAGTGGTTTGTCGTCCGTCAATATTACAAAACATCGTTCTTCAAGCACATGCTGACAATGTTTATAGTCAATTAGCTAGCGAAGAATTTGCGGGCTAAGTTGTTTTTCAGAGCTTTGCTGAGTGTAGCTTCCGAGAAAAGGAAGACAATGACCGAATCTCACTGCTGATTAATGGCCGTAAGACAGCACTCAGAGCGAATTTTGAGGCGTCGATCTTATGGATGAGATTGGTTTTCTCATCAGTTTTTAATTAACACTGGGAAGTTACCTGTCTTGGCTTATGCTTGATGGAGGCAAACGCTGCTCCGGCTTCCGGTTCAAGCGTAGACGTCTTCGAGTTGCCTTTAAGTAAATCAGTCAGTGCTTGAATACCGGCACTACCGTTGTGAATGAAGCTTCCTTAATAACTGATCATGCCGATGGAATGGCGTAAGCTTTCAACGGATTAAAGCAGTGGGTAGTTCATTATTGCCTGGGTCTTCCCAGGGATGGGAATACTGTCTTTACTATTGCTTTTGAGGTCAAGCAAACAAACGTATGGTTTACCAAGTACACATTTGTCAGGATTAAAGGTTATGCTATGATGGTCGAAACGCTCGAAAACTTTCAGTGGGGCTCTAAGTACTCTTCTGGTGTAGCGTTGGGTAATAAGACATAGGCGATGTGGACAAGAACTAAGCCAAGACTACTAGGGAATTGACCGAGGAAACGCTGAGGACTATGCAGCATTTCGGAGGCCGAAAATTTTACGGATGAACTCGTGTGAGCCGAAATGCGTGATAACGACAATTTTGGCAACGTTTTCGCTTGCCAACGAGATTTGATAATAAACGCGAACGGAGTCAAGCTTAAAAAAGACAGACTTTTCGGCCAATTTCTGCGCAAAATCATGAATATTTGGGATGGGATATCTCTCAGGAACATTAATGATGTTGAGAGCCTGATACCCGCCGCATGAACTCCGATCACCGTCACTTTTGATACCGTAGAAAGTGGAGATGTCCAAAAGCTGATGGACGGGCGGATGATGCCAAAATTGAGCATGTGCTCGAGTTCTTGATTGGTAACCGGCAATTTGCAAGCTAGAAGCCGTCTAAGTTTAACTGACACAGATCGACTCGTTGCGACGATATGATGGGCTCAGGTATGACGGTATACGTTCGGAGAACAAAATGGAAATTGCTATCGCATTGCAAAATGGTGTATACGGTTTGGCATAAATATGCGAAGTCCGACAGAATTAACTGTGGCGAGCTGACAAGAAACAGTTAGTGAATCGCCCTCACCCTTTAATTCCTTGCAATTTCAAAACAGACTTTACAAAACCAAAACAAATACATGAAATCTTACCGAAAGTTGAACACCATACTCAACAGGCTAGAGTTGCCGATGAAACTCGTGCTATCAGGAATACTAAGAATCCTCGTGCCCTGGTGCATTTGTTAAAAAATAAATCCGAAACTATTTTAGAACTCAGCCCTTCAGAGACAAGCATTCATTCGGCCAACAAAACTCGGCGAAAATTACAAAAGGTTTGGCAAACCATACTCCTCTGCATAAGTTAGGCGTTCACGTCCATAACTAACGACCCTTCTAAAACAACGAGGTACTTCCTTTGACTCAGGTAAACAAACGACGGGTCACTCACATAAATGTCGGTCAATCCATGTCCAGCAATCAAAGCAGTTACATTAGTCGACCATTGGCTAGCTGGCTCGCACAGTTGGCCCACCCGTTCACTCTGTTATGACACTCCCATCACATCCTCCATCTTTTCGTGTCCTTGTGCCTCCATATTGTAATACACCCCATACACCTTGCCACTCCGCGTCGGCTTAGTTGTATCCGCGGTCATGCTCTGCTTGCCACACGTTATCGGGATCTCCACTCCCAGTCCACCTCCTTGTCTCCGGTGTCTTCTCAAATACACTGGCTTTCTTCTGAGTGCCTCCCTCTAACATTTCATTTGTATGACCTTGCATTGAGCTTTGCAGTCGCCACACCTTTCTTCTACCGCTCTTGACCATCAGGTACTGGTTGAATCCACAATTCCTCCCCTATCGTTAGCTAAGCCAGCATCCGTGAATCGAGATCGTAGTACCGCTTCTGGGTTGTCATTAGTCTTCTCAGATTTTTCTGTAACCTCTCGTGATGTGACGAAACTGGGCGTAAAATTGTGTCGAATGCCAGCATCAGTTTTCTAGTCCTTCGCCTGTATAGACGCTGCACTGGGCTCAAGCCGCTGTCCGTTGAAGGAGTGTTGCGATTCTCCAGTAGCACGAGGTATGCGTCTTCGTCAGTAGCTCTAACCTTTAATAACGGTCGGTTGGTCTGTTTCACTACCGATACTACCATTCCATTCACTTGGCTGTGATATGGGCGGGTTCACTGGTGGATGAATTCCAACTTGGAATGCAGCACAATTAAACTGATGACTACTCACAGAGACCAGCTTTTCTGGTATCCCGTGCCGCGGGAATTAACATCTGAGCTTGCTGATTACTGCTTCAGTGATCGTATTGGTGAGTAAATCGATTTTAAAATAATCACTATAGCAATTCATCTTGAGTAGGTAATCTTTTCTGTTTTCACAGAATAAATCCACCGCCACCTTATGCCACGGTCGATCATGGCCATCATGCAGCAACATTGGTTTCCTCGTCTGCCGGGTTTCGTGTGAACGACACCTCACAATTTGACACATGATATCTGATTTGACCCGTCATTCCTATCCAAAAGATCGATTCCCTTGTTCGGTTTGTAGTATAGTTGGCACTCAGATGAGCGCGATGAACGTATTTCAGCATTGTCCCTCGGTGCAATGAAGTAATCCGAATACGGCTTTTTTGAACAGCAAACCAACACAGACAGAGATTTCATTCTGAAAATTGGACTCGAGTGTAACTTTCTTCGGCAGCTGCTTCTTTGTTCCTGGCCAACCATTTAAAATAACGTCTGGCAAAACTGCAAACGCCGCATCTTTCTTTGTGGCGTCTTGTTTCATTCAGACGATCTGTCGTCGTTGCCAGGTGTTGTACTGGGTTTACTGCCTTGACCTCTTATAGAGTATGTTCAGGCCCCGGTAGATGAGCTCTTGACAGCGTGTCCGCGATAAACGTCTGTATACCAGGAGTGTAAACAATATCCACATCGTACTTTTGAAGTCGGATAGTCATACGCTGAAGAGGAGGAGGAACGATGTGCAACGGTTTTTGGCTGGCTATCGACACAACAGGTTTGTGGTCGGTATACACCGTTGTCTTTCTTCCGAAAATATAATCGTTGAAACGCTCCATGACGTAGACTACCGCGAGCATCTCCTTCTCAATCGGCACATAGAGATGCTCGCTCTGTGTGAGTGCTCGGTTGCGGAAATCCAAAAGTTTTCTACTCTGTAAGAGAACAGCATCTATTTCGTCCTTGCTACTGTACCTCCAGAGGCTGCGCTGGATCGTAATATCAGAGTACAGGCACGTTGCGGATAAGGTGCCTAATAGTTGCAAATGCAGTTTCCTGTTCCTTTTCCCAGCTACACTTTACTACTTTGTGAGTTAACTTTCTGATCGGCGTCATGATAACAGCGAGTCTAGGCATAAAACGGCTCAAATAGTTCATCATGCCGTTAGTGGGCGGTATCTCTCGTATTGCCTTGACTTTTCTTGGATCTACCCGGATCCCTTGTGTATTTAACAGGTGCCCATGAAAACTCACCTCGTCTTTCCGAAGCTAAATTTTTTCGCGTTTAAGCTTGACATTTTTTTGCACACAATGATATAAGCAACGGTGGAGATTAGCGTCATGATCCCGTTTCGTCAAGCCATAGATTAGAACATTGTATGCCACACACGTTACACCGTCTGAATTGTCTAGCGCTTGCACCAATCGTTTTGGAAAAGTTCACTTGAAACCTTCAAACTAAAGGGTAAACACAACCAACGATAACACCCGAACAGTGTTGCAAATGTAGTCAGGAACCTAGATTCTTCATCTAGAGTGACGTGCCAGAATGCGGAAGACAGGTCTACCTTCGTGAAATATTTAGGTTTGGCCCGGCGCGGAAAGCTGTCTGCCTGGCTAGATAGCGCCTAATGCTCACTACGCGGGGCCTCACTTAACGGTTTCGTGTCAATACACACGTGCAGTTCGCCCGTCTTCTTCTTAATAATTGCTACCTGACTAACCCTTTCGGTTGGCTCGTCAACTTTGGCAATCACATCCTCTCTCACTAATTTGCCCAACTCAGCGCGGAACATGTCAGGTAGTGCAAATGGAACGCTTCTAGACGGCGGCGCTGTCGGTCGACTCAAAGGATCTAACGATAAGTGAGCAGTTCCTTCAACTTTTCCCAAACCCGGGCGAGATATATCTGTGGACCAAGGAGGAAATTCACGTGGTACCCAGTACGACCTACTGGCATGCTTCGTACAATAAACCTATGGTTATTTATAGATGGGCAAACACCAGAAGTCCCTTGTAAAGAGTTTGTTACCCAGTTCATTCTGCTGGTGGAGTGTTTCCATCCTGGATTGCCACTCGTTCTTGTGTACTTGCGTCGACCCTGGTGATGCCTGGGTACCGGGAGGCGCAACAAGCGTTTCTCTTCGTTGGTAACTAAAAAGTTACCTTGGCCTTCGGCCAGGCAAGCCTACCAGGATGCACTGCCTAACGAACTTTCACTTTCTTGCCCTAATAACAATGAGCTTCAGTGAAATAGGATCGCGGGCGCTATGCAGGACGCAGGAACAGTAAGCAAATATCGCAAGCTCTTCGAGATGATCCTCCCCAGTGATCTCAGGAAAACAAGCGTCAGCTAAACAACCAGAGACCGTGCGGGTTCCATGTCTCACTTCATGCCGTGCCGTACTACTAAATCGGCGCTCCTCTGTTTTTGGATCTACCACTCGCAATTCTCCCCGCCCATTACTGTGCCTACACTTATCTAACGCTCATTTACCAGCGTTATCCAATGGATTTATCACTGCAAGTTTGTACAGGACACACCATCGTCGCATCGGTTACTGCAACTTTAGCCGGCTTTTCACATAAATTCAGGCGCGCAACAACTTCATTTTCGGGCGCTTACCATCAGGGGTACCCTCGATTGGCAGCGTGCTCTTAGTGATTCCTTTACTACATGACTCGGACACTCAGATTGATAGCTGCAGTCGTCATCTGAACACCCGTCAAACTAGCATAGATTATACCACACTCATCAAAGCTCGACTTTCCAGCAAAGCAAAACCCGGTCTGCTCGATAGCCAAGCGGTAACTGTGTACATAAGAAAGGCCGCGCACCGACCTCCGCTGGCCTTGTTTGCCTCTGTGACCCCATTGGCACCCGACAACGTGTGCCTGTCCCAACACGCCGAGGATCGCAATTTACCCACATGACTGACGTCTGGGCAGGTTTCACAACACAGAGACAAAGAAACCAAGGAGCACACGGTCCACCCAGCCGCAGACAAAAGTTTCTTGCGACCCAAACTCATACTCCAAGACTATTTGAATTGGAACAACAAGTAGTAATTTCAGTAAGAAATTTCATCCCACGTGCGTAAATTTAGGTATAGCCAAAGTGAGAGAGCAACCTTGCATGCCGGACTCTGTTTGGTTTTGTACATATTGTGTGTTCACCCCACTCATAGGGTGCATCACCGTACTGGCACAGAAATGTGAACAACTGACAGCGCTTGTGGAGTGTGATAGGGCTGGGATAGCGGTTCCATCGACCTTAGCTGTAGCAGAACTGGATTTCCATTGTCTAAACGTATGCTCAAACTTGGAGGGGAATAAACAAAACCAGGTTGTCGTTAACAGCTTAGAGCCAGCAACCTCAAACACGAGAGCTAGCAACCAGAGTCTGCCAACTCCAGCAACCCAATTTTCCAAAGATTTGTCTTTCAGGGTGATGTGTCTGTGTCACATAGTACCCACTTTCCTTCGGGTTTATCAAACAACACTGAACGTCTGACTACTTACGCAACTGTCGTCGCCATTTGCAGACTGAAGGCAAACTTAACAGCCATGACAGCCACTATTACAAAGAATGCTAGAAATCACATGAATACCATTGCGTCTACGAGATCGCCCATCACACCACCAGTAAAATGAGGCACGTTTTCATCTGAAAGTACGAGCACTAGTAAGACGCAGAATTTAATGAATATAATATGCTCCAACGTGCCTTAGGCAGAGGCAAACCCTATCAAAAACAAACTACTGGACGACCTGCAACACTGGAAATTAATATGCCCAGCATTGGGAATTCAAGTCAATCTGGCTAGTGTGTTCCGCATCGTCCGCCATCCAAACTCTGTTCATTATAGCGAGCCAGCGAGCAAGGGAACATTTCAGTTGAGTAACGAAGCGGAGACCGCCCACTTGTCAGCTCACCGTATTAGTGGTTAGTCTGCGGCGTACGTATATTCCCTGGCATCCCTTAAAGTGAGCGTCGGAAAGGGTAGTAAAACCCAGGAGAATACCGCAAGTAACCCAACGAAAGTTTGGTCTTTGTCTATGGTGTCCACGAAATCCAGTCTTCCAACGAGTTGCAGGCCCTAACTCATGACTTGAAAGAGTGGCGCTACCTCCGCAAAGCCCTCCCTTTCCATGATGTGATTGCCAAATCAACCTCAAGCTTACCCATACCACCCAATTGTAAAGAAAGGGGTATAAAGGGGCTGTAGGTCGTGTTCTATTCCAATCCAACGGTAGTAAGGTGCTGGGAGGTTGGCAAAAGTTACGTACTAAACTGCCACCATAGCTACGTCTGAAAGCGGTCGAGGCCAAAACATTATTGGCTTAGGAAACACAAAACCAGCGAGGAGCTGTCTTTAGCCCCGCTAGTTGTATTTTCGAACAGGAGCGCAGTGTAACTAACATCCTAGCCATCCGAAGAGGAAGGAACAGAAAATCCATCGCAATTCGCTTCTAAAGGAATAGTCAGTGGAAGTTCTATGCAACAGATAGAAACGGCCCTTGGGATTAGGAAAAAATACATCTAACATACGGTTGTTAATCTGCCTCACTATGGTCGGCGCAAATTCGCGGAAAAGGTTTGTATTAAGACTTCAGGGATCCGTTGCTCTCAGTTATTTGTGTACAGACCAGCCGAGTATCGATCTCTTCAAACCTCAGTGTGTTGGAACCTTTTCATGGTAACCGAGACATGGCTGAATGACGTGCTTATCGACGCCGAGATAGCGCCACCTTTACGCAAAGACCGGCCCACAAAAGGAGGCGGTATGCTTCTTTACTATCGTTCGGACTTACCAATCGACCGCATAAACGTTCCTTGGATTTAAACCTTGGACGCCTTATGGTACTGCCTACACTCAGTGCAGGTCGGTATATGCTTAGTGGCCATTGTGTACCGCCCACAATTGTCCACCTTGAAAATTGACTAGGCCCTAGCCTACGCTTAAAAAACCCACTTACAAGTTCTTACAGCTACTTTCACCTGGTAGGGGACTTCGATCTGTACGGTCTAGAAACGCCGGCCACACTCAATGAAAAATTCAAGGCGTAACTGCAAGAGCTAATCGCTGGTTCACCGCTGTACAACCATCTCACTACGCTAACGCGGTTCAGCACAAGAAACAAACCGGCCATCTTGGACCTCGTTTTTACTAACGAGATACTCATGATCGAGGTAGTAGCAACGAGCCACAGTGATCATGCGACACTAGTGTTCCACTACATGTGCTACGCAGAGTAACCCAACGAACATACCGAGGAATCTCACGTGGTAAACAACTATGAGGACCCCTCTGACCTCATTGATTCACCAAGCTGGTCTTTTCTAGCTAGCGGGGAATCAGTCAACAGTTTAAACTGGCTCGTGGCAAAGACATCTGAAAGCAAAACCCACAGATCCAAAATGGTGAAATCGATCCTAAGAAATGAAACTCGGAAATGCATGGCATTGAGGGACTGGGCACTGCTCGCTCACATAGCCTCTTTGAGCCAGGATACCTGATATATATATATATATATATATATATATATATATATATATATATATATATATAAAACACCAACGAACAACTGTGTCAAACTCGTCCGGGAGGATAAAGTAAAGAGCCAACAAGACATGCTGATAAAACTGTTTTAACCCCAAGCTGCTATACCGACACATAAAATGCGCAACGTTAAACGCGGAATTCCTACTCTGTACACAGCATGCAGGTTAGCAAAAGCGGCACAAGAGGCTATAGTGTCTGACAGAGGGAGTTATAACCGCTGTGAAGAGGACCTTAGCACGACTGCTCACGGTCAGATTACGATAGGTAAAAATCAGCAAACCTGTCCGATGGCACCAACGGAGGAATAGAACGTTGATCGTAAATAGAGATCCGACGACTGATGCGAAGCACGCACAACACTCGAAGGCGGCCCAACGTCACCGAAACCAGAAGACGAACGAAATTCGACGATGCGTATATATCTTGTTGTGTGCGTTAAAACAAATATACAAAAATTGACGGAAGATAGAATAGGAAGTTACAAGGAAAAATGTGAAAAAGATAAACACTACAAGGCGACCAATGTTCTTGGAAAACAATTTGGCCCTGCATTACACAGCGGCAATCATCTTACGTCACGTCTTCACAGACAATGCCGCCATTAGGTCTTGCCCACATATCTTTTACAACCACAACTGTACTGAAACGGCTGATGTTCTTACGCGAGTACAGCACTTCCGATGCAGGCGGCCTTCTCCCGAAGGGGTTGATATTTACCGCTATGAGGTTAGCAGAACCGTTAGAAAAACTCTTTCAGCGGTGTCTTAATTAATTGCACCACCTCATTATGTGGAAACGCGGGTTCATCACTCCAATCCACGAAAGTGGTAGCTGTGCAGAACCAGTAACCGGTAACACTTCTTCCGGTAATATCCAAGCTCGTTGCAGCTGAGGGGCTCATGGGGTACTTGAAGAGTAACAATGTTCTCGTTCCGGACGAGCAGGGATATCACTAAACTCAATCCTGTACTACTAATCTTTTGATTGTTCGTGCTTGCTGGACGGAACCTATGGATGCTGATGTAAGAATAGGTGCAGCCTGCCTGTATTTATCGAAGGCATTCGACAGTCTGGACCTTCGCGTTTTACTACACAAACTGCAGAATTCTGGGATCAGCGTTCCAGTTCTGGATATGCGACTTTCTCGTTCCAAGTCACCTGAATGTGGGAGTTCGCAGCACCCTATCGGAACCAATCAAAGTCGAGTGCTTGATTCTTCTGGGCTCGGTACTCGAACCTCGCTTGTTTCTGGTCTTCATAAACGATCTAGCGAGCATGCAATCTTCAAACTGCTTACTATTTCCCGAGGATCAAAAGAGATTTCGCGCTTTCGCTACAATGGACGATGACGCAGCCCTAGAAGATGACCTGGACAAAGCGTACACAAGGTCCATCAAGAACAGGTGCAGTGCAACGCCAGCAAGTGCAAAATTCGGATCATACACCATCAGAGTACTCACAACTACCGCCTAGGACCACAAATTCTACAGCGGACTCCGCATGAGTGCGATCTCGACGTGCTCGTCTATGATGCACTTGGTCGTTTGAAGCAGACTGAAAAGGCAAACCAGCACTTCTGCCTTCTTCGTGGAGCGTTCGGGAAGTTTGATACCTCAGCCTTTACGAAAATGTTTAGCGCGTACGTGGGACCGCCCGCGGAATACCCCATCCAATCGTGGCAATCCTGGCTGAAGCACCACCTCACCGCGCTTAATACTGCACAACGACGAAGATCATCAGAGGTTTGTCCCGCCTTCCCTACACACTCAAACTGAGAATTATACACATGTTCGGTGGACATTCTCAGAGTCTACGGAGTGATCTCACAATGATGTATCAGATCTAAAGAAACACCAACTGCATATGTCACCCTTTTTGAAGCGCACCCAAAGCACATGTCTAAAAAATCATCAGTTTAAGTTGGCCACGCAGTACAGCCTACTGGAATGTCGACAAAACTTTCTCTCCTCCTGAGTGTCACTGAAATGCCATTTCGACGCATGTACTTAATGCTTCCAACTCATCCCTATTCAAAAAGCTCCTTGACGATACCCTGACACATTTACACTACGTGATATAGCCAAAAAATCAGATGATGGCGTTAGTGCACAACAAACAATAGATGGTGTCATAACCATCTTAAACTCTACGTAGGCATACTCGTACATGTGCTACTCCAAATCGTTTGATGAGTCATGTAACTCACGCGTTTTGCTAACACTGTTTTTTAAGGTTGTAATTTTCACCCTAACCATCCTACGGGACATATCAAGCATTCGGTTTTATGTCCGTCATAAACCATTGCATCAACAGAGAGCGCCGTATGGCTAGTTGGGCGGTGCACTTTTGTGATCAGTTCAGTTGGCTCTCTGCTTCCGGACTTCTTTCTACTCAAGTGATGCATGATAAGCCACGCACAGTTAGTTTAGCGGCTCCATCGGAAGCTGAGGTCTGAAAATCAATCACAGCCCTCAGTCGTTTCGTGCTGCTAGACTGGATTCCCTCCCACCTGCACTATTAATGAGGGAGGTGTTTTTCTCTGCAAAGCACTGAGCTCCCTATTCGAACATTTATGAAAGGAGGAGAGCATCTGGCTAACTGGAGTGAATCGATTATAGCGGCGATATACAAGCAGAGCAGTCTCACTGACTCTGCCAACCACAGGGGTATTAGCCTAACGCCAGTAGTGAAAAAATCACTGACTTCGATTCTCGTTCGTCGCCACACTGTGGAACACGAATCCCGGATTAGGGAAGAGCAGGCAGGATTTTGCCCAGGAAGGGTCTGCATAGACTATGGTCGCAATATTTTCGTTGCTCCTGACTTTTCAAGTTTTCGGATTCAAATTTTTTCGCACATCGGCCTGGGTACACTCATTCAATCGGGCTCGATCAGGCCTACCCATTGCGCAAACTTTCTCGAGGGTACTATAAACGGATCAACGTCAAACGCCGGTTTTCAATTTTGGCTGTGTTTCAGCACAGTCGTTCGCCTACGAGTGCACCAATTTTCTGCCTTCATCAAGGTTTTTGGAGTTATCGGAAAGCTTATTGCTAGGTCTACTTCAAGAGACCTAAACCAACCCTGTCGGTAGCTGCATAAGGCAACTAGAAGCAATTATATCTTCGTACACTGCCTTGGTTGGCCAAGAGCTCTCACGCCGCATTGTGAATCGCGCTCTATCGAACGCACGCAAATCTCTTTGTTTGGCCGGATTTGTGCGTGTGCGCCTGTTGGAACTTGCGGCATAACGTGACGCGGCACGCCACGGAGTTGACCTCAGGGCTACCTGTGCACGGAGCGGTCGATTACTGAAGGACAATCTACCCTCGGCGGAATTTGGACAACTGAGCACTCTTACAACCGGTTGGTTTGTATCGATCATTGCATCTGAAACCGTGGCCTGTTTGTACCCTTGTGATTCTCGTGCACTTTAGATAGGTCGTATAAGCCCTAAAATCCTAGTCTGTTTCCTCGGCGGTTTGTCGATAACTGTTTGATTCCTCTTGATCACTGTAACAAAAACGGTGAAATTTGTCCCCTATTTTCTTATCCTTGTCCACATAAAATAGTTTTTACAAGCCCTAAAACCGAGTGACCAATCAGTAAAAATGCTCGTTACCTCAGTTAAAACAAGAAACTCAAAGAAGAGACAGGAAGCCATTGAAATGCTGGCAAAACATCCTGCTTATAACCAGTCCGTCAGCACGGAAAAAATTAAAGGCTCATCATCTAAGATGAATATAAAGCCGAAATTGCGCGTAAGAGTAAAAAAGCAATCAAATGATAGTTCTCATAAGGTTTCTCAGATAGAGCACAGCGCAGTTACTGCAGAATCGCCCACTAAAGCGATTGAAACGATTGCTGCGCTTGAACTACAGCTGAAGGACTTGAAGGAAAGGTTTGAATCTCTGTACCAAGTGCTAGAGCAATTTAACTCGCTTAAGTATCTTTTTAATACTCCAGATACACCAAAAATGGAACACCTTCGATCCGTTGGGAATTTTATACAACATGTTGCATTTGAGGTGCATGAGCGCATTAAACGCTCCAAAAATGTTATAGCATTTAATTTACCAGAAAAGTTATCTCTTGAGGCTATCTCCTCTGCAGTGGCAAACGATTGTCATATTGAAAGACTGCAGTTTTCTTGCGTGAGGCTGCGAAAGAAATCTCCGAAGCAGGTCTGTCCAGTACTTTTTAAATTTTCAAACGACACACTTGCTGAAAAATTCATTTGTAGTAGGAGCGCATTATCCCTTAGGAAAGATTACGTATCCATGGTCCTGAAACCAGATTTAACAGTACTACAAAGGGAGTGCAAAAAAGCCTATTTCCGACAAACAGTCTGTGACCAATTTGTTCCGCTACCCACGGAAACTCAGGAACTTCCCCACCTGGTTGACCTAGATGACACTCTGACCATAAATGAATCAGCTCTAAGGTTGAAATCAAATAGCAACTGTCATAAAAATATCGCTTCTGACTCCATTCAGTGTCACATTAGTCCAGCATTACCGCGCAACTCGTCCCCGAACATACAAGAAAGTTCCATTGCGCAAACGACTATTTCTACTCACTGTCGTTCACCAACCAGGTGCATAGACGCTCTGGTACGAAACTGAAAACCTCCTCTCCTAAAAGCTGTGAACCTCTAAAACTGCGTAACAGCCTTGTTGCAAAGAACACTGGCAGCAAAACCTCACGTGGCATCTATACGGGTGCTCCTAAGCACAATAAAAACAGCTATTTTAAACGTTCCACCAAACGCTGTCACCACTGAAAACCTGCAGACAATCGGCATATCACCAACCATGCAGCATTTGATTATGCGACCTGTGCGCTCCATAACTTGTGAGCCACTTGCTAGTGAACTTCAAGTAGCTGAGAGAAATTGGCACAACCAAAATCCTCTCAAACTACCTCAACATGTAAATAATCTTAACTGGCAGGTAGGTTATATGCAACAGCCAGCAAACTGCAATCTCCCAGTGGGTCGCCATTTTCCCAGTATTTCACCCTTCCGACCTTTTTTGGGGGTCCAGTGTCCTTTTACCCGCCACAACCCCAAACGACACTAATTCCGCAAATTATATATCCTCCGTAACCACCACCCCCACTCCACTCTCTCCAAATACCACCTCATTGGGGTCCTGTACCTGGATTCCTGTAGACAACCCAATGGCTAACAAGACACTGCACTTACTTTTAATTAATTCCCGTTCACTGTTAAATAAAATACACTTCCTGCGTAATATTCTTCACCTTTCTTCTCCTGATATAGTACTAATTACAGAAACATAATGTTCAGCAGAGATGTCTTACACATTGTTCAGGATACTGGGTTATAACATCTTTCATAATGACCGCCTTTATGGTAGGGGTGGTGGCTGTATAATCTATGTCAAAGACAAATACTTGGTTCTTTCTCTGAATGAACCACTCCTATGGAAACTTCCTGATTCCGTGTGGATTACCATTTCTATTAATCTAACAAATCTCTTAGTAGGTTGTATTTACAGACCCCCATCGTCTACACTCACCGTGACCGATGACTTGTTGGACACTTTCTCTCTTATTGCTGACCTCTCATACACTAACAAAATAATCGCTGGGGATTTTAATATGCCCGCAATCCCATGGTCCCTTAACAATAAGCCACAAAAACACAATCCTTTTATGTCTACCCTTGATCGACTGGGATGGGTACAGCACGTCACAGAACCTACACGGCTTGGTAACACACTTGATCTAATATTTACTATAAGATGTGCGCGTGTGTCCACATACATCAGTGACAAGTTGCCTGGTAGTGATCATAACATCGTTGGTTGTTCTTTCCAAATTCTTTCTAAACCGATAGAATCAGTGATCAATTACCGCCCATTCTCTTCTGTGAATTGGTCAATTTTCTCGGATCTTATAAGATCTTCATATTGGGATCCATTCATCTTAGCACAGAATGTACCAATTGCTTGTAATGAGTTCTACCACCGCATTCAGCTTTGTGCTGAAGTTGTGGCTCCAGATCGTACCAAGAAGTTGAAAAGGACTGCTGCACCTGCAGGCATCTCAAAAAAGGTAGCCACTAAACTTCATAAAATAAAGAAAACTTTTAGGGAAACAAACGATTATACTCTGCTGATGCTCCACACCAGATTGCTTACAGCGTTATACCAAGACCACCACAAAATACCATGCTCTGAGGAAGTAATGGCACTGAAGGGCGCCAACGTGGTAGGCTGCATCTCAAAACTTTTGGACCGTAAGCAGAATAGAAAATCAAGCTGTATAAACACTATTGTAAACTCTGATGGAACTGCCATAATCGATCGTGCAATCATATGTTCGGTCTTGAATGACTACTTCATGTCAACTTATGGCACTAATGCGGAAGAAGATCCTCAGCTCAGGCTGATACACAGAGGCAGAAATACACTCCAGACTGTTGCATTTACACTTAGTGACATGTGTCGCCAACACAGATTAGTTCGGCCATCATGCTCGCCAGGCGCTGACAACATCCCGCCAATACTGGTCAAGCACGGAGGTCCACACATCCCCCTGTTTTTGCTTAATATATCTACACTTTCCATGCTCAATGGGGAGTATCCTATACACTGGAAAAAATCAACTATAATACCACGACACAAAAGCGGATCTATGCAAGATGTAAAAAATTACCGCCCAATCCACCACACATCTATAGTTAACGAACGCATAATAGAATATTTGCGTTCTATGATCCTTCTCAGTAGACATCAGCACGGTTTTTTGAAAGGTAGGTCGTGCACTACCTGTCAGTTAGATTACCTTGGTTATGTGACTAGAGCAACAGACGCCGGAAGTGCCATCATCGTAATATTTCTTGACATCCAAAAGGCTTTCGACCGTGTCCCACACAATTTGTTGTTGCGGAAGCTTATGTCCTATGGTATCACAAATTCGCTTCTCGACTGGTTGTCTTCCTACCTCGAGGGTAGAAAGCAAGTAGTCAAAATCGGTAACTATACATCTGAAGCCAGTATAATCTCTAGTGGAGTGATTCAAGGTAGCGTGCTAGGCCCGCTTTTATTCTTAATCTATTTCAACGATCTCCTTGATGAAATCTCGTACTGGAAGCCGTTCCTTTTCTCTGATGATATTAAAATTGTGTATTGTTCCGCCCCGGGCCTATGTAGTCCTAACTTATCCGCATTGGAGCACTGGAGTAACTCCTGGAAGTTGCAATTTGCCACTGACAAGAGTAATCTATTGTACCACGGCTGTGGCCCTTCTCTGAACATCCTTACATTAAACGATACCCCTATTCCTGTGTGTGGCGCAGTACGAGACCTTGGTCTAATATATTCTGCCTCGTTTAATTTTTTAGAGCATGTTATATTCTTGCAGGCTTCTGCCAGAAAAGTGATCGCCTACATAAGTCGAACTCTTATTTTGACGGATTCCAGGCTTCAAGCCTTTAAAATATGTGTTAGGCCGAAACTTGAGTACTGTACGGTAGTGCATAGTAATGTAAGAAAAGTGGATATTATAGCACTAGAAAACATTCAACGATCATTCACAAAAAGGTTTTTGAACATGCGTAATACTATGTCATACCGTGAGCGTTGCGAGGCGCTAAATCTGGGGCCGCTATGGCTACGCAGACTCAAACTTAATCTATGCCTTCTATACCGCTTACTATTCGGGTTAAGCTTCACTGCTCAGCCACAACTAGAGTTTCAGACTCGTATGCGCTATGAACTAGTAAACAGCGAGCGCACATTGCAAATACCAAAGTCTCTCACAAAGCTCCGCTCAAATATTTTCTCCGTAAAATATGCGTTAATATGGAACAAACTTCCATCGAGTGTTAGAAACTGCACAACCTATGCACAATTCAGACGCATGATTTATATTCACCTGACTGTTGCAAATATCTGGTCAACACTATGCCAAACGGTGACTCTAGATGATTTGTATGAGAAAGGTCCGGGATACATATGAAAGTCACCATATCCTCTATTCGTTTCAATAATATAAGATTACCTACATATAGTTGCATTCTTGAGTATATAATTGAGAACGATCTTACTCCTATCAGTCCGTCTAACCAATTCTCTCTTCTCCTTTGACGCACTGGTTCGTAGATGCACTACGCCTTTCAAGCAGATGTCTTTGAATTCTTCGAGTAACACTAAACTCAGCAGATGAGACAGAGGCTGTCCTGCTCTCAGCAGTTCGTCTTCGCAACTCACCGAGCGGAGTACGCATATTGCCTGATCAACCTTGGAAAGATCGCCCAAAAGAAGCAGTTGACCAACGCGGCTTTGCTAATGGAGATAGCAAGAGAACAATATTTGTTCATGGAGTGCCTGAGCTTCTGCATTCTTCTGATCACGATGCACAAACTCATGACCGAGAGCAGTGGTGCTACATCCGCGAAGCACTCTCTGTAGACAACGTTATTGCCGAATCCCTGACAAGAGTTCCGTCATCACCTAACTACAAGGGCTGCGGTCCAAGGCTAATTAAAGTAATACTACACTCCGAGGGAATGACGCAAGTTCTGTTGAATAGCTGGTTAAAGTTTCGAGCTAGGCTGCCAACAGAGATCCGGCTAAAAGCAGCAGGCGAACGATCAAAAGTCGGAAGAAATTCAACGGAACTTGCAAACGCAGCAAATTCCTTATCTGCACAGTCCTGCGGAGAGACCAACACAATTGCGCCCACGGCACACAGGAGGACCGAGCACAGCACCAGTGAAACTTCTGTTCAGGAACGCTTAATAATGCCATGCAACACGACTAAAATACATAAACCAAAAAACGATTAATTGCCGGCCACCTAACGGCCGGCTTAAAAGCGAACACAAACTTGACATCTATCAATGAACTCCTAACAACAAAAGCCCTATCTTGCATGTATACAAACGCCCAAGGCCTTCTAAGCAAGTTGGCAGAACTTAGAGAACTCCATGCCTCACAACCGCGGGACCTCGTCATGATTACAGAGACATGGTTAAATCCTGAGATAACCGATTCTGAGATCAATTTACCCGGTATGTCACTGCTTCGGACCGATAGAACCGGAAGGGGGGGGCGGTGTGATTCTTTATTATAATACAAACCTCCGATGTGAAGTCATCGACCACCCGGAAATCTGAGCTCCCGATTCGCTATGGTGCCGCCTATGGTTGCGAAACAAGGGCACATGCCTACTTGCCGTGATTTATCGCCCACCAAACTCAACTTGGGAAATGGACTCCAAACTGAACCACGTTTTCCAGTTTGCTTTGAACAAGTCCTACACCCCCATTCTTATCGCTGGAGACTTTAATGTGCATGACATAGAAACGCCGGCAACCGATGGTATGCAGTTTAAAGCCTGCTTGCAAGAGCTTATTGCTAGCCACCCTCTTTACAACCACGTAACCTCTCCCACCAGATTTCGAACTGCTAACAAGCCGTCGATACTGGATCTTGTGCTCACTAACGAAGAACTCATGGTTAGCGGGATAGTTACAAGCACACCACTGGGTCGTAGTGATCATGTTACTCTACTCTTTGACTATATTTGCTATGCGGAGTACCCTGAAAAGGAGGAGGATAAAGTGCATACTGTCACACACTACAGTGTGTTGTCTTAGCTTGTTAAGGATACATCTTGGACTTTCTTAACCGAATGCCCCGCAGATGTTGACTGGGAAACATTTACAAGGACGTTTAGTACACTGGTAGCGCACGCATCAGAGGAGAAGTCCTTCCATAATGAAAACGAGCGTAATTCATTTCTGAGGAGCAGGACACGCAAATGTGTGTCCCGGAGGGATTTGGCATGGTGAGATCACCAGGACTGCCCGAATGCCGAAACGTGGACTGCATACGTGACCCATCGTAACTTCTGTGTGAAACTGATCCTCGAAGACAAGGTCACTCATCAGCAGAAGTTAATGAAGCGATTCTGTACGAATCGCAAACTCTTGTACAGGCACGTTAATGGCCTTCGAAAGGTAAAGCGGGGGATTCCAGCACTAGTCACGGCTGATGGGTGCACACGATCAGCAATGGAAGCAGCTGCTCTTTTACGGCTTCATTACTCCCGAACTTTCCAGGAGGTAACGAGCACGAACATTCTTCTCATTTCTAATACTCCACCATCTGGTTTAGAAAACATCACCTTCACTGCGGAAGCTGTGTTGAAGTAGTTGTTATCCTTGCGTATCCACAGTTCTGCCGGAGCTGACAACATCCGACCAAAGGCTCTACAGGCAGTAGCTAGTGATCTAGCAGCACCACTGGCTATTTTCTATCAGCGATGTCTAGAGGAGAACCGTATTCCACCAGTATGGAAGCGAGGGATCATCACTCCTATCCATAAAGGAGGCAACCGCACTGATTCTGCCAACTACCGTCCAATAACACTACTTCCAGTACTATCCAAAGTGATGGAATCAATCATCGTTGATGCGCTGATGGAATACCTGGAAAGCCACAATTTAATAGCCCCAGAGCAACATGTCTTTCATCAAAAGCATTCGTGTAAAACTAACCTATTAATTGCACGCAATAGCTGGACTGAAGCTGTTGATGATAGAGTAGGGATCGATGTCATCTACTTGGACTTTTCAAACGCATTTGATCGCTTAAACCACCGCATTCTCCTTCACAAGTTTCGGAATTCCGGCATTGGCGACCCAATCCTGAGTTGGATTGACAATTTTCTACAAGAACGACGGCTAGTGGTGAGAGTCCGAGAATCATTGTCTGACGCAATCGATGTGGCGTGCGGAGTACCACAAGGCTCGGTTCTTGGACCTCGTCTATTCTTGGTGTTCATTAACGATTTGGCGAGATCAATTACTTCCGATTTCCTATTTTTTGCTGACGATATCAAGATGTGGCGAAGGATCAGAGGACCGGAAGACCATGAACGGCTCCAGTGCGATCTTAACACAGTGTAGAACTGGTCACTTCAAAACGCCCTACCGTTCAATGTAGACAAATGTCGCGTCGCACAATTACGCCATAGTCATAACTACACCTATTCACTTGGGACCAACGGACTGCAGAATAGCTCCCAGGAACGTGACCTGGGTGTGATCGTACAGAGCGACCTCAACTGTTCAAAATAGGCTGAGGTAGCTGCGAAAAGAGGCAACCAGCACGTCGGCATGCTGCGAAGAGCATTCGGGAGGTTTGACCCATCAATCTTCCTCCGTGCGCCCGCATGTTGAGTACGCAATCCAAGCTTGGCAACCTTGGTTGAAGCGTGACCTAGAAGCGATAGAGGCACCACAACGGAGAGCAACAAAGAATGTGCAGGGTCTGCGCTATCACTCTTACCACCGAAGGCTGAAGTTGCTGGGAATTTTCAGCGGGCGCTATCGAAGACTGCGCGGTGATCTCATATTAGCGTATAAAATACTGAGTGACCCCAATCACGTATGCAGCCATTTGCTGAAACTTAGCCACAACACGCAGCTCAGGGGTAACTGCCTAAAGTTGAAGGAACAATACAGCCGTCTAGAGTGTCGATGGAATCACTTTTCCCTTCGGGTTTGCAAACCTTGGAACGCACTCCCAGACTCAGTTGTATCCTCTCCTACCCTGGATGTTTTCAAAAAACGATTAGATGTTGCTCTTAGCTCCCAACATTTTGTTACCTGAACTCCCCTACTGTGGATTACGCCAAGGATGCATTTCAACAGGATTTATGTATCAAATGGACCTAAGTGAGCGACCATACTTTACTTTTCTCACCCTTTACCTCAATGATCACTGCACCCCAGTGTCTATCTGAACGTTTACGCTCGATACTGTATTTTAATTTTACACTGATGTCACTTATCAAACTATTCATCTCGGCAGACGTTCGATAGATGACCCAGACATATTTTGATTTCATCATATTCACCACAACAATCCTACGGGACGTGTCAAGCACTTGCTTTTATCCCGTGATAAATCATTGTTCATTGTTCATCGTCGTCACTCGCCAAGATTTTCCCTCAAATTGTGACTGGCCTATCGGAAAGCGTTTGTATTCATCATATTGTTTTAAAATATCTCATATATTATCTTCTTCTTTGTTTCACCGTTGGTCGTAAGTGGGCTGACCTCTTGTGGTGACGGATTACAGCTTCCAAAATAAAAACCATACCCAAGCAAATCATACCATTATGATTCGCAGGAATAAAACAAAAAAGTGCAATGGAAATTGGCTGTTGCCCACCCGAAAACACTGCACAACCACGACGCGTTTCGATGTAATTTCATCTCATCAGGTGGAGACAGCAGGCCTCGATCCCGCGACCATTGGAATAGTAGCCCACACCACTACCGCTTTGGCTACCGGGTCATGGTGGGCAACGCTTTTTGGCACAACGGTAAATGACTAATTGGAGGGTCAAGTTTGGACTACACGTTGTGTTATTGGATTACGACACGTAACCTCAATGTAATGGACTGTGATTCACATTGGAATGAACCTTAGTCACTGCGATCACTGGGACAGTATTTAAATTAGATTGAAAAAAGCGTTGCCCACGTTTGCCCGGTAGCCAAACTGGTATTGGTGTGGGCTACTGTTCCATTGATCTGGGATCGTGGCCTGCTGTCTCCTCCTGATGAGATGAAATTACATCGAAACGCGTCGTGGTTGTGCAGTGTTTTCGGGTGGGCAATACCCAATTTCCATCTGCTTTGAATACGGTCCCAGCGATGACAGGGACTAAGGTTCATTTCAATGTGAATCACAATCCATTACATTGAGGTTGCGTGTCGCAATCCAATCACACAACGTGTAGTCCAAACTTGACCCTCCAAAAAAGTGCCATATTTGATTGATCCGCATGACAGAACGGGCTGAGTCTTCATCGCCTATAATGTATGCATAAAACAGCCCTAAAATAGACATTTGATATCCAGTTCTGATGGCCTATTTACTATATTGCCACACGGGCACAGAGTCAGTTGGAGCATGGAATTGCGGGTGAAACCCATCGTGGGAATACCCTGCATGGAAGCAAGTCCCCTGGGGACAGTTGTTGAACGGAGCCTGGGATAATAGTCGGTAAGCAATGACACGTAAGACGTGTCAAATACGACAGTATGGAAGTCGGAGTCGACTGAACCCAACGTATATTGTGCAGGCTACAAGAATAGGAAGCTAATCAGACAGAGCGAGAAACGTGCAGCGAGGTACTCACCAAAACGGTTTGTGTCAACAGACTTGCAGTCAGTAAACCAAGTAGACGTTTCGAAGGTTTAAACAACCGTAAAATCCAATGTTACAAAATACTGAAGGAGATTGTTTTCCGGCACACTACACAGTTCCATGGATGACCGTATTACTTTGCATGAACTTTCAGTGAAATCTACATTTATTATTGTTCCCAGATTCTTTATCTCTTTACTTTTTCCAAACTGTTAATCACTTCAAAAACCCATATTGGAACCATTGATAAAAGACGAAAAATTCACTATATTACGCGATCACGATGTACATGTCGATAAGACCACCCAATTGGTCTGTGCCTCGCAATGTTGAGGAATAAAACGTTTATTTATTTATTTACTGCAAGTCGAAATATCGGTGTTCCTGGACTTCAAGATTGCATTTGATTTATTCGATGGATACATTCAGTACGAAATAGTTGCGCAGAAAGTGTCCTTATAAAACAGGCAGACATTTTACTTGCTCTGCACTAGAACACTACAGGCCGCGTCAGGGTCTACGGGGACCTGTCGGTTGCCTTTCCGACAACAAGTGGCGTTCGTCAGGGTTGCCGAATTGCCCCATTTTTGTTTAATTTCGTCGTGGAATCCATCATGGAGTGTTCCCTTGCGGAGCGTCACACTTCAGGCGTTGTGGTGCTGGCCGGTGAAAGGCTAGTTGATCTTGATTATACGGACAAGATGGGCTTGTACTTTTAACAATGCTGGGGCGGCGCAATCAACCCTGTATAACCTCTCTAGAGTGGCCCCCATTATGTGGTATGCGCTTTGTACCTTCATAGTGCAGTGTTGCAGCAGGACCATCAGCCACTTGATGACCCCTTGACCCTCGATAGCTAGGAACTCAAAGTAGCTGATCAATGCACTTATATTGGCACCTGCATCAGCAACCATGGGCGAATAGCAACTGAAGTCAGTCCACTTATTTCAAAAGTCAGAACTGCTTTCTTGTATCTGCGACATCTTCGGCGACAGAAAGTGGTTTCCCAAGGTTTGAACGGCCGTGTTTTCAAGGCCACAGTAAGGGCCGTACTATTCTATGGGAGTGAGACTTGGCCCCTTCGATCTGAGGATCTACCGTGCATACAAGCCTGTCTGCGCGGCCTTGATGGTGTCAAGTGGTACCAGTGTGTCCACAACGGTGATATGCGTAGTCAAGTAGTAGGCAGGGATAACCAATCTACTTAGAACAACAGGTAGCACCGCATAAACTGCGTTGGCTTGGACACGTACTACATGTGCTTGGTCACCACTTACCTAGGAAGACCTTGTTTTGTCTGCCAGATGTAGGGTAGCGCAAGGCTCGAGGTGGACAAAAGTTGCCTTGGCAACGGGAAAAGAAGACACTGACGACCGAACTGCCTGCCGTCGGTCCGTCTCGCCTTCCAGGCTGGAGTCCACGTGACTCACCTTGCGTCTTGCTCGAGACTTTGCTGGACCAGTTTGGCAGGTGATACCAGTGGTGCGTCTGTTGTCGTCTCTTAGTCGAAGTGCCAGTTTAAAGTGCGTTTGGTGGTGAGTTATCTAGGGGGCAACGGCTGATTGTGAGGCGCGGCAGTGAAAGCCGCAAGGAATCTGTCTCGCTGACGCCGCCTTATCTTTGCGCTATAGCCGATTGTTTGTGACGGTATATTTTGACAAGGTGTCGGCGCCTTGATCTTAAATGCCTTCTTTGGGCATTACGGTTTTCTAATATGCCCCTTTCTCTCCATCTTATTATTCTTTGTTCCGTAGGCCGGTATGGTTGTATGGCAATGAAGCAGCAGTTCAAATGGCTGATGTATTGCTGTTGCTGATGATAATGAGGAGCAACCATTCGTTTTAAGGGTTTTAACAGAAATTATTTTCGACTTTGAACGTCTCTGGGCTGCAAAATTTTGTGGCACGTCAGTACAGACAGCGCACTAGTCTCCGACTGTACTTTATTGATACAACACTGAGAAGGTGTGTATACTGTCCTACACAAGTTCTTTTACGGCAAACCCTTCGTTCAATAGACACCTCACCTCTTTACCGCAACAATATGTCCAGAGATGGCATCTTGCCGTTCTCCTGCATCTCACAACTAAATTATGAAGATGCTTGTGCACTATTGAACTGCTTCATTATGTGATAATGATTAGTATGGGAATCAGAAAAAGGAACGTACAGTCCATGACATTCTGCCGTTCAAACTCCAGACATTTGGTACTGGTGATACTCTCCTAGGGTGGATCCGAAGCTTTCTCCTACACCGGAGCTTGGAGGTACAAGTGCATGAATCCCTGTGATATCACATCCAAGTTCAATGCGGAGTACCAGAGAGATTGGTACTAGGACCACGTTTATTTTCAACGTATATCAACGATATTATGCGCCTCATAAACTCGAACTGCCTGCTTGATACCGACAACATTAAGGTGTTAAGGGCAATCAAAATACCAGGTGATACCATAGTACTTCAAGCCGACCTGGATAGGGTTTACACGTGGTCAATCCAGAATATACTTTGATTCGATGTGGACAGAGTGCTGCACTTACAGAATCAGGCGGTGTGCCCCTATAAACTCAAGAACCAGGAGCTTCAAGCATCTTCTGGCGAAAATGATCTGGGCGTTATTGATCCAGGTTGATCTTGGATGTTCGAATCAGGCTGAAGCCCTGTCAAGAAGTAGCTTTCAGCACTTGGGCTTCCTGAGGCGTGCATTCATACCATTCGCCCCAACAATTTTTCACAGCTTTTCGGCTCATACATACGTTCACATGTGGAAAATGCAATACACGTCCGGCAGCAATGGCTGAGGAAACATCTTGCCGTCTTGGAGACACCCCAACGCCGGGCAAACAAGAATGTCAATGGTTTGTATACTTTGCCATAGAACGACGGTCTCCAGTGCTCAGGGTCTTCAGCGGACAATATCGGCGATTGCATTTGGACCATATTCTGACTGACCAGATTTTGTGAAATCCCAACCACAACTGTAACTAGAGAGACCACCATCTTAAGCTGGCAGAGCAGTACATTCGTTTGGAATGCCGGCGGAATTTCTTTGCCGTACGCGTTTACCAAGCTTGGCTTACCCTACCGGAATCTGTCATATGTGCTCTCACGCAGGCAGAGCTCAAACCCCGAGTTGACTGTGCACTCATTTCGTTGCATCATCTCACATGACTCATTGCTCATGCCTAAACACGAATGTCTGTTAGATATTTTACTACCAGAAAATCCCCAGAATTTGTTCCATCATTTTCACCTCCTTTATGTGTTCGCAAGGAGGCGGCACAATGTTCACTAACGTCCTATTTGTCAACGCTACTTATGGACATACAGTCGAGCTAGTTTTGATGACTATACTTCCGTGAGTCTACTGGTCTGATCGCAATTTCGTCGGGATATTTCCATATTCTTTCACATTCCTCATGACCACCCTAAGGAAAATATGAAGCTGCAGATTTTCGCCTGTATAAAACCCTCGTTCCACTGTTCATTGATAACAGACAAATGATATGACTACGGGTTAAAAGTTCCAACACTCCACAACTTTTTTGAGGTTGTTTTGACACTTTCAAATCCTCTGTTGTCTTACTGACGCTTAGGTCTCCAAGTTTCATTTGCTGACTTAAATAACGGTGTATTTCACCTAAAACTTCTTGAATGGGTACGTCAAATAATGTGTAAAAACCATAGTCATCTTTGACGTAAAAGTTAATTGACGACCGAACAAATAATCCTAGAATTTTATTGTGATTGCAGCCATTAGTTGGCAACGATCAAGAGGGGACTATCCAAGTGTATCTAGCAAATCACACACATTGAGAATTTGCCATGTTATTAGTGGGTGGAATTGTCGAGCCGGAGAAGAATACGAGGCCAATAAATCCTTTAACGGAAACAGGTAATTTTTTGTACATCTTTACTAAGTACCTCTTTACAGAACTATTCTCAAGAGTACAAAGAAATGATTATATTGAAGCACACCCATCAGAGATCCACTTTCCTTTTGTAAACATACGTTCGGAAAAGAAACCAAAAATGCTTAAGTTAATCAATGTTGGAACATCGACCACCAGAATACACATAATTCCACCGCAAACCTCATTTTTTAAATGCAGTTACAAAACTCCAGTAAGTTCCATGGATTTGGTGCAGTAAACCACTATTTTGGAGCTCCCATGAAATTCTCTTACAAATCTGTTGAGTTTACTATCATTTTATCCAAATTTATGATAAAATACCACGCTTCATGCTCCGTTTTTAACTTATAGTCACTCAGCAATGAAGCAGCTGATGTCATCCAGACATTGCCAACTGCAATACATTGAATCGGTTGTTTCCGCATGCAGTCAAATATGCTGAAATACTGTCGTTTGGATCTAAACATAGATTCCTTCCGTTCCGTTGAAAGAACAATTTGTTTTTTATTCTTGCGCACATATATGGCTGGATTGCCAGCATCCGTATCTGGATATGCCTGTCACTGTGGCTTCCATGGGGACAGCCACAGGACACCTGCGCCTATATATATATATATATATATATATATATATATATATATATATATTTGTTGACGAACTCGAGCCAAGCGACTTCTGGTGGTTCTTCGGGAAGGAACAACCAAGTTGTATCGCTGCCGAGCTGGGCTAATCGACCTTAACTTGTGATGGTTAGCACAGTCTCCTCGTTCTCATTTCGATATTTCGCATAACAGATGAAGTTGCCACTGATCACTGCGTGATCACTGCGACCCAACGGGTAGTCTAAAACCAACACATCAATCATATGCTCCCCGTTGGTAAGCACGAGGTCCTGCACAGATGGACTGTTACCTTTTCTGAACCTAGTGGGCAAATGTATGCGATTGTAAAGCGGAACACTGGTTGCGAGATCTTGTAGATTGGCTTTGAATTGTTCTCCGATCGTGGCAGGAGTTTCTAAACAATGTACGTTGAAATCACCCATGATAAGAGTGTGAGTGTACTTTTGTTGTAAACTGCATCTTAAAGCAGTCGCTAGGTGGCAGTCGGTTTCGGGTGTATAGTTAGTGGGCCGTACACTAAGACAATGAGACAAGGGTCCCTGCCTTTTAACTGCAACCGGCACCAAAGAGAGTCGGGTGACTGTGAGTCTGAATACACCACGGCTTCGCACTGTAAGTCGCCTCCGTGATACAGAATTATCTCTCCTACTTTTGTTAGCCGATCGTTCCGGATCAGTGACATACTCGGTAGCGTCCGTCATTCCAGTGTGCAACCATGTCTCGGTGATACGTATGACATCATATGACCCGGAAGATTGGCGATCTTTCAGTTCGGCCAGTTTCTTAAAAAGACTCTGAGCATTCGCATCCGTGCAGGCCAGTTTCTCGGTCTTTAGGATCCCATAGAGGAGTAAACGGGTCAAGTGTGGCAGAATGCCGACCGATGGGAGGTTGGCAGTTACTCGTTTTTCTGTTGGGATAATGGTACGTCGTCTGAAACTTGATTCGGCCAAGGTTCGTCCCAATCTTCGTTTAGACCCACGTCAGAGTCGAGTAAAGCAGCAGTCAAGTTACACTTCCACACATTCGTCGGTACGCTTGCTGCTTCAGGTGCTTTTATATTTGAACTGTGCAAAGCTTTTGCACCTTCAACCGAATTTCAGCAGGAAGATGTGATCCATGCAAGTCCGACCTGAACGGGACTCAGATTGCTCTTTACTTATGCTATGTTTGCATCCCAGGCTGAGCCTCCATAGAAGCAGCTTTGCAAGCACCGTGGAAGAAACGTAGATGAGAATAAACTCTCTGTGGTTGGCGTAGATAGTTTGACCACACTTTTTGAAAACAGGTACAACATTCGTTAAGCTCAACCGAGATGGGAAAACTTCATTGACCCAGATTTCTTGGAAAAGAGAAGTTAACTCCTGAACGAGTGATGGGCCGCCATCTTTGAAAGGAGCCGGAGGGAGTTCATCTGGGCCAGGTGCTTTGTAGCGCTTTAAGAAACGAAGCTCGTGGGCAACCTCAGCTTCGGGTGGTGGTAAAGCTTCTACACCATAGGGGGCGCTCTGGGCTACATTATGAAAATTTATTGGTGCTGCTGGCCAATTAAACTGTTGCTCAAATTGCTTGTTAACAGTGGATTATCTTCTCACTGCTTTCGCATGAAACCGCTTACAATCGGCATTTCACCCCCAGTAGATCGGAAATTCCTTTCGGTGGCCACTTCCTCCATCTCAATAATCCGCTGCGTACACCAGGCCTCGCGCTATTCCCGGAAAAGCTGTTTGAGCTTAGCGTTAGTAGTCTTGCGTAGTGTATGGTATTTGACGCTAGCAGCGATTGCTCGACCGACTTCGAGAAGTTAGAGGGATCTGCAAACATCCAGTGGTTGAAAGGACTACTGATGAAGCCACAGACCAGGGTTGCAGAGTTGTACATGACGCCGCGGATGTGTATCTAGTGTGTTTCAATGTCTATGCATGAGACGGTCTTCAGTCCTGAGGCCAAAGCATACTGAAATGCTCAGAGAACGTTTGGGGCAGAAAGCTTAGCTACGTCAAACCATTTCTGACGACACTGCTAGGAGCCACCAAAATGTAGCGCAAACTTGGCACACACCAGCGCGTGCTCCGAAGTGAGATAGGTATTCTAGATTGATTTGCAATTCTGTATGCTACCATGCCAGCGATAGCTAATAGCGATGTGGTCAATCTGTGTTCATGTCTGGCTAGGTGATGGGGGTCTGCAGGTGGTGCGTTGGCGCCAGGATCCCAGAAAGTTAACGCTCGACAGAAAGAGCCCGTGATCAGTGCAAAGCTGAAGTCGTCGATTGCCGTTGACAGTTCTGTGAGTGCCATGGTCGTGTTGGTCACCGATTTCACCTTCGTCAACTTCAAGTCTACCGACCTGCGCGTTCAGGTCCCCGGCGAGCAGTACGATGTCGGTACGGCGCTTTTTACGGAGAATGTCAGCCAGTTGACCGTAGAACTCATCCTTAACTGACTTCGGGCTGCAAATAGGGAGCGTACTCTGCGACAATGAATAGACAGCGTCTGCCGGCTTTGTGCCTGAACGGTTGCACTGAAGTTTCAAGTCGGATCGCGAATAATCGGCTGTTAACAGGGATCCAGTCTAGTAGCGCGGTCTCATCATGTGCGCTCAGCGCAATCCCCAAGCCAGCATAATCATCGGCTTCGGCGGTTGAGTCTGCAGATAGGCGCAAAGTGAAAATGTCAGTGGAATTCGCAGACGGTGAAACTAGTCGCAGCGCTTGCCACAGTATTGTAAACAAGTCTGGCTGAGACAGCAGAAATCAATGGCCGTAGTTTCTAGGGTGTGAGCGAGGGCTGCCTGTGATCCAATTTGCATCTGCTTCCGAACATTGAAAGTTGCCAAATTGAATTGGGAACGGGGCGCTAGGAACTGGTTTGTTAACACTACTTGGCTCATTCTCGGACATAGGCTCCTGATCCTTATAGCGAGAATGTTCTCCCAAGGCGACACAATGTTCTGAACTAGAAAACGGAGGGCGCGGACCAAGAATGGGGAGTTGAACAAACCTGAAAAAAAGTGACTAAACGGTGGTGCGGTAAAACGTGGTTCGGCAAGTTAAGCCGCCAGCACCTCGGCCGATGAGATAAATTAGAAAGTGTGAGAGCTCTAGTGTGGGTTAGGTCTTTATGATCCAATGCTCCGGGTGGGGTCCCCAAAGTCAACCCTCTTCCTAAGCCTGCGCAACAGGTAAGTAACATGTCCATACAACCTATGGATCCATGTCTCAACCTATGGAGTCCAAGGAGTTGGCTCTGATTATTTCTTTGGAGTATAATTACTCGTCTGTTTTCATTTGAAGTGACATACACCATTCTAAATCCCAGTGCTGAGCAACAGGTCTACAAAGCTTCGAGTCTCAATTGTATGTAATCATTTTCTGCACTGAACCGTGTCTTTAAGAATGATACCATGCAAATCTGAGCGTGATACTCGACAAGTCGAACGTTTTCCTCTTGTCGATGACGGTGTTTTCTGGTTCTGGTTCCAACGTTAGCCATAAGATTTGTGCTAGACCTATCTATCGAGATACGCTCATAGCATTTTGGATTGCGGAATTGGAAAATGAGCAGTTGATATCTATGTAAGAAGTAAAAAGAGAAATGAAATTGCCTCGTGTTGTGGATGCAATAAACTTGGCTACGTTGCGGCTGGTGTTGGAACAAGATCGAATGTTAGATCATTCCAATCGGGAACAATCAGAGAAGAGTTTGGATCGTAGGCGCTGTACTGATGATCCCATCCCCCATACAAGTGCCCAGTTCGATGTATCGGGACAAATAAAGCAGCAGCGCACTTCAGGCACCCAGTTTGCGTTTCCCGCTTAAGTCAGCTTATCGAATGTGCGAGTTACTGACAAAGGTTCCGCACCTTTTCGAGCCTGCGCTCACCTTCATTATGACAACTTAAAATGTATGTCCTCTGTGCCAAACGTAGAGACTATAGATTGCTTATTGACCTCAAGTAGTGTTGCATTCCAGCATGTCTGCGGTTTCTAACGACTTGTCTAGGCTCGTCCATCCTTGGAAGCTAGCGATGTTGCGCAGATGAAACCTTTTGTGATAACTGGTGAGTCGGTGACATTTGTAGCGCCTACAGACATCGCCGAGTGTCATGATGCTGTATCTTGTACTGATGGTGCCCAATGTTCTTTGATCGCCGATACACTGCTTGACGTTTCAGCGAATGACATTCAATCGCACATCGGTGATTCGACTCATCAGAACTCCTTTCCTTCATTTCTGCGCTCATTTGAGAAATTTGAACCGAACTTACGTGGTTCTCAGTCTATGATCAATTGTGTCAATCAACCAGCATAAGCTGTTGATCTATACAATTTTACACGCATATTAGCGTATTGTACCAAGCTTTTAGCGTGGTTCATTTTCGAAATAGCGTGCGGTACTTTCAAGTTAGCGAGGCTGAGAACGCCGATTTGGCGTCCTTGACACTCTCATTGGTTATGGGACGTAAACCAATGGGACACCGGTTAGAAGCTGCCAGCATAAGAGACAGACAGTCCAATGAAAGTGGTCGAGCACCACCTTCTGTTCTGCCTTGATGCCCCTCGAGTAAACCTCGATGATTGGTCTCCAACCTGAAACCGACCAATAGGCAAATTGTGATGCATGTCAAAGGAGGAGATACTAGCTACCACATTATCCAAAGCTTAAGACTTAACCAGTGTGGACAGACATACTAACCAGCACATGAAGCGGTCTGTGGCGATCACTGGCGGCTACCTAATGGTGGCTTATTCAGCGGCCTAACCATGGTGGCGTAGACAGGCAACCATCTAACTGGTATTCCACAGTGCAGCATTGGCTGCTAGGCGGTTAGACAATTGTGTGCGAATGTCATCGCAACGATCCTGGGGGACATAGTTCCCACAGAAGTTAGTAGACCAACCTGAAGCGGAACAACGACAATTCTAAGGTTGCTTAATTCGATCACAGTTGATGACTCAACAAAAAATAATAGGATTCAAAGTGGGGCGTTGACACGACGTCAGTGAGTGTTCGTTTGTCTCCATACCCATGGGCGAAATGTTAGTCAGTTGTCGCTTCAGTGTCTCTATGTATGGCGTTATGTAAAGGTCATACGAACCTATGAATTCTTAGGATAATTAGGTTTCACTTCCATATGGTCGCCCATGGTGACGTAGACAGAGAATAATCTCACTGGTATTCCGCACGTCAGCAATGGCTGCTAGGTAGTTATACAATTTTGTGCGATTGTCATTGCAACGATCATGGGGAGCATTGTTCCCATTGAAGTTAATAGACCAACCTGAAGCTGAACAACGGAAATTCTATGTTTGCTTACTTCTATCACAGTTGATGGCTCAACAAAATGTGAGAAGATTCCAAGTGTGGCGTTGATACGACGTTAATGAGTGTTCGTTTGTCTCCTAACCCATGGGAGAATTAGTTAGTCAGTTACCACTTCAGTGCCTACATGTATCGCGTTATGTAAAGGTCATAGGAACCTATGTATTCTTAGGATAATTAGACTTCACTTCCATATGATCACCCATACGTGTTGAGACGCTTTAACAAGTGGCTCTCCAAATGGAACCATTATAAGCACAGTCAATGCAGATGGAACCTCCCTATTACGTCAATGGACTGGCATGCTCTCCTCAAGGAATCGGCATTACTCAACAAAGTAACACTTAAAGGGGCCACAATGACTTCGGTGTTTATACATGCCACATTGTCCTGCTAGAAAGAACGCATGATTAGTGGCGACGCAGGCATGTTACTCTGGTACTTCAGGTGAGTACTTGGAACAGATAAACACTGTTGTCTCACACACGGGCGTTCCTACAATGTGTTTGCAATCATTTACAAAGGCAACCGCGCCCACTACGCCTGCTATGGATCACTGCTCAGCTAGTCTTAGAAGCATTCATGTATGCACGCTGTGACACAGGTTGTTAGCGACTTAGCAACTACTGGGAAACATTTTGTCATTGGGAAGTAGGTAATTCCCGAGACGTTGTTGAAGGAGGAAAATTTCTCCAAACTCTATGCTTACTATGAGTATGCAATGCTCGTAGGAACCTCATATCAGGGCCGTAGGGTCACTTGAGTTTTAAAGCTTATCAATCACGTGGAAGTGAAGGGTAAATATCATGTTGAAACGCAGGATTGACATGCATCTTACGACCTTAACATAACGGCAGGACCATGGGTCCTGTAGCGGTAACTGATTACCGAAGTGGCCCACAGGTGGGGCGATGATCGAACACTCACTAATGTCGTGTCACCGCCACACTAGGATCCCTCCTCTCTGGAACAATGGCTACAGATCCAATGATGATCTTACCTACACAGCGAACTTGATCTTAGTATACAATGCGCCAACTACATAAGCAATACCTATCTACGCTATTCACAGGAGTGTACGGCCAACTGAAAAAACACAGCACGAGAAATTTGTAGCTGTAAAGCTTTTTAAAAATTCTATCTGCCAAGTTCTAGCTTTACCTCCTTTACACGAATTATTGCATTGTTTCCGATTACCTCACACTGCCTTAACAATCACACGCACACCTATCGATTCTCCGGATTGCTCGCAGTGGCACGATTACACTATGCATCACGTGTGGCCAGATAGGCTAACGAGCAAGGTAGGTAACTTGCATTCAACCGGTAAGCCTACAAAGGTTCCCTTCCAACAGGGTTGCAGCCAATCCGCTTCCTATCACTACTCAATTAGTTGTCATCACGTTCGTGTAAGCCTTCAAAGCCCCTCTTACAACAGGCTGCAAACGTGACAACCTCAAAAAGCCACCAATCCGCTTCTTATTACCACTCACAGATTTCCTCTCGCCCCGTGCTAGTGATAGCTCCTTACGTCAGATTGGCAGCATGACCAATCACGTACTATGTCTCCCATTGGCTGGTCATCCTCGACACGACGACGAAGTCGCTGGTTAACCAGTACTATCGATCACTTGCTGTAATGTTACCTGTTCCTTGGCCTAGTAGACTCCTCGTGTGATCTGGACTACATTGGTCCGCTGCGTATCACGCGATGCACTTTGGGGTCGAGTCTGTGGCCACACCAAAGGGAAGACTAACAAGTGTGACACTGTGCGCGCGTGCAGTCGTATGGACGCTTTCAATCATGTCGATTGGACGGTCCGAATCCAGAGAGAACGCCTCGGCTTTCCTTCAGGCGCGCATTGGTGCGGCACAGAATGTGATGGTACTTTTAAACAAGAGCATATTTTGGAACGATTGTTTTGTTTAAAACTACCTACAGGCTGGTAGTGGGCTTGCAACTTCGCTGTACCATTCACTCCCTTTGTCAGTCGCCTGTCTGTTGATCGTAGTCGGTGTATCAGCACACTTCAATGGTGTCAATGGGAATCGCGGTCTACTTTGAGATTGCGCGTCGCAATCCATCCACACAACGTGTACTTCAAATTGCCTTTCCAAACTCACTGACGTCGTGTCAACGCCCCACTTTGAATCCTATTATTTTTTGTTGAGTCATCAACTGTGATCGAATTAAGCAACCTTAGAATTGTCGTTGTTCCGCTTCAGGTTGGTCTACTAACTTCTGTGGGAACTATGTCCCCCATGATCTTTGCAATGACATTCGCACACGATTGTCTAACCGCCTAGCAGCCAATGCTGTACTGTGGAGTACGAGTTAGATGATTGCCTCTCTACGACATCATGGGCGACCATATGGAAGTGAAACCTAATTATCCTAAGAATTCATAGGTTCCTATGACCTTTACATAGCGCCATACATAGAGACACTGAAGCGACAACTGACTAACATTTCGCCCATGGGTATGGAGACAAACGAACACTCACTGACGTCGTGTCAACGCCCCACTTTGAATCCTATTATTTTTTGTTGAGTCATCAACTGTGATCGAATTAAGCAACCTTAGAATTGTCGTTGTTCCGCTTCAGGTTGGTCTACTAACTTCTGTGGGAACTATGTCCCCCAGGATCGTTGCGATGACATTCGCACACAATTGTCTAACCGCCTAGCAGCCAATGCTGCACTGTGAAATACCAGTTAGATGGTTGCCTGTCTACGCCACCATGGTTAGGCCGCTGAATAAGCCACCATTAGGTAGCCGCCAGTGATCGCCACAGACCGCTTCATGTGCTGGTTAGTATGTCTGTCCACACTGGTTAAGTCTTAAGCTTTGGATAATGTGGTAGCTAGTATCTCCTCCTTTGACATGCATCACAATTTGCCTATTGGTCGGTTTCAGGTTGGAGACCAATCATCGAGGTTTACTCGAGGGGCATCAAGGCAGAACAGAAGGTGGTGCTCGACCACTTTCATTGGACTGTCTGTCTCTTATGCTGGCAGCTTCTAACCGGTGTCCCATTGGTTTACGTCCCATAACCAATGAGAGTGTCAAGGACGCCAAATCGGCGTTCTCAGCCTCGCTAACTTGAAAGTACCGCACGCTATTTCGAAAATGAACCACGCTAAAAGCTTGGTACAATACGCTAATATGCGTGTAAAATTGTATGGATAACACGAAAGCGAGTAATCGCCTTCATGCAAATGGAGACGCTCAAGGTTCTCCAAACGGAATTAGGTGCTTAAAGATCTTTGATTGTTCTAAGCGCTCTCGTATCTGCAACTAGGAAAATAAATGTTGCAGTAATTGTCAATTGGTCGTTTGATCCTGATAAAGATTAAAATTATGGCGGTTTAACGGATTTTGTTACCACTGTCCGTGGGTGGTTTATTGGACTTTTCTGGCTTGGCAAGAAGGTTCTGTAATGGCACAGGTAGCGGAGAAAGCCTGTTGTCGCACACCGTTGTTTTATTTTCTATTAAGATGGTTTCAATGCACACTTGAAAAAATATCGCAGTCACTCAAGACGATAGATGGCTTGCCGGTGAAATGGAGTGATTCCTACATCATAGTTAAGAGGATTAAAGTCGTTCCGTCTGTTGAAGATCCTATTAAACAGAGTTTTATCGCATGAGTATTTCTAACTTCAAGTGTCAGCGGGTTGTCAATATCTGTTAGATAGATCAGCGCATCGGTACTTACGCACTCCATCTTATGTGCCGCGTTTTGCTGTTCTGGTTTCAAGCATTCTGCTGTGATATTTGTTTATCGCATTGGATGAATAACAACTATTCGGTAAGCTAAAATCGTTGTTTCTTCATCCGTGCTATTGTATATCCATAAATCCGATGTAGTTTGTCAGCGCATTTTGCGGCATCAGCTTTGACTGCTTCTCACTCAGTGAACTAGCACTCATGTGACCGTCGTACGTATACAGTTACCATGTTCAGCTAGTAAGGCCTCTTTCGGTCATGTGAACGAACATTGAAACGTTCAAAAAAGCGGTTCATGGCCCCGAGTTGATATGGCTTGAAAAAGAAAAGGTACAAGCAGAGTCCCCTGAAGACAGATTGAGGAAAGGACCTCTTGTAAGTTTGTGCCTCATATTGCTTGACGGCTTACTTTGTCTTAGGGGGTCGAATGACTTACGCAAAATACGAAGCATCATTGAAATTCCCAATAATAATACCCATAATCATGCAGTGACAGGGTTATTAGTTAGGTTTTATCCTTTGCTGAATGGGCATTCGGGTCCTTCTAAAGTGTTGTTGAGCATGCGTCGCCAGGGCTGGGTCATTCACGGGCTTTCCGCTGTGGAGCGGGGGATTGTTATTTTCTGGACTTGCAAAAGGCAACTTGCCACTGCTAGTAGACAGCTGATGTCACCATCGGCGCTGTCTAGTATGGAACGACGTTGACATCCCTTCCAGTTAATTTGTGTGGACTACATTGGGCCGTTCGTTGTCAAACATGGCAGAAGACAGCCGAAGCGATATGGCTGTCTGTTTACATGCGTACAAACACGAGGGGGCCTCTCGAACTATCCCATCTCTTTAGTACCTTCTCTTTCGTCCTTGCCTTGGCACGATTTGTATTGCGAAGAGAAGTGCCAACCAAATTGTTCAGTGACAATGGAAGCAATCTGGTAGGTGTCGTTACGAAGTCACCTTACATTATCAAGGGTTGGTCCCAGTGTATGATTAATGTTAAGCTTCTGGGCCTGAGTATATGATGGATTTCATTACGCAATCGGGTAGCTGACTTAACGGTAAGCAGCTCAGAGGGTCGGCGACTCTATTCGCTTTCCCAGGAACAAATGATATTTTGTAGTTGCAGGCCAAATGAGTAGGGTGCAACGTTGCATACGAAGGGGAGCCATCTGGTTGATGCCCTTTTCCTCACCGATCAAATTTAATAACGGTTTGTGTTCTTTAACAATTTAAACTTTTTTCCCAAAAGGTATTGGTGAAATTTCTTGACCCTAAAGATAACTGCTAAGGTTTCCTTGTCTAGCTAGGTCTGATTCCTCTCCTTTGGTGTCAAGTTCCTGGATGCAAACGCTATGGGTTGTTCGGTCATGACATCCATTTTGTGAAACAGCACGGCTCCAAGCCCTTCGGGTGATGCGCCGCACCAGAGTAATCAGCCTCTTTGGGTCAAAGTGTACCAGCAAATTGGCCTCACTTATAGCCAGCTTGACAGTCACATAAGCATTTTGTTGTGCTGGTGAGCACAGTCATCGGGTATTCTTATGCAGTAATGCGTACAATGGTGCGAGGGTAGTTGGTAGGTTGGGCAAAAAACGACCGTAATGTGTCACCATCCCGAGAAAATATTGCAGTTCGGGTATGTTATGCATTGTCGGCGAATCGAGAATGGGTTGAATTTTCTCCCGTAACGGATGTAACCCATGTCTATCCAAACGGAACTCCAGGTACTTAACGCTACCGGAGTGAAAGGCACACTTGGATTCTTTGAGCTTAAGGCCACTCTCCTGGATGCGCTTCAAACAGTAATGAGTCCCGTGAGATGCTCGTACTCCGTACTGCCAATAACCAACATAACGTCCAAGTAAGCATACATTTCAGGTATACCTTTCACTGAATTGTTTGCAATCCTCTGAAAAATCGCGGACGCAGAGCGTATTCCGAACAGCAACCGATTATAGTGAAACAACCCCAACTGTGTATTAATACTCGTAACTCCCTTAGCAGATTCATGAGAATAAGCATGGCTGAGTTTAAGTTTGGAGAACATTTGCAAATCCGGCAAGGTTGTATATGAGTCAGCTATTCGTGGAATAGGATAGTGTTCCATAGTCGTCACTTGATTAGCCGTCAGTTCGTAGTCACCACAAATACGAATTTAGCCATCTGGCTTTTGTACCGGAACGATCGGTGCAGCCCAGGATAGGTGGCGTAAAGGGGAGATTATTCTGTCTTTTTAAAGTCGCTCTAGCTCCGACTCTACATTCGGATGGATCCCAAAAGGCAAGCTTCGTGCTTTGGGAAATTTCTGTTGCGTACCTAGTGGGATGTTGAAAATAGCTTGGAAATCACATAATTTCCCGAGCAAGTTTGCATCAAAAACAGTAGCACAAGGATGCGCACCACTGACGAGCCCCAATAGGGCGAAACGGCCGTCTGGTGCTTTTCCGGATAGGTAGTTGACTTATCTGAATTGTCGGCTGACTGCGACGAACAAAAATAGTAGCAAGAGTTTTCAAAAGTGTGAGCAAATCGGAACTGTGATCCACCTTTTTGACATTTCGAGGTATTTCAACCAATTCCTTCAAAGCAGGTTCGGGCCGCCGGTATTAAGCACGATTAAGGAAAGAGTTAACGTACCGCCTCCATGATTTACCCTCACATCACACAAACCCGGTAAATTGAGCGCTTCTCCCGTGTAAGAATGTAAGGTAGACTGAAACGGTGTCAGAATGAGGTATGGTAATATTTGCCTGTTAATCAAAGTGACTGGTGCCCCGGTGTCGATTTCCAAGCACACTGATTGGCCCTCTATGTCCTACTCCACAGTATATGGAGTTTCCGCATGATATGAGATGCGGTAGTGTGTGATATTAAATACAATACGGACTCGTCAGAGCGTTCCGGTGAACAAACAGGATTTTGTGCAGGGCGGGGTTTCGATCGCTGGTAAACTGTCTAACGTCATAGGCATACAAGATGTCCACCTTTGCCGGATTTGTGACAGGTAGATTGCTTATGTTTATAGTTAGCAGCGTTTTCATGCCTTTTACCGCATCGGCAGCAAGCAAAGGAACGTTTAACGGTTAGTTGAGGACGCGATTTAACAGCACGAACTGCGTTGAGAAGAGAAATGTCCCGATAGTAAACCCATTGCTGTACTAAGTTCTCTCGTTTTCTGATCGGCGCACATGCTGTCTCCCAATTAAGTTTGTTCCCATCTTCTGAAAGTAGCCGTTTCTTGGCTTTATCGTCCCGGATATCAACCAACAGACACTGGATGGCCATTGTCTCTTCAAATTTTATGAGTGGAATTCCATTAGAAGACAGTCTGAAAGTGATTGTCGTATACGGCTGATGAATTCATTAACATCTTCTTGCTCTCCTTGTCGTAATTGGGAAAAACTCAGGCTTGCCGTGAAGACATGCTGTCGCGACTCTCAAAGGCAATCGAGTGCATTCTTAATGCACGGCCGGATAAAAATATGTTTCCGTACAAAGGTAGTGCATCAAAATGCCTTTGACCTTTTGCACCAAGATGTTGTCTCAGGAGTTTGACAGATTGGGCTTCGGTTTTGTTAATGAGAATAGCTCGAGATAATTGCAGAATGTTCTCTTCTAGCGAATCCAAAACGTTAAAGTTGGCTTACAAGATCCATCCCTCTAAAAGTGTTATAAATAATTAAATAAGAAGTACATATTTTATTCGCGACAAAGCGAGACACACCTTTTGGACATGACCAGTACAGTGCAATATTTTATATGATATCACTATTAGCAGGACCAAGAACAGCTGTAGTACGGATGTAGTCAACAGGGTGGGCCCACATGGCCCAAAGGTTGAATGAAGTCTATCCTCACAGAATGAGAAATGTAGAGATACGGATTAGATCATTAAAGAGGAGTATATTGATGAAGGACTACTCCGATGGGGTTGTGTACACATTGCGTGTTAACTGAGTGAAGCATGAAGATAAAGCTGCAAAATATTTTAAGAATAGTGCAATATCACTGTACAAATATGTAGGCGTAGTCGTATGAGAGCAGATATATGCACAGAATTTGTGAAATGTGGTATCGGTCAACCTGCCAATGCGTGGTTGGGGCAGTGACTTTATTGAGTGGCGAGTCACATCCGCCACGTCGCAGTGTTGTTAAACAGACATTTGTGGCTTTTTGTAGGGAGAACGCTTGCCAGGCGAAAACCCACCACGTCCTGGAACACTGCCGACCGGTGATATGACATTGACAAGGTTGCATCTGACCGATTGTCCTCGCGGTTATTCGCAGTCATGTTTCGCCAATTTGTTTCCTATGGCTGTGTGGTTGTCTTCTTCGGAGTCGACCGCAAGTGATTGGAGCTGTTGAAGTCGGACGACTCAGGTGACTTGTATTGATTTGATTAGTTTTCCGGGTTCCTTTAGTGTGTCAGGATTGCGAAGTGCGGATGATTTCATTGTTCTGTGTTGATTCCGTGGCCAGGTAAACGTCGCGGGTATGTCCTCAAAGGTGTTAAGTGCAGATAATGATATCCTTTAGAATAAAGGAGAAAAGTAAAGCGGACTGAGTAAACTGCCAAGGAAATTGAACAGGACTATGTTAATGTATAAATACAAAAATTTGGTAACGTTGTGGTGGTTAAAAGCAATGGAATGACCGAATATGTTATACAGCAGATCTGTTGTTTTGCATTCAAGTACGAGACCCGATATTTGTTGAATGCGAGAGACAAATGCTGTCCGAATTGGCTTAGCGTATGCAACAGTTGTCCTGTATGGAAACCGAAAGTATCAGGCGTTGTTAACAGGTGAATGAGTTGAGGGAATCAGAAGAGCATAGTAAGTAGTGGAATATGCGACTAAGATGTAGGTTGAGCGATCGGTCGACAGTGGTAGAGCTTATCGTTCGAACATGTATGAGAGCCAGTGGAGTTGCTACGCCGGGCTAGAGACCCATGAGAAGACTAACCTAACATGTTCAGTAATCGGATGCTAGCGAAATAGCTGGGTGCTGGTGTGAGACGGAGTGTCAGAGAAGTTGCGACGAGAATAGAAGGGACTATATACTACAGCTGTAGCGAGAATACGGTTGCAAAGCCCACTCCGAAAAGGACCTGGAATAGCGGAAAATATAGGCAGCAGGGCTAAAAGATACTAATTGTTCCACTCCTAGGTGGACTTCAACAGTACAGCACACAAGTCAAATAGACAGTAGGAAAGAGTGATACTGGGAGTGGGATTAATTGTGAAGAAGAAACTGCTCGCTGTCGTATGACGTGGCACGGACTGATAGGCATTCAACATTAAAAACAGGAGCGAGAAGAGAAGGGATTATATAGTATGACTGTAGTGAGAAAACGGTTGCAGAGCCAGCTCTGAAAGGGCCCAGTAATAGTAGAATAGTATGTACTGCGGCGCCAGAAGATACTAGGTGTTCCACCCTAAAAAGGAGATTCACGGTGGAACGCAAAAGTCAAATAAGTTCAAGTTCAGATGGGACTAGAACGATAGGAGAATCCCGTGAGTGTTCCATTTTGAGTGGATCCTTGAGCCAGGAATTGATGAAGTGATCAGTTATTGGTGGATCTAAAATAGAATACCCGTATCGCACCCTGGCCAACCAGTTAATACCCACGTTTCCTGCCCTAGCAGTCCCTGCTTTGGCAGTCACGTGAAGTAAGCAAAGGATAGGAAGAGAAATCGAAGGTACAGAATAAGGAAGTGCACTTAAATAAGAAAATAATACCAATGCGTGAAGGAAAGTAGAGAAAATAAAGTCGAAGTACGAAGATGCGAGTTACTCAGGAAAATGGAAAGGTTTCGTGTTGCCACCCAAGAGCGTCAAGTTGCCGCTCAAACCCCTTAACCGTAGATTCCCTGATAACACTTTCCGGAAGCATGTTCCAGCGCTCGATGACTCTGCGTGACAGCCGGATTTCCGCCCTAATCCGATCGGACCGCGGTTTGTCCAGCTTCAAGGAGTGACCGCGTAGAACAGGCAATCTAGCGGGACTGAATAGCTCAGATAAATCAGGACCAACCTTCCCAGTTAAGATACGGTAGGTTAGGATTAGGTCTCCTCTAAGCCTTCGGTAGTGCATTGAATGCATTCCCAAACTAAGTAGACGCTCGGGGTATGTCCGTCCCCGTAATCCCTCGACTAACCTAGTACCCACTCGTAAAACCCTCTCTAGCTCCATTTTGTCCCTGACGAGGCAGGGCGGACAAGCCTGGACGCAGTATTCCAGATGAGGCCGAACGAAAGCCGAGAACAGTCTCGTAAAGATGCCGCCCGTCAAGACTCCGAAAGAACGTCGTATTAACCACAACATGCGGAAACCTCTGCTTGCGGCCTTCTTCCAGTTGTCGCCGAAGTGTAAAGCCGAAGAGTGTACGACGCCTAGGTCAACCTGGCTAGATACACGGGGGAGTTCGACCCACCGACCAAGTACTTCGTAGGAGGACAACCTCCTCCAATTCGAAGAACGGAGCACTTTGCCTGATTTATGGGCAGTAACCATAAAGTAGACCAGTCCCAAAGCTTATCCAAGGCTCGCTGAATAGCTTCGGAACCCCCAGGAACATCGACAATGTTCCAAAGCTTCAGGTCATCAGCAAATAGCAGCGATGGTGCCTCAAGCTCCGCGGGTAGGTCATTCACATAGATAGAGAACAGCAGCAAGCCCTGCGGCAACGCCACTGAGGACAGACTGCCTAAACGATAGGCCCCGGCCTACCCGTACACACTGTTCTCTACCTCCAAGAAGGCAGTCACCCAATGAAGGGCGCGGCCAGATAACCCGTAGGAGGTCAGCTTTTGCGCGAGCCTCAAATGGGGTACCTTGTCAAATGCCTTCGAAAAGTCGACGAAAATACGTCCAGTGCGTGGCCGTTATCCACTGCATCCGCCCAACTTTCGCGAGCCACCAGTAGATTCGTCAGACACGAAAATCCCTTCCGGAATCCGTGTTGTACATTGCTAAGTAGATTAAATCTACTCAGATGACTTTCCAATGAATCTCTCACCAGTTTCTCGAGGAGTTTGACTACTACACTCGTGAGGCTAACTGGCCTGTAATTTGCAGGCAGACTCCTGTCCCCATTTTTGAAGATGGGACAGATGACAGCTTCCTTCCATTCGGAAGGCAATGCACAGCTGTCAAGCGATTTCTGAAACACCATAGCGAGCGGTCCACTTAGTTCCGCAGCCAACTCATGCAACAGTTTCTGGTGAATTAAATCAGGCCCAGAGGCCTTAGAAGGGTTCAGCCCTTGTAACAGCCTACGAAATTTCGTCTCCGCTACAATAAATTCAGATAGTCCTGAACCCTCTGGGATCCTGCAAACCAGCTCAACGCCTGTCAAAGAGGTTTCCCTTACAAACGCTGCCGCATATTGCCCACTAAGTACGCAGGCCTTGTCATAGTCCGTATGCGCATGAGTACCGTCATCACACATCAATACTGGAATTGACATGTTCGAACCGCAGCGCCTTTTGACATAAGCGAAGAATCTTTTTGGATTCTCTGAAGCTTCGTCCGCTAACCCTTTCTCGAAATTGAGCCGAGCATCCCTTAGGTGTTGCTTACACCTATTTCTAGCCTTACGGTACCTGTCATAAGTATAGGTGGACGGAGCATCTCGGTAAGTCCGCCAACATCTAGACCTCTTTGTGAGCAGATGCCTGCCAGTGGGATCTATCCAGGGCGGCTGTGCTCGTGCCTCCTTTCTCCTTGTGACTGGGATGAAGGGAGCAGAGACCTCTGTAAGGTAGGACTTAAATTTATCCCAGGCAACCTGGACAGTATCGTCGTCTGAGATCTCACAATGAAAACCCGAAGCCTTGGCTCTCATTGATTGATAGTCTGCGTGCCATATGTTCGGGCGAGACTCAACAGTACTCTGGTAGCGTCTAGACAGAGTACAACTGAAGAGCAAACAAACATGATCACTGGAACCCAGTGGAGGTCCGTAAGTAATGTCACCAACAAAATCGAGTGACTTAGCAAATACAAGGTCTAAGATAGACGGTACTTGGGCGTCCATGTACCTAGTGGGGAGGTCAATGAACTGATGCAACGGTACTTGGAGCGTAAGCTCAAGCAGATCAGCGCCGAATGTGCCTGACGCTGAGTCGCAAGAAAGATCTGCCCAGCAAACCTCTGGGAGGTTGAAGTCGCCCATCACCAAACACTTGTTTGCGGACTGGGAGCGAATGAATTCAAGTACCTCTTTGGATACGCTCCCAGGGCTTCTATACACAATTACAACTGTAACCTGAGCCGAGGATGTGCTAATAACAGCCGACAGAGCTTCAACAGTTTTGTCTGCTGACTGAAATAAGCAAGTCTTCAAAACGTCAAGTTACAGCTCACATAAAGAGCGACGCCCCTCTCTGCCGGCCAGCGGAGCGATCGCATCTAAATAGTGCGTAGCCAGATAGATGTACTTCACCATCCGTGATGTCCTGAGACAGCCACGTTTCAGTGAATGCGAGTATATCGGGATGAGACCCATCTACAAGCAGACCTAACTCGTACACCTTATTCCTTAGGCTGCGCACATTACTTAGCACTATCTGAAGGTATTCGTTAGATCCAGACCTGGGTCGTGCGCTACCAGAATTGGCAGTGGTAGGGCGGAAAAGGACCGCCGGCTGACCACCCGAAAACCCACTAACCGGAGACCTTGTTCACCGGCCGCTCGCCTGCTTTTGAGGTCCTTGATGGCCTCCCTTAGCTTCAGCCTATCGGCCAGCGGAAGGTCCGGCTGAACGCTAATATTTGTACCTTTCAGCTTAAACGCAAACCGCATGAGAGCGCTGCGTTCCTCCGGGGTAGAGAGTACCACACGAAGTAGCCGCGGTCGAGGGTTTGGTACATTAACTGGGACGTTCCCCAGTCTAATCAGCTTCCTGACAGTAACGCCTGGAAAACCAGGCGGAGAAGCTTCGTTACGCACATTTTAAACCATTGAAGGTCGTCCAACATGCGATCAGCAGGAAGGACAGCAGTAGATTCAGCCGCGTTACGGAATATAACGCTACTATCCGTGAAAGAATCGCCACGACGGGGTGTATTAACCCCACGGGTCTTTGATTCGACACTTGGAGCAGGTGGCTTCACCACTGGTGATGGGACTGTCTTTAGCCCCTCCGATGATGTAGCAACGGCAGCGTATGTTTTTCGCTCCATTGTCGATGTCTTACTTTTTTCGGGTCATCGATTCCACCGAAAGGCTTTATGGCAGATTTGGTCTGCTTTTTCTTCTTGATAACGGGAGCAGGGTCCCGTGACGATTTTTCGCTTTGAGCAGAGTCAAGCAAACCTTCAGAACATGCCTTCTCGGTGAGAACCGAGATATCCGGCAACTTCGGCTGACAAGTAGTGCGTGTTGGAATCTTCGCCTTCGCACAACCGTCAGACGGTCTGACAAGTAACGACACTTGGCTTGTTTCCGGTGCCGAGACAACTATAACTTCTTGTTTAGCAGAGAGCTTACGGGGTTTCCTGGCTCTCTTTCGCTTTACTCGAAGGGACCCTTGAACCAGCAATTCGGCGTCGATCAGGGTAGCTTTAGATACGACGTCCGAAGCAGCTTCATTTTTGTGGTCGGTAGCCATCTGGACGGGTGACATAATGATTGGTGCCACAAGTTGATCTCCAGTGTAAGCGATCAAATCTGCGTTGTTGGAGACCGGAAGCGTCGTCATGAGCAGATCAATCTTAAGGCGAAGATCTGAGAGCATCGAGAACGAACGCTCTACATTTCGCAGCCGGGTATCAAGAGATTCGTCTCTCGTACGAAAGGCCGCGCGGCCTTGCCGGCGGCTGCAGCAATTGGCACAACTGAAAAGCAACATTTCGCTGGAGGCCAGCGCTGCGTACTGCTCGGTATTTAGGTCCGTACAAAGCTGGTGGTACCATCGGTTGCAGACATCGCACTGCATACCGCCGGAATCGTCAGTTACTGGTATATTGCAGCTTGGACTGCCACAAAGTGCGATAACCTCAGAATCCAAGCCACCAGGAACAACAGCCTCGGTGCATTGCGAGACCGACATAGTGGAAAACAGAGTGGAATTATAACACGTATACAATAGTTAAACGACCTCAATAAAAAGGCAAAACCTGGGTGCAACACGAGATTAAAACTGGCAAAACCGGAAAAATTACCGGTAAGCGCCAAAGACGCTTTGACCAGAACCGCTTAATTTGATCCACTATCCTTGGATCAGAGGAAATTTGACAATAGTCAAACTCCGTTAAAAGTTTTTATTCAAACACTGTTTTCCACAATATGCAGCGAGTCAGACGGCTGGGGAGTGAGTTGCTGGCAGCCCGATTAATTAATAAGCAGGAGCGGCACGTTATTTTAGGCCCAGAAATGGATTAATAGGTATACAGTGTTGAAAACAGAAGGGAGAACAGACTGCACTACTTGCAACAGCTGTAGGGAGAAAGCGGTTGTAGAGACAGCTCTGGAAGTGACCAGGGGTAAGGGAATAATACAGCTGGCACCGCCAGAAGAAGCTAAGTGTTTTCCTCCAAGGTTTGCTTCTACAGTGGGACATATAACTCTAATAGGTCAGCAGAGCAGAGTAAAGGTGTGTGTGCCGGATTAGTTGTGAAGCAGGAGTCGCGCGCTATCTAGGGATGTTGCACGTACTAATAGGCATTCAAAGTTGAAACCAGACGGGAGTGGAGTGAGCTGGCTCAAAGCAAATGTATCCAAAATCGTTCTCTGTCACCATTGTTACAACTCGGCCCGTACTGAACGACGACACAGTTTAAAGCAGTATTCGGCCCGTGGCGCACGAAAGTAGAACACGTCAGTTTCAGTAATACACAGAATGTATTGTATCGCTACAAAGACAAAGCTTCGCATAAGTTCAGACAGTTTAATCAATGGTTAGCTGGCGTTAACGAACACACACACTGACTCTGGTGGATCTAACCAATAGGAACAGTTTAATCGATGACTGCCTAGCGTTGGACTGACACACTGCGCAGATGCCCCAGTCGCCTATTCCAGTAACTTTGATTAGATCATGTAATGCATCACAGATTCAGTTTTTGAAATCGGACAATGTAGGAGCAGATACAACAAAATGCGGAAATAACTTCCATGGCTGAGACACATGACCCGAGAAAAGTTCCAGTGACATACCAATCGGCTATACTGTGTGGTCAAATGGTGGTCTCCCAGTGAGATTTTGTGGCATTCAATATGGGTCGGCATGGGTGTTCATGATACTTGAAGATCGGATACTCGGGTATGTGATTACGTCGCAAAAGACGATACTGTCCACTGAAAACTCATAGGGTCTCTAATCAAAATTGCTAAAGATAGTGGAGCAACCCTTTAACGCTATGTTGTCGCCCACTGTTGTTGATTCGAAGGACAATGGGGTTAATGTTGCAATCAACTTTAACATACCTGGAGGGCGTATTCTACTCATGGCCTCACATAAGCAATGAACGCTAATTAACAGAAGGTAGAATCGAACCGGCCAAACGCCTTCCGCAATATGCCCCATGGTTGGCTGGCTTTTTACCGCTTCTGCCGCCGGATTCGGGCATCCGAGATCCTCATGCACGAGTACCCCAAGTGCACTTCCATGGGAAGTGCGTTGCAAAACGTATTCGCCCAGTCAATATTCGTAGGGTTATGATAGCGTATGTTCATTATTTTACATCTGGTAGCGTTGAACCTGGACAGATTCTGAGATGACCACTCGTGAGCTCTTTGGATCTTGCTGCAGTGCTTCGTGGTCGACTACCCTACTGGTTGCCCCCTATATCTTGAAATCATCCGAAAAGAGTAGAAATTCTGAGATAAGCACTCACGTGAGACCGCTTATGAACATGTGGTATAGCCGTGGTGCTAGTACTGAGCCCGGACGAACGTCACAGTGAGCCTTGATCGGGTCGGACAGGGTCCTACGAACTCGCATATTCAAGCGTCGTTGGGGTAGGAATTAAGGAATCCAGCCCAGGATAACTTCATCGACCCATAGTGTAAAAGTTTGTAAAAACATTTTCGCGATTTAGGCGATCAAATATCTTTGCGTAACCAAGGTAATTGGCGTCGACTCCATCTCCAGCATCGACGGCTTCCGTCCAGTTGGCGTCGGCTAACAAGATGTTTGTCGTACTTGAGCGCTTCCGACAGTATTTATGCTGCCCCTGCACGATGATATGGCAACTTTCTAGATATCCCATGAGTACACCTGCAACGATAGATTCCATGACTTCAGGAAGCACAGGAAGAATAATAATCAAGCGGTAGTTTGCTGGCACTGTACGATCACCTTCGTTATAAATGGGACCTGCATCTCGTCGAGATAACTTCGGAAAACAGAGCTAATGATCTATGCAATTTTTGGCGGTTACCACCAAGGACTTGGTACATATGTTATTCGGATTAGGTGAATTATACTTGCGTGTTCATATCACCCGTTTCAGCACATCTACCTCTGTGAAGGCGATGCGCCTAATTCCTGGTGGTATTGTGATGTGCTCGAGAAGAATATGAGAGAGCGATGCATTCTGGGAAGTACAAACGAACTGATTTACACAAGCAATAGCTGCTTCGTGGGCAATTTGCGCTTGCGCATAGACGGTTTTGGAGAAGGGGTGCCTCTACGTACTTTGCGAAGGTCGTTAGCATACCTGTTAAATTTTGTTGTTGTTAAATTTTGTTGGCCTTTCAATTTTTTTATAGGGCCAGGTTGACATAGTAGTCTCGCTCGGTTATGTAAGCATTCTGTTTTCCCGGCGTTTGGATCAAATTTGTGTGCTTTCTAAAGTGAATCACCTAGGGCTATGTTTTTCCGCGTCCAGCGCTCACGAAGAATTTTAGCTTGTTGAGCTAGCGATTTAAGTTCCTGATGCGTTTGAACTGATAGAGGAACTTTCCCCAAACGATATTAGGAAAATTTTCCCCTAGAAACCAACGATCAGTAATCTCGATGATGTCGAATAAAACGTTGTGCTGTGTTACTATGCTGATCCCTTTGATTTCCCCGTTTGACCGATCAGCGTAGTAGACGTAGCGGAAAAGTAGGGTTGCAGGATCACCGCACCCCATGGGGCTACTCAATCTCACTTTGTCAATCATACTTTCTTCAATGGTAAAGGCAAAGTTCAAACTGGCCGGTATCTTCCCCGTTCTTAACCTTGCAAGTTGAAGTAACAAGAGTATGGGGTGGTAAGCTAGTGACAGATTCTTGTACTTTGACCTTAAACTGCTCACCAGATGAGGCCGGAAAATTCATTGCCTGCAAGTCAAAGTCGCCTACAAGGAGAATGGGATTGTAAGGCTGAGCCAGAATGGTTTTCAGTGCAGAAGATAGACAGTTGTTTATTTTCAGAGCGGATACGGAAGGACAGTATAGGAGGGCAAACAAACATGTAGCACCACGTCTTAGTTACTGGTTGCACCAAAGGGGGTCCACAACTTGAATCCCTGTGTCCTCAACGACTTGGAAAGGCATGCACTGTGATGGTGAAAAATATTACGCCATCTCCCTACTAGATTGAACTTTACGTAGGACGGACAATCCTGGTACAGTAACCTCCGCGTTGGTAATTTCATTGTTCAGTCGGGTCTCAGTTACAATTCTCAGGACCATAGACATCGAAACTTGACGAGGTTTCAACTCGGAAGACTAGTTGGGAAGACCCTGGTCATTGGTATGCATACAAGAGAGTGTTTGCATGCCAGAATCGAAGCTGGCGGTGCAAGTTACAGGTGCCAGGTTCTTCTGGCTGTTGTATGGGCGGCAGCTAATCGTTCCTTGGGAAACTGCTGACATTAAACTTTGAGCTGCTGCATATTGGTTGGTAGAAGGATCATAGAATATATTTTCGCATTTGGTAAGTATTGGGGAAATCTCTGCGGTTTCAACAGTTACCAAGGCCTCTCACTTGCCAGTTTCGAAACGAAGACACCGCTGCCTGTTTTCTGTCGGCTGTCTGGATTTGTATGTTGAACGTATTTATTTGTAGATCTGAGAGGAACATTTTACACCACTTACGCAATCTTTCAAGTGCACATTTCGCCATATGTTTGGACTAGAATAAGCGTTTCATCACCTTGGAGCCAGACCGTTTGTACTTTGATGATAAGAGCAGTCCTGTAATCGGTTTGACCATCACGCGGTTAAGTAGTAACCCCTGACGTCGGCAACGCTATTCCCTATAGTCAGGGGCTTTAGCATCACAGTGATAAGATGCCTGAAGCTCCAGTACACCATGAATAAAGATCGACTTTTCGCTGTTCCGATAGTAGTGGTCATCAGGGTTCTGTTTTCTTGGCCGGCGTTCGCTACAAGAGACGTGTGGAGAATCTGAATGCCACGTAAGTCAGTCAGAAAACGCATGCTTGACAAAAGAACCGCGCCAAAATGGTTCTTTTTGGTAGCGTCACTAGTAACAGCTTTGCTCCCCTTAAGGGGTCGAGTGTGAGTACCGTACGGTGTGCACGATGCTAGCCGGTTTAGCTTGAACGCCTATCAGAAGCAAGGTAGAAGTCTAGTGTTTTCGGCATTCCAACAGTTCAACTTTTATGTAGTTGGCGTTAGATTCAGATACCCTGAAACATGCGATCATTAGCGACGCGTCGGTTTGCGAGGGAGTGGGATTTGAATCGTTGATGTAGCGATGGGCGCACGATGGCATTTGTAGCGTCCTCTGTGAAAGCGTCTGGTGTAGAGATATAAGTTGCTTCTGGTACTGGATGGTGGCAAGGGACGCGTAGGTATTCACGCCTTCAGCGTTAACCGGTGTGTTCAGGTGTGATAGTATAGGCTGCTCAACAGAATTGTTCCCATGCATTATGGACTGGACCAGGATGGGAGTTGCCGTAGCAGGTAGAACTAGGCTGTTTGCCTGGTTTCAGCTAGAATTCATCCCTGTGCTTAGCTTCACTTTTTAACCATTACCTCTGGTTAGTCCACTAAGTTCAGCTGTGGAGCCTTGGCCTACCAGTGCGGCTGCAATTGAATCCGGAGGGTAACATCCACGGTCTAAGTTTCCCGATAATCGCCAATAAGTTGTCACCTTTCTATGTCGAAATAGCTATGCATTTAGCAAATGGGACAGTCGCACAAGCAACGCAGAAAGAAAAAGAATCCGTTTTGTAGTGAAACTCGCATTTCTTTTGCATTCAACTTAGCACACCTCGCGTGATAATGTCTGCCGCATCAAGAACATAAACTACCGGATAGAACCGCTTTTCCGCAGCCACAAATGCTTGTCAAACCTAACTCGCTGAGCTTCGTTCGGCGTTAACTTACGTTTTGCGGCATGTTCTTAATTCATTCTCGTCCCAGAGCTCGAGTGGAACAGTTGTCCTTTAACATGTACATGCGCACGCACATAGGGACAGGTGACTGGTACTCCGAAATAGTTAAGCTGGCTGACGTTAAACGTGACGCACGCTAGTCACCCAAAAAGAGAATAGGTGATTCCCCAAATTCCGGTGAATAGCGATTGAGGTGGTCACCGCGAACTGGGCGCCTTTTGTGGTTGGATATCGAATAAGCATCACTGAACTGGTGGTTGGCAAGTCTAATGCAACGACTGAACACGGCGTTGGATGAGCACCAGTTGAGGCTTTCCGTATCTCGTCGAACAAATTCTTTTAATTGTGAGTAAAATTTCCAACGGAAGTTAAAAATGCATTACTTTATTGCATGCATGCTTGTAACAACTACGTCTTAATTGCCGAAGTGAATGCGGGGTTGAAGTGACAATTTAATAGCCGCTTTGTTGTGCGGGGAAATTTGAGTGGAGTAAGTGTGAGCTCCCTAATGAAGTATAATGGGCAAACATTGTAAGCAACGAAATGATGCACAATGAGCAATGCTTTATCATTGGTAAAAGACGCTTGTGCTTGACAATTCCCGTAGGAGGGTTGGAGTAAAAATTAAAATTTGAAAGCTCATCGAATAAGTGAAGCGCTATTTCCAGAGTCGACCGAGTTAAATGCACTACTACATAACGATAGCTTGAAGTGGGAATGCGATGTGCGAAGCGAAATAGTATTGGAGCTTTTATATTTCAGTAAGTGAGTGAGAAATAAAAAAGGAAATGACAACCCTCACTCGTTTTTTTCTTCATTTGACACAGGTGGTATGTTACTCCAGTTTAGCTACATCCAGGCTTATCGCATGGACACTACTGCATTTATCCTTACCGCCACGTTGCGAAGAGGGCACTTAAGCACATGGTTAGGTTTGGGTTATTTCGTCCACTAAGTGGAACAGACTATATCATATAATGCAAGTCTGAAAGCTATTTATCAAGGAGTTTTGTGAAAAGCGTTAATGTAGGGGAAGGATAGCACGTGAGTCGGAAGGGCATTCCAGGCACGGAACACACGGTAAATGGGATTTAGTAGGATGAAGCTAAAGCTTCTAAACTATCTAGGTTACAGTTTTGATTACTACTAGCATGTGTTCTGGCATGAACCGTGAATTGTGCCATAATCTACCGTCTATTGGCTCAAACCCATAGGGTTAAGCAGTCACAGGCTCGGCTGCTGACGGAGCCGAGGAGTGCGCGCCACTGGCAAGTCCCACTAACAGCAAACGACCCACTGGTTTTTTCACAGGCCAAACCTTCTAGCTAAGGAGCTACCACGATGGACCATCAGGACAATCAGACTATGTTTCCGCCATCAAAACTCCGTTACTTGCTTCACTAAACCGGGCTAATCTCGGTAACACAGGAAATACAGTTTAAAGATTTCCCCAATCCTTGCACCTGATTTATATCAGCAACGAGCCCTTTAAAAGTGTCCGATAGCAAGAATGATCAAAAGTGACTGCTGCTAGGCTTAAAGTGAGGCTCCAGAGAAAGTAAACACATGTAAAAAAATCTATTATTTTAGCAACTAATCCATTAACTTCGAGTGTGCATTGATTTTAAAGCTTCTGGAACCTTCCCACACTTACTGTGAGTGGGCAATGAAGATACTACTTTAACCAGTGGACCTTCGTTTTCCAAAAGCCGAAGATCATCAAGCGACTTATTAATTTGATGAAGGTCTGGCACGGTTGTACAGCGTTTGGCGGCGCTTGGTTAACAGGTTCTTCACGGTCAGTGTTGTTGGACTTTTGATTTTCTTTCGATTGGGGTAGAATTCTTGCGGAGATTTGGGGTGTTTAATTCGGAATGGCGAGAAATTTTGGAGAAACAGATTTGCAACTAGTAAAGAACCCTTTAAAATCGTCTAGCAAAGAGACTGATTTACAGACGACAGACAGACTAATTTACAGATGAAATCTGCAATCTATGCTGCCTCGTGCTTCGTAAATTCCTTAACATCCGTTCTGTATAAAAGTAAAAGAGCCATGCGCTTTCTATTTCCTAACGATACAGATGTTTTCGAAAGAGTTGACAGAGGAATTCTGCTTAAGCACCTGCTCATGAATGGTGTTCAATCAAGCGCTTGCAGAGTAATTAGAGCTAGTATGCAAACAGCAACAACCTCACGCAGCTTAACGAAACAAAGTCCTTGACACTGCCCTGATCTTATTGTTTTAAGGGGAGCGATCCTCTTTATTTACGCATCGAATAACTTCCAAGACCACCTGACGTTATCGGAGGCAAGCATACTGTTATTGGCGTTTGGGAATGTATTGCTCCTACCGCTGAGGCGTCTACTCCAAAAAGGTATCAGGATGAACTTTTGCTGATGTCAACTTCCTGGACACTTCTAAACGTTGCACTCTATCATTCACTTTTCTTCGGGCAGTTAAGCTACAAACTGTTTTAGATGTCCATTATCCACCGATAGTGAATGACCAACTCATGCTTAACATATCACCTGTGAGCTATTTCTTAATCATTTTATTCTAAAATCTAGCCAATTCCACGCACGTTGCTGAACATTTCGGAAGGTAAAATGCCGTCCTTTTATTCCCGCAGGCTCAAAATTATTTCACTGCATCACTGCCTGATTTTCAAGTGCGTGACTAAATGCGTTGTGCCGCACAAGTACTATTGTTTCTGTCACTTTCCCTCGACAACTTTTAAAAAACTACACATTAATTGCACGGTCCGTTGAATTTACAGAGGCGCGGATTATCTGTAGAGGTTTTCATAGAGTATCTTGTCAGCAAGCACCTAAAGTTTGGTACGAGTATTTCGTTTAAGGTTTAAAATGACGCTTTCCATACACCATGTGGCGTCTCATCAATAGCGCTACCTGTTTCTTCTATACGCCGAGAATTCAAAGTTCTATTTTCCTGTGACACCTCCCTCCACAGATCCTATTGCACCTGTTACGCCAACCTGCTGACCCACTGAATATCATCCGTAGGATACTCAACTTATTAGTAGTAATATTCAAATCTTTAGTCTACTGCTATGCTTGCGCATTGCCACTGGACACTATATTTGTTTCTATGCATTCATTTCATGTATCTCTCCATTCGTCGTCATAGCGTTTAATGACGCTAATATACCTTACAAGATGCGTAAAGCCTAGTTTAACTAGCTGTGACTCATAGCGGGAAGGTCGTCACCTGCTGGTGCGCGATGTAACGAACACGCGATTTGTAGATGCCAGTCCTTGCTAGGGCAGTAATTGTGCATGCATATGAGAACATAAATTGGATCAAACCAAGTGGGCTACATGTGCAGCGGCTCAAAAGCACGCCGGCGGGTGACGAAAAAGTTGGTAAGTCAGAGCAGTTTCTCATCGAGCAGGTAAGTGGCAAGGTAGGTGTCAGCGAGTATGACCGTAAGGGAGCGAGCCGTATAGCACAATAATGCATCCAATCTAGCTAAAATAAAAGTTAAACAAATTATACGAGTTATCTATTTAGCCTCTGAAGAAACTCCTCACTAGTAGGCAGAACAAAGGAACACTTCGACTGTGTAAATGGGATGAGCCGTGGACCACACAACAAGATCGTGCGTGGACTTAAATACATAGATAACATAAATGTTCTACTTTCGACCACATACAACTGTTACGGCATTTTCAGGTAATTAAAATTATTTTCTTACACAACCACTATGAATGATCGGAAAATGTACAATAGCTATGCAAATTAAATTTCAATTATAAGTAGGTGTAATTGTCGATTGTTTTATCAGTGTGATATCTGATGATGGTAAGGATGCCTATTCCAGGATTGTTATGCCCTTTGAGAATGTATATATGCAAATATTGAAAATGTTTTTAGATAAAATCAAAATGGGTATAACACAAGTATGGTTGGCCGTAACCGGTTTAGGATTCGCATGTCATTGCGGTCAGCCACAGGACACCTGCGCATACAGATGGACCATCGGTGGCTTGCGCTGCACCACCCACGGCTCCAACCACACAACCCATATCCAGTGTAAACCCGAAGGAATAAGACCGGGAGACATGTGGATGGGAACCACGTTTCACCAACAAAGCCGGCCCACACTCCTTCACAGGCAAACACAAGCACGCTGTATTTGGGGCATTAAACGCAAACTAGGTGGTAGTTGGACCATAGTCCGCTCCACACTAAGTGCATAGACCCAATCTTCGAGCCTAGCACGGCCACAAGGACGGTGCACCGCGTCCCCACCAGCAACGACCAACCGTCTCGTGGAGCAAGTATGGGCAAGGTAGTGGGTAATAGACAGGTAGGCATCTTGCCAACATACACATCAAGCGCAGCCACAATGGAGATGCCAAACAACAGCCAATCAGTTGAAATTGCATGATCTAGTAAAATATGGTTGTTAAAGCATACAGCTATGCGGACATAACTCTTCGTTAAATTGGCATACAAATTAACTTACGTGCCAAAGGCTTCGCTAGAGTTTCAAGAAGTCAGAAAACAAACATTAAGAAAATGCCACCAACGCGAAAATGTCAACTACAATAAACTTCAGCGACCTGTAAAAATTAATGGAAAATAGTTCACGTAGGCAATAGTGAGAAAAGATATCAAAACTACCACCTGAAATAAAGGGACCCAGCTTGCAAGCACTCGGTTAGTAAATCGAATGCAGCGTACCTACAAACGCTGCGCCGGTTCTGCCTACGTCCTCTGCAGGGCCGGTTGTCGCTTCGGAAGTTGCCCCGAGTGACCTCGCTCAGGGCTCACTAAGCTTGACTGACTCAGGCACTCGCGACCGCATGTTCTACACCACCGTGCGCTTGATGTCGATGGAGAGCAACCCATCGGTGCTTGCCGCTTCCGCACTTGCCGCTTCTTCTCTGCATGCATGGGGTCTTCCTCCCGCACCTCGACAATTGCCCTCGTGATCAGATCGCGCCATGCACGCCGATCAACCGCATGCAATTCCCATGACCTGCAATCAAGATTAGAACGTGAGAGGCTCACTTTGATCATGTCCTGGTAACGAAACTTCGGTTTCTCCGCATGCCGCTTTCCAGTACTCAGCTGCCCATATAACGGTTGTTTCGGTATCCGCCTTGAATTCATACGGCTCACATGACCGAGCCACCTTAGGTGTCTCAGCAAAACTACACAATCCACTGCAAACATTCCACTTCGGCGAAACACTTCAGTGTCCGCATCTCTATCGCATCAACGAATGTGCAGAATCCGTCGCAAACACCGTTGATGGAACCGTTCGAGATATCGCACATCGCGCCCGTACATCGTCCACGTTTCATTGCAGTATAGAAGAACGGACAACACCATGGATTTGTACACCATCAGCTTCGTGCCCATGGCAAGCCGATGGTTGTTCCCCAATCGGTACTCTAGCTTCCCGAATGCCGCCGCTACCTTAGAAACGCGGATACTTAGCTCACTGTATAGCTGCTGGTCAGTCGACATCACACTCCCAAGGTAGCAGAAGCGGGAGGTGATTTCTAATACTTCAGCACCAATGCAGATTTGCGGCAATATTGAAGATTGCACCTCCGGTGAAGGGTGAAAGAGATGGACAGTTTTACTTTTGTTGATGGTGAGCCCGACTTTGACCGCTGTTGAAGCCAGAGCACTAGCCATGTGCTGCAACTCATCCGCGCTGTGTGCAAACACCGCACAGTCGTCAGCAAACAGCAACCTACGGATGGTTGTCTCACAGACTAGGGTTCTCGCACCAAAAGGACGGATATTCAACAACTCACCATCAATACTGTGCTCCACACGAACATCGTAAGCACAAGCCGCAACAAAAGCGCAAAACAACATGGCATGAAGATAAACAGTAATAAGGCAAGGAGCTTAGACACAGCCCTGCTTCACACCAGAGACAACTGCAAAATCAGCCGAGGTTTCTCCACCCCACTGCACGCTCGTTCGCATACCACTGTGCAGACATTCAATTAACCTAATAACTTACGCGGGCAATGGAACTTGCCCAGCACCAGCCACAATGCCACGTGGTTCACCGTATCAAATGCCTTGGTGAAATCAACAACACGCAAGTACGACGGCTGGTGCCGTTCTCTGCACTTCTCCTGCAACTGTTGAGCTGCAAATACCATATCAATAGTGCTGCGACCCGAACGGAATCCACACTGCTCTTCCACTATGTTCGATTCTACAGCCTGACTAACGAAGTGGTTGAGCAAGATTCGGGAAATCACCCTGCCCACACAACTCAGCAAGTTGATGCCACGATAATTCGTACCACATTGCTTGCTCCCTTTGCCCTTGTACAGTGGTAGCACAATGGCATCCTTTAGCTCAGGATGCACCTCCTCTTCAATCCATATACGTTGCACCAAGTGGTGCAGCGCAGTCAACATCGCGGGTCCGCCGTGTTCCAATAGTTCAGGCGGGATCCCGTCGGCACCGACACACTTGCCATTTCGCAGCTGAGCAAGTGCTCTCTGCGTCTCATCCAGTGTCGGCGTGTTCACCAGACTCGTCTTCACATCGTGCTGCTTCAGGCTGTTCAATCTAGGTCAGTCGATCCCTGAACGGTTGTTCAAAAGACAGTCAAAGTGTTTCCGCCAGATCTGCATTATGTCTGCAGTCTGTGTGCAGGTAGCGCCTGAACTACCATCGATCAGCTTCCTCAGCGGCTCCAATCTCGGTCCATATACCGCCTTCTAGAAATCAAAGAATTCCTTGTGTTGGCGGCGTTCGGCGTAGCATTCTATCTGCTTCGCATTCTTCATCCACTATGTATTATTAATGCGACGGAGCTCTCGGGTCAGTTGCCGTCGAAGTTTGAAAAATGACTATTTTTCCCAAAGTCACTGGGGTCTGCGACAAGTACAGCAAATGCTGCATTCTTCTCACACATCAATGCGCCAACCGTCGCATAGTTCTCACTAAACCAGCCAGTCCGCTTGCAGTTTGGGCGCTCGCTGGTCTCCTCGGCAACAATGTCACCTGGTCGCAAATGTTGTGACACAGGTCGCCCATTGTGGCCATGCATTCCACGTCACAGAGTCGTGCAGCTATCGCCTTCTCCAGCTCAATACGTTTCGCCACAGTACTGAGAGAGGGAATGTTAAAATTATGCCGATTCACGATTGGTGTGCAGTACATAGATTTACGAAAATATATGTACAATTTGGTGCACACCACTTTGCGATCAGTGCCACACTCACCACTACGCAATAAACGTCTCATGCGCAATTTGTTCAGAGAAATATTGACTGCCAAAAATCGAGAGCTAAAACCGATTCGGTTGAAAGGAAATTAGTTTATCTGTTGTTGCCGTTCAAACGGGATGGAGTAGCGCAGACGACGTCTAGTAGGCTATCCGATGCCATAGACCGTACCTACTACGCGGCAAGCTTACGGCTAAGATTTACTTTAGCACCAATCGTAAGGTTTCAACTCAAGGACAGACTTCCTCGGTCAAGTACTTCTTTCTGTGTTTACTCCTTTACTTCTTCATGTCGAGCAATTTAGATCGGAAGAACAACCAGGAGACTGTCTGAGAGAATCCGTGAGTATTGCCTGATTTGTCTGCGTGCAGGTGGAACTGAAACGACGACAAACGCCATGTTGGCACATCTAGTTGATTTTAATCATCAGATAGATATGCACCAATGTTTTCAGCCAATTTACTGCGTATCTGGATATTACACACGAATGATAAGATGTTACTTATTAGCAACAGCCGAAGCGATCGCCACCCGCCTCCAGAACCCAGACATATGTGCATAAAAACAATTCATTCAGATTTTCTCTCCTCCCTGAGCCAATATTACAGTAATCTCTGCTGAGAAGCATGCAACTGACATGTCATTGACCGTTTGTGAACCAAGCCCTTGACTTTGTCATTTAGATGACCTAGACCTTCTAACTTTACCCTTTGAACTTTATTCCTGTCTGATGTTTTAACTAATTTTATTCTTATTAGTTGTGGTGTACCAGCCTGACGCGATCCACGGAAAACAAGCTTGTTCACTGACTTTTGTTCTGATGCCTTCACCTGGGATATTTGCTCACCTCTCAGGATCTAGCCTCCACCAGCATCAGCGCACCATAGCTCTCCCGCATAATACAAGTATACCTAGCTTATGACATATAATGATTGTTATTTTACTAAAAGTTATGCAAAAATATCGGATGTTGGTTGTGGTAGTCACATGAGACTGGAGAAAGAGAGGTACAAGTATATGGTATGTACTAGTAAACTACAATATGAGAACTAAGGACATCACCGATGAAGACAATATATAGTGATTTAGAATGGGCAAAAGCGCGATTGTTTGACAAGTCCCGTAGGATTACCGGAGTAAGGATCACAAAATGCAGTTTAAAAGCTAGGAAAAGTTGGAAAATTTGGGTTAAGGGTGACTTATCGTGTTATTCCCATGAACATTTACGCTGATTACCGTACCGTGAACTCACACAGAGTGCTAGGAGACAAACTATTTCATTTATCTTATTTCGTTTATCGATGGAAATGGATTATGTCACGTAATGTAAATATTCTAGTCGTTCTTTGAAAGGCGCTAGTGGGGGATCAGTAGTAACTTGTGTTGGAACAGCGTTCAAATGCAGGGTACACAACGAGGTTCCCATAGCCGAGTAACATCAAAATGAAAAGGATGACGGTGAGTGTAGAGGTCTTCCCACTCCTGTATTTACTTTCTGTTGTAGAAAGCATTCTGCATCAGCTGAATATTAGGCCTTGTTCGTATACTTGGTCATTTCTTATGTGATAAACTAATACCTTGTTCACTTATCGCACAACCAACCATTTATTGGTCCTTATGCGAAATTCTTCCTCTGAATTGCAAGCGGATATTTCGGATGGCAATTTGTTCCACCTACTGGCATATGTGTTCTGGAAGAGCTTAGTAGATCTGGTGGTCTTCGACCTGCATTCCATTACGGAATTCTGCCTATGTCGTATTGTACACTTTTGAATGTATTATTACCATGTTACTAATTGAACTGTAAATTTTCTTGTAATGAGCGCTGAACATATGGCTAGTTTGTGTTTCTGTGCCTCTTCCAGAGGGAAACAAGTTTCAGTTTTTCTCATCGTTCGAAATACTGTAATTTCGGTGCTGTACCTAATAGGCTTTTCATTAGTGTTCTCTGCCCAGGTACTAATGCAAGGCGGTCACGTTTGTTTGTGCTGATGTACACCATTGAGCATTATGCTTGTAGTAGTCGCAGAAGTAATGAATAGGTGCGAAGCATAGATTCTTCTAAAGCAAATGCTCTAAATAATATTCCGATGCATTTGCAGTGATCTCGCCTGCTCGTTCTGTGAATCTATGTGGGCACAGATATCTCAGTTCCATGTTCTAATATATGTGGCATATATTCATCTGCTTACCATAATTGGTCAGACCGATAAATGCTATCGCATTAGTAAGGCGTCACGTTAAATTTATCTGTTCTAAATAACATTTCCCACTTTAATCACCGAGTTTCGATCGCGTGGAGGTCACGCTGAATCACATCGGTATCTTTATTTCTGGATGCAGTGTAAAGTCGTAGGCTATTTCGTTACCGTCGGCAGAACGTATGATGTTTCTCATTTCGCTACGTCAAAGATAACGTGAGCATACATTAAGAACAGTAGAGGACCAAAGCCACTGCTCTGTTCTGCGCCGTTTCCGACTGTTGTTGTTTCAGACTTGTGTTCCTGAATCCGTACCACCTATAAACGATGAACAATGATTTACCGCTGGATAAAAGCAAGTGCTTGACACGCTCCGTTTGATAGTTGAGGTGAATATGATGAAATCAAAATTTATCTGGGTCATCTACCGAACGTCTTCCGAAATGAATACTTTGACAATTAATATCAGTGTAAAATTAAAAGAATTATCGAGCGTAAACGTTCAGAAAGACACTGGGGTACAGTGATCGTTGATGAAAAAGGGAGAAAAGTAAAAGATGGTAGCTCACTTAGATCCATTTGATACATAAATCCTGTTATTAAGCATGCTTAGCGTAATCCACAGTAGTGGAGTTTAGGTAACAAAAAACTGGGGGCTAAGAGCAACATCTAATCGTTTTTTGAAAACATCCAGGGTAGGAGAGGATACAACTGAGTCTGGGAGTGCGTTCAAGGGTTGGCAAACCCGAAGGGAACAGTAATTCCGTCGACACTCTAGACGGCTATATTGTTCCTACAACTTTAAGCAGTTACCCCTGAGCTGCGTGTTGTGGCTAAGTTTCAGCAAGTGGCGGCATACATGGTTGGGATCACTCAGTATCTGATACGCTAATATGAGATCACCGCGCAGTCTTCGATAGCGTCCGCTGAAAATTTCCAGCAACTTCAGCCTTCGGTGGTAAGAGTGATAGCGCAGACCCTGCACATTCTTTGTTGCTCTCCGTTGTGGTGCCTCTATCGCTTCTAGGTCACGCTTCAACCAAGGTTGCCAAGCTTGGATTGCGTACTCAACATGCGGGCGCACGGAGGAAGATTGATGGGTCAAACCTCCCGAATGCTCTTCGCAGCATGCCGACGTGCTGGTTGCCTCTTTTCGCAGCTACCTCAGCCTATTTTGAACAGTTGAGGTCGCTCTGTACGATCACACCCAGGTCACGTTCCTGGGAGCTATTCTGCAATCCGTTTGTCCCAAGTAAATTGGTGTATATATGTCTACGGCGTAATTGTATAACGCGACATTTGTCTACCTTGAATGGTAGGGCGTTTTGAACTGACCAGTTCGACACTGTGTTAAGATCGCACTGGAGCCGTCCGTGGTCTTCCGGTCCTCTGATCCTTCGCCACATCTTGATATGGTCAGCAAAAAATAGGAAATCGGAAGTAATTGATCTCGCCAAATCTTTAATGAACACCAAGAATAGACGAGGTCCAAGAACCAGGCCTTGTGGTACTCCGCATGCCACATCGATTGCGTCAGACAATGATTCTCGGACTCTCACCATTAGCTGTCGCTCTTGTAGAAAATTGTCAATCCAACTCAGGATTGGGTCGCCAATGCCGGAATTCCGAAGGTTCTGAAGACGAATTCCATTGTCAAAGCGATCAAACGCTTTTGAAAAGTCCAGGTAGATGACATCGACCCCTACTCCATCATCAACAGCTTCAGTCCAGCTGTTGCGTGCAATTAATAGGTTAGTATTACACGGGTGCTTTTGACGAAAGCCATGTTTCTCTGGGGCTATTAAATTGTGGCTTTCCAGGTATTGCATCAGCGCATCAACGATGATTGATTCCATCACTTTGGATAGTACTGGAAGTAGTGTTATTGGACGGTAGTTGGCAGGATCATTGCGGCTACCTCCTTTATGGATAGGAGTGATGACCCCTCGATTCCGTACTGGTGGAATACGGTTCTCTTCTAGCCATCGCTGATAGAAAACAGCCAGTGGTTCTGCTATATCACTAGCTACCGCCTGCAGAGCCTCTGATCGGATGTTGTCAGCTCCGGCAGAACTGTGGATGCGAAAGTATAACAACTTCTTCAACACAGTTTTCGCAGTGAAGGTGATGTTTTCTAAACCAGATGGTGGAGTATTAGAAATGAGGAGAATGTTTGGGCTCGTTAGCTGCTGGAAAGTTTGGGAGTAATGAAGCCGTAGCGGATCAGCTGCTTCTATTGCTGATCGCGTGGACTCATCATCCGTGACTAGTGCTGGAACCCCCGCTTCACTTTTCGAAAGCCGTTAACGTGCCTGTACAGGAGTTTGCGGTTAGAGCAGAATCGCTTCATTAACTTCTGCTGATGCTTGACCCTGTCTTCGCGGATCAGTTTCACAGAGAAGTTACGATTGGTCACGTATGCAGTCCAGGTTTCGGCATTCAAGCAGTCCCGGTGATCTCGCCATGCCGAATCCCTTCGGGACATACATTTACCTGGCAGGATTTAAACTACGGTAGCAGAGATTTCCCAATTCCATATGACATCCTCTTGGATCTTGGTTTTCTGTGGTGTGTTTGATCGAACGCTTTTGGCGTGGATCACTGCAGACAAGCCGTTATCCTGCCATGTCATCAAATGGTATAGAAATTCAAGTTGGAACTTTTCGCATGAACGATCATTTAAACTGTGCTGACAGTTGTTCATTAACTTGGTGACAACATGAAGTCAACCGTTGTATCTTTGACACGTCGCTTTATCGTCTTTGATAAGACGGATGTGTGATTTATTGTTGTTCCCAATGGGGGAACCTGCTTCCATTTTTAGTAAAAGCATGGCTCCCTATCACCGTGTTTGTACAGTATCAGAACTCATGGGTATATTGAACATACTCAGTAGTATCAAGGCTGCCGTCTTTCCAGGTTGTGACAAGTGCAGGAAGCACACTATCTGGTCTTCAAAAATATTATAATTTTGCGCATTTCATAATTGTTTATGTCACGGAGTACAAACTTGACATGGGTGAGTTGATCAATTACGGCTGGTGATATGTCCAACTTCGGAGGGTCATTATCCGCGTCACATCAGGCGCGGAAATATTGACTAATTATTTCACTGCTGTGCTCAGAGTCATTCATTATGCAGCTATCCGCCGGACTCAGTGATATTATGTCTTGATTCCGCTTGAACAATGAACATTGAACAACGCGTACCGATAACATTTGTCCACACGGATGCAGCACGCCCAAGGTGTGGGTTGAAATCACTCAGCAGAAATAGTCGGTCACTTCCCGGCACAGGCCATATCACGGTGGATAGCTGAGTGTAGAATTGATCGCGCGTGTCATCAGGATAACACGTGGTCGGATCCTACGTGCTTATAAAAGTGGCAAACGTACCTCTTCCGTGCCGTAGACAAAGTCATCAGTCGCGCACTGATGCCGGTTGGTTCATCCACGAGCTGGCCACGGAGGCGATGGGACATTGCAAATCCGACCCCATGTTCACGTAGTGCTGAGGAGGCGTTGCCCACCCAGTGGAATGTGTAGCCAGCACCTGCTTACTGCAAGTTACCTTGCTCAACGAGCTGAATCTCACTGAGCGTCACAATATCGATGTGTTAGCGTGCCAGTTCCATCGCGGCCAGTGCATTGCGTCGTTCGGGGCGCTCACTCGAGTTCCGGTCCAGTAGTGTGAGTACGTTCCAGCATCCGTTGCTAAGTTCGTTGCGCGCAGGCATGCGATTGCGTTGGTGGACAATCACACACGAGGTGACGGTTGTGCATCTGAGGTTTGCTAGAGGGTTCTGCTCGGAGCCTTTGGCTCAATAACCTGACCCACAAGGCAGTGGGGAGCAGATATAGCTCGGGAATGTGATTACAGAGACAGATTGGGATGTGCGTGACGGCCGTCACACGCAGCCTTTGAGGTACTGAAACGATTCATATATGTTTTGTAACCGTAGTAGGATACGCACCTGCGACCACGGCCGGACGCAGGTGGGTTTTAAGCCAATTTGACCAGGGGCTTCCTGGCAAACCACTGAGCACCCGAAGGTGCCCTCTCACCGTCAGAGACAATGCGTGGCGCTCATGCTCTACGTCAATCAAGCTGTGAGCTCATAACCCATAGACCTGTTGTCTCCCATGACTAGGTTTTATGAGAAGATGACCATCGACCACTACCTAACCTCCGAAGAGAATGGACTAGGATACTGGCAGGGCGCCCACACCTGACAGAAGAACGACTCGGGTCCTCAGCCAAAGCCTTTGATTAAATGTACACCCGAAAGGCAGCAGGTCTAGCACATGGTCAGTTCACCGAGTCATGCGAATTGGTGTCCTAGATCTTAACAGGGAGAAGGGCGTAACCCAACTCCCACCCAGCGGCCTCCACGAGGAGGCACCTAGGACGAGAGCCCATGGCATAACAGTAGCAGCAGTGGATAGACCATCTGTCAGGATCTAGCCACCACCAGCCTCAGCGCACCATAGGCTCTCCCGCCGGGATGATGCATGGTGCTTTTCGTACACATAAGTGCTCTTGCTTCCTTGTTGCTAATTCTCTTCCTGTTTTGCAAACATACTCTTTTCCACAATTTCTACGACGTAGTCCACAAACGACTTCGTTGTCCGTGTGCTTCCAGTTCATCATTTGGTTTTGGCAGAGTTTTTCTTAACATGGCAGTTGGTTTGTGTGCTACGATGAGGTAATGCTGTTTGAATAGTCTTGCCGCCATTTCGGATAAGTTCTTCTTAGAACGATAAACAACTCATCTCTTCGTCGTTGGTGTAGACTGTATGTGTGCGTTGTTGTCGTTCAGACAACTTCGAATGAAGCTTTGCGGACATCCGTTGCGTTGGAAACATTTACATAGATGCTTTTCTTCTTGTTGCTTTGTTTCCGTGCTATTGCATTATGTTTGCACTCTACGAAATGATGTCCACGCACAACATCCTTTGTAGCAGTTCTTGTGGTGATGATACGATCGGCCGTAACGGTACAACAACTTTGTGTATCTTTGGAGGCCTCTATAGTTGCTCTTTTTCGAGTCGCGTGCTCTCATTCTGTCGGTCTTCTCCCTCGTTTCTGGGTTCATTTCCTGAATCTGTTTCAAAGATCTGTTTATTTAGTCTCGCAGCTGCAAGATTGGATCAGTGTCGGTGCACTTGTAGGTTTCTGTATCGTTAAAGTGACGTATAGCTTTCTCGCTGTAATCCTTTCTATCCATTGCGACGTTCATCCATTCTTTTTCAACCACTAGGATAATGATCGTTTCATCGGAATTCAAGTTTTTTGCCTCGTTCTTTTGCCTGATTAAGGTTTTGTATGGCTTGTTACGCATTATAGCTGGAAGAAGTGCTTATCTTATTTGTCTCTGAGTCTCTGCATCAAACCCACTGGATTGTTGGTCGCTTGCGAGTGCTGGCAAAAGGTCTGTGGTTTTTTGTATCGCTGACCTTATAATTTAGTACTTGGTGAGGTAAGTTCGACAGATTTCAGATCCAGCTATCACTGGTATTTCTGTCTTTAGAACAGGTAAGTTTTGATAATGCCTCTAGTTTATTACGTTTCTTTGTCCTAACTTTTGCCGCCCGACGTTCTATTGTAGCGTCAAGTTGTTCTGTTGCTTGTTGCCTAATGACTTGAAGACAGGTAGACCAATGTTCGTTAGACACCATTCATAGTTCTCGAGGCGCTTATGAGCGTCTGTGATCATCAGCCTTATCATATGGCTTCTGAATTGTCGAGCGACAGCCCACGATTGAGGATGATTGACCGGTGCTCTGTAGCTAATACTGCGGGGAAGAATGCTTCTTTTCAGGCATTCATGAAGAAAGAAGTGCTGTTCCCCTGTAGAGGTTTGCCTGCAAGCAAAGTCCTACCAGCGCAGAGCAGCGCTTATCGTTTAATGTCTGTGGTAGTTTAACATATTTCAGAACACTGCTAGCTCGGGTTGACGATAAAGCTGCTCATTTGTTTACCGAACTTGGAAGTTTATACGCAAATGTTTCACCACCATAAGAATTGGCATCACCAGTTCACTGAAAGGCAGAATACAATCTAAATTGTGCCCTAGTAGGTTATTTGGTTAAAGAACTTTAACCTGGCCACATCTTATAAGTTCGTCTTTCGCTATCTGCCTGCGCTCATCGCCCCGTACCTTCTGCACTTTTCAATCCCCTTCTATTTTGTTTGATTGGCCCACGTTGAGTCTTGCCCGGAGACGACTCTTCTACTTTGTCTGTCTGGCCAGTGCACAAGCTTCTTCCACTCGTGGCTGTTTCATCCAACCTACTTCGCCGTTGTCAGTGACAAAGTTGCGCTTTGTTCCCTCTCGGCCGAGGTAATCCGGATTTCTTGCTATGGCTAGTCCACCCGGGATCACTATGCGCCGGTTGCGACTGATTGGCCTCCTGCTTGTCCCTAACCCATCAGTCAAGCCCGCTCTTAAGATCAGCCATGACTACAGTTTCTAATTTATAATTTTACTGTTCACAAGACTTGGTACACAGCGGTGATCTGTTGGTGTGAAGCCGGCGGACTGTAGCGACTTTCTTGTCCCCAAAACATCAGCAAGCTCTAAGCTTCCGGTTCTGCCAAGTAATGCGCTTGAAAAGGACATTCCGCCGCCGTACAATGCCGCGCCAGAATAAACCTGACTGCATTAACAAGGTCAAGGTTTTGCCTATTTCTTACGGTGAGAGTGGTGCCAGCTAGATGGTTCAGCATTTACCTGTTCCAGCAAACTCTCCGGCAGTAGTGTACCAGGACCTAGGCGTTTTCCACATAGCAGACGTATTTCCTATATAGAGTCCACAAATCTCTTTTTCACAAAAATGCGACGTGGCAGTTGTGATTCCCCACTAAATAATTAACTTGACTTTGCTTCGCCTCGTTGAAGCGTTATTATCTGTCAACTGGACGCTGAATTGCTTGGAGCATTGGGCTCCCGTTTGGAAGCCCGACGTTGTAAGGTCGTATGAACAGTGTTATCGGTCAGCAACTCCCATTGGACGCGTTTACCTGAATTAGCCTCATTATTTATCTGGTTTAGGTCTTTATGACAGAAGACTCTGAGTGGGGTCTCTTAAATCAGCTCCTTCCTTCTGCCTTGGCAACCACAAGTCTGTTTGTCTATACATCACACAGAATGACAGATCTAAAAAGCGCTGCTCATGGTACTCACTCTCTAGACGCTCCTACTTCGGCCTAGCATGCTATAATGTAAATAAAGGAATTGTATATTATCGACAGCGTGCGGCATGTCTACATGCGCATGCTCATAGTACGAGGACGAGGAGTGCTCCAGTAATATACAAAAATACAACAAGATTTGACATACTTCTGGATATGTGAATATATATCTGTGCGTAAGTGTGTATGTTGCATTCATGATGCTTCTTCACCGCATTTGACCTAAACCAACACACCCTTAAACTAGGACTTTTTAAGATGGATACATTTTATTCCAGTTTGTTTCATTTGTTCTGCTTGCTTGAATAATCTATTAACTGGCACACATTGCTTCCGCTAATTGTGAGTACCTTCTTTAACTTTATGGCATTTGTAGCATCTTTTTGAGTAACTTGTGCGCAATTTGTACTTGTCGCCGATGCGTTGCTAACCAACTTAGTTCATATGCTAATTTAGCGAGCAGTTATGTCGGCACAACCGTATGCTTTAACAGAGATATTTTATTTGATAAGATCATTTCAAGTGATTGTCTGTTGTTTGACATCCCCGGTGTGGCTGCGCTTGATGTGCATGTTGACAAGTGCCTACCTGTCTATTACCTACTACCTTGCCCATACTGGCTCCACAAGACAGTTAGTCGTTGCTGGAGGGGACGCGGTGCACCGTCCTTGTGGCCGTGCTAGGCTCGAAGTGTGGTTCCATGCACTTAGTGTGGAGCGGACTACGGTCCAACCACCGTCTTGTGTGCGCTTGATTCCCCAAATACAGCGTGCTTGTGTTTGCCTGTGAATGAGTGTGGGCCAGCTTTGTTGATGAGACGTGGCTCCCATCCACATGTCTCCCAGTCTTATTCCTTCGGGTTTACACTGGATATGAGTTGTGTGGTTGGAGCTGTGGATGGTGCAGCGCAAGTCACTCATGGTTCCACTGTAAGCGCAGGCGTCCTGTGGCTGACCATATTGATAGGCAAATCCGGAATCGAATGCCGCCGAACATGTGTGTATGTAAATCAGAAATCAAATGACAGTAAGAGACGCAGCGTGGTATGTGTATAGGGTGAACCCTAACCCTGACAACTGGAGTAAGTATGTTGTGTATAGTAATCACTTTACCACGCTTGTGCGGGAGAACAAAGTAGTACACCAACAGGTTCTAGCGGAAAACTTTTGTGCTAACCAAAAGCTTCTGTACAGATATTTGAAAGCCTCCGGAATGTGAAACGCGGTGTTCCTCCACTAATATCTGCAGAGGAATTTGCTCAAACCGCCGTGGATGCAGTTAACGTTCTATGGCTCAAAAATGCTCCAATTTCCCGATGTGATACCAACGTGTGTAACACACTTGTTCCAATCTCCCTGACACCATTATTTAAACACGTCACATTTAGTTCGGCGACCATTTTGGGGAAGCTGCTCTCGTTGCGTACCCACAGTTCCTCCGGTGTTGACAGCATGCCCCCGGAAGCGCTGCAGGCGACAGCTACGATGATAGTTGAACCACGAATGAGCTTTTCCAGCGATACCTGGACGAACAGCAGACCCCTAACATGTGGAAGCAAGGCATCATTAACACGAGTTTAAAAAGTGGTGGCTGTTTAGATCCCGTTAACCATCACCCAGTGGTTCTCCTTCCGGTGCTTTCAAAGGTGATGGAATCGACGATAGCTGAAGCTGTAATGGGCTACTTTGAAAGGCCTAACATCCTAGCACCGGATCAACAAGGATTCCGTCAGCAACGGCCATGTGCTACCAATCTACTTATTGCCCATGACAATCGGACTGGGAGAGTAGACAGTTGGACCGGCATTGAAGTCATCTACCTAGACTTTTCTAAAGCTTTCGACCGCATAGATCACCTGATTCTTCTTCAAAAGCTGCACGCGTATGGAGTTTGGAACCCTGTCCTTGACTGGGTCGGGAACTTCCTCGTTTAGCGGCACCTTCAGGTACGAGTACGGACTCATTTTTTGATCTAATTAATTATGGTGGCCTGCGGTGTTCTACAAGGGTCAGTGTTGGGACCGCGCTTATCGTTGTTCTTCATTAACGACCTTGCAAGTGTCACTAAGACAAATTTCCTGCTTTATGCAGAGGACATCAAGAGATGGCGGGCAATCTGCTGTCAGGAAGATCACGAAATGCTGCAACGAGACTTCATCACTAACTACCCTGTTCCTTCATGTTTATTCAACTCACCTATTCTTGGAAAAACGCTACCTTTTAGAGTCTCCAAAAACGCATAGCAATGAAGTATTCTACTGTCCTCCTCAATGGGCCGCTCAAGACCGATCACACGGGAAAAAGTTTCCAGAGCAAAGTTTTTGTTGCAACCTATTCACTCTTCAAGCTAGCTAAGTTTAATATTTAAAAGCTTCTTAAGGTGGGAGCAAAAGCTGCTCATTGCGCACCCTGGGAACACTCCCATCCATATTTGTTGCCTAACCGAAACCGTTCCCTAGTCTCCAGCACGACGCTGCAATTGCTCTTGCCATCCCAAAGTTCAACTTGCACATTCACCCTACGTCTGTCTGAGTACGTAACAGCTGCAGCCTCTGGCCGCACTGGCGTAGGCGCTTCGTCAAATACGTGTGCCGAAGTAGTGCATATTGACTGGTACCTGGTCAACAGTGGTCCATGATTTTCATGAACGATTAAGCGAGGAAAATTACTTCCGATTTCCTATTCTTCGCGGATGATATCAATGTATGGCGAGTGATCAGAGAATCGAACGATTACGAAAATCTCCAGCGTGACATCAACACGATTTAAAACTGGTCCGTTCTAAACACTACCGTTCAATGTGGAAAAGATTTCATGCTGTTCAATTGCGCCATAGGCATGACTACATGCATATGCTTGCGCCACATGTATTACAAAGCTCTTCCAACAAACACAACCTCTGTGTGCTCATTCAAAGCGACCTTAACTGTACAAAACAGGCTGTAGCATCGGCGTAAAGATCCAACCAGCACGTCGGTTTGCTGCGGGGAGCATTCAGAAGATTTGATCCGTCCATCTGCCCCATGATTATTGGATTATTCCCCTCTATCCTCCCTCCATATTCTCGCTGCGTTGTCACTGTACGCTCATTCGAACCGGATTTACCAACCCTACAGAGTGATTCGTCGTACATGGAACTATCTTCTACGATTAGAGTCTGTGCCATCACTAACCGTTTTCACTCCCATCCGTGATTAGGCGCAAACGGATAACCTAATCACATTGAGCTGATTGCCTTTCTGTGTGACACCATTCGATACAGAATTCTCGAGGCAATTCGAAAAGCTTAAGCTTATTCCGATCCGGCGTTTTTCAACACAGCTGTGAAAGAATTTGTTATCCCTTAATCTGTATTGGGCGCTGTATTCAGATTCAATTCGCAGGTTCCAGTCACTCGCCATTCCTTGTGACCTTGTCAACCAGTGCGTCTACATCACCCGTCACACAAACTGCGCGACCACCCCGACCGCACATTTGACCTTGCAACCACCACGCTCGCCTGAACGATGTGCGCCGCTCTCAAAGCCCTTAAAGTACAGAACGCCAACCAACCCACTGGGTCAGGAAACGACACCACATTGAATGGCAGAAATGCAAATCCGAAAAAGCTACAAGCGAAAGGCATTTGCGGGTTAGGAAAATGTCATCGAGTAGTTAAAATCGGTCTGGCTTGCTCGCACTGCTTGGAATGGCATCATCCGAAATGCGCAAATGTGTCCCAACAACAGGTACGAGAGCGAAATAGCTCCCAAGATGCATTTTGGTTCTGTACTGCGTGCTCGACCATCACACTTGTTAAGTGTTTGCTTATCCTAGCTCAGACGTGTGACCAGTTAACCGTAGAAGTCAAGCAGAGGATAAACGATAAGATTACTTTAATGGAAGCGAGTATGCATCACGGCAGCGTAGCGGCTTCTAAGCAATGGAACGCTGCACAATCTGCTTCCCCTGAACCGTAATCAGTCACCTCCCATCTCCGTTGTCTTCTCCAACTTTGATAGAACACCTGGCGAAAACTGACCGTTCCTACGAGAGTCAAAGAGTACTCATGGCAACGAAAATCAGCCACCACTCGAAACGTCTGGTTAAGCAACTTCCAATAGACCTTACATTTAGCATTAACCAGAATGATGCAGCCGAACACCAAACGTCGGTAGCTGTAGTCACATGTCTCTTGCCGAAACAACGCCCCCCCCCCCGGAACATCAGTTAAATATGCATAGGTCGGCCGGGAGGCCACAGTTGCAGCCTCTTCTGTTGTAAACACCGTTAACGCGAATAGAGTGACAAACAGTAAACAATCAACACTTGTCAGCAGGTCAGGACCAAAGAGTACCATACCTCGTAAATCAAAGAAAAAGGGATCCGAGGATAGTGCCTAGACTGTTGTATGCTTAAATGTCCCTGAATCTAACCCCATCACATTGCGGGATAAGTTATCCGACGACCAAGACCAATGGAATTCATTGCGTGTGCTAATGGGTGTCAAAGTCAAGCCCATCAACTTATTACGCATTACTCGTCATCCGAACTCGCCGCACTATAGGGAACCCAGACCTACTGGAATAACACTAGACTCCTCCACCGACGTAGCAAACGTTTTGCTCTCCGCAAGCGCGCTAAAAAACGGATTCTGTGGGATATGCAACTATCCTGATGTCCCTTGGAGCGCGCGACAATCAAAAATAAACACCGAAAAGGGACTCAACAAGTAAAACCGGATAAACACAATTTTCATACATGACGTACCAGCACATTATTCTAACGATATTCACGAGACCGGAAAGCACAATTAGGACAGTGGCGGTTCATTCGTAAAACACTTTCTTCGGATAATATTGTGTCGCTATCGCTCAGCAGGATACCTCTCTCACCAAAGTATTGAAGATGCAGCCCTAGAATCCTAAAACTTGTGGTTCAGTCAGAGAAACAAGCAACGCATGTTTTACATCAATGGCGCAGAAATCGGAAACATCTTCTTTCTAAACTTCTGTTGAAGGTCGAAGAAGCTTTGCACAGCGCAAATATTAAAGCAACTGAAACAGCAAGCGTACCGACGAATGTACAGAAGCGTAACTTGACTGTTGCTTTACTCGACTCTGACGTAGGTCTAAGCGAAGATTGGGATGCAGCTTGTCCGAATCCAGTTGAAAATGAGGTATCACTATCCCAACAAAAAAACGAGTAACTGCCAACCTCCTATCGGTCGGCATTCTGCCACACTTGACCCCTTCACCCTTCCGTGGACTCCTAGAGACCGAGCAATGGGTCTACTTGTACACGAATGCTCAAGGGAATTTTAATAAGCTGGCCGAACTGAAAGATCCCCAAGCTTTCGGGTCATATGATGTCATAGGTATCATTGAGACGTGGTTGCACACGGGAATGAAAGACGCAGAAGTTTCGCTACCGGTAATGTCGCTGATCCGGAAGGATAGGCTTACAAATGGAGGAGAGTTGCTTCTGTATTACCGAAGCTACTTAGAGTGCGAAGCCGTGGTGTATTCAGACTCACAGTCACCCGACTCTCTTTGGTGCCGGTTGCAGTTAAAAGGCAGGGACCCTTGTCTCATTGTCTTAGTGTACGGCCCACTAACTATACACCCGAAACCGACTGCCACCTAGCGACTGCTTTAAGATGCAGTTTACAACAAAAGTACACTCACACTCTTATCATGGGTGATTTCAACGTACATTGTTTAGAAACTCCTGCCACGATCGGAGAACAATTCAAAGCCAATCTACAAGATCTCGCAACCAGTGTTCCGCTTTACAATCGCATACATTTGCCCACTAGGTTCAGAAAAGGTAACAGTCCATCTGTGCAGGACCTCGTGCTTACCAACGGGGAGCATATGATTGATGTGTTGGTTTTAGACTACCCGTTGGGTCGCAGTGATCACGCAGTGATCAGTGGCAACTTCATCTGTTATGCGAAATATCGAAATGAGAACGAGGAGACTGTGCTAACCATCACAAGTTAAGGTCGATTAGCCCAGCTCGGCAGCGATACAACTTGGTTGTTCCTTCCCGAAGAACCACCAGAAGTCGCTTGGCTCGAGTTCGTCAACAAATCAGTCAGATGATTGCAGAGACTTCAGAGGTAAGAGTTAGCAATAAGAGTAAGTCAGTTTCTTTTGTTAGGAGCAGAACTCAAAACTGGATGGCAGTACGCAACGCAGTATGGCGAGTGTATCTCTGTATACTCGCCATGCTGCTGGGACAACTACATAACCCAAGGTAACCCAACAGCAATCAACTGCTAAGAAAAGATAAAGCAGGATATCATCGCAAAAGCTTTAAGTGCTAACCACAAACTGCTGTACAAGCACATCAATAGCCTACGAAAGGTGAGGCAAGGATTTATTCCACTCAGGACAGCCGATGGCCCAACAAGAATGACTGTGGAAGCAGCAAACGCGCTGCCGATGCAATATGCCCCCACGTTTCAAGGGGTGTTGCCACCAAGCAATCTTCCAACCTTTGTTGTCTCCTCGCAAGGACTAACCCACATCACTTTTACCTCAGAGGCTTATTGCAAACGCTGACGTCTCTACGCAAACACAGCTCGCCGGGTGTCGACACCATTCATTCAGGGGCACTAATAGCAGCAGCAAGCCAACTGGCAGGATCTTCAGCTCAGTTTTTCCAGTGCTACTTTGACCAAAATCAGGCTACAGCCATGTGGAAGCTTGGAGTAATAACCCCGATTCACAAAGGTGGAAGCAGAACTGATCCCTTTAACTACCGCCAAGTAGCACTTCTTCCTGTACCCTCCAAGATCATGGAATCCATAGTTGCCGATGCACTGGTGTGCTCTCTGGAAACTGCAACACCATCATGCCTGAGCAGCACGGTTACCGTCGACAGCGTCTATGTGCAACAAATTTGCTCATCGCGCGCAGTAGTTGGACTAAGGCAGCAGACGCTGGAGTAGATGTTGTTATGACCTACCTAGATTTTTTCAAGGCTTTCGGTCGTCTAGACCATGAGATACTACTCCCCCAAGCTCCCGTATTACGGGATCGCCAACTCTCTTTTAATCTTAATTGCCAACTTTCTACTTTAACGGCGATTAGTGGTCAGAGTTCGGAGCTCTTTTTTGGATCTCATACAAGTAGAGTGTGGTGTGCTGCAAGACTCAGTTCTAGATCCATGTTTGTTTTCGGTGTTTATTAATGACCTTGCACAGGGAATCGTTTCAAACTTTCTAATGTTTGCCGACGAAATCTGGATCTGGAGCAGAATCCAGGCGAACACCGACCAGCATCTCCTTCAGAGTTATTTAGAACATTATATTTTCGGTAAATTGCGTGCATGACTTTTGAGTGGAGACTTACAACAATTTTCCGAGAAAGCGCGAATGTCCCGGCATAATGATAATCATTGGTTTTAAGTAGACTTCAAAACTTTCGGGCGAAACCGCTTCTGTCGTCCCCTTGTGCTTGTGAAATCCGACACTGAATGTATGAAATATCAGGTTGCTGGACTAGTTTTAGAAGGACTGGGAGGAAGCTCCCCTCATATATTTACCATATGCCATCAGTGATAATCGGAGGGTGGAGAAGCAGATATCCGAGATGTCGAGTTTGGTGAAGCCGAGAGTTGTTAAATATTTCGCCGAAGCCGGATATATAAATCCCCCATTGTTTAAGATAATTGGATGGTGGTAAATCTCGTGTGTTTCGGGAAGGTGTGTGCTCATATAAATCGAGATCACTGAAGCTTTATTTCCGGAGCCATATTTGTCGACCTTGAACTGGTGCGTTTGCGTCATCCGGTCGGCGTCACAAATTACTACATCCATAACGTACGCCGATGATCCCTTTACTGCGAGTATATCTGGTTTGAGGAATGAGGTCGTTGTTGGAATTCTGCGTTCGAGAACGATGTTAACTGTTCGTTTGCGGAGGTTTTGACTACTTGCTCTGAATGATATTGTGGCATTTACATCGTGCTTCATGGTTGCTGCTACATGATTGTAGGACATGAGACAGAGTGCCCTTTTGTCCACAGTTACCGTGACATAGTAACTCGGATTGGGTCTCAAGCGGTCGTCCCCTTGCGCGTCGTACTTTTGTAGAGAGTAACCCACGTCGAAACTGTATTGTTCGAAAGAACAGTCCAGGGAATATCCTGGTGGGGTTCCGCAGCCAGTGATGTGCACCGGGTGTGGTGACCACTCCCCGGAGCGGGCACCCGTCTGCTGAGGTAAGTAGCGCGTCTTTCCATGCTTCCGCGGTTGATACTTTATCCATCACCACTCGGTTGCCGATGGTAACATTGGAGCGCGCCAGTCGATGAATGGAGCCAGCTGCGGGATCTCGGATGGCCACGCTAGAAATTGGGTGTGCATTATTAAGATGCCGTTCTAATCGGTCTTTCCGTAACAGTGGAATATTGGCGGATAAGCAGGGTATAACGATACCAAAGTCCCCGATTGAGGCTTGGAAATAAGCCAGGTTTGTGTCAGTTGGCAACCGGAGCCATTTTCTCACATGGACTCGAACAAGCCTCTCCATGCGGTTTAGCGTCCGTTTGTAGACAACGTCCAAGCAGAGCTTATGACGATGCTTTGGAAGCAGGAACGTCTTCAGAAGCTACAAGCGCTGGTAAGGTTTTAGGGGCGCTTTTGTAACTTCTTCCAGTTGAGCACTTAACTCGCCTGCGGAAGTAGGTGGGAGCTTAGCTTTCCAACTAAAAGGCAAGCCTAACATCGTGAATTTCTCTTCTGGTTGCAAGGAAGAAATAATGAAATCTCCACAGTCTAAAGTGGCGGTATCCAGTATCGTTAGTTTTCTTGAACGGCCCACTATAATATTGACGGAGGTTGACTTCGTCTGGCTGATGGACAATCCTACGAGGGCCAGTTTATCACTGAAATGTCGCAGGCGCTTCTGCAGCGAAAACCAGTCCTGAGCAAAGATAAAGAATTCATCGGCGTAGACGAGATAATCAATTGGCCCCACTGGGGCTGTCCAGGGTTCAGAGGGTAAATCTTGCAGAGCTTTATCCAGCGTCATGCTAAATAGTAAGGGAGAGATAGGGTCTACCTGTCTAACTCCTCGCTCCTGATGGAGGTGAACATTATTGAAAGTGGAAGTAGATGAGGTGTAGTAGGGAGCAAGGTAATCCGGTAGCGGAGGGGGTGCTCCAGAAGCAGGCGCCGCGCGTAGTAAGAACTGATGAGAAATGGAATCAAAGGCTTTGGAACTATCAATTGCAGCAAAGGAAAGTGGAGAGTATGAAGAATGAGCGTGCCGCAGTGCTGCGTGCATTGTCGCAGGTGCTTCTAAGCATCCATCCTTACGTAGGAAGCCGAATTGTAGACGATTAGAAAGAACAGTGGGGACCCAGCGGTCAAATAGGATTGGAGGAAGTAGACGAGTAAAGACGGAAGTGACGGAAAAAGGCCGAAATAACTCAGGAGAAGAGGGTGCATCTGTCTTGGGAACAAAAGTGATCCGAGCTGTAATCATGTGTGAAGAGAAGGGCGAAGAAGTGAGGAAAGAGTTGAGAAACGCAGTTAAAAATGGGGTCCATCATCAATACATCCCGTGGTGTGACACGGTCAACCCCCGGCGCGGAGCCTTGCAGCTGACGAAGCGCTGCGCGCAGCTCCTCTTGGGTGATGAGTCTCACCAAATCCGGGTTAGTGGGGATGATATTGAGAGGTGGACGCTCGTCATGTACTGAAGGCTGCGAAATGACTTTTGTCCAGAAGTTCGTAAAATCAGAGGTACGAGTCGTCTTCTCGCAGGAAAGTCGTTCGCCATCTGCCATCATTAACAGTTGCTATCGCAGCTTTACGCCTCGTATGGTAGAGACGTTAGATGTGGCCATATTGTAGGCGTCGGCGTTGCTGATTTTTTTAATGACTGGCGGTACCTTTTTGCTTTTCGTTGGCGCCCATCTACGAGGAAATAGGCTGGTACATGCGGCATTAAGCTCCATACTATACTGTTCCCGCAAGATGTCGACCAGTAGAGAAAGCAGTATGTTGAAAAGCAGGGAATTTGGATCGTTATTCGCAGATTTTCACCCACGCGTCAATTGTTGAGCCTCTGCGAGCAGAAGGCAGAATGGGGCTATGTCATCGACCATCTGTGCGGTAGAATACGAAATTAAGACCGAAAAGGGAGAGAGGATTCATCAAATCAGCAGGAGCACTGAGAGGCAAAAGTGTGGACATTGGCCTCGGCCCCGATTGGTAGTTTAGTCTATTGTCCGCGTTTAAGGACGAATCCTCTCGCCTCAAAACAAGGTCCTCCAGAGTGCTTTGTGATGCATCCAGCCCCACGGGAAGTAGACAGAACCCAGTCAAGATGGTGGGGTTAGCTTTCTGTATTGTGGATGAAGCAACTGTTGCAGTGGAAGTATTATTGTATGTATTAAATTGATCAATCCTGTTCCTCGGTGGTGGGGAGCTGGCAGTATGAATGCCTTCGGTTGCCACATTCCGGGTAAGTTGTATTAGTGAGTAAGCTGATGTCCAGAATAAGGACGTCGCGGGTGTATACCGGCGTCGCTGCAGCGGTGAAAGGGAGGACGGTTGCATAAGTAGCGCAGCGAGCGAAACCCGAGACTCTACACACTGCGCAGTCCAATCAGCACTGTGCCAACCGATGCGCTGCAGACGTTTCCTTATGCCCTTCTTCGTCCGCCATGGGAGTGCTATCTGTAATTTTGAAGCAAAGTAACGAGTTTAGGGGAGGATCTAGCAAGGTTTGAGGCCGCTTTACTTAGCTGTCTATCTTCCCTGGCCGACCAAGTAAAGGATTGTGCAGGAAGTCGTGCTAGTCTGCGTTGTATTGGACGGAATGTCGATGTCGTCGGTGTTGTGATAGGCCTCTTTGCGAAGCAAAGGAACGTCGTCAGGTAGGGCAACTGAAATTGTGGAAATTGGCTGCGGCTGCAGAAGCCAGAAAGACAGTTGGATTTTTTCGGTGGCAGAGGGATGTCCCAGGAGACCACTGCGTGTCTTAAATGACAGAGGGCATAAATCGCAAGGTTTAGGTTGTGTTACCGTGTAAACCCGTAGAGTGGGTGGCAAAGGGATCGCGGGAAAAGAAACAGGGTGATACGATTCCAATGCCTGGTAAGTAGGTAGTTGCGAGGACGGACGAAGAAAAAAGACATATGGGCGTATTTTCACGATGCGTGTAAGGGACGGTTACATAGGGGAGTGGTTCCGCAGCCTGGATTCGGATGCAGCAGAGGCTGATCCGTTTGCAACGTTGGTATAGTATGCAGCAGTTCCGCTGGTCCGATGGTTCGAGCCAGTGGAAATAGAGGGACAAGCGGAAGCTTGCGCCGCAGGCTGTTCATATGCCCCGATCCGCGGCTGGGGTTTTGGGTGTGGTGGTTGTGGTAGTGGAAAAGAATCCGAGTTCTCGGGAGGAGTGTTTACTACGGCAGTTGAGACTGGAGAAGATTTATCCGATAGCCAAGGACAGAGGGGATGTAACTCTGATGCGTTCGCACAGGCCTTTGGGCCTGCCGGAATTCCGAGATTTAGTTTAGCGAAGATTTCAACAGCCGTGGCAACGGCAGGAGAGAAATGACCAAAACCCGTGGTCGGGGGCGGGCACACTGAAGAGTGAGCGGCGTTCGGCATGGCCGGGCTATTCCGAGTGATAAGGCTAGAGTCAGAACTAACTGTTGGCGAGTGGCATGTGGTGGCTTTCCTCCGTCTACGTTGACATGGCTGTGTAGGCCGGAGATTCCATTTCAGGAGTTGTAGCCTTCTCGTGATAGCTGCCTCCGTCCTCTTCGAAATCCGGTGTGTAAGTTGTGTCACCAGTGTCCTCCGAGTCCGTACATGGGCGTTCATCTCCTTCGCCACCCTAAGTAATTCCTCGTCCTCTTGCTGCGTCCAACCTTCTAGCCGCACTGCTAATCCTGACCTTAACATCTCCAGGTATTCGTTAGGGTGCAGCCGCCGCAAATGCCCTAGTAAAACAGCCCGGGATTGGTAATCTCGTGGACAATGGGAGCAGCCGTGGTATGAGGAAGACGATGGGGAGATTGGGTGGGAGGTTGGGGTTGGGGGCTGTGCACCAGGAGGTTAACGGGAAATAGTTGTCTAAATAATCCATTTAAGCAAGGTTTACTGAGAGACGCGAGTTACCATAGGGCTCAGGACGCATAAACCTAAGTTGAAGCATATAATGCTAAAAAACCTACGAAAAAGAAATGTGACTAAGCCTAGTAAAAAGTGGCTGGATGCTTTAAAGGAAAGAGGCTAACAAATTGCGCAGGCATACAGGGTCAACGCCTGTTGAGTGCGGAGTCAAGAGAAGTGCAAATGAAAATGTAGGTAATGTGGGTGAGCAAAATGTAGGCATCACGATATAAAACAGACATACAAGACAAACAATATAAAAAGGTAGAATATGGATGGGGTATAGCTGAGAGTAAGAAATATCATGAAAGACTGACTAGAAGAAACGCCCCAGGGTAGGTAATGTTGGTAGCGCCTAATATCTGTATGCAAAAGCGGATGATCAGAAGATCAGCCCTAGATAAATAAATAAATAACTACATCGTGTATTCTTGACTAAGCGAGGCACGCCGGCGCAGGCGTGATCATGTTAAGAGTACAACATGTGATCAGTTAATGTGCAATGGAATAATGGGATTGTTGCATATGTTTATATATGAACGTATGTAAGTTTGCATGTAGACGTGTTTAGCTTGGTTTATGGGGTTGGTAAATGGTTTCCTGTCGTTTTGCTTGAATGTGTTTGAAAGTGTCACCAGTGCTAAATGGATGCTTGCTATCTGTGGACTTGAAGCGTTTGTCCGGATAAGCAATGGATGACTTTAGTTAGTAGTGAGTCACAACCGCCACGTCACAGTGTTGTTAAACGGACTTTTGTGTCTATTTATAGGGAGAACGCTTGCCAGACGAAAACCCACAACGTCCTGGAACACTGCCGCCGAACTATTTGCTGGAAAGGGGTAAACCCGAACCACCCAGCTGGCACCAAGAGGAGGTTGTTCGGGATATTAGTGTGAACTAAAAACTATAGTGATATTAAATCCACTGAGAATAAGTTACTCTACTTGTCTGAATGCAGTGACGGATAAAAGTAAAGAAAAATAGGGCGGAAAATATTATTTTAAAGGAATAAATCCTAAAAGAAATGCCTGTGCTGGAATCTGTTGAAGTAAAAAGAAGGCAAAATATAATAAGGACGGCTGTTCTATAGGTGAGAACTAACATATTTTAATGATCTAGAAAAATTAAACATCAATAATAATCTAAATTATCGGAAGGAAAATAGATGCAAAATGACGGAAAATTCTTTCAAAAGTAGCTTATGCATTGACTCCTTAAAACAAAGACAGCAAAGTACAGGGCGGATTAATGCGACAAATAATTTTAAATTATCGGAAAATCCAGAGACTATGAAAATTACTGAAAATAAAATGCAATGAAAAAGGCCTCATCCCCTTTTGTTTTAATGCACCAGTGGATCCAAAGTTTTGTCCCCAGCCAAATAACGAAAACGCCAATAAGTTTTGAACCATCCAGGTGATTCTAACGCTTTAATCACCAATGGATAGAGCTTTCAAATCCCTACCATATGTGTACAAACACAATGCTGCTGGATAGATAAAAAAAGCTAGAAACCAATGCAACTACCAAAAGCTGCAATTTTTACTAATGAAACTAGTTAAGTGCTAACATCACTCTAAAGAAGCTCAGATTGCGGTCATTATAGGCTCAATCGATGCAGAATGCAATTCTACAGATAGGAGAAATACCGACCGTGACATATCTAGCATATTTACCCTGGAGCGGAATGTGAGATCCTAAGAGATGTAATATTAATACAAGAAGAAAAATGCACCTACAACTCACACAGAGAAAACAATCACACCATATATATATATAGAGCTAACAAAACTGAATAAAAACGGGAGAAAAGTGAGAAAAAACGCCATGAACTCTAGGTTTTACCTTCTCTAGTTAACGCGGCCGTTCATTTCAATGGAGTCTGGTTTTCCACGCCTTCTGACGAATCCATAAAACAATAATGCAATGTTTCTGCAGTATCCGATGCGGCGCACAAAGACGAATAGAACGGTATATATGTATCTGTGGTCGACCGTCGATGCAGAGAAGATATGCAAGTCGGACGGAGCTCTGAAAAATGCTGCCGTACCAATGGTCAACCCAAAACGGTGTAGCAATGGTCAACCCAAAACTTACTCCATTTCAGCGTCAGTAAATGCAAAGTGCTTTCCATCCGACATCAGAGCAACTACTCATACCGGCTCGGAACGAATATACTACAACAATCAACTCTCGAACGTGACTTGGGTGTCCTGGTTCAAGATGACTTGGGTTCCTCCAGGCATTCCTAAAATGCCTCGAAGGCTGCGAACCAACACGTCGGACTGTTTCGACGGGGGTTTGGGCAAATAAATAGCGCCATATTTCGACAAATGCTCAGTACGTGTGTTCGCCCTCATATCGAATACGCAATTCAAGCCTGGTATCTATGACTGAAACTCGACCTTAATGCACTGAAGCAGCCACAACATAGAGCACCTAAGAACTTAATTGGAGTGCGCAATCTTTCCTACCATGAGAGGCTGCGGCGATTGGGATTGTTCAGTGGAAGCTATCGCAGACTACGAGTTGACCTGATTATGGCATACTTGATTCTGCGAGACCCACAGCATGTGTGCCGCCCTTTACTGCAACTCAGCAGCAATACAAACCTGAAGGGCCACTCATTAAAAATCGCTGTACAGTATAACCGCATAGAGTGAAGCAGAAATTTCATTTCCATTAGTGTCTGTCACCCGTGGAATGCTCTTCCAGAATCGGTCATCTCTGCGCCGACCTTAACAGCATGTAAAAGACGGTTGGACGATGCACTCATCCACTTACCCTTTGTCACTTAGCACCACTTCTCCATCCTACACCTGGAGTATACCATGGAATAATTTGACGTTAACTGCGGGTGCTGGGAATCTAAGCGGATTGCAGGAGTACGGCGGAGCAAACGATAAGTCCTTATTTTCATATCTAAAGTACTAAATGTTTTACTGTTATCATTATCATTATGGCTATGTTGCGATCCTCATCAACTATGCAACGGGGGTTGTAAGGCAATGCTTCTTCGTTGTTCATTTATTACTGAGTAATAGCTGGAAGCAGCAATTAAAGGTTTCTCTGCGTAGCGGCATCTAATGTCACTCAGGGACAAAGACCTGTTATGTTGTGGTGCACTCGATACATTTTATGTCGGCATTGTATAGGGATTTCTTAAAATCCGACACCGAATTTGCCTCAGATACACGCTGCGGCAGGTCGTTCCATGCATTCACCACTCTGCGTTCGAAACGGAGTTGGTGAGCCACCCGCTTCATATCCGGTACGACAAGCTTGTACCGTTGTCCTCGTGTGATGCTTGGTGTGCGCAGATGAAGCAGCGGTCTCAACATGGGTTAATCTCCCGGATGTAATATCAGGTGCATCATGATGAGGTCAACCCTCAGTCAACGATAAGCTAGAGTGTATAGCCCTAGTTTCCTACACCGGTCTTCTTGCGCCACACCTCGTAAGTTGGGAATCAGCCTGATGGCTACATGCTTCATTCGCACAATCTTTTCTACCTCGTCCCGAGTGATAGAAGAATACGCGGGAGAGCCATGCTCTAGCATTGGTCATATAATTGAGACGAAGAGGCGAGTGGCAATCTCTTCGGACCAAGTGCTGAAGCTGCGCCTGAGCGCCCAAAGCATACGAAGGTTGTTTTGGTAAAGCCTACTCATCTTGTCTATGGACTTTAGGTCGACGCGTGAAAGTGCATCGAGGTCTCACAGGAAAGGCGCGGGATGTAACTGTTGACCGGCCACCGTGTAAGTTTGACTGTGCTCACACTTACCCAACCTCACGAATTGCGACTTGACAGGGTTGATCAGAAGGTTGACCACTGCAGACCATGGGGAGAGGCGGTTGAGGTCCCGCTGAAGCAGGTCTCAATCATTGAGTGTGCGGATTACTCATTACACCTTCAAGTCATCTGCGAACAACGCACAAGGTGATTGGAGTAGCTGAGGCACATCATTTGCATGGATCAGAAATAAAATCGGGCCCAGTACAGTGCCTTGGGGCACACCACTGCTCGACGGATACCAGTGGGGCAAATGGTTGCCCACATGGACGCTCTACTTTCGAGCAACAAGGACATTCTTGATCCATCGATGCAGCGAGCCACCAACACCGCACACCGTCAGCCTGTCGAGGAGCACTACATGATTTATCTTGTCAAAAGCTTTACTGAAATCGATGTAAATGACGTCGACTGACTTGCTTTGGTTCAGCGCTTGTAACCATTCGTGCCTCGTCAATAGTAGGTTAGTGTTGCGCGACTGACTTCTCACGAAACCTTGCTGCTCGGGCGTGAAGATTCTTTTCGACTCGAGAAGCTACAGAAGACTTTTCTTCACGATCTTCTCGAGCGTGCTTGCCAACACAGCGGTCAGGCAGATCGGCCGGTAGTTATATACTTTTCTTTCGTTACCATCTTTCCGTATTAGCTTTCTGACTGGGCATTTCCTGTTGCCCCGTAATAATCCAGTGGATAGTAACCTGTCGAATAGCTTAATTACTTAAGGCGAGATGATGGCCGATAGCGACTTGATACATAACGCTTACTTGCGCCCTCACGTCGAATACGCCATCCAGCCTTGATAACTTTGGTTGAAGCGTGACTTAGATGGGTTAGAGCAACCACAACGCAAGGCCACAAGAACGTCAAAGTCCTACGAAATCTGGCCTACTGGGAGTTTTCATTGGGTTCAACCGAAGGCTTCGCGACGACCTCATGCTAGTTTGCCAAATATGAAGTGACGATAATCATACATGCCGGCATTTCCTGGAATTCAGTCAAAACACCAATCTCAGTGGTAACTTTCTGAAACTGGGTGTACAGTATAGCCGACTGGAATGCCGGCGGAACTATGTTTCTTTTCTGATTTGCCAATCCTGGAACCCTCTTCCAAACTCATATTTTTCCTCACCACCTTGGCTATTTGCAAAAAAGGATTGTATTTTGTTCTTGGTCCCTATCACTTCGTTGCCTAAACGGTGCTATTTTGGAATATATTACTTATCCCTTTAAACCGATGTACCATGTCACATAATGCTGAGGAAGCAGTAGAGATGTGAGTATTCTCGTGTTTAGTTTTCTTACGGAGTACATCAACTATATCTGTTCCCATTTCGTCCGGTCGTTTGCATTCGATTCCAACTTACTATTATTCAGGGCGTATTTGCTAGATAAATGCTCAAACCGACAACTCACATATCTTTTGACATCGTGAGTTCACCCGCGCCATCCTGCGAGACTTATCAAGCAAGTGTTTTTAAATCCGGTATAAATCATTGTTCATTGTGCAATCCACTTACGAACTCAGTGCGATCTTCTAGTCACAAGATCGGAGGAGCTGCTTATTCATTGTAGCGTTGTACGCTTTTACGGACTGCACCCAAATACAGCTAAAGATGGTCTCTACCGTCAAACCTTTAAGCTCCTTCCATGAAATGCCGCACGAATATAGTGCTCAACGGAGACCTAAATACACACGGTCAATAAACTCGAACCTGGTGGTCAACACCGTCAGGGTACTCGCAGGAGAGACAACGCCGAGCGCCTGCTTCAACTGTGCGCTCTCCATAGTATGTCCGTTTCCGGTTCGAATTTCCTTCGTGCCGGGAGCCAAGGCCCCACCTGGCAGCTTCCGGTGCCTTGTTAGGAGTGGATGCAGATTAACCACATCGCTACTAGCTACGGTTGGTAAGGCTGCATAACGGACTGCAATTTGCGTTGGAGCACTTACTTGACTTCGGATCATGCGCTCATGTATGCTAAATCGTTGTGCGCTCTGGAGGCAGTAAAACAAGCGAGTTTACGAGAAACGGCTTGACACATACGAGCTATCCGCCCCAGATGTTCCCGGCGCACATTTCTTACTCACGGGTATTCTCTAGCTTCTAACCTGGAGATACATTAGACACACATATAGAGCACTTTACGAAAGTTCGCTACCCGGGTCTGCCTTCACCAAATGGCCTCTAGTCAGTAGATCTCCGCTCAGCCTCTCCAATTAATGGAAACCCGACGAAAAATCCACGCTGGAGTTGAATACAACGCACTGCGCAATACCACAGCTACTGAGTTCAGACATGTTCTCACAAAGCATCGCATTGTCTGGCACGCCTAACGCACTGTTGAGATGCACTGAGCAGCCGCTTCAGTAAATTCACACAAATGCTTTCAACAAATTTATTCCACAGGAAGCAAAAGGCCGACAGTAAGTGAGGATTTGTGTGAAAATAAGGAGGAACTAATTCATCGTTGTCACCATCGTCTGATATGTTAGAGTAATGCTAAAAATATCAGGTCCACTAGCCCCCAGAAAAATTGAGCCAACTAGCCGATTTTCATGGTGCTCAGGTTCCCTATGAGTATTGCCTGCTATATCTAGAAAAGTCTCTGGCCTAGATGAATCTCCTGGGGCTATCTTCCAGGATATAACTACTCTTCTCATCAGTCAAGTGAGTACTTCTTTCATGAGTTTTAGACTAAGAAAACCATTTCAACCGACTGAAGGTTAGCGAATGCTGCACTGGTCTTCAAAAATAAGGACCAACATATGTGGAAACAATCGGCTGGTGTAGTAGTTTGGTAACATTTCGCTCCTGACAGAAGGGCTTCGTCAGAGCAGGTGAATCCGTGTGCAATTGGGGTGGGATTTTATAGCGAACAGGGGCGATGATCGCCATACTCGAGGCTTGAGCCATGGTGTCATTACGGCAACAGTTCGTGATGTCACCTCAGGTAGTTCAATCACAGTGGGAATAGTCCAGGTGTTCCTTTGTGCGTCATGCCATTGATGTATAAGCTCATAATGATGATAATGGGAGTTGGTTTGCACTTTCCAATCTGATCCATGCACCAATGCTCGTCAGCCAAATGCTCGGCCAGCCTGTCAATGGCATGACGCACAAAGGAACACCTGGACTATTCCCGCTGTGATTGAAACACCTGAGGTGACATCACGATCTGTTGCCGTTATAACACCATGGCTCAAGTCTCGAGTATGGCGGTTTTCGCCCCTGTTCGCTATGAAATCCCACCCCAATTGCACACGGATTCACCTGCTCTGACGAAGCCCTTGTGTCAGGGGCGAAATGTTACCAAACTACTATACTAACCGGTTTTTTCCAAACCTCTCTGAACTCATGACTGCTCGATCGGTTCCAAGTATATTTCAGGAATTTGCGAAGAAATTATTTATTGCGGTCATTATGAAATCCGTTTCATTTGTAGTGCATCCAGGCTGCTCACTATACTACTCAAGGGAATGCTCATTTGCCTGTGGAAAGTAAATGGTTTGAAGAGCAAGCTGGCTTTCACTATGGATGAAGTTGAGTCGATCCAATCTTAGATCCGCCAAATACCTAAACAACGCCATAAGTTCAGTCGACCAACCATAGTAGTATCCTTTGGAATTAAAGCTGTGTGATATCAGTGTACAGATACAAGAAGACCTCGGATGCTAGAAACAATCAGAGAATGCTTCGACAGCCGGCAGCGAACAGGTCGGTCTTCTTACCAGTGCGTTCGGTCGGTTTGATCTCGCAATCTTCCAACAACTACTTGACACCTACGACCGAGGGCGCGTGATGTACGCCATGCAAGCGTGGCACTTGTGGCAGAAACAAAATCTCGCTGCAACCGACACCCCTTAAGGAAGGGCAACCAAATACCTTAGGGTCCTCTTCCATTAACCCTACCAGCTTAGCTTAAAAAGCCTAGAAATGTACAGTAGTCAATATCAGCGATTGCGGGGGACCTCATAATGTTCCCTATATCCTGAAATACCCAAACCACTTTTATCACCAGCTGCTGAGACTGAATCACAACACTAACATAAAAGGCTGTCCTCTGAAACTGGCAATACAGTGTAATTGGATGGTGTGTCGTCGAAATTTCTTCGCCCTTTGAGAGTGCTGGCAGTAGAACACTTTCCCAATTTATATCGTATTTGCTGCCAATATAATGATATAATATAAAACGACTTAGTCAAACATTGTCTCATTCGTATTTCATGTTAACCGAGGGCCACATACCCCTAACAAACGGTAGGTTACCAACATTCCAGCTAGTGAATTTAAGGATTTTCCTATATTTTGCAAACATTAGTTATTTTCCACTCATATCTATTGTGTGTCCACCTAAACACTTCATTTTATTATGAAGTGTTATTTTCTCAATAATTTCCACCCCAGGAGACTTTCTAAGCATTGCTTTTTACCCATGACACATCAGAGTTTCATTGTCCTGCTAATAGATGATACTGAACTCCGGTTCTTCTTCGGATCCGCTCCGTTTCTTTGCGTCACTACTTGCCCCAGTTATTTAGTCAAATGATCAGCTCCCCTCTTAGCTTACTGACAATCAGTTCTATTACGCTAAATGTCGTTGCAGCTGCAAGTGACTTGCTAATCAGTGTGATTGCCAAACTGTCTGAAGAGGCGCTCTGGCGGTGCTGCAGAATATGGCTGCGCGTGGTATGCATCAGCCGCAAATAGGCGGTTGTGTAGGTACGCACTGAGGAGGACCAGAGCTTGTGTCTAATGTTTTAGTTATACGTTCGCTCATGAACTGCAAGAATAAATATGCATCCGTTCTTACTGTCGTCAGTACCTGTATTTGCTTCTTGGGTGGTCCGCTGTGGGTTTGAATGAACTCTTCCTGATACTCAGTTGACACTGAGGTCTGCTACAGAAACTCATCTTCAGCTTTCAGCATTTGGTAGTCGCAAGCCCTTCTGACTCTGTTAAGGAGATTTTACTAGGCCGCATTTTTACCTGACCGGGACGAAGCTGAGGAATTGCGGGCCACCTTGTGATGAACGGTGCACTACAGTGTACCTCCAGCACGTCACTTGAGGAGTAAACCGGAAAACGGTAGACCATCATTTTGTTCTACCTCCTTAGAGACTGACAGCTTGGAATGAGTTGAATCCAGAAGAGTCAACGACGAGTGAAACTGTTCATGGATGGGCAGCCATATTCCTTTTTTACCACTGTTGTCCATGAGTTGTCCTGTTTCCTGAGATGACGGATTAAAGCATCCAAACTATCTACTACAGTGACGCAAAGCAAACTGCCACATACTTACTGGCGAATATAAAGTGCAGGACTCTAAGCAGCTGCATAGTTGAATGGGCTGTATATCTCGAGTGCCTAGCACGTGACAGCGCCTTCCAACTAAAACACGTCCACTTGATGCCGGTGTTACGTCCTTTTGCCACTTTCTCAAAACACTCCTGTTAGTGGAAGTGGCAAAGGGACCTAATACCAGCATCAAGTTGACATGCTTTGGTTGGAAGGCATGGTTACGTGCTATGCACTTTCAACGCATGTGCTTATAATAGCAGCCCCAAAGCAAGAGTTAATGTGATGACCACTTACGTGCAAACAACAACCAAAAAACGATTCAGAATGATGATGGCTCGACTGTTGTAAGCCTCGTCCGCACATGCTCAGATGAGACGTGGAAGTGCGGGTGAAACCTTTCGAGGGATTACCCCGCTTGGAAACCGCTCTTCATGAGACGGTTCCATGGATGGTCGTATCACTTAACTTGAACCCCGGCTATACTTACATTATTCTTACTCTCAAACTCTGTATAATTTACTACTTTTAAATGATGGTTGTCAACATTTTAGTCCGGATTTGCCTGTCACTGTGGCTTCCAGCACCCACAGCGGGAACATGAGTAGCTTGTGCTGCACCATCCAAATCCATCCACCCAAACCATATCCAGTGTACATCCGAAGGAATAAGGCCGGGTGGAATGTGGATGGCAGCCATGTTTCATAAACGCAACCGGCCCAGACTCCTTCAATATAAATAAATAAATAAGCGCGTACATTTACCGACAAGCGGTATACGGCCACATAAGCGGGAACGATCATTTATACTGTGAATAGGTTTCATGGTTTATGCGACATATATTCATAAAAATAAAAAAGGGATTTAAGTAATAGATTTTCGGATGATGAGCTTTTCCTCGGCTCCCAAACCCGATCATCTAATAGGCTGAATGTACCGCTATTTGTATCACCATTTTCTAGTTTGTGGGGCTCAGGAATACATAATAATAGAAATGGAATTATAGGTTGCACGGACACAGGATTTGGTTTTGTAGGTAAAGATATGGAGTGGGTAAGCTGACTGTATGCAACTAGCTGCTCATATGTTATTTATACCAGCTTCCCTCAATGTTTCTGGAGTTTTTGTGAGTCAAGGATTTTCAACGCACTTGTTATAGTGAGGAAAATCTGTAGGGAATTTCGAACTGTGACATGGTTTGCACGCATACGAATCAGTAGGGGTAGTTTGTTCCACAGATCGGTGTATCTCACGAAGAAGAAATTCGATCGAGTTTTATGACTTGCAAGCTTTGTGCATAGCAAGTAGCCGCCAATTCGTGTGGGGTAGATTGCATTCTTCTGTACCTCAAGTGCGGTGCTGTCTGCGTAAATTCGTTGCTTAATAATGTTGTAGAAGAGGTGGCTGTACTTAAAGCGTGTCAGCCAAAGAGGATCCATTTGGAGTTGTCGTCAGCGATCATAATAACAAGTTTGGGCAGCTTTGCATGACCAGGTCGGTAAATGCCAGCTGGACATTTTCCATAGCTGTTCTGTCTATCTTTCTTATTTGGCTGTGGACGATAGTACAGCATTCCAGAGTCAGTCGTACGATTAACTTGAATGAATGTAATCGAGTTTCAGGCAGGGAGAAAGTTCTGGTGATATATCCGCATAACTGCCACTCCTTTGCAACCTGATAAAGCACATATTCAGCGTAATTGAATGCGGCATCTGTACCCAAGTACTTGGGATTTTACTGCGGAGAACTTTATTAACAAAGGCTCACTAGTTATAGTTAGTGCAGATAGGTCTTCAAAGATGCTTCCCAGTCACCTTTGTATTTGGTCTAGATGAACTGGGTAGAACAGTTTGACGTCATCTGCAAAAAGCCATGCCATCCATGTTTGATCAGGTACCATATGCTTTTTATGTAGTGGTCTGAGCACACTTCTCTGGAAGAGGCCACTTGTTCCTCGTTCTAGCGCAGAGTATTGCTATCCGATTCTAATTATCTGGATTCGATCGTTTAGGTATGGGTCAAACCAGCTGAGCATGGGCTTTCCAATGTCATGTGATTCCATTGGCGTGTGCGGCAAGCGGTCGAATGCCTCTACATGGCCAACAGAATTATAATGGTTGCCATTCCTCTGTCAAATATAGTTGTGACATGATCGAAGAATTGTAGCCGGCAGGTTACGCAGGAACGTTTTGAGAGAAAGCCATATTGTAAGGGATTGATCAGATCCAGCCTTGGAAAATGTATACAATGTTCTTGAGTATTCTCTCCTGCGCTTTGGAAGCAGCCGAGGTGAGATTGATAGGGTTGACCTATCATTTTGTGAGTCACTCTCGTGCCTAGGCATTATAATGGGTTGCTTCAATTGTGATCGGAAATAGTCGGTATTGGGAGCAAGTGTGGTGATGTTTAATAGTGATCGAGAGACGTTTTTCCATCCGCGTTTTATTACAGTTGGGTAGATGCATTCTAGGCCTGGACGGGTTTATGGTTTTGTAGATGCGATTGCAAGTTACACCGCAATAAACATCACCGGAGTATTACAGCATATCATGTTTGTTCTTTTCGGAAGGGGAGGATGAAACAGCTGAATACTAGGGACAAAGCAGGTGGCGAAATAGAGTTCACAGCCCCGCATATGTAGAAGATATCGCGCGTTATTGAACTATAATTCAGGTCCAAGATTTCAATTTACTAAGGATTCCTTCTTTTGAGTAGTTGCATCAATGCACGTACTATTTCAGGATTACTAAGTACCCGACTTTCTGCTTGGAATTTGGCCGTTTGGCTTAGAGGTTTCAGTTGTAACGGCACCTCGTGTATTAATAATCTTGCGAAATGGTTGCTCCTGTGCTATAGTGATTCAAGTTGCCTCATTTTGCTTGTGGCTTTGTACAGAAGCCTGGCTTCACTACTATGTTCATGGGTATTTCTCCCTACAGTAGGTGCCAACGGATCCACAATAAGCGCAATATCGTTAAGAAACTCATTTGTAGCCACAGTAGGATGGTGAGTTCAAAATGACGTGTTCCAATACATGGTACAAGTTCATTAAATTAGTTCCAGTCCACACGATATAGATTACGAATGGGTTTCAGCATTTTACTTGATGGTTTAGGTGAATCAGTAGTCAAATCACAGAGCACCGTGTTGTGTAGTTGATTTTCAGTGATTTCATGTGCGAAAGAGATCCCCTTGTGAGTACAAGATGTGGGGTAGTGGCACTTCTGGTTAGCTCTCCAACATGCTGGGTCCAGCCACTGAAGTGGATATATGAGATTATTACCATAATCCCCGCAGTATTTCTGGGTGTCATCATCATCCAGTTAACAGGTGGTAGGTTGAAATCTCCACACCTATGTTTACACTTGTAGCTGGTGCTGGAGGCAACATTGATCATGTCGATTAGCTTTTGGGTTACACATTGACTGGCTTCCGGCGGCCGGTAGATACAACCCACTAGAAGATTAGGTTTAACCAAAAGTCTTTCAGCGGCAGTCAAGTCGACGTTTCCAGCAGCCAGGCTAAAGTGTAACTTTTCTACTGAACCACTTGTTTGTTCACGCATGCCACCATTGCTGACCTCATCTATGGTTATTTATCAGTTCAAGTACGCTTGCGACGCTACTTATATCGGTCGGCACTTGTCCAACCACGTGAAGTAGCACTGCCCATGCTGATTGCGTCAAGGAGGAATTAGTGCCATTAGCAGTGCCGTTTTGGCCCATGTTGTCGGCACTGGGTAACAAGTTGATTTAAAGCGTGCCTTCACGATAATTTAGAAAGGCCCCATCATCAGTCCAGAAGTTTGCGCCCCCGTGACTCGCGGCAACCGAATCGACTTGCATCCGATTGTTTCAACCTTCTTTATGCTTGCAAAAGAAGTTGATTCATGCCTTAGAGCTTCTCTGACCAGCTAGAACAAAGCATGCAGAAGTCGATTGCCACAGATCAACCTCGGTACCATGGAATCGACCTGTCAGGTCAAAGGTCAACTGTTAGCCGCACCCACCGAACCGTTAATGCACTATGTAATTTGAGCCAATGGGTCGATTTTAGTTCCTTCTTTTACCCTTAAATATGATTGTAATGGTCTGAAGAGAATCACCGAAAACAATTGTTTACCTATGATTTCGTGTTTTCTATTCTCTTAGTCAATGAACACAGTTTCATCTGCGGGAATCGCAGTCAGGTTATTTCGAAGGTATATGGCGCACCTACCACCACGTTTGTGTGAGCGATCATTGCGGAGGTTTTATAGCCTAAGACGTTAAGCTGAGAATCACTGATTTCTGATGTGTACCGTTGCAACAATGACAGCATTAATAAAGCAACTGCATTTCTGTCTATCTAATTTGAGTGTGATGCGTACCAGACGTACCTAAGGTCATGGCTTGGTCGAAGTTCGCTCCACAGTTTGAGTCTTGCACGGTCGTGAGGAACGTGCACCCTGTCACCCCCCAGTAACGACACACAATTTCCTGGAGACAGTAGTTGAGAAAGAGGGTGATAGACAGGTAAGCACCTGTTCAAGATTCACATCAGACGCAGCTACACCATGAATATCAAACAATCAGCACATAATTTAAAGGAAAATAAACACGCAAAATTGACACAGAATTTGCATCAGAATAACAGAACCAAGCAAAACAAACAAAGTTGTATGCCTTTTGTCCAGGTTAAGAAGGTCACGTTTAAGAGGAATTCGGTTTTGCCCAACTGAGTTGAGGAAGCATGATATATGGTTGGCGGCATCCGGTTTCGGATTTGCCTGTCACTGTGGCCAGCCACAGGACGCCTGCACCTACAGAGGGACCATGGGTGGCTTGCGCTGCACCACCCACAGCTCCAACCACACACCCCATATCCAGTGTAAACCCGAAGGAATAAGACCGGGACGCATGTGGATGGGAGCCACGTTTCATCAACGGAGCCGGCCCACACTCCTTCACAGGCAAACACAAGCACACTGTATTTGGGGAATCAAGCGCACACAAGACGGTGGCTGGACCGTAATCCGCTCCACACTGAGTGCACGGAACCACTCTTCGAGCCTAGCACGGTCACAAGGACCGTGCACCCCGTCCCCTCCAGCAACGACCAACTGTCTTCTGGAGCCAGTATGGACGAAGTAGTGGGTAATAGACAGGTAGGCACCTTGTCAACATGCACATCAAGCGTAGGCACATCGGGGATATCAAGCAACAGCCAATCACTTGAAACGACAAAATGAAATAAAATAAATCCAATAATGCATACAGATACGGTGGCATAACTGTTCGCTAAATTAGCATATGAAGTAATTTGGTTAGCAATGAATCCGCGATAAGGAAAATGAATGTCCACAAGTTACTCAAAAATGCTACAAACGCAACAAAATTACCGAAGATAAACGCAATTAGCGTAAACAACGTGGCCAGCTAATAGAAGACTATCCAGATAGGCAAAACAAACCAAATAAACTGGAATGAAATTTATGCAGCTTAAAGAGACCTAGTTTGTGTGTAAGTTGGTTTAGCCCAACTGCGGTGAAGAAGCATCAAGAACGCAACATCAGCCTCAGCAAGGGGCACACATACATACATGGTTGGCGGCATCCGATTTCGGATTTGCCTGTCACTGTGGCCAGCCACAGGACGCCTGCGCCTACAGAGGGACCATGGGTGGATTGCGCTGCACCACCCACAGTTCCAATCACACACCCCATATCCAGTGTAAACCCGAAGGAATAAGACCGGGACGCATGTGGATGGGAGCCACGTTTCATCAACGGAGCCGGCCCACACTCCTTCACAGGCAAACACAAGCACACTGTATTTGGGGAATCATGATATATATATATATATATATATATATATATATATATATATATATATATCATCTGAACGTTCAATCAATAAACGAATATTGTGCAAATGAAGGAGTGCTTGAGTAACTCGCTCAAATATCGCAAAATGAAATATTCAGAACCATCGTGACCAAGTTTCACATAGCAGGGATTAGATTTCTAATTGGTTTTCAGCCACTACTCTCAAATGTTAGAAAACCCCTAACACTACAATGGGACCAGTACAAAAACTCGAACCACTTTATCCGGTGTTCGATTAGGTTGTACCAAATGATTAGGCCAAGTAGTCGGTCTGTCTCACAATATCGAGAAATTAAATTTTTTGTATCTGTTCATCCACATACGGTATGCAGAACTTCAATTTACTATTGATCGCAACGACTTAATTTCCTATCAAATCGATGAGGATGCTTGTTGAACATGGCTAAAGAGGTTTGCTCATGATGGCGCCGTCGGCCTGTTTATATGCTTTCCCCTCTATTTCAAGTTAAGTCAAGTCAAAACAAAATAGGCTTTATGAAACCGATTGGGCATATTCTCAGCATTTTACACTAACACTGTGGATACGGTGTGTAATAATATTAGCATGAAATTGCAATCAAAGCGCATAAGTAAGGAAACATGTATGCATATCACTCAACTAAGTGTCCATGTGCGGTTTCTTGGAATCCATCAGCAAGCGGGATAAACACCTAAGATAGAGTTCTGATAAAATGTGCGAGAAAATAAAACCCTAAATTTAGAGCGGATAGTGCAGCATGAGCTGGTTTTAGATAAATCAACCTGAATAGGGTGAAAAGGGGCAGTTGCTGAAAAGTTGCCACATGTACCTAAGTGCCTAGTAACGGTGAAGGCAACCAGGGACTCTCTGGGCCATCCAGTATACCTGGAAACGAGCTTACTGGGACACACAAGCAAGGAAGCCCTTCTGTAAAAGATCAGAATAAAGGATAGGTGCGCAATTTGCCCAATGGGGACACGTACAGGCCGTTATGATTTTGTCAAGTAAAGCGCAGGGTGGTGAAACATTTGGAGTGTCAGTGCAAAGGATAATAATTTTCGAATCTTGCACAAAGTTTCGTCAAGCTGTGTTGACCAACTTAACTAATTTGATAAATATACGCCAAGGAACAACAGTGGATGAGCTGAGTATGGAGTGGTCGCATACGACCATGGGGAGAGAAGTGTTTGCCAGAGTTAGAGCTTTGTCAATGCGGAGAAAGGCGAAAATGACATCACGGCATGTAGAAGTGTTCAGTGTAAGAGATAGGGACGACGACTCCTGCTGAAGCTTGTTCAACCCGATTTGGAGAGCCGTTGATACTTCAGCCGTTGGAGCAATGTTGCCAAAGAATAAGTCGTCGGCGTGGTTACATCCAGTAAATTTGGGGGGGGGGAATTGGAAACATTTCGAGGTATAGCGAAAGTAGAGGAAGGGAGATGATTACTCGTTATAAGACGCCCCCAGTCATCACAAGGGTGGTGGGAAGTCTTGACGTTTGGCTTAGGAAAATGAGATCGGTTTACGAAGTAGTTGCTCATCAGGTTGCACACTGCAGACAGCTGATTAAGCAAGATTGCTCTTTTGACACTTCCAAAAGCCATGCTGTTATGAATGAAGAGGAGCCGCATATTCTTGCACTGCGACTCGATGGAATGTTCTCGATTCTATAATGAGGAAAAACAAAGCAAGTGCAAGACGAGCGACACATTCCAGACAATCACCTTTTCTGTAACGATCGTTCACGCAAACTTGGCGATGGCTGCGCCATATGTCGTAATGGCCACGTTGCGCTTCCTGCTGATCATGATGCACTGAGTTCATTGAGTTGCAGAGGGAAGAAGGGAAGACCCATGTTATCTTTGTCGCTTCCAGATCAGCACAAGGAGCAAGTGTGCCTTAGCGACCCAACAGTCCACAAGGGACCAGGGGAGTAGCAGTGGAACGGTGCTGTCCAGGCATCTTGCACAGATAACCGCTTAAAATTTTCCTTAGTCTGTGTGCTGATTAGGTTTTCTGGGAGGCTTTTCGAGTGGTTTACCACCCGAGTAGAAAGGGCGACGGCGGAGTGGACTCGGAGCATCCTCGGTTTAACTACTTTCCAAGTGTACGTTGTGTCGGGCCTCCTACGTTGAGTTGGATAAACTGCCGCAGTTCATTTCCAAGTTCCCCTCTCAGTACGCCCCTAGAGAAGATAAGGTCTCCACGGCAGCGACGGTAGTCCAGTGAGAAGAGGTTCATCTCTTGGAGTCGACGAGGGTAGGGAAATCCCGAAATCCGAAGACATTCTTTGAGCCATGTCTCTGGACCCTTTCTATAAGGATACATTCTAGCTTTGAAAACAGAAACGTAGCCGGTGGACCATACTCAAGAATAGGTCGTACGTGAGAGGTGAATAGAAGCCCGAAGACCTTTGGTGTTATCCAAGAGAATGATCTTCTTATGGCACACCACATCCTGTTAGTAGCGGCCACTCTCCTTAGTGCACTGAAGTTGCTATACGGTGAACAAGGCATGCTACGGCATCCAACGTGGAACGTGGGGATCTGTAAGCAAACTGAGATACGTCCAGGGCCGGGGGGGGGGTTTCTTGAGATCCAAGGTAGGAGTAGTTGCTCCAAGACTGTCAGCATGTCGGATGTACAGGTGATCGGTCGGAATTTCTTGGAGCACTTCTTTAACACGGGTGTTATCCTGACAGATCACCAAATGTCGGGAATAATTCCACTGTGTAGGCATCGCTTAAAAGATCCGTCAAGGGCATGGTGAGCGTATTGGCACACTCTTTAAAGACAACTGGTGAAAGAGCATCGGATACATTAAACTTTCTTGAGTTCAGCTTTCTGAGCTCACGGTTGACTTCAACGTGTTGGAGTGTAAGTTTTGGACCTGAGCAAAAGCAGAAAAATAGAGAAAATTTGTGAGTGGAGGATGCTTCCTGTGAGGAAGTACAGAACTCGGAATTGAGTTTCTCAACGTCCACTGATCCAAGCTCCTTATTGGAGCATTTACCGCAAAGCTGCTTCAACAGTCTTCACAGGTCTCCGCAGTTATGGTTGTGTAAACCTGCTTCGACATTTAAGTTATTCAGCCCTAAAGTCTATTTTTATGGCTAGAGAGAGATGTTTGACACCGGCAGTCGTTTTACTTTTGGAGGCTCCTTCTTTCTTCCTTCTGATTTGTTTGAATGATGGTGCTGAGAAACTATTTACTCACAAGTATATGGTTTTGAACGGACAACAGAGATGGAAGCAAAACTTAAGATAGTCAATGGAAGGATCACACTGAATAGACAGATACTTTTGTTGAAAAATGTAAAACCGTTAGAAGCCAGCTTTTCCTGGAGTCTCGCAATAGTTGATGATGCACAATCTCGTCGTTTTACAGTTTTGGAGGACTTGTTAGCCAGTGAAGCGGAGTGAGTTTACCACAAACGACGGGGTACACTTTTATGGTACAATAATCGGAGTTGCCACATAGGGCACGTTTTGTGCGGAAAACAGCCAGGCGTGTTTTGTGAAGACGAAATCTAGTTGCGCTTCAGGTCTGGTCAGAAAGGCCACTATTCTAGTCCAGTCAAATACCTAGATGAATGAGGTATCATTATTACTGAAGTCCCTGTCCATGACAAATACTGAGTGGTCACGTTTAGGTGGTAGCGCCGAGGATACATCATCCGCAAAATCTTTCGACACTGATGTTCGCGTGTCGGGGGATAGGTATATGGAGGAACCGGTAAAGGAGAATACCAAGTCAGTCAGGTTTACCTCACATATAAAGTATCCTGATGCACCTTAGCGTCGGACGGCCGCAAATCCCGAGGTATGCCGAAATGTACGTGTACGTAGAGTCCGATCGTGAACCAAGCAGGCAGCGATGCGCACAATCACAACAATCCAGCGGCAACCAAGGAAGAACCACGGAAGGCGAGCTCGTAACCAAGTGTGTGTATATACAGTTAATTAAACCAAAGCTGTACAACAACTGCAGCGAAGTAGGTAAACGTGAAAATGCAAAATAAGCAAATTATTCACAATCGCTACAGTACTCCCCCCCTAGAGCGTGCACTAAGAAAACGCTCGACAAGTGCCTACGGAACGTATTGAGCAAGCTTATGTGGAAAGGAAACAACACGACCAGAACGTGTGTGCTTGGAGCTGCGTGTAGTCGTAAGGCACGGAGGACTCAATGTACTAGCGTCAGTGTGTCGTTGGGTAGGGGGTAATGAGTCAGGGGTGCGGGGGTATGTTGAGGGGAGGAAACGGGGTCTTGACTATCGACTGTAGTTTCGACGTAAGCTGGCTTGAGTCGGTCGATGCTCACGAATTCTTTTGATCCATTCTTATTCAATACGAAATACTTCGGTTTCCGTGACAAAACCTGGTACGGGCCGTCATAGGACGGAGTTAAAGGTCTTCGGACGGCGTCAACGCGGAAGAAAACAAACGGACGCTTGTGCAAATCGGGGTGGACTTGCTGTTTACGTAGGTTAGGCCGCGTAGACGTTGGTCGGATGGATCGAAAATGCTGTTTGAGGCGTTCAGCGTACGAGAAGGGGTCTAGTTCGCCGGTGGTGCGAGAGTCCAGTACCATCTCCCCAGGTAGTCTGAGGGTCGTCCCGAACACGAGTTCTGCAGGGCAGCACCCAATGTCCTCTTTGATTGTATTGCGTATACCAAGGACTTTTTTTTTTTTTTTTTCAGACCAGCGTGAGTCGGACGAAGTAGCCATGATGGCAGCTTTTAATTGTCGATGAAAGCGCTCGACGAGACCATTGGCAGCGGGGTGGTACGCGGTTGTTCTCATGTGAGTACAGCCTAATAAACGACTCAGATCGCGGAACAGTGTGGAACTGAACTGGGCCCCTCTGTCGGTAGTGATGGTGGATGGAACACCAAACAGAGAAATCCAAGATTCGACAAAAGCACGGGATACAGATTCGGTAGAGGTATCACGTAAGGGAACAGCTTGTGGCCAACGGGTAAAACGGTCAACACATGTTAGAAGATGAGTGAAACCGTTGGAAGGAGGTAAAGGGCCAACAATATCTATGTGCACGTGTCTAAAACGAGCGTCAGGGAGTGAAAATGTACTTGGGGTGGTGACTGTGTGACGATGCACTTTACTAGTTTGGCAACTAAGGCAATGTTTAGCCCACTGTCTAACGTCTGAACGCATATTGGGCCAGAGGAAGCGGTCGGTAATGAGTTTTACGGTGGAGCGGATACTTGGGTGTGAAAAACCGTGAAAATGATCAAAAATGGTTCGGCGAAATGATTGTGGGACAAAGGGTCTAGGCTTACCGGTTGAAAGATCACAGTAAACTCTTATGTCAGAGTTAAGTACGGGCAGTTGGGTGACTTTCAATGAGGAGTTTGAACGAAGTTGAATAAGCTCAGGATCATCGATTTGGGCGGCCGCTATTCTCTCCAAGTCGATGGGTGTCGATGACAGTTGATTCATATGAGCGCGGGACAATGCATTGGCAACAACGTTGTTAGGACCGTCGATATAACGAACATCAACACAAAACTGTGAAAGATAGTCCAGATGACGCGTTTCTCGGGGTGAGTAACGGTCTGAGGAAGAACGGAAGGCATACACCAGTGGCTTGTGATCTGTCAAGTGAATGAAACGACGTCCTTCTAAAAGGTGACGGAAATGTTTCACAGCCAAGTACATGGCGAGCAGTTCACGACCAAAGGTGCTGTACCTGACCTGAGCAGGTTGAAGCTTCCGTGAGAAAAAAGACAGTGGTTAAAATTCGTTATCAACTAACTGTTGCAAAACTGCACCGACAGCAGAACTTGAAGCATCCGTCTTCAGGACAAGTGTAGCGTCCTCCGTGGTGTTCAAGTGATGGAGAGAGGTGACCTCACTGAACTTCTGCTTGACGGCCGTGAAAGCGGCTTCAACTTCTGGGGTTATCGTAAACGTCTTTGAGTTTCCTTTCAATAAGTCGCTAAGCGGGTGAAGTAAATAAGCACAGTTGGGAATGAATCTGCCGTAGTAGTTGATCATACCGAGGAATCGGCGAAGGCTTCGGACAGATTGTGGCATCGGGTAGTCGAGGATTGCTTGAGATTTCTCCGGAAGGGGTTTAATACCTTCACCATCTATCTTGTGACCGAGAAATTCGACGGTTGGCTGACCAAATTTGCATTTATCCGGGTTGATGTTTATCCCGTGGTTTTCAAAGCCTTCGAAAACCATTCGGAGGTGTGATAAATGCTCGTCGGGTGTGGCGCTTGCGATCAACACATCGTCAATGTAAACGTAGACGAAATCAAGGCCACGGAGGACCTGATCCATAAAGCGTTGGAAAGACTGTGCTGCGTTCCGGAGGCCGAAAGGCATACGAAGAAATTCGTAAAGGCCGAATGGAGTGATCACGGCAGTTTTTGCGATGTCTTCCTCCGCCATTGGAATTTGATGGTAAGCTCTGACAAGATCGAGTTTGGTAAAGATTGACTTTCCAGCTAGTCCAAGGGAGAAATCGTGGATATGTGGGATAGGATACCTATCCGGAACAGTGACGTTGTTAAGAGCACGGTAGTCACCGCATGGTCGCCAATCGCCTGACTTTTTAGACACCAGATGGAGAGGTGATGCCCAGCAGCTGTTTGAAGGACGAATAATGCCGAGATCACGCATGTGTTGGAATTCCTTTTTAGCTGCCTGGAGTTTGTCAAGACGCAAGCGTCGAGCTTTAGCAGTTACAGGCGGACCGGTCGTAACGATGTGATGGCGTACATCGTGTTTGGGATGGGAAGTGTCGTTACTTGCTCGAATTAGGGACGGAAATTGTCGGAGCAATGAAGAATACTCTGAGTCTTCAGGGATGAGGATGCGAAGCCCGAGAGAACTGACTGAGGCAAGTTTGCAGGGTATGCTTAATGACGTAGTATCGTCTCGCAATTTCCCACAACGTAGGTCGACCACAAGACCGAACTTGCTGAGGAAGTCGATTCCGATAATGGGCTTTTGCACATCGGCGATGGTAAAAAGGAAAGGGAAGTTACGCCGTAATCCGAGACTCAAAGTAAGTAATTTCTGGCCGTAGGTCGCGATTTTAGTCTGGTTAGCTGCCGTAAGCATTGGACCCGCTGGTTGCAGGGGGCGTTTTTCCAGAGAACGGGGGAGAACACTGACTTCTGCACCAGTATCAACCAAGAAGTGAAGTTTGGTTGTGGAGTCAAATACATACAACAGGCGACTAATAACCTGGCCAGCGACAGCCGCCGCCATTACTGGCTGGCCATGTGGTTTCCCGACGTAGGAGTTGAAAAGGCTTTGGGGTGTTTACACTCTGGACGGCACTTACGCGCTGCGTCTCCGAAGCGTTGGTGATAATAACAATAACGGTGAGACTTCCGTGTACGAGAGCTGCTAGACCGTCTGGATCGAGAAAAGGATCGTCGCGAAGGAACGCGGTCGCGTCTGAGATGGGACAAGGTGAGCTCTAAGTTAGAAAGCCTCTCGCTGATTGTATCAAGTAGCGTGGTTCTGGAGGGGCTGCCTGAGCTAGTCTCTGTGACGTGTGATACCGACGTTCTAATGAAGCGTTCGTGAACCTTATCGGCAGCTTCTGCCAGTTTGTCTAGCGGAAGATCGTCGGCAAGCACAGCTAAAATAGCCGTGGTATTCACAGGAAGACAATTACTCCACAACTGGCGGAGAACGGAATCATCCAGTGCGGAAGAACCGACGAGAGAACGCATGTGTCGGAGTAACTGAGATGGCGTTCTATCTCCAAGTTCAACACCAGAGAGTAAATGCTGAAGGCGTGATTCGTCTGAGGCTGTAGTGCGCTTTAATATAGCTGCCTTAAGTTTATCATAGGGGGACTCTAGGGGCATAGGGTCAAGAATGTCGATGATCTCAGAGGCGATGTTGGACGGTAAGTGAGCAGTCACATAAGAAAACATTGTGGACTGGAATTTAATCTTACGAAAACGGAAAACAGCTTCCACTTGAACAAACCAAACACGTGGGTTAGAAACGTCAAATGAAGGCAAAACGAGTCCAAGAGAATGTTCCGACACATTAATGGCAGGCGCGTGATCAGACATTGTAAGTTAAAAAAGAAAAATATACACAAAATGTTGAATAAAAATGCGGGGTCACCAATTATATGGAGGAACCGGTAAAGGAGAATACCAAGTCAGTCAGGTTTACCTCACATATAAAGTATCCTGATGCACCTTAGCGTCGGACGGCCGCAAATCCCGAGGTATGCCGAAATGTACGTGTACGTAGAGTCCGATCGTGAACCAAGCAGGCAGCGATGCGCACAATCACAACAATCCAGCGGCAACCAAGGAAGAACCACGGAAGGCGAGCTCGTAACCAAGTGTGTGTATATACAGTTAATTAAACCAAAGCTGTACAACAACTGCAGCGAAGTAGGTAAACGTGAAAATGCAAAATAAGCAAATTATTTACAATCGCTACAGGTATACATTCCCAATGACAAGAATGAAACCACGTACAAACTTTGGCTCATATTCAGGCAAATGCCAACAGATTGCGACTGTCGAGCAATTAAAAAATATGCATGGCTTGTTACAGCAGCGCTGATGGACGTAGGTGATGAAATCCCCTTTACGATTCTGCGGCAATTCGGGGCCGTAAGAAGATAATCAGCCAGTTGAATAACGTTGTCTTCGACCTCGGCATGTAACCAGCTTTCTTGAAGTATCAAAATGCATCAGAATATTTAATTTGCTATATAAACGCGCTAAGATCCACCATCTTTCAAGAAGCGATCGAATATTGTTAGGTAAGATCAGTGGAGTTTGTGTCTGGTCAACTGAGAGCTGTTTAATGCGGATTTGTCAGCCAGCACAGTGTTCTCTCATTTTACAAGTATGTCTCCTCATGACTAGTTTGAAAGTAATTCGGACTTCGTGGGCATAACTAGAGGAATATCAAGGAGAGATTTAAAATGTTAATGGAATACGTTACCTTTGAGATCAAAAAATAGTCCAGATAAACAAAGTGACGGAAGATTTTGTGAATTCGATAAATCCACAGTAGCTAATAAATAATAATAATGTGTCAGCTGTACGCCGTAACGGCGCTTCGCTGCCGCGCGACCACCACCAGTGGCGCGCAGGCTGAGTATACCGCGATGACGCCCACCCCTACGCGGATTCGAACCGGGACCTTATGGTTTGCAAACCAAACGTGCAGACCACTCGGCCACCGGCCGACCACAGTAGCTAGAGTAAAAACAGATTACTCAATAAGTAAAGCAACGGCCAATTTATAGGCCCCAGATATTATCCAAACGGCATGTTTTCTGTGTACGATAAAGTTATATTTTTCAACAAATCTTAGAGCAGTCATACAGAAATCTTTGACGCTGTATGAGATTGCACAAAATGTCCATAGTCTCAGGTAGCGGCAAGTTTGTGTATATGGAGTCCGCGTCTACTGAGTACATGAATTTTTCACTTAACAACAATTGTTTTAAGGTTTCGGCCAGTTCAAAATAGTCTTACAGGCAATGTGTAGACAAAAGTTTACGCATGGGATGCAAAAGTTGCGCAACCCTCCAAGTGACGTGGTGAGAAGGCAAGTTATTCATACACATAATCTGGCGCAGCGGGTTGCCTGACTTGTGAAATTTGGGAGCGGCCTTCCTTTGTATGTCTGCGTTCCAGTCGATTTCAGGTGTCTGTGCTGAAACGCACTGATGTGTCTAGGTAGCATGAGGGTCTGTCGTTTCCTTACTACTAACTTCCATACAAATTTGTCGTTTCATCTGCTCTGAACTTCCGGCTATCCTCCAGCATAGGATACATCTTTGAAATGGAGCCAGACCTGTTCATTAACACAACGTCCGCTCAGGTCGAAGTTGCATCCATCACATTTTTACTTTTTGCCACATACTCGAGCGTCCTCAAACATTTGGCCAGCAAACGATCGTTGTCGTCTTAGACATACGAGCAGCTTTTGACTCAGACGACAGAGCTGTTCTCTGAAGTTGTCTACTGAGAAGTGGAGTGCCCGAAGATTATGTCATCTTACTTCAATCCATCTAGTCTTAAACCTCGGGCCGAGAGCAGGTGTACGGCGAACTTTCGCCCTCCTTTGGTATCACCGGTGGTGTAAGACAGGGTTGCCCAGCGTCCCCCTTATTGATTAATTTCGCTACAGACGAAATCGTGTGGAGTGCTCTGGAGCACTGCGAACCCAGCGACGTCGAGCTACTTCCAGGGAACCTACTTCAGGATTTGGAGTATGCAGATGACATCACCGTAATCTGCGCTTCTTCACATGCCGCCCAAAATCTTCTGTGTAGGTTAGAGACGTCTATCTCTCAGTTTGGTATGTAAGGTTTTCCTGTGGGACTGGCTAGGCGCTGCTCCTAACCTTACATTTCTAAGTCCTTCATTGGAACTGGTAGAAAACTTAGTTTACCTCGGAGGCTGCCTCAACGCTAATGGTTTAAAGGATGAGGTCTCGTTGCGCCTCTCCAAGACTTGGGTTACTTTTGCCAATCTCCACCATCTCTGGCATCATGATGATCTGAGTCTATCTCTGAAGGGCCGAGTTTGTTTTGCCACAGTGAGAGTTGTTGCGAGACGGGCTGTTTGCGCAAAGAATGTTAAGAGGCTGTCGGGAAGCGGCTAGAAGCCAAGAAAGGCGGTCAACGTATGACTTGCGGCCGGAGTATGAAGGAGCTGACGGCGAACTTAGGCATGGTCGGGCGATCTCGCATCCTTGGATGGAGTGTGAAGCATCTGGAACACGTATGGCTGGGAACACACTAGGATAGGGCAAGAAACCGTGCGCAATGGCGGAATTATTTTGACTCTATTCTCATGAAACCGTGTTTTTCCTCTCCATTAGTTTGTTTATTGTAGTTTCTATAAGTTGTGGCACTAGAACAGTTGCACTATTGGCCGCATTATATATATATATATATATATATATATATATATATATATATATATATATATATAATCAGCAGTCCATAAGATAGACATAGAGCCAACGAAAACCATGAAACGGAAGTGATAAATACACACAAAGTAATGAATGATAGTTGCAAAAACTTCTTTTGTTTTTGAATCTTTTCTTTACTTTTTGTTTTTAGCACAAGCCGTTTAATTATTTTTGTCTGTGTTATGTTTGTGATGCAAAACAAGAAAATCATGGCAAACATTTGTACTCATTTTCCAATGGGCTCGGTTCTTCGCCATCTCCGAAAGAGTTTCCAGCCAGAGGTGTTCTTCATCTTTGATCCCCCAGCCCGGAAGACGCACGGGACCTACGAAAGCTAAACTGGAAGTCTGCACTTTAATCCTTTGTCGCGATTCATTCCAGCCTGATCCCTTGCGAGCGAAGAGAGCGCGTCGGGGCAGCTGTTCGCATGACATGCGCAAAACGTGACCCAGCAAGTTCAGTTGACGCAGCGGTACCAGTCTGTCAAGTGGAATTCCCGTGTTACCCAAGGCGGTACGTCTAATATCGTTGTTGCGCACGTGGTTCATCCAGTCGAGCGATTCTCTGTAGACGTCAATTGTTAAAGGTCGGAATCCGACGCAAGTCATTCACACGAATCGGCCAGGACTCACTCCGATACAGCAGCGCCGCCCTACCACAGGCATTATAGACCCTGCCCTTTCCCAATAGTGAAACGTCATGGTGTCGCCACAGATGCCTGAAGTTTGCGAATGTCGAGCAAGCTTCAGCAATGCGGAGGGAAACCTCGTTTCCAATGCACCCATCAGCAGAAACACATCTTCCAAGATAAACATAGTTGTCCACTTGTTGAAGCTGCGTACCTTGAGTGAACACAGGGTCGGGTGGATGCAAATCCAGGACCAGGACTTTTTATTTCCTTGGGGCAAAGGTCGTTCCAAATTTTGATGCTTCATCCACCAAGCGGTTGAGGACGGCTTATATGCTCTGTGCGTCATCAACAAGCAAGGCAATATCATCAACATAATCTAAACCGGTCATGCGCTTGCCAGCAAGAAGTGCTGCAGCAGAAACTGAAAGCCCTCGAGAGTGTTAAAAGCACATCCTTGACCGCAAAACTGAAGAGAAACGAGAACATGGGGAAAGCATGACGTACACCGTTAATGACGGCAAAAGATGAAGATAGCTTACCATAAGCTTTCACTTTACCTGAGACATTGCAGTATAATGCTCAAGGGATGGTGATATGCTTTTCGGGTACTTCATTTCTTTGTAAGCAACTCCATAGAGCTGGCTGAACGACGGCTTAGATGTCCAGCGAAACAACGATAATGAGCTGGCCTTAAAGATGAAGTGTTTTAAGGTGTTGGTGGAGCGTAAACAAGTGGTCTATACACCCTCGACCGGGGCGGAAACCAGCCTGTTTTTCACGGGAGCGCAGTTCTCGAATCGGGGTTAGTCTGTGGAGTAGAAAGGATTTTAACAGCTTGGAAGCAAAGGACATTAGACTGATTCCTCGGTAGTTAACGTATGGGGTACGAGCACCTTTCTTGAAGATCGGGACAATAATTGACTCGATTCAAGCGGACGGAACTGCTTCTTCACTCCAGATCTTAGAGAACAGAGCTGTTAGCCGGTTGGCAATTAATTCGCCCCCGAATTTGATCAGCTCTAGATGAAGTCCGTCTGGGCCAGCAGACTTGCATCGCTTCAAGTGTCGGAGCTCAAGGGGGACGTCAGCTTCAGTGGGTGGCTCCAATGAGACATTCTAAAGTGCGCAACTAGGTATACTCATTAGGCTAGCCGACAAAGGAGGCAGCTGAATTGAGTGCGGAAACTTTCAGCTCAGCGATCCATACGCCTGTGTAACTTGCTTATCGGCGTTCCGTCAACCTCGCAAACGACCTCACTGACACCAGGTCTTTTGTGACCAGTGGCCCGAATAACCTGGAAGAGCTTTCAAATGTTTCCAGAGAGGGCTGCCGTTTCCATCTCTGAGGCGCGCTGGGACCACCTAGTTGCTTGCTCAGCACGCTGGCTTTGCATAAGTTTTTTGCTGAGAATGCGACGCAATGCACTGCTGTTTGGATGGGCCGGGAAAGCTCTACGACGATCAAGCAATTCCAGTAAATGTGCGAAAATCCAGCTCCTCAGGGTGCATTGTGATTCTGCAGACTGAATGAATGGAAGATGGCATCGCATTCACACAGGAAACTCCAATGATTTTCGTTGTCTCGACGTGGAGCACTAATGAATGCATGCGATAAGGAAGCTTGATAATAACTTGGTCAAGTAACAGGTCAGCTAACTTTTTGGTATCGAGAGTATGGAGCTTTTGTTTTGAAGAGCAGCCGAAGTGCACGCGGATGTTTGCGTAGACCAAAGCATGATCTGAATGGAGGTACGTAGACCAAATCGATCTACAACCCCGTGCGTTGCCTTGCCATCTAAAGCTGATTGCAATGTGATCTATTTGTGATCACGCTTGCGTTGATGACGTAGGATGCCAAGTGGCTACACGTCTTTTGGTATGCCTAAAGTTCGTACTTGTGAGAAACAGACGGTGGTCTTCGCATAACGCAAGAAGTCTATTACCGTTGTCAGTACGGCTCACATCAAGCGCGTGACTGCCATTAAGATGACGTTCGTACGAAACCAGGCGACCTAATCGAGCATTGAGATCTCCAACAAGGGCGATGGCATCTGGCTTTTCGGCCTTATTCAAAAGGTTTTGAAGACCACGAAAAAAGTCATCCTTAAGCGACGCACAGTTGCAGTTGGTTGGTGCGCAGGCAGAAAAAGCCAACAAATAGTGCCACTGCAAGATGTCTGTTGATTGTACATGGGTCTTGAAGCCGAACCGCACACAGCCGGCTGTCGATTGGAAACCAGTAGTGCAATGCAATCTCTGTGTTGTCACACAATGCGATACCGACACCAGCTAAGCCGGCTGCTACTGTCTCCATGTCACTAGACAGAAGTAGGTAATATGTGGTTTCAAGAGCAGCTGGGGACGACAACAAAACCACAGTGCTGGGATCCTGTAATCGAGTCTCTGAAAGGCAACAAACATCAGTGGCAAAGGACTCTAGAGTGCGCGCCAGGTCAGCATGTTGTTGTCGGTAGGAGGGTCCGAACCTTGAACGCTGCCAGACGGAACGAAGTATAGCGTTGAAGCATAGCTGATGGCCAGATGATTCTGATATCAGCAAGACGGGGATTGGAAGTTGATTCAACAGGTTTTAGATTATAAATAAGAGAAAAGTTGGCGTATGATGGAGAAGCACGAGTAGTAGTGACAGTAGCAGCAGAAGTAAGCGAAATAGTAACAATTGTGAACTCCACGGTTTTCACAGAGGGCACGATACTACCCGGTTGCCCAAGCCGAAGTAGGGAGTTGCCACAGGGGGCTTCACCCCGAGCCTTTGGCTCAACTGCCTACTCGCAAGTCAGCGGAGCGAAATCATGGATGCGCAACCATTGGGAGCCGATGAGTGACTGCTCAGTTCATACGCCTTTCGCTTGGGGAGGGACTCCATCTTCCCCACGATGTCAGCAGCAAGGTGCTGGGATACAATAGTTTACCAAGGTAAAACAAGGAACAGTGACTTTATTTTTAGTGGCGAGTCACATCTGCCACGTCGCAGTGTTATTAAACAGACATACGTGGCTATTTATAAGGCGAAAGCTTGCCAGGCGAAAATCCACTACGTCCTGGAACACAACCGCCCAACCATTTGCTGAACCGAGATTATCCCGGACCACCCATCTGACATCACGACGAGGTTGTTTGGCAGTCCAACCGACAGCAAAATATTTGCGGCGATTTTACTTGATAGATCCTTGTTGAATACGAAGAACAATCGTGGACCTAGTGCTGAGTCCTGGGGCTCAGTACTCGACCAATATGGGTCAGATAAGGAACTCCGGACTCTGACAATTAATTGTCCTTGCAGGCGAAAGTTGGCGATCCAGATCAATAAAGGGACACGTATGGCGTAATACTGGAGCTTGGAAAGGAGGATCTGATGATCTAAACGATCGAATGCCTTCGACAAATCCAAGTAGACGACCTATCCAGCATCAGCTTACTCGGGCCAACTACTCTCCGCGGTTATAAATTCGTCGTGCACCACCGCTGTCGATGAAAGTGGTGTGGCTCGGGTGCAAGAATGTTACAAGTTTACAGACAACACACCAACGCAACGGCAAAGATGAATTCCATGATCTTGGGAGAAGAGACACTGCGCGGTAGTTTGATGGCTCAGACTTGCCTCCGTCTTTGTGAATGGGAGTTAATATTCCAAAAGTCCATACAGCGAAAATCTCGTTCTAGTCTAAGCAGCGATGAAAGAATTAGGTCAACGGTTTTGTCAGTTGTCTTGCGGCTCCTTCCAGCGCCTCTGGGCAATTGGTGTCGACTCCCTGAGAGCTGTGTTTGCGCAGGGGCGTCAGTCTCTGCAATACAGCTTCGACAGTAAACAAAATATGAGTGAGTCCTGGAGGCGGCGAAACAAAAGTTGGAAGATGGCCTGATGGTAAGACCCTCAGAAATCAAGTCAAGTCAACAAGTCCACATTGTGCTTAATGCACCCATGAAGAGTGAATATTCAGCATATTGAGTCCGCAACGCGTTTGCTGCTTCTATGGCTGTTCTATTTGCATCATCAGTCGTCCTGAGCGGAGGAATTCCCTGCCTTACCGTAAGACGGCCATTGACATAGATGTGTAGCATTTTGTGATTAGCGCTGAAAGTTTTCGCCATATTCTGCTGATACGCGACTTCATCAGCTCTGAGAAGTTAGGTGCAGTGGTTACAATGGACCAGGAATTTGTCCCATTTATCTGGCGTTGGTGATGAGCTGTACTCTCGCCAGGCTGCGTGCCGTACAGCCATCCACTTTATAGTTCGGCTCCTTCTAAAAGGAACGGTTTTAAGCTCATTGAAAAACCTTGTCGATTGAATTTGCTGACGAATTCAAGCCAAGTGATTTCCGGATGACCTTCATCGAGGAAAGACCAGGTTGTGGCACTGACAAGCTAGGCTAAGCGATCGCAATGCGTAACAGTGCGCACCATCTCAGTGTTCTGGTGACGATTTTCCGCATAGCAGATGAAGCCGAAACTGATGACTACATTACCCCTGCGACCTGAAGAACGTTCTACAACCAATACACCAATCATATGTTCATCCTTGGTGAACACAAGAACCAGCAAAATGGTCTATCACTCGTTCTGAACGACTAGGCATAATGACGCAGTTCTAAAGTGGAACACTTGGAAGCTGAATTCCCTTAAGAAAATTTCCATGAAGATTTCACAAGCAATTACACAATACGGATAACCTAATTGCATACATGGCTCAACATAACAAACATATGATGCTGACGATGATGATGAAGATGATGATGATGACGAGGATGATGATGATGATGATGATGATGATGATGATGAACAATGAACAATGAATTTATACGGGTTAAGAAGCGTTGCTTTACAAGTCCCGTTGAATAGTTGCAGGGGATATCAATATAACAATAATTATGATAAGGATAGTAAAATAGTTAATACTTTAAATATGAAAATAAGGACTTATCGTTTGCTTCGCTGCAACCCTGCCGTCCTCTTAGATTCACAGCATCCACAGTTAACAACCAATAATTCCATGGCAAACTCCAGGTATAGGATGGAGACGTAGTGTTAAGTAACAAAGTGTAAGTGGATGAGTGCATCGTCCAACCGTCTTTTAAATACTGCTAGTGTCGGTGCAGAGACGACCGATTCTGGGAGAACATTCCACTGGTGACAGACACGAATGGAAAAGAAATTTCTGCGGCACTCCAGACGACTGTATTGTGCTGCGAGTTTTAATGAGTGGCCCCTCAGGTTTGTATTGCTGCTGAGTTGCAGTAAAGGTCGGCACACATGCTGTGGGTCTCGCAGTAGCAAGTATGCCATAAGCAGGTCGCCTCGTAGTCTGCGATAGCTTCCACTGAACAATCCCAATCGTCGCAGCCTCTCCTGGCAGGAAAGATTGCGCATTCCAATTACGTTCTTAGATGCCCGACGTTGTGGCTGCTCCAGTGCATTAAGGTCGTGTTTCAGCCATGGATGCCAGACTTGAATTGCATATTCGACATGGGGGCGAACATACTCACTGAGCACTTGTCGAAATATGGAGCTGTTTATTTGTCCAAACGCCCGCCTCAACAGCCTGACGTGTTGGTTCCCGGTCTTCGAGGCCATTTCGGATTGCCTGGAGCAACCCAAGTCATCTTGAACCAGGACACCCAAGTCACGTTCGAGAGTTGATTGTTGCAGTACATCCGTTCCGAGTCGGTATGAGTAGCTGCCGTGATGTCGGATGGAAAGCACCTTGCATTTACTGACATTGAAATGCAATAAGTTTTGGGTCGACCATTGATACACTGTATCTAAGTCACTTTGGAGCACATGTTGGTCGGTGTTCGCCTGGATCCTGCGCCAGATCTTGATATCGTCGGCAAACATTAGGGAGTTTGAAGCGATTCCCTGTGCAAGGTCATTAATAAACACCAAAAACAAACGTGGACCTAGAACCGAGCCTTGCGGCACACCACACTCCACTTGTATGGGGTCCGATAAAGAGCTCCGAACTCTGACCACTAATTGCCGTTGAAATAGAAAGTTGGCGATCCAGCTTAAAAGAGGGTCTCCGATCCCGTAATGCTGCAGCTTGGATAGTAGTATCCGATGGTCTAGACGATCGAAAGCCTTGGAAAAATCCAGGTAGATCACATCAACACCTTCTCCAGCGTCAGCTGCCTCGGTCCAACTACTACGTGCAATTAGTAAATTAGTTGTACATGACCGCTGTCGACGGAAACCGTGCTGTTCAAGAGTGATGAGGTTGCGGTTTTCCAGATAGCACCAGTGCATCGACAACTAAGGATTCCATGACATTGGAGAGTATAGGAAGAAGGGTTACTGGGCGATAGTTGGAGGGATCAGTTCCGCTTCCACCTTTGTGAATCGGGGTTATTATTCCAAGCTTCCACATGGCGGGAACTTGGTTCTGGTCTAAGCAGTGCTGGAAAAACTGAGCTGAAGGTCCGGCCACTTAGTTTGCTGCTGCTCCCAATGCCTCTGGACGAATGGTGCAGACACCCAGCGAGCTGTGTTTGCGTAGAGAAGTCAGCTTTTGCAATACAGCCTCTGCGGTAAAATTGATGTGGGTTAGTCTTGGTGAGCAGAATACAAAGCTTGTTAGATCGCTTAGTGGCAAGACTCCTTGAAACGTGGGGGCGTATTGCATCTGCAGCGCATTTGCTGCTTCCATAAATGTTCTTGTTGGGCCATCAGCCGTCTTGAGTGGAGGAAATCCTTGCCTCACCATTCGTAGGTTATTAACGGGCTTGTACAGCAGTTTGTGGTTAGTACCGAAGGCTTTTGTGATGTTCTGCTGATAGGCGGCTTTGTCTTCCCTTAACAGTTGAGTGCAGTGGTGACGTTGGGCTACGTAGTTGTCCCAAGTTTCTGGTGCTAGAGCTTCTCTGTACACTCGCCATGCTGCGTTGCGTACTGTCATCTATTTTCGGGTTCTGCTCCTAACGAAAGAAACTGATTTGCACTTATTGCAAGCTTTTATCTCTGAAGCGTGTGCAATCAGCTGACTGAATGTGTTGACGAACTCGAGCCAGGCGACTTCCGGGGGTTCTTCTTCGAGGAAAGACCATGTTGTGGCGCTGACTAGCTGGGCGAGTCGGTCGTACCTTGTGATGGTTCGCACAGTATCATCGTTATCATTCAGATATTCTGCATAGCAGACGAAGTTGAAACTGATGACTGCGTGATCACTGCGACCCAACGGGCAGTCTAAAACCAACGCATCAATCATATGCTCCTCGTTGGTAAGCACAAGATCCAGCACAGGTGGCCTGTTACCCGTTCTGAACAGAGTGGGCGAAGTGATGTGGTTGTAAAGAGGAACAGTACTTACTAGATCTTGTAAATCGGTTATGAATTGTTCTCCGATTGTGGCAGGGGCTTCTAAATAATGTACGTTGAAATCACCCATGATAAGAATGTAAGTGTACTTTTGTTGCAAACTGCACCTTAAAACAGCCGCTAGGTGGTAGTCGGTTTCGGGTGTTGAGTTAGGGGCGCGGTACACCAAGACGATAAGGCAAGCGTCCCTGCCTTTTAACTGCAACCGGCACCAAATAGAGTCAGGGAACTGCGAGTCGGAATCCTCCACGGCTTCGCACTGTAAGTCGTATTGGTAGTACAGGATTACCCCTCCTCCGTTTGTGAGCCTGTCGTTCCGGATCAGCGACATGCCGGGTAGCAACACTTCAGCGTCCGTCATTCCCGTTTGCAACCATGTCTCGGTGATACCAATGACATCATACGAGCCGGAAGCTTGGCGATCTTTCAGTTCAGCCAGTTTGTTAGAAAGTCCCTGAGCATTTGTATACAAGCAGGCCAGTTTCTCAGTCTCTAGGAGCCCGCAGAGAGGTGAAGCTGTCAAATGTGGGAGAATGCCGACCGATGGGAGGTCGGCAGTTATTCGTTTTTTTTGATGGGTCAATGATACCTCGCTTGCAACTTGATTCGGCCAAGGTGCGTCCCAGCCTTCGTTTCGACCTACGTCACAGTCCACTAAAGCAGCAGTCAAGTTACACTTCTGTACATTCTTCAGTATGCTTGCTGCTTTAGTTGCTTTAATAGTTGAGCTGTGCAAAGTGTTTGCGACCTTTAACCGAATTTCGGAAGGAAGATGTTTCCGATTTCTCCGCCATCGATCCAAAACATCCTTTGCTTGTTGCGCTGACTGAACCACAAGTTTTAGGATTCTAGGGCCGCATCCTCTATACTTCGATGAGAGGTATTCTGGTGAGCGATAGTGCCACAACATTATGCATAGAAATTGTTTCACGAATGAACCGCCACTGTTCTAAATCGTGCTTTCCGGTCTCTTGAACATCGTTAGAAGGATGTTCTGGCACGCCATGTATAAAGAATGTGTTTAGGCGGTCTTGCTTGCTGTGTCTCTCTTCGGTGTTTCGTTTTGGTTGTCGCGCGCTCCAAGGGACATCAGGATAGATACGTATCCCACAGGATTCGTGTTTTAGCGCGCTTGCGGAGAGCAAAACGTTTGCTACGTCGGTGGAGGATTCTAGAGTTACTCGAATAAGTCTGGGTTCACCATAGTGTGGCGAGTTCGGATGACGAGTAATTCGTGACAAGTTTATGGGCTTGGCTTTGATACTCATCTGCATACACAATGAGTTCCATTGGTCTTGGTCGTCTGATAACTTATCCCGTAATGTGATGGCGGTAGATTCAGGGACATTTGAGCATACAACAGTCCGGGCACTGTTGTTGGATCCTTTTTTAATCGATCTACAAGGTATGGTACTCATTTGTCTTGACTTGTTGACAAATGATTGCTTGCTCTTTTTCTCTCTATTTGCGTTAACGGTGTTTACAATGGAAGAGGACGCAACGGCGGCCTCTCGGTGGACCCTTGCAGCAATCTCTGCATATGTAACCGATGTTCTAGGAGGCTTAGTCTCAAGAAGAGATATTTGAGCTACGGGTACCAAGGGTTGGTGTTTGGCTGCTTCATCTTTGTTAATACTAGATGTCAGGTCTAGTGGAATTTGCTTAACCAGACGTTTTGAATGGTGCCTGATTTTCGTTGCCGTGTGTACTGTTTGATTCACGTAGGTACAGTCTGTTTTCGCCCGGCGCTCTACCAAAGTTGGAGAAGACAACGGAGATGGAGACGTGGCTGATTGCGGTGCAGGGGAAGCGGGTTGTTCAGCATTCCGTTGCTTAGCAGCCGCTACGCTTCTATGGTCCATACTCGCTTCCATTGAAGTAAGCTTCTGGTTGATCCTCTGCTCTGCTTCTGCGATTAACCGGTCGCATTTCTCAGCTAGGATAAGCAAGCACTTAACGAGGGGGATGGCGGAACACGCAGTACAGAACCAAAATGCATCTTGGGAGCTATTTCGCTCCCGTAACTGTTGTTGGGACACATTTGCACATTTCGTATGGTACCATGCTAAACAGTGCGAACAAGCCAGACCGATTTTTACTACTCGATGACATTCTCCTAACCCGCAAATGCCTTTCGATGGGAGTCTCTTCGGTTTCTCCTTTCTGTCATTCAATTTGGTGTCGTTACTTGACCCAGTGGGTTGTTTAGCGTTCTGTACTTTTACAGCTTTGAGAGCGGCGCACATCGGTCAAGCGAGCGTGGTGGTTGCAAGGTCAAATGAGCGGTCGGCGTGGTCGCGCGGTCCGTGTGATGGGGAATGCGGCCGCACTGGCTGACAAGGTCACAAGGAATGGCGAGTGACTGCAACCTGAACAGAGCGCTGAACACAGATTCTTTCACAGCTGTGTTAAGAAACACTGGATCGGAGTAAGATTAGGCTTTTCGGCCTGCCTCGAGAATTCTGTATCGAATGATGTCCCACAGAATGGCAATCGGCTCAATAGGACTGAATTAAATGCTTGCGCTTAATCACAGATGCCAGTGAAAACGGTTAGTGATGGCATAGCCCCTCATCGCAGAAGATATTTCCACGTATGATGGATCACTGTGTAGAGCTGGTAAATCCGGTTCGAATGAGCGTACAGTGACAACGCTGCGAGAAGATAGAGAGAGGATAGAGGGAAATAGTCCAAATGAACCAGTAGCAAGCACGTCACGCGTGTGTGAGGATGACCTTGATGATGGTGATGATGATGATGATGATGATGATGATGGTGATAACCATGATGATGATTGATGCTGATGATGCTTGATGATGATGATTATTATTATTATTATGATTATGATGATGAGCGAGGACTAGGAGATACCCTTTCTTAGCAAGAATCAAGGCCAGCGGCTAGCGCAGCGCAAGCGTTTGTTTATGAGCTATAAGATGTGGAAAATTTTGTATCCAGTTTTCCCTGCCTTTAGTTGCACTGCCGCCTATGTTGCCAGCGCGTTGTATTCATTCGACTGTCAGATGTTATACACAAATTAATGTCCGGTCGAAGTTGATACACACAGCATGTAATCTCTCCCATGTACACGTTTGACTATGAAGCAATTATAATGCAAATTAATTATCTACCATGTACCCGCTCCTCAATTTACTCCTTTTTAACAGAAATACATACCAAGAACCGATAAACCCTTTCTACCTAAAACGGTTACCGTTATGCAACACAATATTGACGTAAAAACTGCAGTTGCCTTCTAGAGCTGTCATAAGATTCTCCCCCTGGCATTTGTAAATTCGTAAACCCTTAAACTTGCAAGCATATCTTCAATATATCGTTTAACAGAAAACAATCCATGATCTAATTTTAGAGTCCTGCTTATAGTGCAGGCCTTTCTATTGTTAAAATGCTCTGATACAAAATGTACAAAAGCACATTTTGTGCTTTAATTCCGGCAAACTATCGATAACGCCGTCAATAATTAATCTATTAGCAAGTTCTCTCTCCAGGAAGATAATAGCCAGATGCTATAGCGTTGGTTGGTTCTTTGCTGATCGAACGTTTGGAGAAAGCGTTCGGCGCTACCAGTGTTAATAGCTCGGGTAAAAAATACGTAACAACATCGTGATATTCCGTGCGGATTTCTCAAGGTGGTATTTATGTATGAAGCTCAAATGTTCAAATGGTCCATTGAGTAACTCGTTTCTTGAAGCATGTTGTAAGCGACAAAATTGCTTGGGAGTTTGACCAACGCGTAGAACTCACGGGTCAAAACAAAACGAGGCAGTACCATGGAAATGGATGGATTTTAGCTTCCAAATTAATGAATGAATTCATGTGAGGCAAGATACCATATACCCTCTGAGGAGTACTAAAAGTGCTTGAATCAATAAAACCGATTGATGGTACGGGATATATGGCCTTTATTGTTCACTTAGAAAGAGCCTTAAAGATGAGTACATCGGGTGATGGCAAACCTGCTTTAAAACCACACCAGTACACGGTCAGAACAGACACAGTAGTGCGGGTGAAACTTTTCGAGGGACTATCCTACATGGAAGCAGGTCCCCTGAAGACGAATCCACGGTTAGCCGTATTACTTCACCGGAACATTTCGAGTTATCTGTATTTATTATTGTTATCAACCAATCCATCTAGCTGAAAGATGAAACCGATCAATCAGCCTCGCAAAATAATTTGGGAGCTGTTCTGAAAAATGAAGTAGAAGTAATATTATCCGTCCCATGCGCGTCCCTTGTACATAATGCCCATACCAATCATTTAGACTGTGCCTCGTACCGTCCAGGGATATACCCTTTAATGTACTCATGATATACCCTTTATTTAGTTATTTATTCAATACTGACATACCTCACCAATATCCGCTCAGAACGGTAACAACCGAGCCTTCCCAGTACACACAATAAGAGTGTAACTCAGTGTACTTGTGAGTGCACAGACAGAGCACGAAGGCCAGAGTCAGCCAGCGAGGGCACGCCGGCGCTTAGAGTAGGCCAGTGAACAATTCGCAATTACTTGGTTGCTGTACAAAGCCTTTCGGATGGAGATGCAATATGTTCACGGGTAACTACCATATGGGAGCGATGTTAACGAGGCAGATGGGTGCAAAGGCGAGAAGGAACAGACGATTGGCAGGTGTACCAATAGCGCAAATGTGTTTTGGTTATTCAGATCCATACTGCAGTATTCAGCTTTCGCCTCATCCGAAAATTTCGCAGTTCACACTTGGTATTTAAAGCTATCAGCAGCACATCGATACGCAGTACCGACGCTTTCCTGCCGCGCAACCAACACCAGTCGCGCAGGGGCTAGGATACTGAGAGTCGCTCGATCCCCCCATGGAGGCTCGAACCCGCAACTTCGGACTACAAGGCAAAATGGAGATCAATAAGACCACGGGACGGATTTGGTATCGAACAGACACCCATATTAAAAGTGTCGCCTCTTGTCACATGCCGCCCAAGATGAACCGCCCTTTCAATGCGTTGCTACGCTTCTGACAAAGAGCGACGAGGAATCACACCACTCTTTAAGCTCGACAGCTGAACACATCTAGCGTGGGAACCGGAAAGTGATCTGGGGGTTTATTACTTACATATATTTCATAAAACAGTAGGACCATAATTACATTGCTTTTTCTTTGTCCTGTCATCCGGTCTATACTACGTCATCATCGTGGAGAGCCTGCAGGAAATGTCATACCTTCATACCTGCCTTTGTTGTACAGCAGATCATATTCGCCCGAAGGTATTGCAGTCTGCAATAATGGATCTTGTTCGAATACTGATGACGTTCCATCAGTGTTATCCGTGCGAGGACGACATCATACGAATGTGGAAACAACGGGGCATCACTAACATTTACAACTGAGGTAGTGGTACTAAAGCCGTTAATAATCTTTCAACACGGACATTTGCAAATCAATTTCTCGATATGAATAAGAGGTCACACCTGCCGCATCCAAGTTTTGGTTAGCTCAGGTTCAGCTGCTAGTGACGATTCAACGCAACTGTTTGAATCAACTAATTACTATGAAAGTACACACCTATCGCACAACTGAGCGCTGAGACATCGCAGGAAGTTGGAGACCTTTAAATCTCCTAGTGCTGTCCACAAGAAGCCTTCGTGTCGAGTACCTTTTAAGATGCCATTTTGGGCTGTTTTGACTATCCGAGATGTTTCTGGAAGAGTAGGCCTGATTTCACTCTACAAGAATATTTCCGTAAACCCTGTTCTCCCAGACTCTCAGTGTGAACGAAATGAGGTCGTGATTTTAGTTCACTTTTGATTGACGAGGATATTGGGCTGACTACTAATGTTGATTACCTAGGTCAACTAGGAGCTGTGTGTGATCATCTAACCTTTTAACCGCTCGCCTACTTTGACATCGTTAAGTAAACGTGTACTGCATTTATCTGTACTGATGCACCAGACATCGACTTAGTAGTGGTCCTGGCTTAGAAGCAAAACAGACAGGAAGCTATTTTCTATGTTTAAAAAAACTGGCCCCTACAGAAATGTCATATTCCGCCGGTGAAAGAGGCCGTTGTTTGTCTGGGCCCGTGAGGAAAGTCAATTATTCCTGTTTGATCGTAGATTAACACAGAGTACAGACCACGCTACTCTAAATACTTTTATCGATCATAGAACTAACGGGGATTAGCCACTGCAGATCGACCACCTGTATGCTCATTGTTTGAAGTATGAGTTCCAACTAACCAGAAAAGAAGGACGAGAAAAGGCAATGATTCCCGCATTACTGTCAAGTGAACACTTTAATGTCATCTAGAAAAAGCGCCGCAAAACCTCCCCATAGTGCCAGTTGGGTTGTTTGGATTCATCCCGTTCCAGCGAATGGTTCAGTGGCTGTGTTCCAGGACGTGCGGCGTTAACGCTTGGCAAGCGTTCTCAGTATGAATAATGAACAATTAGCTATCACGGGCAAAATAGCCGGTGCTTGACAATTCCCGTAGGATGGTTGGAGTAAAATTGAAAGGTTCAACAAATAAGTAAATCGCCATGATAATTGTGTGCCGATTCAAATGAACTACGTCATAACAACACTTAGGATGGGATGTGCACACACAAAATAATATAGACAGCTATTAGAGCTCAGTAGGTGCGTGTGAATAAAAAGTCGCATAAGTCTGTTTAACAACACTGCGACGTGACGGATGTGATTCGCCACTAAGTAACGTCATTGCTATTCGCTTGTCCGAATCACCTTACTCACTCCATAGATTTCAGTCCACCAAGCCAAAGAGCTCCTCGAACCCTTATCATGCCGATGACCTGATTGAACACAACGCTAAACGCAGCGCTAAATTAGTAAATCCAAGCAACACAGATATGTAACTTCCTACTTGGTTGGCGACATCAGGTTTCGGATATTTGCCTGTCACTGTGGCCAGCCACAGGGCGCCTGCGCCTACAGAGGGACCATAGATGGCTTGCGCTGCACCACCCACAGCTCTAACCACACACGCCATATCCAGTGTAAAACCGAAGGATTAAGACCGGGAGGCATGCGGATAGGTGCCACGTTTCATTAAAAAAGCCGGCCAACACTCCTTTTACGGGCAAACACAAGCACGCTGTATTTGGGGAATCAAATACACACAAAGCGGTGGCTGAACCGTAGACCGCTCCACACTGAGTGCATGGAAACCACTCTTGGAGCTTAGCACGACCACAAGGACCGTGCACACCGTCCCCTCCAGCAACGAGCAACTGTCTTGTGGAGCCAGTATGGAACAGGTAATGGGTAATAGACAGGTAGGCATCTTGTCAACATACACGTCAAGCGAATCCACACCGGGGATATCAAACAACAGCCAATCGTTCGAAATGCCGAAATCAAAGGAAAGATATCGAATAGAGTAAACGTATATGACAACATAACTACTCGCTATGAACAAGGAACAATGAACAATGATTTATCACGGGATAAAAGCAAGTGCTTGACACGTCCCGTAGGATGGTAGCGGTGAATATGAATATGATGCAATTAAAATATGTCTGGGTCATCTATCGAACGTCTGCCGAGATGAATACTTTGATAATTAACATCAGTGTAAAATGAAAAAGAAATATCGCGCGTAAACATTCAGAAAGACACTGGGGCGCAGTGATAGTTGAGGTAAGGAGTGAGAAAATGAAATATGGTCGCTCACTTAGGTCCATTTGATACATTAGTCCTGTTGAAAACATGCCTGGCGTAATCCACAACAGAGGAGCTTAGGTAACAAAATGTTGGGAGCTGAGAGCAACATCTAATCGTTTTTTGAAAACATCCAGGGTCGGAGAGGATACAACTGAGTCTAGGAGTGCGTTCCATGGTCTGCAAACCCGAAGGGAAAAGTAATTCCGTCGACACTCTAGACGGCTATATTGTTCCTTCAACTTTAAGCAGTTACCCCTGAGCTGCGGGTTGTGGCTAAGTTTCAGTAAATGGCGGCATACGTGGTTGGGGTCACTCAATATCTGATACGCTAATATGAGATCGCCGCGCAGCCTTCGATAACGTCCGCTGAAAATTCCCAGCAACTTCAGCCTTCGGTGGTAAGAGTGACACCGCTAAATGAGCACATGGAAGCAATTGGTTATAAGCAAATCCGCGATGAGTACAAAATGTCCGAAAACTATTTAAAACATACCAAGTGATAAAGTTACGAAGTTTACCACAATTAGCATGAGCGACGTGTGCCATTTAGGGAAAGATTATCAGGTATGCATAACAAACCGAGGTAACGTTACATCACTGGTTACCTTTTTCCAGAGCAATTTGTTAACTCATAATTACTCATGATTTGAATGACCATAAATTGTCAGAACAGTCGAAACGTCATGTACCAACATTCAAAGCTCACTGAATCGCAATTTGCAGCGGGAATTCGAGGATTATTTGATGAGCAGCTTAGTATTAGTATTTAAATATATCGCAATCCAGGTACCGAAATCTATGTAGTAATTTTGCAAACTGTCACAGAGACTCAAACACATGCACTGTAATTCAGTTAATTAATTGTTAACTAACTTTGTTTCAGGAGAAATTCGTCCCAGGTTCAAGTATTATTTGCTGGGTGCATTTTATCCCAGCGGACGGCCAATGCTATAAAGATGTTATTCGTATTCATACCGAGGTAGGTAACTCTTTTCATGGTCACTGACCAACGTGAACTTCATGTGTCGGCGTAAAACTGTAGCTCAATAATAAGCTGCACGACAGCTTTAATATTGTAGGTTCTGTTGAAATAGTCTTTCTTTATGTTCAGATTTTTTGTGATAATATACCGCACTGGCACACTGAGTGAAAATATATTTAAAGGCAGCCATATGAGACTTCGTTTTAACCGGTACATACGCTGATTTTTGTTTGTTCTCTTCAGCACACAGATCGACATTTGGTGGTTCCGGTGTATGCATACCCCGTAGCTGGAAGGTTGAACTTCCCAGGAAACATACGCATACCTGCAGTTCCACTTGGTACCACGTAAGTTTCAATTCGCCAGATCCATACCAGCTGTCCGTCAGTTTCACGACAGGCAAAATGCAAAACGTGACTCTGAAGTTCAAAAGTGATATAGATTTTAGCGAGTAGCCTTGAGCGGGAGCCCAAAGAGCGATTCCAAAAGACAGATCGGGTTGCATGGAAACTTTTGTTTGTACAGCAATAGGTCCCCTGTTGCCTAACTATAAAAAAGACACCGCTTACGCTCTACCTAAGGGAAAGCAAAAAGCAAACACACAAGCATTCGCGCGTGTTGAATGAGTTCGGCGCGTTCGAAGTAGCTGGAAGAGTTGATCAACAGGCGATTAGCACACAAGCGCGATGGACAACTGGCAAGTCAATCACACGACGAAGCGAACAAGGGAGAACGCGTACGGTTGGAACAAGCAGCGTGTGTATTGCGTCAAGAAGCGTTAACAGCGGTACAACCAATAAGGAAAACAAAAGGGGCGGGGAAATGCGGATCGTTTAAGAAGGCGGTACGTATTCATTCACCTGGCACTCATTCACACAGTTCGTGTCAGTTACATTCGAGAAGTTGACCATTGTGAGGTCTGTGAATAAAAAGAGAAATAAAAACACGGGTGAAAACCAGGTCAAAAAGCGTCCTTGACTTGAAGATTTACACTACACGCGTTGTAACCGAAAGGAGCGCCAAACAAAACTAGCGAGACTCAACTCAAACAATCGAACTCAGCAACCAGTTTAACAATCCGCATCGGTCGCCCAGGTGTACACTGAAATAGTGATTTTGTTTAGAATTTTATACAGGCAAACCGGGGAATCTCCAAACTGCTACAAGATTAAAACTACGGTTGAGCCATTCATTTAAAAGGTATGTATACATACGACTATCGCTTCAACATGGACATATTGCACAACAATATAGACGTTTCGCAAACTACTCTGAAATTTCGCAAATCATTTAGAGCGCTTTACAAACCACTTTGGGCGTTTTGCAAAGCACTGTAAACGTTTTGCAAGATGAATTGGACAGTTTATATACAACTTTGGACACATTACATTTTAAGCAGCAAATCAGCAATTTTCTAGCACGGAATGAGGACTAAGGCAATTAGACGATGTTCAGACTACATTGTAGTTTGCTAATGAGACCGAGTCGTGTGAGCAGCGGGTGACGCTACAAACCCTGCTCTTGCTCGTGAACCCTGATCATCGCGATCAAAGGCGGTGACTGAGTGCTCGCTTTTCTTCCCATCGGTCTTCGTGTAGTTTATAGGCCTCTGACTTTACACATGGAGATGCGTAGCTTTGTGACTATTGAAAAATTGGATTCCCGAAACGCCTAGCCTATTATGAATTAATCGAAGGTTGCACAGTAGTAAAAAATCCCATTGAATGATTAAACGTCGATGCAATCGAACAGAGGTTTTCAATAATTCCTCTTTAGGCTTGTACAATTATATTTGGAAAAAACAAAACGTTTGACCCAACGTAAGGTTTTGTAAGATAAATTTGGTTCACAATCACTGATCAAGCACAACCAGTATCCGTTAGGTCACAGCTGCGGCGCACACACCATTCCGTGAACCGGATGTCGAAGTTCGGGTGGGCCAAGGCAGTTTTAACTTCTAAACGAGCGTTTCCGAATGCACAACTGCGGCTGGTACAGTGGAATCGCGATAACCTCCGCAGCTTCAAGCAAGCGCCTACGAACGCACTTTGTTCGATTGTCCGGTGCCTGATAGATCACTATGTATGACTCAGCCAAATTAGTGGCGTGGCCAGTGTCAGTGAGATAAGGGGCTATAGATGAATTGCTTGGTTTTCGGCAAGCAGTCTTGAGCCAGGCCGGATGATGCTGCTTCACTCTGTCAGACAGGCGCCTCGTCGTTCGACCAACAGAGCCTGCCCCACAGGTACAGGAGAACGAATAAATCCACATTGCAAGAATAGTTAGCGTTTCGCGAAATAGACTGAATTCAGTTTATTTCGTCTAAACTCAATCAGTCGCGAAATGCTGCTTGTTCTTACGTTGCTGAAATTTCTGAAGGGAACTGGTTGCATAAATGCACATTCATTTGGCGTGGACGGGCCTCTTGTCTTTGCAGGTAGTTCTAACCATTAAGATACCAGGGAGCGGGATTTGTATTTTATCTGCTGGGAAAATGTCTCTGAGGGCATGATAAAGGCGAAGATTTATGATTTCAGCAGCGATTTTTCCCTTGCATGGTTGTTGGAGAAATATGGGTTTTTTCTGGACTATAATCGTTACGAAAGACTTCTTCCTTTGCTCTATGTTGGCTTCCAGGAAATTATCAGGGTAAACATTTCCTCTCATAGTCGAACGTATGCGATTCAGTTCTTCGGGAAACCTTTCATTCGAGCAAATTGCTTCTGTTCCACTCATTAAACAGGAGAGCAGGTTCGGTTTTAATTTCATTCCGACGAAACCGTGGAAATTTTCCACGTATAATTGTACATTCATGAAGAGGAATTAGTAAAAATATGTTCGCTTGCATCGACTTTTAATCAGAGGTTACCTAACTTAACAGAATCGTTGTGAAGCACGCGTTTTGTGGACGGATTGCGATGCGCAATCTCAATGTGGACCGGGATTCTCATTGGAGCAAACCTTACCCAATTCGCTCACTAGACCGTATTGGATGAAACAAATTGGCAGTGACCCAGTAGTCTCTGCAATTCTACAGGCCTTCTCACATTTCCTGTGGGTGTGTGGGCGAACTTAGCCGATAACGGGAAAGTGTAGACAATCAGGATTCCACCAAAGCCGGTATACATTTATTAACGTATTGCTGCAGTTTGTTATCAAGGCCAGGGGATTAAGGCGACTAAACCATATTCAGGCCACTTAGTGCTTACGCGAATGCACCGAAAATGTGCAAGAAGTACACTATTGTGCAAGCCTACAAGCATACAAGCGCATGGGCGTCGTTCATTCCGACCAGAGCCCGTGACCCCTGTCCATCTGCGGATCTTGGCGTATTTTGTGGGTGCGTGTGGGCGAACGTATTCATCTGTTGAGCCATTGGCAGAGTGTAGGCTAACATGATTCCACCAAAGCCAGTCTAGCTTTATTGGCCTAATGCGGCAGGTGGTCATAAAGGACACAAGAGCAAGGTAACTATAAAATTTCCCGCAATGATGCATAAAATGTCCAAAAGTTTGCAACGAATACGCAAAATATTGCAAAGAAAGTCCAAATGTTTGCAAAGAAAACCCAAAATGTTGCAAAACCCTGTGCGATTCGCCAGCCGCTCAGAGACAATCTTCTGACCTTAAGTGTGTTCCCATTGGCCGGATGCCAAGGTTCGGTGCGTTAGTCTGGGGAGATGAGTGCGCTGTCCATTGACTGGGTGAGACTTGTGAATGAACCTTAGAGGCGTTGAATTCGGCGGTGCGACGGGCTTGTAAGCGCCACCCTCACATACGAAACAGTGAATCACGATTGGTCTGAGAGCAATGAACAGCCGAAACATAAGCGCACAACCAAAACCATGTCTATGCTTCTAACATCGTCGGAATGCCTTCTCGCGTTCGATAGAGTATCTCATCAGACATTCTTGACCGAGTTTTAGGCGACTTCGTCAACGGTGATGACTGGCAGCTAGTGGCAACTGTGAACAGCGTCAAGTATCAAACTATTTACTCTTGGATTCGTCGATCTCCTGATCAGGAGCCGATTAATACGCAGACGCGCGGTTGTAAGCGGATTTTGTCGGAGGAAGACGAAGATGACATCCCGGATCGGATCGCAAAGGACTCAACTCTTACGCGAGTACGAGTATGAGCAGAAATGGCCAATGACATTTCGAAGTCAACAACCGCACGGCACCTAGATGGTCGATTGTTAACTATGACGAACATCTATCAGGTTACAGAGGGAATGCAAAATGAGAGAACCAAAGCGATACGCAGGGAATTCCTTCAGCAGTTTCTCCAAATTGAGAGTGGTGGCAAATTCTTCATTTGGGTTGATGAAGCAAACTTCCACGTTTACTGCAAACGTACTCGTGGTTGGTCGCCCAGAGGAGTGATAGCCTGTTGTAGAGTTGCCAACAGTAGAGACCTCGATTTGCATTTGATCGGTGCACTCACAATGGAAGGGAAAGTGTCGATGACCAGCCGGAGAGGCTCATTCACAGGTCCTCTATCTCTCGAATGGCTGCGAAGCTATTTAGACAATCTGAAGCGAAGGATATAGCTCCGGTAGGTTGTCATGGTATCTGCTAATGCGTCATGTCACACATGACTAGAAGAACTGTCGTCAACAGATGGATATGAGGGTGTAACCATACTGAGATTGAGCTCATTGCTCATCGTTCCTTAATCCGATCGAAAATGTTTGGCAAGTGGTGAAGGCCAGAGTGAAGAACGAGATGAGAACGCACTAGGAGGAACTTCTGGCCAGGGATCCCCAGAAACTCATGACGCACATGCAGTGGAGGCTGCAGTTTCTTGAATTCATTGCCGGAGCAGCCACCAACGATATCAGCGTTGTGGGATGTCGTAATGCTATTCGACAAATGCGTGTACCTTTGTCTAATTGTCTAGCAAAGATGACATGTTTTGATTACGTTTCTGGCCTATTTTTATGTAGCTATTTGTATAGCAAAGCCACTGGCAGCGCGTAGGGACGTGTGGGTATTCACGGTGTTTTCAAAATATGTATACACATACCTACGTTTATGTGTTCGTACGGGGGTTGAAGCGATACTTGATGTCTAGTGCAAGTGAGTGACAGGGGAACGGCTTCCAGTGAGCAATGCCCGAGTGATATGTTCAAGTTATGGTCTTTTTCGTGCTGGTATTCGCCGCGCCGTACTTTTTCATGATCAGTGTGAAATAAGGTAAATAGGGTTTCTTTGTTCGGGAAACGAGGATGGTTGGAAAGCGCATTGTAGGACCGAGTGAGCTTGCTGTCAGATATATCACAGTTTTGGATATGAGCGTGGTTAGTTGAATAGTAGTGAATAAAAATTGCTGCGCCCGTCATGTCATCCTTTACCAGAAGTGAGAGGAACTGATAGATGTGCAGATGCGAGTTCGCAGACGCGTCGATTGCCAGATAAGATGTTTTCATTGAAGCCGAACGAATGAGTCGCGTGTCTAATGGAAACCGTCTCTGTGCGATTTTCGTCCGCTGTATTTGAGTGCACTAGCGTGTTAATTCGTTAACCGATTGGAAGTTTATCTGTCAATTTCGGAGCGCACATCAGCCAGTTCGGAGGCAGTAATTTAGATTTAAAATAAACCACTTCTACAGAAAGCTCAATTTAATTTACGTGCTAGAAAGGCCCGAATATCTGTTCAGCACGACTTGGTTACTGAAGTGTTTGTCCCTCGTCTGAATAGACGCTTGATTAATAATCAAAACCCAAAGTGGATGGCCCCCACACAGGACAGAGTGAAGACCAGATCGGACGAGCAGAGCAAAAGGGCCTTATTTAGCGAATCACACCGTTCATTATAAAGTTGAAATGGAAAGTTCGTGAATGGTATTTAAAGCGCACGTGGAAATCTTTAGAAAGATAAACTTATAGCAAATCAAAGAACGCAGCCGTCGCGTAAATTGGCCGCTTCTTCCGGTTGGCTTTCTGTTCGCCCCAATCAAAGCGGGTGAGTTTGGTTTGCCTGCCGCGGCGATGGGTTACTGGCTTGTTCGCATCGCGTATTCTTTCCTAACACTTGCCCTCTTTGCCTTGTGTTGTACGATTTCAGCTTGGGGTTGAGTTGCTTGGGTGACACGAATTTGCGTCGTCACTCCGGCCTCTGTGCTGCTAAGTTTCGGAGCGAGTGTTGTGGTTGCTATGTTGGGGCATGTTGGGGAGTCTTTGCTTCACCGGCGTCGGCCAATATGTCAAGATGTAACTGGGCTGCTGGTACTTGTTGTTGTAGTTGTTCCCTAGTCCCTGCCTCTAGCAGCTGATCGGCATGTCTTACCCAAATTACCGTCTTAACCTGGATACCGTAGATCAGGCTACCAGGTTTGTATAGCACACGGCCCATAGCCCATTTAAGATAGTGGATGCGATAATCTCTCGCCAGAAGTTGTTGGCCAACATTAAAGGCTCGCTTTCGAACAACGTGTCGGATGTTGTATTGTCACTCCATCTGATAGTTGCGGGACAGTAACTGATCCTTCGTAAGTCTGAGGGCATTAAGCGGCACACGGATTTTCCTTTGAAACAAACTCTCAGCCGCAGATAGTACGTTCGGTGTCTGCGTATTTGGAGTTGTGCGATACGTCAGAAGTGTGTCGAGTATCTCCTTCAAGGTACCTTCCCCTTTCATTTTTACTAAGGCTCTTTTGAGGGTATCCACAAAGCGTTCCGCTTGCCCGTTCGACTGTGGGTGGAAAGGTGGAGACCTTACATGGACGATCGCGTTTCTGCGACAGAAGACAACAAATTCAGAGGAGGTGAATTGGGCACCATTGTCCGGAATCAACATGTGGGGAACAGCGAACTGAGAAAATACCTGCCGGAGAGCAGAGACAGTGGCTGCTGCGGTGGTTCTCACCATTGGAATCACCTCTAGTTATTTACTGTGGGCATCGACAACGATCAGAAAATGATGACCGTCAATTGGACCCGCAAAGCCGAGGTGTACCCTTGACCATGGTTCCGTTGGTATTGACCAGAATTGCAATTCCTTCTTTCTTGGCTGTCTAGATACACTGGCACATCGGGGACAATTCTTTGTTTACTTCTCGATTTGAAAATCTATATGGGGCCCATACACATAGCTTCGTACCAGCGATTTCATGCGATTTATTCTCGGGTGGCCAGTATGAAATTCTTGTAGAACTCTTTCTTCATGGATGAGAGGAATGACGACGAGATCTGAGAACAACAGCCAATTGCTGACGACTGGTAGTGTTTCCTTTCTTTGGTGGAATTGTTGAGGCTCCGGAGGTGTAACTCTGTATGTGTTGACCGTTAGAACAACCGTGGACCCTAGATTGCTTGTTCTGGAGCCAAGGTCAGATGGCCTAGACAAGTAACTGTCACAGCCTCACAAATTCCCGCGCGGCCGTGCACAGATTGTTGGATTCAACGATTAGTTGGCTCTCTGTTGTGTATATGCGAAAATGTGGCGTTTACTGATCAGCTCGCGTTACGCGATGATGCAAGCGGAAGATAACAAGCGGCCTTAAGTGTTTTCAATAAGATGGTTATTGGATGAGCGGCGCAAAATGTGCCGTGGCTTTGTTATGCTGCAGGCTGCAAGAATAATCGCAGGGTTGCTTTAGAGTTCCCAGGTTATTCCTCCGAATGCGATCAAAAATACTCTTGAACAGCCATGAGTTACGCACGTTGATTTAGACAAAGAATGTTCCATAACAGGAAATAAGAGCAACAGTATGATCCACACGCGTTAGATCCCAGACATGGGAATCACTGAGTATGGCTCGTCGAACTGGTTTGAAAGAGCGCACGCACAGGAATGTGTGAAGAGAAAGGGAATGACCACAGTAGGTGCGACGAACGTCGAAATGGAGTGGGGCAGTTCGGCGTGGTGCGACCATAAGGTTTTTCCCGTGATAGCAGCCCAATAACTCAGTAAAGTGAAAGGATGTTTCAACACTGTGGACACCTAACTACGGTTGAAAATTTAAGCGATTCCCATAAGCAAATCTGAAACAAGCACGTACATTCGCCTAATGACCGTTAAGTGGAAATATGATTCCCAACGAATCAAAAGCGATCAATATTTATTTTAAATAACGCAGTGAGAAGACGAAGTATGGCAGATGCTACCATCTCGTAATGTCTCGTCAGTGTCAATACAATAACAGAAATATATAGAACTACAGCTAGGAAGTATCCAGATATGATAAAGACAGGCTGGAGGACAGATATGCTACCCTTAAGTATATGGGAGCCTAAGGCTTACGAACAGGTTCATTTACCAATGCGGTACAATCGAACACTAGTCAAGACGTTTTTTATTTGCGCGAGAAGAATATGCATCCCTAATTGCCTGAAGGAGGAACAGGAGCTGTTGACTAATGCGCTTTTGAAAAACGGTAATCTTTGCCGGTTTATTGCGAAATATATCCACACGGGTGGGGCGAGATAGAAGGTCCTCACTGAGGTTAAACTGACAACCTTTATAGATATACCGTCTGAAGATGATTTTGCCACCATGAGGACAGCCAAGCGCATAATTACTGCTGTTCATAGGACTTATTATGCTGCCGAACCTGTCCTTATTAACCGAACTAGCAAAGGGCCTGTTCCCCCAACTAATGAAAGCCAACCCGTCGGCGCCAATTCACGTTGCATTTGCCTATTCACTTGTTGCTGCGGGTGACGCTACGTCGTCCGTACCTGGAGACTTTTGAATTCCAGATTAAAGGGACATGTGCCTAAGAGAAAGTACCCAGTCTTCCGCTTCGTCCACCACCTTTCCAGGAGTGCCACCTGTCTCATCCATAGTTAGACACTTCTTGGCCGCTTGTCATCCATTCGACCCTATCACAACATTCTCAATCTTCTTGAGACAAGCTAACACCCGCTTCTTACATTTCGCCAAGGCTGTCGCGATCAGCCCGACCAAACCGGCAGTCTGTGTGGAAAAAGCAACTGTTTGTAAGCCTAAGGCTCCCAAGGACGTAAGGCTGGCAGTTTGAAGCCAGCACGCATTCAAGATCATCTATGCAGACCTGGAACAAGTGGGTCCGAGTACCAAGCCATGAAATAAGCCGCACTGAATTTTGATTGGTTTCGACAGGGTACTGTGAACCCTCATATTCAAGTGACGTTGAACGAGAAAGTCGTCTATACATCCCAGAACGGGATCGCCGACATCATAAGTCTGGACTTCGTGCTGTAGAACGCGATGTTCCAGGCGGTCGAATACCCTTGAGAAATCCAGGTAGGCTGCCTCTATTCCTACATCAGCAGCCACAGATTACGCCCAGCTTACATGAGTTATCAACAGATTAGTGGAGCAGGACCAATTTTGGTGAAATCGGTGCTGCTCAAGAACGAGAATTTTGTTACTCTTCAGGACCCCATGAGAGACTCAGCTACAATGGACTAGATGATGTTGGATATCACCGGAAGAATTGTTATCGGGCGATAATTTACTGGTTCTGCAAGGCTACCACTTCTGTAACTTGGAGTGATGATCCCGTGTTTCCACATAGTGTGGACCTTCATCATGTTAAGATATGGCTTAAAGCGTATGGCTAACTGTTCAGCTAAACTCAAGGTACCAATTTTCAATGCATTCGGGTGAATGCCGTCCGAGCCCGAGGAGCTGTATTCGCGTGAGTACATCAGCCGTTTTAGCACACATACAGTTGTAAAAGATATGTATTTAAGGACTGATGGCAGCATGATCTGCGTAGGCATGATGTAGTACGATTGCCCACTTTGGGAGGTTTTATCAGTGGATTTACATTGGCGCAAGTGAACAGTGCACAAACGTCCATGGGCATCCATTTTCTTCATGACCGATCGGCATTCCTTTAAGTTTCGCTACAAACTGCTGAGCGTTGTTTATAGAATATCGCAATCCACTAGTCAGGTGTTTAAGGCGCCTTCATAATACGTTAGCCTAGTTAAATGTGTGCCTATCAGGGAGTGACGCAATTGGTCGAAGCGGTGCACCAGCTTTGAGTCCCGAGCCTTCATTCTGTCGAGCTCCTCCATTGTGAGTTGCTCCAAATCCTGAATTCATTTTAAGGTCTTATTTATGTTGTTTGTTAAGTGTACTGTTACCCCGTTTTCTAAGTAGCGCTATGTTGCATTGTCTCCCAGGAGGTCCCTTTTTTCAACCTAGCCTGTTTAATCCACTAAAAGAACGATGCACCCTTTGTCCGCAGGCAGGATCACGATAGTTTCATCGTTATGTTATTGTTATGTTATGTTATTGCTTTTTAGTCTTGCCGTGATAAAAATTATGTTGCGTCTTATGCATTAGAATTGGGACAACTTCACGTTTTCATTACATTTTCGTCTCCTCGACAAAGATATTGGCTTGCAAAACATTCCCAAATCCCGCAAGAAATTGCATGGGTCTGGAGTCTTTGAAGCTATAGTTTTGCTTTGTAATAAGTACTTGCCTTTCAGCATCACCGAGCCTCCGGTTGGACAGATTCTTGACCCAACTGTCATTGGCACTTTCGCATTTGTAGCCGCTTAATTTTGCTAACTTGTCTTACTAAGCAGCCTGCTTCGTCGCTCTAATCTTTGCTGTTCTGCCATCTATTGCGATGCTTAGTTGTTCTGTCAGATTTTGTCCCCCGATTTGCAGACACTCGGCTCTGTGTCCATGTAAACAACTCTCATATTTCTTAATGCCATCGTGAGCGCCTTAAATCATCGTCCAAAATATGCATTTTCCAAATTGCTCTGCAACGCCCTATGCATGCGATTGGTTTATCGGCAGCTTGTAGTTCACAACTCGATGGAGGTCACTTCGTATGAAGTCTTGCAAGATATCAAGTTAGTGCCGATTTGAGATATGCCTGCAGGCAAAATTCTCCAATTATAGAGCAGTACAGATTGTTGAGGGCCCATAATATTTGAATTCAATAGGAATATCTGTAGCTCCAGTTGTCTGTAAATGCTCTGGCCTGTTTTCCGAACGGAGCACTTTCGTAGTGGACGTTTCATCACCAATCGAGTTGACTTCCTCAGTGAGTAATAAGCGCCACCTGATATTAGATCACATACGAATGGCTAGCCTGAAAGGAACCCTGTGTAGACCGAAAGGAAAACGAGAGCACGCGTACGCCGGAATGTTGTTTACAGCATACAGTGTAAGAATTGTGATAAACAGTACGTGGATCAAACGGAGAGGAAATTATCTATAAGGTTACAAAAGCACAAACAAACGTGTCGAAATCATTACTCCTCATCCTTGGTCTCGACACGCATTGATGAGGAAGGGCACATGTTTGACTAAGAAAACGGAGGTCCTAGCACAGCGAGAAACAAGAAAAGAAGGGCATTCCCCTAGATGTGGTTCTCTACGAAGAGGTCAATAAACCTGCTCATTAACTTAGATCCGGTTTACCATCAACTGCGAAAGAAAGGATTTAGACGGATCATGCGTCAGTTGAGACAAAGTATCGGCGGTTGAACTGCAAACTAGCAATGGTCCAAGCCTGTGAATCGAAGTAGTCAAGTTGAAACATCAATTACCCATTTGTCAAGGGTCGACGAACCATTCAGTTTGCCTACTACGCACTAAGCCCTTTGGATTGGTGATGAAACGTCTACAACGAAATTCTTCAGCCCGGAGTACAGACCAGAACTAGTTACTGTAGGCTTTATTTCGTTGGTAAATTAAACCATGTAACTTTAAATTTGGAAACAGACATAAAGCAAGATGCTTGTCTTTTAGGTTAACGTTATGGCCTAGAACATATCTGATAAGTTAGGAGGTTGCCGTGAATACGTATGGATAAGCTTGTGGTTACGCCATAATGCATGTTAAATGGCATTTTTGCCTTTCATCACCTAGGAAGAGATGCAAAATTCCACTGAGTTCCTTTGCGAGCACTGATTTTGAATACACCATCAAGAAAGTTCAGGATCATCCCTGTTACGATGTACAACCTTTGGCAGGTATGTTATGTCGTCCCATACGACTACTCAGGAATATCCTGGTATACCTATCTTTGTCATGTTTCTTAGGTTAATGCTTACTCTTAGTTGTCATTACAGAAACAAAACCTGATGTTGTAACAAGATGCTTCACGTTGATAACAACTCTGCTACCACTGGATCTTAATAACTGTTACCTGACCTTATTCTGAATACTGAATACTGAGAATAGAGAGCTAGTTAAATCGCACCTTTGCGTTGAATCACTCACCGATCTGTACAGGTTTGCAGCATATTACAGCTGCCTCATAGGTTACTCGGACGCGATGCGCTCTCTAAATCTGAGATCCGTAAAGCGGGTGAATAGGAATTGCCTGAATCCCGACGCCAATTCCGCCTCGACTATTGTTTCGAGTGAAATTCACCACTCGCCATTCGAAATATAGTGGGTGAACCACACATTTCAGGTCCCGTACTATGAGGTTTTAACCGTAGCGAGTCCTGTCCGGTGCTTGCACGTTCAGCAGTGGCTTTAGCACGGGAAGGTGACCAATATACGGTGCGCCATTATGCGGTACACTCGAAATAGTGGATAGGACTGGGTATACAGTACTAGTCACCTGCATCGGCCCTCGTAAGTGATACGACGTAGATTGGGGAGGAGTCTATAGTATTTGCACGTCCTCAAAAGTGCTCGGACGATAGGCGCATGATCCGTACTCAAGCAACCTTTTGTGATGGAAAAGAAGTGACGAGTGACAATCTCTTCAGACCAAATGCAGAAGCTGCGTTTGAGCCCCCAATGCATGTGCAGTCCGTTTCTATATACCTGGTTCCTATTACCTACCGACTTCAAATCGCATCAAGTGCGTACGCTGTGATTTCCGTGATATGCATGTCGAACAGGAATGCAGAATTCCTACTACTGATCTGCAGAAGATTACATGCTAGGGTTAGAAGTTGAGTGACCAGACGTAGCTGTGGGGAGCCACCAAAAGAATAGCACGAATACAAACCGGACAGGGTAAGGTGTTAATATCTAAGGAGGAATTCGTAAATACGAAAGCATGGTTGCCCGATGGAAGACGAAGTTGGAAGAATTCCTAGCCTCTATAACTTGCATCGACCTGAATGCGAATTGCAGCCTCACTAACTCGCACGGTCACGAACAATACAAACCAGAAGGTGCAATGTGCCTGCTCACGAAAAAGTCTTTCCGCTCAGGAGATGTTTTTCTATTGTCACTGCTGTGCAGTTTAAACACGTTTTGGCGGTAGTTTTGTTGGTTTGTATACTCTAGCCTATAGGAGAGCGGTCGTTTCACATTCGCCGTAATGATTTTTCGACGTGAATGTAATAGCCGCGTTTTCTTCTGTGATCTTACTCTAGGCCTGTTACCCTTAATCTTTCAGGATTGCATCGCACTCATATAATTTAGGATTAGATTTATGAGCCATGGAAAACAACTTTCATTCTGTCGGTAATTAGGCGATGAAACAACCATGTATTGTGATTGCGGATCATCATGCATGCACGCAACACCTGCTCCAATATTTTCGCCTCCACTGAATTGTGTTTTTGCTACTACTTCTTGTAGTCGTGCATGCATTTGTGATCTGCTGGTATGAAACAAACTAGTGGATAGAATTTCAATAAAACAAGAAGAAACAACCTTTTAACAGAATTTATTGAATTCAGCAATTAAGCCTTTTCTCATCAGCTGTTTACATAGTTAGTGGATAGAATGGTTATTTTTAAAAGGAAATGGAAACTGGCCTATTGTCAGTTTACTATACTCTGTTCGATGCTAGCTTTGAGTAAAGGGGACTTCCGCTATGCAACGATTGCATTCAGGGTACTCAGCTGAGTTTCGGGATTCGTGTTTATGTCTGTCAGTCTCCTGAATACCGTGAAACCATCTGACCGAGCCGCTCACTCACTCTATTATTGATCTTTTATCAAATTAAGCTTACTGTAAGATCACATACCACCATTATGTCCACTACCACCCTATATCATTTGCCTTCGCTGCCGTCTGCTTTCTCAGTGATACACTACATTGCAACCTCTGATAAAATTGTCACCTTGTTATCCCGCAATGTATTCTCGTGGTGTCCAACCTAGCTCGGATACCACTAAGCACTTCCATTTTCGCTTCTGAACCTAAAGTGCAGTTGAAGTCAGCAACTTCCAATGTATAAACTCTGGAGCGAATTTAGATAGCATGAAGGAGCTCTTCTTAGTTACTACTTGCTGTACTAGTGCCCCGTCGCTTTTGGATGCCTGGAAGAAGTCGGCGAATGGTTCATTGGTTTGCAGGGAGCAAAAAGGCAATCCTTTGTCAGCCCTAACACTTCTCGCTGTATTCCAAATGACGGATTTCAATGCTCCTATAACTTACTAATGGAAGAAAAGGAGGAAACCTGCGAACGAAGACTGCGAGGTGTTGCTGTACTTTGGCGTCAGTTGTTCGAACTGGTAACGATTAGGTGCTGGCTGGACTATTAATACCTTGTTCGATACATCTGGGAAAATGTCGGCTGACTAAGGGTGATGTTCTACGGAAGCCTGTGTGGTAATAGGATGGTTACTGCATAATTCCCCTGCAGTGCGCTAGTCACGTGATGTTCAAGCGACCAGGAGTAAAATACCCACTGGGAATAGCCGGTAAAACATAACCTCTACCTGGAATGGTGCCGCGAGAAATGACCGAGGCTGAGTTCTGGGTCGTATGCAGCCTAACCTTTTGTATCTAAAGTACAAAGACAGTTGGGAGCAAGATAAGAATGGTACTTTTACTAGTAGTAGGATTGCACTTGTTAAGCAGCACATCCTGTTCTTCCACGTTGTCCTGCTAGGGATATTCTTCCACTTCATGACCGAAGCTGGAGAACAACAAGTGAAATAAAACTTGCAGCAGGTAGTACAGCGGAGTGATTTGCACAACAAGATGTGAGTGCTACGCGGTAACTCGATTTTTGGCGTGCCATACTGATCGAGATTTTTAGCTGAAATAACGTGGAAAACAGTGTTTGAATAAACACTTGAAACGAAATTTGACGATTGTCAAATTTCCTCTGATCCAAGATATCTTGGATCGACTAAAGAGGTACTGACCAAAGCGTCTTCCTGATGCTTACTGGTAATTTTGCGGTTGTTCCCTTTTTTAATTTCGTTTTACAGCCTGTTTTACCTTTTTATTGTGGTCGTTTTACGGTTGTATACGTGTTTTAAATTCTGCTCTGTTTTCCACCTCAACATGGTCGTCTCTCGAAAAACCGAGGCGGATGCACCCTTTGCGTCTTCGCTTGATGAGTCAAATGCAGCTTGCATCAATTCTGCCTGTTCAGTGCCAGTCACGGATTCATCTAGTGGTATGCAGTGTGATGTTTACTCTCGTTGGTATCACAAAAGTTGTACCGGCCTCCGAGCGAATCAGTACAAGATGCTATCATCCAGTGAAAGCCTTCTGTTTAGATGTGCTGACTGTTGTGCTCAGAAAGCGAAGCTCCCGGCTTTCACCTGTTCTGAATTCAAAGCACTAGCGTCCAGATTCACAGTTGTCGAGAAGTCATTAGCCGAGCTTGCCTCACTTGCCTCGCTCAACTCTAAAGTGGATTTGATTATGAAATCCCTGAATATTGCGAATGTGGACGCTGTAACGGACTGTCCTGCTGTCAGTCCAATCGTTGACGAGGCGTTCATCCTACCGGATGCTCCAGTTCACGTGGATATAACTGACACAGATGCCTCGGACGGCAATGTTGACCCGCCCCAAATGGAAGGCGAGTCTTGGGCTCCTGGGCCATGGAAGGATAAGCGTAAGAGGGCAAGAAAAGCGCGCAAACCGTCCGCCCCAAACCGGAAGGTGACATAATGCTCAAGAAGCAAGCGCCTGATTTGGAAACACCACCTGGTGTTGCACTTCCCTCAGTGAGACAAGAAGTGCCGTCGCCTTCGGTCCAACCGATTCCTGTCAAACAACCAGGTGACAAGGATGGTAGAGCATGTGGTGTAAATACACCTCGTCCAGGCGATTTTTACACAGATAGCAGTGTGATTTTCAGAAACGTCACTGAATCCACTGCCGCTCTTCCCACCGAGCGCATGCTTGGTGATCTTGGTTGGCTTAAAGTTTGCGTCACCAGGCTTTTACCACCACGTTTCCCTGGCGTTACTGTCAGGAAGCTCATCAGATTGGGGAACGTTCCGGTTGGTCAACCAAATCCTCGACCCCGTCTGCTTAGGGTGGTCCTCTCCACCCCAGAAGAGCGCAGGGCCTTACTGAGATTTGCTTCCAAGCCCAAAGGTACTAACATTAGTGTGCAACAGACCTTCCGTTAGCGGATATGTTAAAGTTAAAGGAAGCCATCAGAGACCTAAAAGCCCGGCGTGCAGCTGGCGAGCAAGGTCTCCGATTAGTGGGTTTTCAGGTGGTCAGCCGGCTGTCCTTTTCCGCCCTGCCAGAACCTATGCTACTTGCGCACGACCCAGGGCTGGTCATGCCGAAGCTTTCCAAGTAGTACTTAGTAACGTGCGTAGCCTGAGGAATAAGATGTGCGAGGTGGGTCTGCTCGTAGACAAATCTCGTCCAGATATACTTGCTTTCACTGAAACGTGGCTGTCTGAGGAAATCACAGATGGCGAAGTATATCCGCCTGGCTACGCACTGTTCCGCGCTGACCGCTCCACTGGCCGTCAAGGGGGTGGTGTAGCTCTGTATGTGAGTTATCACATCGACGTATTCAGGACCAGCGTTTTTCAGTCTCTTGACAAATCTGTTGAGGCTCTCGCAGTCTTGATTAGCGCTTCATTGGTTCAGGTTACGGTTGTGTTAGTGTATGGAAGCCCTATGAACACCACAAATGGAATCATTGAGTTTATACGCACTCACTCTGCGAACAAGTGTCTGGTGCTGGGAGACTTCAACCTCCCAGAGGTTTGTTGGGATGATCTATCTTGCAGTTCGACTCTGGAATTCTTCGGTAGAGAACTGCTGGACTTGACGCTGCAGGTACCACTACACCAGTTCGTGGACCTCCCACTAGGTACATGAGCAATCAGCAGCCGTCTACTTTAGATCTTGTTTTGCTAAGTCACTTGACTTTGTAAATGACATTAAATACGACTCGCCCCTTGGCGCTAGCGTTCACGTTTGCCTGTCTTTCCAGTGTGCTCTTATCAGGTCTTGCCAAGCTACTACCAGCTGGTATCCGAACATTTGGGCCGCGGACTTCCAAGCGATGCGGGATAAAGCTAGGTCATCGCCTTGTGTGATATCTGAGATCGATACTGTTCACATAGCCTGGGAACAACTTAAGGCCCACCTCGTAGACATTTCTGCACCTCACATCACACTGGCAAAAAGAAGGGAATCGAGAGCGCAGCCTCCGTGGAATGATTCCGCGGGGAAGGGCCTGCTTAAGAAGCGGTCTAGATGCTGGCGAGCATACCGAACAGCTCCGTGGAACAGCACGTTGGACAAGTATCGGTTGGTTCGAGATGATTGCAAGCTACATCTTAGGTTGGCCGGCTTCAGTATGAAAAGGGCTTAGCTAATACTGCCTCGCAAAATCCCAAGAAATTCTTCGCTTACGTTAAACGACGCTGTGGTGCAAACTCGCCCATGTCATCATTGCTTCGAGGAGATGGGACTCATGCTTATAGCGACTATGACAAGGCATGCGTGCTTGGTAAGCAGTACTCAAGCGTCCTTGTCCGCGAAACATATACGCCATGCAAAGAGTTAGCTTCAAGAGTCTCTGAGGACTGTTGTCTGGATGAAATTCCTGTAACTGAGTCCTAAGTTCTCCGATTGCTAAGAGAGGTAAATCGAACTAAGGCTTCCGGGCCAGATTCCATTCATCCAAAATTGTTGCATGAATTGGCAGTGGAACTCAGTGGACTTCTGACTTGTGTGTTTCAGAAGTCACTCAACAGCTGTATCTTGCCTACCGAATGGAAGGAGGCAGTTGTCTGTCCGATTTTCAAGTGCGGTGACAAAGACCTACCGGCTAATTACAGGCCTGTCAGCTTGACTAGCTTGGTCGTTAAGTTACTTGAAAAATTAGTACAGGATACAGTGGAGCACCATTTAAATAGGTTTAACCTGTTTTGCGTCGAGCAACATGTTTTTCGCAAAGGATTCTCGTGTCAGACGAACTTGCTGGTAGCTCGTGAGAGCTGGGCTGAAGCCGTAGACAGTGGACATGCGGTGGATGTGGTGTTCATTGACTTCGCCAAGGCCTTCGACACTCTCCCCCATTCGCGACTTTCACTGAAGTTGAGGTCGTATGGAGTAGCTGGTCGTGCTATCCAGTGGGTGTCAGTTTTTCTGGATGGACGGGAACAGTGTATTCGTGTGGGAAGCTGTCTTTCTTTTCGACAAGCTGTACTTAGCGGCGTTCCGCAAGGCTCTGTCCTAGGTCCGCTGCTTTTTCTGTCTACGTGAATGACCTGCCGGAGGAGCTTGAGGTGCCATCGCTCTTATTTGCTGATGACCTAAAGCTCTGGAATATTGTTGATATCCCTGGAGGTGTTGTGGCTCTTCAACCAGCTCTGGATAGAATCTGGGAATGGTCTGTCTTGTGGTTGCTGCCCATAAACCGGGCAAAGTGTTCAGTGCTGCGTATCGGAGCGTCTGCTTCCTCCACAAGTCATGTGCTCGATGGGAGTGAACTTCCTCACGTGACTCATCAGGTTGATCTAGGTGTAGTTCACTGTTCCACACTACACTCTGGCGACAACTGGAAGAAGGCGGCTAGTAAAGGGTTCCGAATGTTGTGGTTTATCCGTCGTTCTTTTGGGACCCTAACCGCTGATGTGTTTGTGAAGCTTTTCTCAGCGTTTGTGCGACCCCACCTAGAATATTGCGTCCAGGCCTGTCCACCATGCCTTGTCCGGGACAAAATGGCACTAGAAAGTGTGTTGCGTGTCGGTACTAGGTTGGTCAAGGGATTACGAGGGCAAACCTACCCCGAGCGTCTACTTAGTTTGGGGATGCAGTCAATGCACTACCGAAGGATTAGAGGGGACCTAATCCTAACCTACAGTATTTTGACTGGGAAGGTTGGCCCTGATTTGTCCATGCTATTTAGTCCTGCTAGATTATCTGGTCTTCGCGGGCATTGTATGAAGCTGGACAAACCGCGGTCCGATCGAGTTAGCGTGGAGAACGGTTATCACGTCGAGTCATCGAGCGCTGGAACCTGCTTCTAGAACATGTTGTCAAGGAATCTACGGTTAAGCGGTTTGAGCGTCAACTAGACGCCCTTGGGTGGTAACAAGAAACCTCCTTTTCCTGACTAGTTCCCATCTTCATACTTCGATTCTATTTTTCTTTTTTTCCTCGCCATTGGTATTGTTCTCTTCTTTTAACTGATTTCCCCTACTCTCTTACCTTCGCTTTTTCTTCTTCTCTTACTTACTTCACGTAACTGACATACCTGGGACAGCTAATGTAAGGAACGTGGGCATTAACTGGGTGGACCAGGGTGTTTTTCGGGTGTTTTCCTTTTAGACGTTTCAAGAAGTCAGAGCACCCCTATCAACTCCTGGATCGACGACCGGCTCAAGAAGGAACACTTACGGGATTCATCCTATCGTTCCAGTCCCACTTGAACTTGAACTTGAACTCTCAAGATGCATAATACTTTAAGCGGTCTGGAAAATGAACTCTTCTTCATAACCTTGTCTGCCACATAGTAATGTCCTCTTTTGGCCTAATATCAGATGTTAACGATAGGGTCACTTTCAACTAGCTTTGATGATTACTGCGTGCTTATTGTGTTTTTAGGGCTAGTTGATTGCTTTTCGCAAGTTTGCTGGAAAGACGATGACTTATGACGGTCTAAAGAAACCACATCGACTTTAACATTCCTGTTGCTCATATAGTATTTTTATGCACTAGAGGTTACCTCAGATGGCCCTTCGTACGGTGGTTGTAGTGGCTTGCGGACTGCATCATTTCGTAACCACACGTGTGAACAAGTTGTAAAGCCTTTTGATATGTAACCCCTATTAGTTTGTGCGCGAGTGGTAGTAAAATGCAGTTCACGCATAGATGAACATAAGCAATGGACAAATTTTGAGGGTCTAGAGCATTGGCGTCGATTGGTTGAACTAGGTCAGGCGGAAGCTTTAACGTGCTACCTTATACCAACTCCGTGGCGGTGCAAACTAGATCAGCTTTCTATGTCGTACAAAGACGAAATAAAACCAGGGGTAAAGTTCCGGTCCAAAGAGTTGTGTCCGAACATGCCGTCAAAGAAGTTTTGAGGTAGCGATGGAAAACTTCGGCTTACCCTTTCGCTGTTGGGTGGTAGGCAATTGTTCTTATTCCCTTAGCTCCGAGAGCGTCGATTCAAATGTTGCTCCGTGATCAGTTGTTATGGCGGATGATACACCATAATGCGCGAGCCAGTGAGCCACAAGATTGTGTGCTACCGTCACTGTATAGATGTCCGCGATGCGTACTGCCACAGACCAACGATTTTAACGATCGATATAAATCAATACGTACTTATACACACTTGGCGGCGGTAGCGGACCGACAGTGTCGATGTGAAGGTAACTGAAACGATTATCAGGAACAGTGAAAATGCCAAGTGGTGCCTATGTATGCCGCTGAACATTTGAACGTTGGCAAGGGAGGGAATTTCTCACCATGGTCTGCACATCTTTGTTCAATGGTGGCTACAGAAAACGGTCGTAAATGAGTTTGTGAGTCGCGCGGATGCCTGGATGTGATAGACCATGTAGTGAATCAAATATGACTCGCTAATAGGTTGGTGGAACTAAATTACGTGGCTTTCCTGTGGAGACGTCACACAACAGAACATCCGGACTATCAGATAGCGGAATGGGTTTCACCTGTAAATTTGTTCCTTGAACTTTTTGAAGGAACTGCTTATCCGTATGCTGTGTTGTGACTAATTACTGGAGATCAATGTGGGAATGCTCAAATAAGATCTTGATTTCTGCCCTTGATAAGGCGTATGCTACGCTGTTATTCGCCCCGGATAAATGGCGCATATCAGAGGCAAATTGGGAAATGTAATCCAATCGTCTTTTTTCTCGTGGGGAAAGGTGATCAGAGGCGGAAAGCAGTGCATACGTTAACGACTTATGATGACGGAATATCATGAATGTACGTCCCTCCAAGTAATGTTGGGAATGACGCACATTGAGGTAAAGAGCTAGGAATTCTCTGCGGAACGTGCTATGACGTCGTTCGGTAAACTGTGTTTTCTTACAGCAAAAAGCAATCGGATACCATTCCTCTCTCTGTCGTTGTTACAGCACACCACCTACTTTTGCATCCGAAGCGCCCACCGCTAACTGTAACGGGGTTGTAGATTCTTGCTGCATAGGAAGAGTGGCGGTCGCTAGGTGATGTTTTAGACCATTGAACGCTCGCTTAGCTGATTCCGAAGTTTCTAGCATTTTCTGTCGAGAAGGATCTGGGAGCTTTTGTCCAGATCGACCTTGTATGTTAGAATCAGACTGAAACGACGTCAAGAAGGGGCGTCCAACACGTGCGCCTCCTGAAGCGGGTATTCGGACGATACGGCCCGTTGACTTTTCCACAACTCGGCTCATACAAACGGCCACAGGTGGACTACACAATACAGGTCTGTCAGACATGACTGCGGAGAGATCTCACCACCTTGGAGATACCCCAACGTCGGGCAACCAAAAACGTCCAGGGTCCGTATAGTTTGCCGTATGATTGAAGACTTCCAGTGCTCGTGGTCTTTAGCGGACAGTATCTGCGATTGCGCGGTGACCTCATTTTGATTTACCAGATTTTGTGAGACCCCAACCACACGTGCCGCCTTTTGCTAGAGCTCAGTCACAGCCGCAATTTGAGAGGCCAACATCTCAGACTGGCACAGCAGAACAGTCTTTTAGAATGCCGTCGGAATTTCATTTCCGTACGCGTTTGCAGAACGTGGAATGCATTACCGGAATCTGTCGTATGTGTTCTCACGCTGGCGGGGTTCAAATCCAGGGTTGACAGTGCACTTATTCCGCTGCACTAGTTTACATGACCCATTACCCATGAATAAACACAAGTGTCTGTAAGAGATTTCACTGGCGGTCAAATCCCAGATTTTGTTTCACGTTTTTCACCTGCATGTGCACACCAGAAGGAGACACAATTTTTAGTACTCACATTGTACTCACGTATTTGGAACATGGATGTGGCATCAATGTCAGGAAGAATTTTGTCATGGTGCGACACCTTGACACGAAAAGCTACATTTCATGGTTTCTGAAATTGTACCGTTCCCTGATATCAATGTGCACGCTATCGACGTCAACATGCTCGGAATGATTGATGGCTGATACAAAAAACAGAGGTAGTTTATCAGCCTTCGCAACCATTAAAGGTCATTATCAAGTTTTTGACAACATTCTTGATAACTCATAGTAGTGGAGTACCCACTGGATGCTCCGTGAACCGCCTTTGCACCCTCTCAAGAGCTATTTTATCACCCTCCCTTATATTACTGCAAATAAATAAGCAATAAATAAATAAATGAACGTTTATTCCTCAGCAGTGCGAGGCACAGACCAATTGGGTGGTCTTATCAACATGTACAACGTGATCGCATAATATAGTTAATTATTCGTCTTTTGATCAATGGTTCCCATATGGGTTTTTGAAATGATTAGCAGTTTGGAAAAAATAGAGAGATAAAGAAACTGGGAACAATAATAAATGTAGATTTTGCGGAAAGTTCAAGTAAAGCAATACGGTCATCCATGGAACTGTCTCCAGGGGACTTGCTTCCATGCAGGGTATTTCCACGATGGGTTTCACCCTCACTTCCATGCTCCAATTGGCTCAGTTCCTGTGTGACAAGATAGTAAATCGGCCATCAGAACTAGGTGTCAAATGTTTTTTAGGGCTGCTCTATGCATACATTATAGGCGATGAAGCCTCAGTTAGGTAGCTCATGTGCGACATACAGCATAAGTCTGACCTCACGGAGCGCAAACGATCTGCAAATGAAGCTAATTGCTTATTGGGCCTTTACTATCTGATAAGTAAATAGTTCAGGGAAGTCAAACGTTAACGGATATCCCATATCCAGGTCCCGAATGGCAGCGCATTACGTGAGCTGCTCATCATGGAGTCTGAGCTCTTCAGATAAAATGTGGCATCCATAAGAAAGGATTCTGCATCTGTCTGAGGCCAGTTCCAATTCCCATAGATGAGACCAGTGTTCCGGGGCGGAAAGCTCATTAAAACTGTGCTGATTTGCCTGGTACGAATGCTTAATGCTGAAGTAGATGACTTTTATGTCCTCAGAATAGAGAAATGGAGTTTCAAGTCTGTTTTTCAAAAATCTCATTGATATGAATATTAAAAGTTACGAGACACAATACGCTACCTTGGATTACCTTACAGGTGATGGCCGTGGGTTTTGAGAAGTTACTACCGATGTTTACCATTTGCTTTTGAGCGGGTAAAAAGCATTATAGTCATGCTGACAAAAGGTTTCTAATTCCACCAAATTGCATTTTGGCTAATACTTTTTCGTGCGGCAGAAGGCTAAAAGCGTTACACAAATCAGAGAAAACTAGGATAATAATCTCCTAGAGTCATTTGCTTTTGTCGCGTTGTTTGGAAAATCTGTTTAGCAGGTCCCTGGTTCAAGCTTAAGTACTGCAGTGTTGCTAGCGGGCATCTATTCACACTTGTGTATAGACTACTACAAACTGAGTGGAGATACGGTAACCCTCATGGGTAATAACACTATGTACGTGCATGAGTTTGGATTGAATGAAATAATAACAGCCATATCTCTCTAGTACTGGCAAATCGTACTTACAATTATAAACAACCAATACGACTGTCAGTGGTTAGTTAACCTTTGGATGTGAACATACACGACAGCCTTAAATTCAGTCAGAAGTGTGGGCATCAATAATAGATAGCGACAGATATAAGCATAGGGAAGCAAATGCCATCAATAAGGGTTACCAGGTGGAATGATGCAGAAATAATAGGTACCGTAAAACAAGGATGACTTATCGTTAGTGTGTATTCTAGATTCAGTCTGCTATATGCGTTAGTACTCGATACTGTCACACATTCTATGATGACCTCTCTAACGATATCATATGAATGACACATCTAGTAAATCCCGCTGCTCCATGTTCTACATTCGGCTTTCGAAAAAGTGAGCAAACTGTCTTAGCAAATTTACAAGTAGCAGCTTACATTGTTATGCAAATGTAGGCAAAATGTGGCTGTATACCCTACTGTGGCGACAGATGCACATGCGGCTCCAGTGACACGTAAAACGTCCGGGTAAAATAAAGAATTGAAGTCCAGAGGTTGCCTCATATATATATATATATATATATATATATATATGTCTACATGGTGATCTTCGTAGAGGCGTTTCGAAGGCAGCGGCGGCGTTCTGGAAGCTTGAGTAACGAGTGTGGAATAACCACCAACTTACCGTCGGCACGAAGCCGATCGCCTACAAACCCATGGCAGAGAAACGTGGGCGATATCTGGAGCGGTTCCATCAACAGTGTCTGCGACGGATTCTACGCATCGGATGGTGCGACAGATTTGCAGACGCGGAGGCGCTGCATCGATGTGGAACGTAAACAGTGTACCGTATGCTGTTGCTGTGGTAGTGCTTAGGTGGCTTGGTCATGTGTGGCGCATGGATTCGACGCGGATACCAAAGCAGCTATTATAGGAGCAACTGAGTTTGGGGAAGCGGCATGTGGAAAATCCGAAGCTTTGTTACTAGCACATGATCAAAGTGAGCCTATCACTTTCTAATGTTGATTGCAGGCTAAGGGAATCAAAAGTGCTTGATCGGCGTGCAGAGCGCGATCTGATCGCGAAGGCCGTTGCCGGGGCGCAAGAGAAAACGCTCGTGCATGCAGAGAAGAAGCGGTAATTGCGGCAGCGACCGTCGACGATGGGGTGTACTCCATCTACGTCAAACGCATGGTGCTGTAGCACTTACGGTCGCGAGTGCCTGAGTCAGGCAGGTCTAGTAAGCCACAACCTGGGTCAATAGGGACCAGCATCGAAAGGACGACGGGGCCAGATGAGAACTTATGTAGAGCAGGCACAGAATTGGTAGGTACACTGCATTCGACTTACTAACCGTGCGCATGTATGCTGAGTTCCTGTAATTCAGGTAGTGGATTTGCCATCGTGTCTCAATGGATATTTTTTCACCTCATCGTTTGCCTGAATAATCTTTAATTAACCGTGTGCAAGTGCACACGTCGCTTAAGCTAACTGTGGATAAGTTCGCTGACATTTTCACGCCTGCGGCAATTATTTTTAATATATTTTCTGACGCATTGCACTTATCGCGATTTATTGATACCTGCATTTGCCACTCTCAAAGCACTCAATGAATAATGAATTTATACAGGTTAAGAAGCGTTGCTTTACAAGCCCGTTGGATAGTTGGTGGGGATATCAACATAACATAATGATGATAAGGCGAGTAAAAAAGTTAATGCTTTAAATATGAAAATAAGGACTTATCGTTTGCTTCGCTGCAGTCCTGCGATCCTCTTAGATTCACAGCATCCACAGTTAACAACAAATAATTCCATGGTAAACTCCAGGTATAGGATGGAGACGTAGTGTTAAGTAACAAAGTGTAAGTGGATGAGTGCATCGTCCAACCGTCTTTTAAATACTGCTTTTAAATACTGCAGAGATGACCGATTCTGGGAGAGCATTCCACGGGTGACAGACACGGATGGAAAAGAAATTTCTGCGGCACTCCAGACGACTGTATTGTTCTGCGAGTTTTAATGAGTGGCCCCTCAGGTTTGTATTGCTGCTGAGTTGCAGTAAAGGTCGGCACACATGATGTGGGTCTCACAGAATCAAGTATGCCATAAGCAGGTCGCCTCGTAGTCTGCGATAGCTTCCACTGAACAATCCAAGTTGTTGCAGCCTCTCTTGGTAGGAAAGATTGCGCATTCCAAGTACGTTCTTAGATGCCCGACGTTGTGGCTGCTCCAGTGCATTAAGGTCGTGTTTCAGCCATGGATGCCAGACTTGAATTGCATATTCGACATGGGGGCGAACATACGCACTGAGCATTTGTCGAAATATGAAGCTGTTTATTTGTCCAAACGCCCGCCTCAACAGCCCGACGTGTTGGTTCCCGGTCTTCGAGGCCATTTCGGATTGCCTGGAGCAACCCAAGTCATCTTGAACCAGGACACCCAAGTCACGTTCGAGAGTTGATTGTTGCAGTACATCCGTTCCGAGTCGGTATGAGTAGCTGCCGTGATGTCGGATGGAAAGCACCTTGCATTTACTGACATTGAAATGCAATAAGTTTTGGATCGACCATTGATACACTGTATCTAAGTCACTTTGGAGCACATGTTGGTCGGTGTTCGCTTGGATCCTGCACCAGATCTTGATATCGTCGGCAAACATTAGGAAGTTCGAAGCGATTCCCTGTGCAAGGTCATTAATAAACACCAAAAACAAACGTGGACCTAGAACCGAGCCTTGCGGCACACCACACTCCACTTGTATGGGGTCCGATAAAGAGCTCCGAACTCTGACCACTAATTGCCTTTGAAATAGAAAGTTGGCGATCCAGCTTAAAAGAGGGTCTCCGATCCCGTAATGCTGCAGCTTGGATAGTAGTATCCGATGGTCTAGGCGATCGAAAGCCTTGGAAAAATCTAGGTAGATCACATCAACGCCTTCTCCAGCGTCGGCTGCCTCGGTCCAACTACTGCGTGCAATGAGTAAATTAGTTATACATGACCGCTGTCGACGGAAACCGTGCTGTTCAAGAGTGATGAGGTTGCAGTTTTCCAGATAGCACACCAGTGCATCGGCAACTATGGATTCCATGACCTTGGAGAGTATAGGAAGAAGGGTTACTGGGCGGTAGTTGGAGGAATCAGTTCTGCTTCCACCTTTGTAAATCGAGGTTATTATTCCAAGCTTCCACATGGTGGGTACTTGGTTCTGGTCTAAGCAGTGCTGGAAAATCTGAGCTGAAGGTCCTGCCAGTTGGTTTGCTGCTGCTCCCAATGCCTCTGGACGAACGGTGTCGACACCCGGCGAGCTGTGTTTGCGTAGAGGAGTCAGCTTTTGCAATACAGCCTCTGCGGTAAAATTGATGTGGGTTAGTCTTGGTGAGCAGAATACAAAGCTTGGTAGATCGCTTGGTGACAAGACTCTTTGAAACGTTGGGGCGTATTGCATCTGCAGCGCCCTTGCCGCCTCTATAGACGTTCTTGTTGGGCCATCAGCCGTCTTAAGTGGAGGAAATCCTTGCCTCACCTTTCGTAAGCTATTAACGTGCTTATACAGCAGTTTGTGGTTAGCATTGAAGGTTTTTGCGATGTTCTGCTGATAGGCGGCTTTGTCTTCCCTTAACAGTTGAGTGCAGTGGTTTCCTTGGGCTACGTAGTTGTCTCAAGTTTCTGGTGCTGGAGCTTCTCTGTACACTCGCCATGCTGCGTTGCGTACTGTCATCCATTTTCGGGTTGTGCTGCTAACGAAAGAAACTGATTTGCACTTATTGCAAGCTTTTATCTCTGAAGCCTGTGCAATCAGCTGACTGAATGTGTTGACGAACTCGAGCCAGGCGACTTCCGGGGGTTCTTCTTCGAGGAAAGACCATGTTGTGGCGCTGACTAGCTGGGCGAGTCGGTCGTACCTTGTGATGGTTCGCACAGTATCATCGTTATCATTCAGATATTCTGCATAGCAGACGAAGTTGAAACTGATGACTGCGTGATCACTGCGACCCAACGGGTAGTCTAAAACCAACGCATCAATCATATGCTCCTCGTTGGTAAGCACAAGATCCAACACAGATGGTCTGTTACCAGTTCTGAACCGAGTAGGCAAAGTGATGTGATTGTAAAGAGGAACAGTAGTTACTAGATCTTGTAGATCGGTTTTGTGTTGTTCTCTGATCGTTGCAGGGGCTTCTAAACAATGTACGTTGAAATCACCCATGATAAGAATGTGAGTTTACTTTTGTTGCAAACTGCACCTTAAAGCAGCCGCTAGGTGGTAGTCGGTTTCGGGTGTTGAGTTAGGGGCGCGGTACACCAAGACGATAAGCAGGCGTCCCTGCCTTTTAACTGCAACCGGCACCAAAGAGAGTCAGGGAACTGCGAGTCTGAATCCTCCACGGTTTCGCACTGTAAGTCGTTTCAGTAGTACAGGATTACCCCTCCTCCTTTTGTGAGCCTGTCGTTCCGGTTCAGCGACATGCCGGGTAGCGACACTTCAGCGTCCGTCATTCCCTTTTGCAACCATGTCTCGGTGATACCAACGACATCATACGAGCCGGAAGCTTGGCGATCTTTCAGTTCAGCCAGTTTGTTAGAAGGTCCCTGAGCATTTGTATACAAGCAGGCCAGTTTCTCGGTATCTAGTAGCCCGCATAGAGGTGAAGCTGACAAGTGTGGGAGAATGCCGACCGATGGGAGGTCGGCAGTTACTCGTTATTTTAATGGGTCCATGATACCTCGTTTGCTACTTGATTCGGCCAAGGTGCGACCCAGCCTTCGTTTAGACCTACGTCAGAGTCACTTAAAGCAGCAGTCAAGTTACACTTCTGTACATTCGTCAGTATACTTGCTGCTCCAGTTGCTTTAATATTTGAGCTGTGCAAATTGTTTGCGACCTTTAACCGAATTTCGGAAGGAAGATGTTTCCGATTTCTCCGCCATCGATCCAAAACATCCTTTGCTTGTTGCTCTGACTGAACCACAAGTTTTAGGATTCTAGGTCCGCAACCTCTATAATTCGATGAGAGAGGTATCCTGGTGAGCGATAGTGCCACAACATCATCCAAAGAAAGTGTTTCGCGAATGAACCGCCACTGTTCTAAATCGTGCTTTCCGGTCTCTTGAACATCGTTAGAAGGATGTTCTGGCACTCCATGTATGATGATTGTGTTTAGGCGGTCTTGCTTGCTGTGCCCCTCTTCGGTGTTTCGTTTTGGTTGTCGCGCGCTCCAAGGGACATCAGGATAGATCCGTATCGCACAGGATTCGTGTTTTAGCGCGCTTGCGGAGAGCAAAACGTCTTCTACGTCGGTGGAGGATTCTAGAGTTACTCGAATAAGTCTGGGTTCACCATAGTGTGGCGAGTTCGGATGACGAGTAATTCGTGACAAGTTTATGGGCTTGGCTTTGATACTCATTTGCATACACAATGAGTTCCATTGATCTTGGTCGTCTGATAACTTATCCCGTAATGTGATGGCGGTAGATTCAGGGACATTTGAGCATACAACAGTCCGGGCACTGTTGTTGGATCCCTTTTAATTGATCTACAAAGTATGGTACTCATTTGTCTGGACTTGTTGGCAAATGATTGTTTGCAATTTTACTCTCTACTTGCGTTAACGGTGTTTACAATGGAAGAGGACGCAACGGCGGCCTCTCGGTGGACCCTTGCAGCAATCTCTGCATATGTAACCGATGTTCTAGGAGGCTTAGTCTCAAGAAGAGATATTTGAGCTACAGGTACCAAGGGTTGGTGTTTGGCTGCTCCATCCTAGTTAATACTAGATGTCAGGTCTAGTGGAATTCGCTTAACCAGACGTTTTGAATGGTGCCTGATTTTCTTTGCTGTGAGTACTGCTTGATTCACGTAGGTACAGTCTGTTTTCGCCCGGCGTTCTACCAAATTTGGAGAAGACAACGGAGATGGAGACATGGCTGATTGCGGTGCAGGCGAAGCGATTTGTTCAGCATTCCGTTACGTAGCAGCCGCTACGCTTCTGTGGTCCATACTCGCTTCCATTGAAGTAAGCTTCTGGTTGATCCTCTGCTCTGCTTCTGCGATTAACCGGTCGCATTTCTCAGCTAGGATAAGCAAGCACTTAACGAGCGGGATGGTGGAACACGCAGTACAGAACCAAAATGCATCTTGGGAGCTATTTCGCTCCCGTAACTGTTGTTGGGACACATTTGCACATTTCGTATGGTACCATGCTAAACAGTGCGAACAAGCCAGACCGATTTTTACTACCCGATGACATTCTCCTAACCCGCAAATGCCTTTCGATGGGAGTCTCTTCGGTTTCGCCTTTCTGCCTTGGGTGTCGTTACCTGACCCAGTGGGTTGGTTAGCGTTCTGTACTTTTACAGCTTTGAGAGCGGCGCACATCGGTCAGGCGAGCGTGGTGGTTGCAAAGTCAAATGAGCGGTCGGCGTGGTCGCGCGGTCCGTGTGATGGGTTACGCAGCCGCACTGGCTGACAAGGTCACAAGGAATGGCAAGTGACTGCAACCTGAACAGAGCGCTGAACACATATTCTTTCACAGCCGTGTTGAGAAACACTGGATCGGAGTAAGCTTAGGCTTTTTGGCATGCCTCGAGAATCCTGTATCGAATGGTGTCACACAGAATGGCAATCGGCTCAACAGGACTGAATTAAACGCTTGCGCTTAATCACAGATGCCAGCGAAAAGGTTAGTGATGGCTAGCCGAACAACCTCCTCGTGGTGCCAGCTGGGTGGTTCGGGTTTGACCCGTTCCAGCAAATAGTTCGGCGGCAGTGTTCCAGGACGTGGTGGGTTTTCGCCTGGCAAGCCACAAATGTCTGCTTAACAACACTGTGACGTGGCGGTCGTGACTCGCCACATAATAAAGTCACTGCCCCGTGGGTATCCGAATAAACCTTTCCAACGCACGGATATCCATCTTCTACTCGAGCATTGCCGACGATATGAGAGTGAAAATTAGAGCGGCACAGTTACAAACCGGAACCTCACAGTTACACACCCACACACACAGCTACATAATTACATACCCCCTAAATAAACATACACTGGTACGGCAAACATAACGTATTCTTGCACATTCTTGACCGCGCATTGTTGTCATAATGATCATGCCTGTAAAGGCGTGCCTCGCCTTCTCGAGAATAAAAACTTTATTATTTATTTATTTTATTTTATTTAATCGCAGAAGATATTTCTACGCATGATGGATAGCTATGTAGAGCTGGTAAACCCGGTTCGAATGAGCATACAGTGACAACGCTGCGAGAAGATAGAGCGAGGATAGCGGGAAATAATCCAAATGAACCAGTAGCAAGCACGTCACGCGTGTGTGAGGATGACCTTGAGTAAGTAATTATCCATGTTTCGGAGCTGCACTTTTCACCTAAACTGCATGGCAAAGCTTAACCACACGCCACGTGCTATACAGCACTCAATATACATGCCACGCCAAAAGAGCATTTTGACCTCTGTATATTACCACGCCGGCGTCAAAGCAGGTGACAGTTGGAAGGTCACTATTGCTGCATTTACTCTGATAGACCCTTGACATCAAGAAGAAAGACACAACACCACTAGAACGAGCGGACAACGGACGTGTGCGCTTCCGTCCACGTGCTCGTCTCGACGCATCCAATCGTAGTGTACTGCAAGCAATGGGACTCACAGCCATCATGCAAGCACATAAGTCTCACACTCTTGTATATATCAGTACTATGTGTACAAGTTTATTAGTTATACTAGTGCCCAGCCTACTGCTTTTCCAAATAGTCACGCTATAAGCAGCACTGATAATTTTTGACCCCGAGTTCAGACACATTGTACTACCCTCATATTTAGCTGTTGATTTTTCGCCTAGAACACTATGGTTATTCCATCACAGCAGACCGATCTCGCACACACCATACTACCAAATATTAACCTAATTTCCGTGAACCTTCCGCTTTTTGGCACCATGACCCACATAAATGATTTACTCAGGTATATGTACAGTTTGTTCTTAGCAATATCACACACGAACAGACCACGTTTGACCAAGTGCTAGCCGGATTGCCACCATTGTTGCTGACCTACCAGATATATATCGTTACCAGATGATGCCCAGCCTTATTCGCGGCTTATACATGCCGACATCCAATGAACTGCCGTTTCTGAGCACAAAGGTCTCGAACAATTGATTCGCAGTGAATCACTTGACGGACTGACTACATCCCAGATCCAAAGACTTCAACACAGTGTATTAGGTGATCGCAAACTGGGTGACGCGTTAGTTAAGCAGCGATTGCTGAAGTGTTTAACAACGCAGATACAGCCTATTCTAGCCAGCAACGCTTACGGTGTTTCTCTGACGCAACTCACTAGTATCGCCGACAATATGTTAGAAATCCAGCCTAGCACCAATGACATCCACGCCGTTGAAAAGCACAGTCTACCAAACTCGATTAACTACTGTCTGGACGATTTGGATAAACAAATAGCTGTAATTTGGTTAAATCGACCAACACGACGCCGTTCTTCTACTGTCCGTTCATCTATTAGGCTAAGAAGCCCTTCTACAGCGCGTACTTCAACCACTTGTTGGTACCATAGTCGTTTCGGGCATTCACATCGTAAATGCACTCAAGCCTGTTCCTTCCGTCAGATGCAGCCGCTAGAGTTCCCGCTGTCGGGAAATGAACAGGCCAAACGATAGAGGCGAGCGCCGTCCTTGGCCAAACGTAATCCAACTCTCGCCTACTCATTGTCCTAGATCAGACCACAGGTTTCAGTTTACTTGTCGATACTGGTGCTGACATCAGCATAAGACCTCCAACCGGCTCTTTGGTTAAAGGCGCTTCATCCTCGATGTGTTTAACAGCAGCTAATGGGACCAGTAGTAAAACTTACGGTCACCGAAACTTACTACTCAGCCTTGGTCTACGGCGAGGATTCAATTGAATATTCATAGTCGCAGACGTACATCAACCCATATTAGTAGCGGATTTCCTGATACATTTCAACTTGTTAGTGGATCTACGAAGTCAGTGTTTGCTAAACGTCAATACGCAGCTTTCCTTTATTGGTAACACAGTGCGTATAGTCAATGGTCAATGGTATATTGCGGATAAAAACGACAAAGCTTGACATGCCCCGCCGGATGATCGGTCAGACGTGAGTAAAATAGAGGTAAAAATGGCGAAAGGAGATAGTGAACAACCGCAAATTGCGAACTTACCGAGTACAGCGTTCCTGTCCGCTTTATGTACTACACAAGGTTATCGTCTGTGGTTTCCGGGAAAAAACGGAGGTAGGTTGATTTGTTTTTATTTTTCTGCTGTTTGTATGGATTGTTTGGATTACGTGATATGGTAGTATGGCCAGTGCACTATCGACACGTGCTTTGAATATGGCTAACGTAGGGGCTTAAATAACAGCTCCTGAGAGAGCATTCCACGTGTGGCAAACACGCAGCGAGAAGAAGTTTCTTTGATAACCCAACCGACTGTATTGTTCTGCCGATTTGAGATGATGATCTCTCAGTTGGTTGTTATTACTCAGCTTCATTAGGTGATGGCAGTGGTGATTATTGTTGTTTAATATTTGGTAAGTCATGATTAAGTCACCACGCAAACAGCAATAACGTCCGCTGAAAATGCCAGGCACTCTGAGTTGCTGCTCGTATGGCAAGTGGCGCAGCTCCTTGACATTCTTGGTTGCCCGACGTTGTTGAAGCTTCAAAGCCGTGAGATCCCGCCATGCTTGAATTGTTTATCCAACAGGAGAGCGTATATTAGCAGGAAGTATTTGGTGGACAATCAACGGTTCGCATTGCCCGAAAATTCTCCGTAAAATCCCCTTCTTCTATGCCATTTTGGACTCCTCCGAGCAGCCGAGATCTTCCTGGACCAAAACACAGCGATCCATTTTGGGAGAATAGTGTTACAGCTCCTGGTCCCTCAGCTTATATAAGTGCCATTCAGTGTCTTAAATGCAGCGCTCGCATTTAGCCACACTGAAGAAAAGGCGGTTTTGGACTAACCATCCATAAATCTTGTAAAGGTCAATTTGAAGCTCTGGAGCTCTGATCACTCGCCAAACGTCGATGTCATCGGTGTAGAGTAGACAGTTTGACGCAATTTGCCTCACTAAATCGTTTATGAGGACCAAGTATAGACGGGGCTTCAGTATCGAACGCTGTGGCACTCCGCATTCAACTTGAATTGAGTCTGACATGGATTCACGTACTCTCACTTCCAGATGCCTGTGCGAGAGAATATTGCGGATCCACCCGATGAGAGCGTCCCAATGTCACATCTTTGAAGTTTGGCGAGAAGGATACTATGGTCCAGCTGCTCGAATGCTTTAGAGAAATCAAGGTAATCCACATCAATTCCTGCACTAGCATTCACAGTTTCGGTCCAGCTGTCTCGTGCTAAAAATAGGTTGGTTGTGCACGACCAATTCTGGCGGAAGCCGTGTTGATGCTGAGCAATGTAACCAAAGTCGTCCAGAAACCCCTTTGTAAATGGGAGTTTCGTTTCCGTGTTTTCACGTTGTAGAAACGTGCCGTTTGTCAAGGCAGTGCTGCAGCAGCCGCGCCAAATGTTTAGCTAAAATATTCGCTGCCACGGCAAGTGTCTTTTGGCGGATGTTGTCACTTCCTGGACAAGGGTGCCGACGCATGGATAGCAGCTATCTCACCAGGATGTCTGCCATAAAATGTATATGAGTGAGTCCTGGTGTGGGCAACATACATTCTAAGGATTCAGGAGACCACGGGATGCAATGCAACGTTGGTGCATATTGTTGTTACAAAACATTCGACGTTTCTTTGGCAGTCCGAGTCAAACCATCCGCCGTTTGAAGAGGGGAAAGCCACTTTTCACATAGCGGAGGCTGTTCATGTGGTTGTGCAGAAGCTTAGGATTTGAAGTTAAGCGCTCAGCTGATGCATGTTGATAAGCTAGTTTGTCCTCTCGCACTAATTGGGTGCGGTGGTTACGTTGAACAACATAGGCCTTCCAGGTACTCGGACTCGGATCGGTTTTGTGGGTATGCCACGCCGCGTTGCGCGTTTTCGTGTCCTATTCCGTATAAACGACGCTATGTTTCTTGAACTGATAGCCTTGGTTTCTGATGCTTCACTAACTAAGGTGTTAGAGTTACTGACGAAACGTTCCCAGGAAATATCGGGTTCATCGTCGGTTAGGAAAGTCCAGTCAGTCGCTTCAACGAGTCGGGTTAAGGTGTCGTAACTGGTTATGTTTCGCGTCGTTTGAGTTTTGTCCTCTGGACATTCAGCATTGCAAGCGTACATGAAATGCGAAGTCGCATGATCCCTGTGGCCTAGAGCAGTATCGAGTATCACTCCCTCGAGCCGCAGTTCTTCAGTAGTAAATATTCGGTTCAATATGGATGACCTGTTATTTCTCCTGAAACTGGTGGGTGAAGTGACGTAGCCAAAAAGCAAAACATCTGAGACAAGTTCTTGAAGGTTTGCTTTGAATTGCTCTCCTGGTGTATCCTGGGATTCTAGAGCATGTAAGTTGAATTCGCCGGCGACTAGAGCGTGACTGTACTTCCTGTCTATCACCTGTCTCAACGCAGCCACCAAGTTGCAGTCCATCTCAGGTGTAGACGATGGTGGACAGTAAACAACGACCAAGATCATTCCCTCTCAGTCGGAAGCTGCACCAAATTGCGTCAGGTACATCGGTTTCCGCATAGTGTATAAGTTCGCACTGCAGGTTGTTACGAAAATAGAGGGGAGCCAACCACATTTGTTGGATCGATCATTCCGGAAAGCGGACATACGTGCTAGCGCGATTTCGGCATCCGTTATCTCACAACACAATCATGTTTCCGTAATAGCGATGAGGTCCTAAGCTGCCAACGCGTGTCCCAGTCTTACTTCAGCTTATTTGTTGAGTAGACCTTGGGCATTTGTGTACACGCATGAGAGGTTCTCAGAGACCAAAAGTGTGTTGGATGGGATGAATAATGCAAGTGAGTTTACGCCGACCGATGTAAGATCGGCGGCTAATCGTTTTTGGATGGGTTACAGACTCTCGAGACGAATCTGGTATATATTCAAGTATCGGATACCTTGAATCCTGGTGTTTGTTCCTGCACTGCTGTGCCACCCGGGATGTTATGGCTACGGCTGAAACCGTCACTGAGTCAGGTCCTACAGTTGGTGATTTCATTGAGAGTTGCGCCTCCGCTGAGTTTTTATTTGAAAGTAGTGGGGATCCTGCTGCTTTCAGACGAATTTCTGTTGGCAACCTGCTATGGAATTTACTCCAGTTCTCTGGAAGAGCTTGTGCTGTTGGTTGTGATTGCAACACCAGTTTCAACAGTCTGGTTGCGCATCCCTTATATTTCGGTGATACAGGGATCTTTCGTCAGCGAGGTGGCCACGACATTTTCGAGAGAAAAGAACTTATGCATGTATTGCCATTGCTTCCAATCGTGTAACTTCGTGTCGTGGGAAGAGGAATCAGTAAGTATAAGAACACCGTGAACAACCACAGTTTTTTCTTCTTGACTTTTTCTGTTCTTCTCTCTGTTAGTGGGGTCCGCTGAACTTTCTTTCCACGAGATTTCCGGTAGTATGCGCGCTCCATTTGTGGTTTCGCGGAGTTGATTAGCAGATAGCAGAACCGCCTCTGTCTTATCCGTCGAATTTCGTGTTACCCGAAGTATCCGGGGTTCACCATAGTGCAGTGCGTTTGGGTGACTGTTAGATGCGTTTTAATGTGGTGGTATCAGCGTGGACACCGATCACCATGTAGATGGAACTCCATTGATTTCAATCGTCCGTCAGCCTACCCGTAATTGTATTGGATGTTGTTTCGAGGACATTAGTGCATACAATGTTTGGGGCACCATGGTTGCGCCTAGTGGCTACTGGTTTTGCTGCCTTAGATTTCGGTGCTTTATATATATATATATATATATATATATATGTATATATATATATATATATATATATATATATATATTCCTTCCAGATGAAGTCGGAAGTAACAGATGCTTGAGTATATTTGGCGAGTCCCTCACGACCAGGCCTATTAGATCGAGTTTCAGCTGGTGTGATCTTTTAGGAGAAATATCCAAGTGTTTATTTTTCGTTGTCTATGGTCTGCTGCAAAACAGCTCCGATAGCTTTTTTGCATGCGGCAGCGTTTAACGACACCGTCGCAACTGTTTGCAGCTAGAGGAGCGTCATGTTATTAGCTGGGGAATATTCAACTTCTTCGAAAGCTGGTACAGTGACGTCAGCCATCGCAATGAGGCTGGACCTTACCGTGGTGCGATGGTTTGTGTGCCTCAGCGATCCATTGAGCTACGCTGGGTGGTGCTTTTGCACCTTCAGAGTCACTCATACCAGATTGGTCAATGGTTAGAGGCCAGACAAACTCAGCCTCCTGGTCCTCCAGGTTGGGGGTTGGAATGAGGATGGCACCTTATTCCTTAAAACGGACTCCTTGTAGCCCAACGCCGAACCCGCTGCCTTGCGGTCAGGTTTTTGAACCAAAGGCTTTGGTTGAGAACCCTAATCGTTCTCCTGTCTAGGCCTGAGCAACCTGACAGTATCCTGCCCACGCAATACTATGAATTTTCCTTCAAACAATTTCTTGATGCTCTGGCCACCGCAGAGGATAATCAACGGTGCCCTATCTGCTGCATCGAGCAGGGTGGATAGGGGTTTGGATGCTACTGCTCAAGCCTTCCCGTCTTCTTATTCCCCCTCTTACGTTTTTTCACTCTTTTCGTCCCATTCCAACTGAAGTAACCACTCACCGTTATCATTACGGGAGCCTACACCGTGTTGACCGCCCAGATGCAGTTCATCAGTGGACAACTTTCCAACTTGTGCGTTCATATCCCCCGCCAGCACAACAGTGTCCGTGCTTCTTCTGTGGCGAAGGAGCTGGGTCAGTTGGCGGTAGAAGTCGTTCTTTACCGAATCATCGCTACAGTTTGTGGGCGCATAGGCAGCGATGATGAATAGACATCTATTAGTCCCGCGCGACTTCGAAGCTTTAAACGAGCCAGCCAATCGGACCACACACATCCGGCTACTGATTGGAATCCAATCAACCAGAGCAGCTTCAGCCCGGGGACTCAGGGCAATACCAACACCGGCTTGGCCGGTGCTCGAAGCTGCATCGTCACCGGATAGGCGCAAGGAGCAAATACTGCTTGCGTCCCTTGAAGGGGATCGCAGAGTGAGCACAGTGCTCGAGTATTGCAGGCGAGTATCTGATAAGCAGCAGATATCGATCGAGAGGGTCTCTAATGTTCGGGCAAGTGTTGCCTGTTGACCGACTTTTAGCTGTGTGCGTACATTGAGGCATGCCAGTCTGAAGGAGGATCGAGGGCTCCAAATGGAAGCCGATGAACTGGATTGGACCGCTTCGTTGGACATGGGCTTGTCGACAGGAGAGGAGTGACGCTCCGCGTTCACGTGTGAGTTGAAATTAGAAGGTAAATGCCTAGCAAAGCATGTTGGGGGAGGGCCAAGAATCGGGGGGTTGAAAACTGGGGGGATATAAGTGAAGTTGGAATAGGACGGTAAGAGTGAAAAAGCGTAAGAGGGGAATAAGAAGACGGGAAGGCTTGAGCAGTAGCATCCAAACCCCTATCCACCCTGCTCGATGCAGCAGATAGGGCACCGTTGATTATCCTCTGCGGTGGCCAGAGCATCAAGAAATTGTTTGAAGGAAAATTCATAGTATTGCGTGGGCAGGATACTGTCAGGTTGCTCAGGCCTAGACAGGAGAACGATTAGGGTTCTCAACCAAAGCCTTTGGTTCAAAAACCTGACCGCAAGGCAGCGGGTTCGGCGTTGGGCTACAAGGAGTCCGTTTTAAGGAATAAGGTGCCATCCTCATTCCAACCCCCAACCTGGAGGACCAGGAGGCTGAGTTTGTCTGGCCTCTAACCATTGACCAATCTGGTATGAGTGACTCTGAAGGTGCAAAAGCACCACCCAGCGTAGCTCAATGGATCGCTGAGGCACACAAACCATCGCACCACGGTAAGGTCCAGCCTCATTGCGATGGCTGACGTCACTGTACCAGCTTTCGAAGAAGTTGAATATTCCCCAGCTAATAACATGACGCTCCTCTAGCTGCAAACAGTTGCGACGGTGTCGTTAAACGCTGCCGCATGTAAAAAAGCTATCGGAGCTGTTTTGCAGCAGACCATAGACAACGAAAAATAAACACTTGGATTTTTCTCTCAAAAGATCACACCAGCTGAAACTCGATCTAATAGGCCTGGTCGTGAGGGACTCGCCAAATATACTCAAGCATCTGTTACTTCCGACTTCATCTGGAAGGAAGATATATATATATATATATATATATATATATATATATATATATATATATATATATATATAAAGCACCGAAATCTAAGGCAGCAAAACCAGTAGCCACTAGGCGCAACCATGGTGCCCCAAACATTGTATGCACTAATGTCCTCGAAACAACATCCAATACAATTACGGGTAGGCTGACGGACGATTGAAATCAATGGAGTTCCATCTACATGGTGATCGGTGTCCACGCTGATACCACCACATTAAAACGCATCTAACAGTCACCCAAACGCACTGCACTATGGTGAACCCCGGATACTTCGGGTAACACGAAATTCGACGGATAAGGCAGACGCGGTTCTGCTATCTGCTAATCAACTCCGCGAAACCACAAATGGAGCGCGCATACTACCGGAAATCTCGTGGAAAGAAAGTTCAGCGGACCCCACTAACAGAGAGAAGACCAGAAAAAGTCAAGAAGAAAAAACTGTGGTTGTTCACGGTGTTCTTATACTTACTGATTCCTCTTCCCACGACACGAAGTTACACGATTGGAAGCAATGGCAATACATGCATAAGTTCTTTTCTCTCGAAAATGTCGTGGCCACCTCGCTGACGAAAGATCCCTGTATCACCGAAATATAAGGGATGCGCAACCAGACTGTTGAAACTGGTGTTGCAATCACAACCAACAGCACAAGCTCTTCCAGAGAACTGGAGTAAATTCCATAGCAGGTTGCCAACAGAAATTCGTCTGAAAGCAGCAGGATCCCCACTACTTTCAAATAAAAACTCAGCGGAGGCGCAACTCTCAATGAAATCACCAACTGTAGGACCTGACTCAGTGACGGTTTCAGCCGTAGCCATAACATCCCGGGTGGCACAGCAGTGCAGGAACAAACACCAGAATTCAAGGTATCCGATACTTGAATATATACCAGATTCGTCTCGAGAGTCTGTAACCCATCCAAAAACGATTAGCCGCCGATCTTACATCGGTCGGCGTAAACTCACTTGCATTATTCATCCCATCCAACACACTTTTGGTCTCTGAGAAGCTCTCATGCGTGTACACAAATGCCCAAGGTCTACTCAACAAATAAGCTGAAGTAAGACTGGGACACGCGTTGGCAGCTTAGGACCTCATCGCTATTACGGAAACATGATTGTGTTGTGAGATAACGGATGCCGAAATCGCGCTAGCACGTATGTCCGCTTTCCGGAATGATCGATCCAACAAATGTGGTTGGCTCCCCTCTATTTTCGTAACAACCTGCAGTGCGAACTTATACACTATGCGGAAACCGATGTACCTGACGCAATTTGGTGCAGCTTCCGACTGAGAGGGAATGATCTTGGTCGTTGTTTACTGTCCACCATCGGCTACACCTGAGATGGACTGCTTCTTGGTGGTTGCGTTGAGACAGGTGATAAACAGGAAATGAACTCACGTTCCAGTCGCCGGCGAATTCAACTTATATGCTCTAGAATCCCAGGATACACCAGGAGAGAAACTCAAAGCAAACCTGCAAGAACTTGTCTCAGATGTTTTGCTTTTTGGCTACGTCACTTCACCCACCAGTTTCAGGAGAAATAACAGGTCATCCATATTGAACCGAATATTTACTACTGAAGAACTGCGGCTCGAGGGAGTGATACTCGATACTGCTCTAGGCCACAGGGATCATGCGACTTCGCATTTCATGTACGCTTGCAATGCTGAATGTCCAGAGGACAAAACTCAAACGACGCGAAACATAACCAGTTACGACACCTTAACCCGACTCGTTGAAGCGACTGACTGGACTTTCCTAACCGACGATGAACCCGATATTTCCTGGGAACGTTTCGTCAGTAACTCTAACACCTTAGTTAGTGAAGCATCAGAAACCAAGGCTATCAGTTCAAGAAACATAGCGTCGTTTATACGGAATAGGACACGAAAACGCGCAACGCGGCGTGGCATACCCACAAAACCGATCCGAGTCCGAGTACCTGGAAGGCCTATGTTGTTCAACGTAACCACCGCACCCAATTAGTGCGAGAGGACAAACTAGCTTATCAACATGCATCAGCTGAGCGCTTAACTTCAAATCCTAAGCTTCTGCACAACCACATGAACAGCCTCCGCTATGTGAAAAGTGGCTTTCCCCTCTTCAAACGGCGGATGGTTTGACTCGGACTGCCAAAGAAACGTCGAATGTTTTGTAACAACAATATGCACCAACGTTGCATTGCATCCCGTGGTCTCCTGAATCCTTAGAATGTATGTTGCCCACACCAGGACTCACTCATATACATTTTATGGCAGACATCCTGGTGAGATAGCTGCTATCCATGCGTCGGCACCCTTGTCCAGGAAGTGACAACATCCGCCAAAAGACACTTGCCGTGGCAGCGAATATTTTAGCTAAACATTTGGCGCGGCTGCTGCAGCACTGCCTTGACAAACGGCACGTTTCTACAACGTGAAAACACGGAAACGAAACTCCTATTTACAAAGGGGTTTCTGGACGACTTTGGTTACATTGCTCAGCATCAACACGGCTTCCGCCAGAATTGGTCGTGCACAACCAACCTATTTTTAGCACGAGACAGCTGGACCGAAACTGTGAATGCTAGTGCAGGAATTGATGTGGATTACCTTGATTTCTCTAAAGCATTCGAGCAGCTGGACCATAGTATCCTTCTCGCCAAACTTCAAAGATGTGACATTGGGACGCTCTCATCGGGTGGATCCGCAATATTCTCTCGCACAGGCATCTGGAAGTGAGAGTACGTGAATCCATGTCAGACTCAATTCAAGTTGAATGCGGAGTGCCACAGCGTTCGATACTGAAGCCCCGTCTATACTTGGTCCTCATAAACGATTTAGTGAGGCAAATTGCGTCAAACTGTCTACTCTACACCGATGACATCGACGTTTGGCGAGTGATCAGAGCTCCAGAGCTTCAAATTGACCTTTACAAGATTTATGGATGGTTAGTCCAAAACCGCCTTTTCTTCAGTGTGGCTAAATGCGAGCGCTGCATTTAAGACACTGAATGGCACTTATATAAGCTGAGGGACCAGGAGCTGTAACACTATTCTCCCAAAATGGATCGCTGTGTTTTGGTCCAGGAAGATCTCGGCTGCTCGGAGGAGTCCAAAATGGCATAGAAGAAGGGGATTTTACGGAGAATTTTCGGGCAATGCGAACCGTTGATTGTCCACCAAATACTTCCTGCTAATATACGCTCTCCTGTTGGATAAACAATTCAAGCATGGCGGGATCTCACGGCTTTGAAGCTTCAACAACGTCGGGCAACCAAGAATGTCAAGGAGCTGCGCCACTTGCCATACGAGCAGCAACTCAGAGTGCCTGGCATTTTCAGCGGACGTTATTGCTGTTTGCGTGGTGACTTAATCATGACTTACCAAATATTAAACAACAATAATCACCACTGCCATCACCTAATGAAGCTGAGTAATAACAACCAACTGAGAGATCATCATCTCAAATCGGCAGAACAATACAGTCGGTTGGGTTATCAAAGAAACTTCTTCTCGCTGCGTGTTTGCCACACGTGGAATGCTCTCTCAGGAGCTGTTATTTAAGCCCCTACGTTAGCCATATTCAAAGCACGTGTCGATAGTGCACTGGCCATACTACCATATCACGTAATCCAAACAATCCATACAAACAGCAGAAAAATAAAAACAAATCAACCTACCTCCGTTTTTTCCCGGAAACCACAGACGATAACCTTGTGTAGTACATAAAGCGGACAGGAACGCTGTACTCGGTAAGTTCGCAATTTGCGGTTGTTCACTATCTCCTTTCGCCATTTTTACCTCTATTTTACTCACGTCTGACCGATCATCCGGCGGGGCATGTCAAGCTTTGTCGTTTTTATCCGCAATATACCATTGACCATTGACTATACGCACTGTGTTACCAATAAAGGAAAGCTGCGTATTGACGTTTAGCAAACACTGACTTCGTAGATCCACTAACAAGTTGAAATGTATCAGGAAATCCGCTACTAATATGGGTTGATGTACGTCTGCGACTATGAATATTCAATTGAATTCTCGCCGTAGACCAAGGCTGAGTAGTAAGTTTCGTTGACCGTAAGTTTTACTACTGGTCCCATTAGCTGCTGTTAAACACATCGAGGATGAAGTGAGGTGACAAAAGAGCCGGTTGGAGGTATTATGCTTATGTCAGCACCAGTGTCGACAAGTAAACTGAAACCTGTGGTCTGATCTAGGACAATGAGTAGGCGAGAGTTGGATTACGTTTGGCCAAGGACGGCGCTCGCCTCTATCGTTTGGCCTGTTCATTTCCCGACAGCGGGAACTCTAGCGGCTGCATCTGACGGAAGGAACAGGCTTGAGTGCATTTACGATGTGAATGCCCGAAACGACTATGGTACCAACAAGTGGTTGAAGTACGCGCTGTAGAAGGGCTTCTTAGCCTAATAGATGAACGGACAGTAGAAGAACGGCGTCGTGTTGGTCGATTTAACCAAATTACAGCTATTTGTTTATCCAAATCGTCCAGACAGTAGTTAATCGAGTTTGGTAGACTGTGCTTTTCAACGGCGTGGATGTCATTGGTGCTAGGCTGGATTTCTAACATATTGTCGGCGATACTAGTGAGTTGCGTCAGAGAAACACCGTAAGCGTTGCTGGCTAGAATAGGCTGTATCTGCGTTGTTAAACACTTCAGCAATCGCTGCTTAACTAACGCGTCACCCAGTTTGCGATCACCTAATACACTGTGTTGAAGTCTTTGGATCTGGGATGTAGTCAGTCCGTCAAGTGATTCACTGCGAATCAATTGTTCGAGACCTTTGTGCTCAGAAACGGCAGTTCATTGGATGTCGGCATGTATAAGCCGCGAATAAGGCTGGGCATCATCTGGTAACGATATATATCTGGTAGGTCAGCAACAATGGTGGCAATCCGGCTAGCACTTGGTCAAACGTGGTCTGTTCGTGTGTGATATTGCTAAGAACAAACTGTACATATACCTGAGTAAATCATTTATGTGGGTCATGGTGCCAAAAAGCGGAAGGTTCACGGAAATTAGGTTAATATTTGGTAGTATGGTGTGTGCGAGATCGGTCTGCTGTGATGGAATAACCATAGTGTTCTAGGCGAAAAATCAACAGCTAAATATGAGGGTAGTACAATGTGTCTGAACTCGGGGTCAAAAATTATCAGTGCTGCTTATAGCGTGACTATTTGGAAAAGCAGTAGGCTGGGCACTAGTATAACTAATAAACTTGTACACATAGTACTGATATATACAAGAGTGTGAGACTTATGTGCTTGCATGATGGCTGTGAGTCCCATTGCTTGCAGTACACTACGATTGGATGCGTCGAGACGAGCACGTGGACGGAAGCGCACACGCCCGTTGTCCGCTCGTTCTAGTGGTGTTGTGTCTTTCTTCTTGATGTCAAGGGTCTATCAGAGTAAATGCAGCAATAGTGACCTTCCAACTGTCACCTGCTTTGACGCCGGCGTGGTAATATACAGAGGTCAAAATGCTCTTTTGGCGTGGCATGTATATTGAGTGCTGTATAGCACGTGGCGTGTGGTTAAGCTTTGCCATGCAGTTTAGGTGAAAAGTGCAGCTCCGGAACATGGATAATTACTTACTCAAGGTCATCCTCACACACGCGTGACGTGCTTGCTACTGGTTCATTTGGATTATTTCCCGCTATCCTCGCTCTATCTTCTCGCAGCGTTGTCACTGTATGCTCAATCGAACCGGGTTTACCAGCTCTACATAGCTATCCATCATGCGTAGAAATATCTTCTGCGATTAAATAAAATAAAATAAATAAATAAATAAAGTTTTTATTCTCGAGAAGGCGAGGCACGCCTTTACAGGCATGATCATTATGACAACAATGCGCGGTCAAGAATGTGCAAGATTTAGAACAGTGGCGGTTCATTCGCGAAATACTTTCTTTGGATGATGTTGTGGCACTATCGCTCACCAGGATACCTCTCTCATCGAATTATAGAGGTTGCGGACCTAGAATCCTAAAACTTGTGATTCAGTCAGAGCAACAAGCATAGGATGTTTTGGATCGATGGCGGAGAAATCGGAAACATCTTCCTTCCGAAATTCGGTTAAAGGTCGCAAACAATTTGCACAGCTCAAATATTAAAGCAACTGGAGCAGCAAGTATACTGACGAATGTACAGAAGTGTAACTTGACTGCTGCTTTAAGTGACTCTGACGTAGGTCTAAACGAAGGCTGGGTCGCACCTTGGCCGAATCAAGTAGCAAACGAGGTATCATGGACCCATGGTATCATGGACCCGTTTATGGTTGCCCGACGTTGGGGTATCTCCAAGGTGGTGAGATCTCTCCGCAGTCATGTCTGACAGACCTGTATTGTGTAGTCCACCTGTGGCCGTTTGTATGAGCCGAGTTGTGGAAAAGTCAACGGGCCGTATCGTCCGAATACCCGCTTCAGGAGGCGCACGTGTTGGACGCCCCTTCTTGACGTCGTTTCAGTCTGATTCTAACATACAAGGTCGATCTGGACAAAAGCTCCCAGATCCTTCTCGACAGAAAATGCTAGAAACTTCGGAATCAGCTAAGCGAGCGTTCAATGGTCTAAAACATCACCTAGCGACCGCCACTCTTCCTATGCAGCAAGAATCTATAACCCCGTTACAGTTAGCGGTGGGCGCTTCGGATGCAAAAGTAGGTGGTGTGCTGTAACAACGACAGAGAGAGGAATGGTATCCGATTGCTTTTTGCTGTAAGAAAACACAGTTTACCGAACGACGTCATAGCACGTTCCGCAGAGAATTCCTAGCTCTTTACCTCAATGTGCGTCATTCCCAACATTACTTGGAGGGACGTACATTCATGATATTCCGTCATCATAAGTCGTTAACGTATGCACTGCTTTCCGCCTCTGATCATCTTTCCCCACGAGAAAAAAGACGATTGGATTACATTTCCCAATTTGCCTCTGATATGCGCCATTTATCCGGGGCGAATAACAGCGTAGCATACGCCTTATCAAGGGCAGAAATCAAGATCTTATTTGAGCATTCCCACATTGATCTCCAGTAATTAGTCACAACACAGCATACGGATAAGCAGTTCCTTCAAAAAGTTCAAGGAACAAATTTACAGGTGAAACCCATTCCGCTATCTGATAGTCCGGATGTTCTGTTGTGTGACGTCTCCACAGGAAAGCCACGTAATTTAGTTCCACCAACCTATTAGCGAGTCATATTTGATTCACTACATGGTCTATCACATCCAGGCATCCGCGCGACTCACAAACTCATTTACGACCGTTTTCTGTAGCCACCATTGAACAAAGATGTGCAGACCATGGTGAGAAATTCCCTCCCTTGCCAACGTTCAAATGTTCAGCGGCATACATAGGCACCACTTGGCATTTTCACTGTTCCTGATAATCGTTTCAGTTACCTTCACATCGACACTGTCGGTCCGCTACCGCCGCCAAGTGTGTATAAGTACGTATTGATTTATATCGATCGTTAAAATCGTTGGTCTGTGGCAGTACGCATCGCGGACATCTATACAGTGACAGTAGCACACAAACTTGTGGCTCACTGGCTCGCGCATTATGGTGTATCATCCGCCATAACAACTGATCACGGAGCAACATTTGAATCGACGCTCTCGGAGCTAAGGGAATAAGAACAATTGCCTACCACCCAACAGCGAAAGGGTAAGCCGAAGTTTTCCATCGCTACCTCAAAACTTCTTTGACGGCATGTTCGGACACAACTCTTTGGACCGGAACTTTACCCCTGGTTTTATTTCGTCTTTGTACGACATAGAAAGCTGATCTAGTTTGCACCGCCACGGAGTTGGTATAAGGTAGCACGTTAAAGCTTCCGCCTGACCTAGTTCAACCAATCGACGCCAATGCTCTAGACCCTCAAAATTTGTCCATTGCTTATGTTCATCTATGCGTGAACTGCATTTTACTACCACTCGCGCACAAACTAATAGGGGTTACATATCAAAAGGCTTTACAACTTGTTCACACGTGTGGTTACGAAATGATGCAGTCCGCAAGCCACTACAACCACCGTACGAAGGGCCATCTGAGGTAACCTCTAGTGCATAAAAATACTATATGAGCAACAGGAATGTTAAAGTCGATGTGGTTTCTTTAGACCGTCATAAGTCATCGTCTTTCCAGCAAACTTGCGAAAAGCAATCAACTAGCCCTAAAAACACAATAAGCACGCAGTAATCATCAAAGCTAGTTGAAAGTGACCCTATCGTTAACATCTGATATTAGGCCAAAAGAGGACATTACTATGTGGCAGACAAGGTTATGAAGAAGAGTTCATTTTCCAGACCGCTTAAAGTATTATGCATCTTGAGAGTTCAAGTTCAAGTTCAAGTGGGACTGGAACGATAGGATGAATCCCGTAAGTGTTCCTTCTTGAGCCGGTCGTCGATCCAGGAGTTGATAGGGGTGCTCTGACTTCTTGAAACGTCTAAAAGGAAAACACCCGAAAAACACCCTGGTCCACCCAGTTAATGCCCACGTTCCTTACATTAGCTGTCCCAGGTATGTCAGTTACGTGAAGTAAGTAAGAGAAGAAGAAAAAGCGAAGGTAAGAGAGTAGGGGAAATCAGTTAAAAGAAGAGAACAATACCAATGGCGAGGAAAAAAAAGAAAAATAGAATCGAAGTATGAAGATGGGAACTAGTCAGGAAAAGGAGGTTTCTTGTTACCACCCAAGGGCGTCTAGTTGACGCTCAAACCGCTTAACCGTAGATTCCTTGACAACATGTTCTAGAAGCAGGTTCCAGCGCTCGATGACTCGACGTGATAACCGCGATAACTCGATCGGACCGCGGTTTGTCCAGCTTCATACAATGCCCGCGAAGACCAGATAATCTAGCAGGACTAAATAGCATGGACAAATCAGAGCCAACCTTCCCAGTCAAAATACTGTAGGTTAGGATTAGGTCCCCTCTAATCCTTCGGTAGTGCATTGACTGCATCCCCAAACTAAGTAGACGCTCGGGGTAGGTTTGCCCTCGTAATCCCTTGACCAACCTAGTACCGACACGCAACACACTTTCTAGTGCCATTTTGTCCCGGACAAGGCATGGTGGACAGGCCTGGACGCAATATTCTAGGTGGGGTCGCACAAACGCTGAGAAAAGCTTCACAAACACATCAGCGGTTAGGGTCCCAAAAGAACGACGGATAAACCACAACATTCGGAACCCTTTACTAGCCGCCTTCTTCCAGTTGTCGCCAGAGTGTAGTGTGGAACAGTGAACTACACCTAGATCAACCTGATGAGTCACGTGAGGAAGTTCACTCCCATCGAGCACATGACTTGTGGAGGAAGCAGACGCTCCGATACGCAGCACTGAACACTTTGCCCGGTTTATGGGCAGCAACCACAAGACAGACCATTCCCAGATTCTATCCAGAGCTGGTTGAAGAGCCACAACACCTCCAGGGATATCAACAATATTCCAGAGCTTTAGGTCATCAGCAAATAAGAGCGATGGCACCTCAAGCTCCTCCGGCAGGTCATTCACGTAGACAGAAAAAGCAGCGGACCTAGGACAGAGCCTTGCGGAACGCCGCTAAGTACAGCTTGTCGAAAAGAAAGACAGCTTCCCACACGAATACACTGTTCCCGTCCATCCAGAAAAACTGACACCCACTGGATAGCACGACCAGCTACTCCATACGACCTCAACTTCAGTGAAAGTCGCGAATGGGGGAGAGTGTCGAAGGCCTTGGCGAAGTCAATGAACACCACATCCACCGCATGTCCACTGTCTACGGCTTCAGCCCAGCTCTCACGAGCTACCAGCAAGTTCGTCTGACACGAGAATCCTTTGCGAAAAACATGTTGCTCGACGCAAAACAGGTTAAACCTATTTAAATGGTGCTCCACTGTATATATATATATATATATATATATATATATATATATATATATATATATATATATATATATGAGGCAACCTCTGGACTTCAATTCTTTATTTTACCCGGACGTTTTACGTGTCACTGGAGCCGCATGTGCATCTGTCGCCACAGTAGGGTATACAGCCACATTTTGCCTACATTTGCATAACAATGTAAGCTGCTACTTGTAAATTTGCTAAGACAGTTTGCTCACTTTTTCGAAAGCCGAATGTAGAACATGGAGCAGCGGGATTTACTAGATGTGTCATTCATATGATATCGTTAGAGAGGTCATCATAGAATGTGTGACAGTATCGAGTACTAACGCATATAGCAGACTGAATCTAGAATACACACTAACGATAAGTCATCCTTGTTTTACGGTACCTATTATTTCTGCATCATTCCACCTGGTAACCCTTATTGATGGCATTTGCTTCCCTATGCTTATATCTGTCTCTATCTATTATTGATGCCCACACTTCTGACTGAATTTAAGGCTGTCGTGTATGTTCACATCCAAAGGTTAACTAACCACTGACAGTCGTATTGGTTGTTTATAATTGTACGTACGATTTGCCAGTACTAGTGTTATTACCCATGAGGGTTACCGTATCTCCACTCAGTTTGTAGTAGTCTATACACAAGTGTGAATAGATGCCCGCTCGCAACACTTCAGTACTGAAAGTCCAATGAGAGACCTTTGTTATGCCAACTGATATATCTACTCGCAGTAGGCAACGCTGGTCATCATGTTGGTTGACGAAGTGTTAGCCATTTAGAAACACTTGTAAACGCCGCGTTCCGCTTGACAGGCTGATCGCATTTCTCACAGTCGTGACCCTATTGACTCAAAATCAAACTGGGGTTGGCCCAAATTGAATGCAGCACTGACATCTATTTGTGTCTGGTTACGCTCCCACTTGACATATGGATAATACAACATTTTGTCTTTTGTGACATCGTGAATTTTTGTGGGTTGCAATGTAATGTCAAAGTAGCCAGGTCAAGTGCCTCTGCACTGTGCACTAACATTCAGATAAGTCATCAGTTTTGATTGACCGACATCGGCAACACGATGTGACATCCGAATCGAAATGTTTGGATACAGCTGACACTCGGCACTGATGAAATGGCCGAGATAAGCTAGCGCAGAGAACGGGTGATCAAGGGAACCATAAATAGTCACACACGACTGACTGGTAGTTCCACATACATGTGAATTTTCGCTTACTTCTAGGACAAGAAACGATCGAACCGGTTCTGGAGTACCTTCTGCCACGAATGGTGTGCAGTGAATTTAAAAGACGGCATTTATAGCACACACCAACGATAAGTCATTACTGTTCCATTGTGCTTCTAATTCTTCGTTAAAGTGAGCATGACCGTAATTCCCTTTCTTTCACCGTGGACTTTAAGTTACCTGAGATTATAAAATTAGTGGGTTTGATCGCACTATCTCGCTGTTAACTTGTAAATTTGCCTACTCTAACTCCATCATCTTCTTTGTGTCATCCTTATACTATCGCTCATGTAAGCAGCACTTGGGTACAGTTTCACTCCAGGATGATTAACTACTGACATCGTACGATGCAGTACCCTTAATGCACCTGCTTAGAACGGTTGTGCCACATTTAACCAACCTTTATTGGGCTTAATTACCTCGGTTGTCTTTTGCGATTACTTCACCTGTTCCCCAGCACACTGTTGTACTCATCATGAGCTATGATATTCTTGTTACCTTCTCAAGTGGAGTCTAGTACCATGACATACAGAGACGGTGAGCTACGGCATCTTCCTCTTCGTTTTAATATTCAACCGCTATTCACATCACTATGTAAGCTCCATGGTTTTACTCACTAGACTATGTTACCTACATTCTGCTCCTTGAAGTCGATTTATAGATTACGTGACCCTAGCTTGACCAGCTGCCTAATGCTAACTAGCACGACGCTTAGAGAACCGGTGCATCGCAAGATAATGGTCCAGTCCATTCATGAGTTCATTCATCATTGACGTGCGCGCGGAGTTTCCGAGCGAATCGTGTTGTTCATACAGATCAACGCTAAGGTGGCGAAGTATTGAGTATGTTTCCAGTTCGATGGATACGCTTGAGTCCGAAGATTACCAGCGCTTAGCCGCTTACAGCACGCATAAAGTGTAAAGTTTGACATTTGGAACACAATGCTCAACCATTGTCCCACCTGTGACCACGTTGGACTATGCATCCTAAGAGAAATTGCCTTGGAAATTCTGTGGCAAGTGAACAATCCCGACAATTAACCTACCAGTGATTATCATGATGTCGACGGTTTATGTTCCACTCCACAGGTTAGTGATGAGGGTGAGCATAGTTATAGTTCCTGTTGTTCATCAGCCATACTGAATTTACCGAGGCTTATGTAAACTCAAGTACTAAGCGATTGCAAGCGGAAGCGCAGAGATTCCCACCAGAAGTTAACTTGGACATGGCCAATCCTCCGGCGAGACTAAGAAAAAAGGTAAGCCCAAAGAGAACTGCACGTTAGTGGCTTAGTATGTTACATTGGAAAGGAATCAGCGCATAACGACAATCGTTGTAGGAGCACCGAATGGCTGCACTCGAGAAGTACGATGCAGATCTTTACCAAATAGCTTATGGCCATAACTATATGTACAAACGGATGAATAGTTAGATGACAGCCATGCCACACCTTGGACATTGGCAAAACAATGAGAATCCTGTTTGGAAAGCCGTGTCTTTGACAGTGGGCAGCGGGATTTAATTGATGTTGTACTGGGGTAGTTGTCATGCCAACGAGACCGTAAGCTGCAAATATGTGGTATTGCCACCTGTCAATGCTTAAGGTCGCGCAACAACCATTCTTTGAGAATCTGCACGTACTTCGGGCAGCGGATGACCGGACGGCTCAATGACACGGAAAGACTAAAGTGGACACCCCATTACATTCGCAAGCTGTGCGATCTCCCCCATCAACTACGTACACCTGAATGTATATAGAGACGGCAACACCTAAGTACACACTATGTTACTGTACCACTTGCTTATTAAACATTCTACTTGGTTACCGTACTGATGGCAATTGCTTCACTATTCTTATATCGGTTCCGTTCTAATATGGATGCCAAAGATTTAAGGCTGTCATTTATGTTCACGTCTAAATGTTACAGAAAAAACGAACAGTTCATATTGGGTACTTATTCTCATGCAAGCGAAAGTGGCTCTTAGCATGATCTCCAAACGAAACGAAGCGTTTTTAGCACTATTATTGATGAGGTTTATTGTATCTCTATCCAGTTTACGGCAGTTCATACTTAAGTTTGGACAAACGCATGTGTATATGTTGTATTGGAACTGCCATTGGACACGGATGTATAGCTTGCTTTTGTATTATGGAAATAGGCGGTTGGCCTTCTGGCACGTTGTTGCCGTTTGTTTAAAACGTGCACACGATATCTGACCTTGCGCGCGCAACTCGAAGCGAACGGCGCTTCATTCATGCACTCGACGCGCAAACTACAACCACCCTAGCTAGCTCTCTCCTAGTGCTCAAATTTTAGCATTTGCTTGCTGTTGGGCCTGTTCAATAAACCTTTTCCTTAGCTTAAATATTGTGTGTTCTACCCATTGTCTTTGTTTGGCTCTCTAGTCTCGTACCAGATATACAGCTCACGACAATCGCGTTACAACTCCCGCCCACACAGTAGCTCGCGCCTTTAGTTAATTCTGCGAGTTGCAACCTAGACGCTTCTCCCGAAGAGCTTAGAATTATGAGCCTAAACAGAACAGGAACGTGCTTCGTGATACGGTTAGAAGAACGGAGCACTTTGCCTGTTTTATTGGCAGTAACCATAAAGTAGACCAGTCTTAAAGCTTATCCGATGCTCGCTGAATAGCTTCGGAACCCCCAGGAACATCAGCAATGTTCCACAGTTTCAGGTCATCAGCAAATAGCAGCGATGGTACCTCAAGCTCCGCTGGTAGGTCATTCACATTGAGAGAGAACAACCGCGGTCCAAGGACCGAGCCCTGCGGCACGCCCACTGAGGACAGACTGCCGAAACGATAGGCCCCCGGCCAGATACCCCGTAGGTGGACAGCTTTTGCGAGTTCCTCAAATGGGGCACCTTATCAAATGCCTTCGAAAAGTCGACGAAAAGCACGTCCAATGTGTGGCCGTTATCCAATGCATCCGCCTAATTTTCGCGAGCCACCAACAGATTCGTCAGACAGGAAAATCCCTTCCGGAATCCGTGTTGTACATTGCTAAGTAAATTAAATCTATACAAATGACCCCAATGAAGCTCTCACCAGTTTCTCGAGGAGTTTGACTACTACACTCGTCAGACTAACTGGCCTGTAATTTGCAGGCAGACCCTGTCCCCATGTTTGAAGATGGGACAGATGACAGCTTCCTTCCATTCGGAATGCAATGCATAGCTGGCAAGCGATTTCTGAAACACAGTAGCGAGCGGTCCATTTAGTTCCTCAGCCGACTCATGCAACAGTTTCGGGTGAATTAAATCAGGCCCAGAGGCCTTAGAAGGGTTCAGCCCTTGTAACAGCCTGCGATACAGACTACAATAAATTCAGATGGTTCTGAACCCTCTGGGGTCCTGCAAACCAGCTCAACGCCTGACAAAGAGGTTTCCCTTCTTTCCCTTCTTTTCTAGTGAAATACGCCGCCTTAGTACGTTCCTTACCAAACCTGTTTTATTTTAATCTGCTATTCTCGAATTAGTTTAACATTGTCGTATTTTATATAATTCCGCCGCTCTTATTTCCTCCATGTGCGCACCAATACTCGTGGCGACTGAGCGGGCCAAAACGGTCCAAGGTATTTAAAGTGAAGTTGTGGTGAATTGGATCCTGTTTCAAAGAATACCTGCACAACTACGGCTCTGTGCAACATTCACAACAAAGGAAAGCAAGCAGCTCAATAACGCCCGAAGGAACCAGGAAAATTTCAAGGTGGGCGCCTAAAGCTTCATCAGCTGTACACCAAACCCTGCCAATCCCTTCTCAATTACCAACGATGAACATCTACACAAATTTTACCCACTCACATGCAACAGCATAGCACTAATGTAAAGATTGATCTGCTCACCTAAGGGGCAACTACTCGCCAGTCTTGAAATATGTCTAGTTATTTATTTATATAAACGGTGGAGTATGGAACGTGGTCCGTTTTGTTTCGCTCTCAATTTATTCAGCCTTTTATTGGCATTTGTTGTCTCTAGACTATATTTTAGCGCGATTTTCACTTACTTTTTCTTTAAACTTACAGTTTTCTGCCGTTATCTTTCCTTTTCTACAACCAGTTTCTTTGGACACAGTCGGTGAACGTCTTCTGAACGTCACTATCATGGGGTGAGACAAGTAGGGCGTACTCCGACCAAATCTAAAACTAACAGCAGGAACTTATCAGGCACAGCCATACCATGCACCGTTAACTTAACGGACATTTTTTCTTTGAGTGCCCAAATGGCAGAGCTTCAAAACGACGTGGTGGGGCTCAAAGTGGTCCTCAACACAATAGAACCTTCTACTGATAGACTGGCAGCCATAGCGACTAGGATGCACCCCAAGGGCTGTATGGAGGTCAAGCAAGCGGAGTTGGCTGGAAAGTTCCTTAACACGATTTGCCTCGAATCATGAATCGGCTAAAATGTCTTAAGGAGGCGGTGGTGCATAATGTTCCAGACCGCCTTAAACTGCACACCATTTGTAAAATACTGATGAAAGTGTGTAGTTTATAAAAAGCAATCTTCTGAGCTGTACAAGGCTGAGAAGTTAGGTTATGAAAAACCAATACCCCGTTTAGTGAAGCTCGACAATGAGAGCTCGGACCTCAATTTTCTCTCCTACCGAAGGGGATTTAGATCCCGCTTGACGTTCCTTGACTTAAAGTTAATACCGGCAAAAACGGCTTTGCACCGCCGTTACGATAGCCTGATTGAGAGTTCCGCACAGCGCAGATGTGTTCAGGCGAATTGTGACAACTCTCCGACGTCTGTGAACCTAAGTGGCGCACGTACTGTTGACCTTGACATTTAGTCTAATATAGATACTGGAAGGCCTGATTCCTTAGAATAATCTGCAAACCCTGTGACCAGTACTATCCTTAAAGCTACCTCATATATAGTTCAAAGCAGCCAACCCAAGAACAATATAGGAAAACCATCAGTTAGTACTACGCTCAGCTACTGATAGAACTTGATCAGCTTTACCGGAAGGGTCAACGGTTGACAAAACTCGAAGCCAACCTTTAAAAAGCCCAGTTAAATCGGATATGTTAGGAAGATTCTATGACGATCGAAGCGAGCCCAGCATAGGCTACACTCAGAGAACGGAGCCGCCGGCGTCTCGAGACAAAAGACTCCGTGTATGGACCACACCACCGAGTTCACCTGACCCGCTGGGCTCAACCACACCAACTTTGAGAACAAGAAAAACGGAGACCCCAGCACCCTACAATGCTGAGTGCGGGAATGGCTTTTGTAGCGCACTATTGTTCAATGTTCCAGTTGATATATATGAGAACACATTTAGGCGTGCAAACATTGCGGTTAATGGCATTGTGGAGAATGCACTGCAGGTTCAAAGATTGACTAAGCGTGTTACCAAATTTCCGGCCCCATCAAACTGAACGCAAAGGATGAAGCAGTATTGCGTACTCTCATGGCTAACGGTGAAAAACTTCGCAGTGCAACAATGCTAAGCCAACTTACGTTCGGGCGGCTGAAAAGAAGCGTAAGTTGGGCCGCGACGGATCCTAACCTCAAACCAGTCTTTAGTCCACGGGAGCCAAGCGCATCCAGCAAGAAACAACGAGCGACCTCTAACCGCTTAGACAGCATTGTGTCTAAAACTACGAAGGCTCTTGCTACCAAACGGGCTCGCAGATGGAACACACTTGGTCACCCACCTAGAAAGGTTATGTTGCCCACACGCGCCTTAGATATATCAAGATCCGTAGCCATGCAGCCGCCGCAGCCGGTTTGGGACAACGCGGAGTGAAGCGTACTTGCATTTAAGGTTCCGGGTGGTATATCAACGGGCGAGTTTAAGAGCACAGTCGTTAAAGTTAACGGTATTGAGGAAAACGCGGTACAAGTTGAGGGGATGGCCAACTGGATCAGTAACTTCCCAGCCCCCATCAACCTGAGAAAAGACGATAGTAGAAGTTTGCGCACTGTAATATTGAATTGTGAACAACTTCGCAATGGTAAGTCTTTCGCTCTTTGATTCGACATTCCAGTCTCGTCTCAATAGTCTCCTGCTTTCTGATTACTGAGACCTTACCATGCATCATCGACAAATCCAAAGGTCTGTTCACTAAACCTGGAGATGTTCGTAGGCTTTTCCACATCCTCCCAATTCTTTCCTTTTCCCGCTCCCTGTTTGCATTACTTTTCAATTGGACAGATTACTCTCCGGGCCTGGCTCTAATGGAGCCTAGTCTCTCCAATCTCTTGCTTTCTGCTCACTTCCAAACATCCGGGACGTACAAGATCTAGGCTCTGCTGTCGCAACACAATCCGTTCCTCAGCCTGAGAGCTTCGCTCGTCATGTTAACTGCATTTTCATATATCCACTTCGTCCCAAACTGCTTTCTTCCTGCTGACACCCATTACTTTTATTCATATCCTTATTTGGCGGCCCAGCTTTGTCTTGCTGGCTTATACCGACACGTCTGAAAGAGCTCCTGCTTTCTGGACCACCTCGGACTTCTGAGGTCCAACTGCTGTGAGCTGTGCCGATGTAACGTCCTGTAACCCTCACCTCACATGCATTGTTGGTCATGATGCATCCTTATTATTAAAGTCCCTTTATTCCTTTACATGTCTATTCTGCTGGTGCTCTCCTTTAGTACTTAGACCTAAAGAATACGGCCTGCTCTCTATAAACCGACATTCGAATCCCGTCTCAGTGGTCTCCTTCCTTCCGACTACTGTGACCCTAATGATCAGGGACGGGCAGATTTAACGGTCTGCTCATATCCCCGAGAATACCGTTGACTTTTCCACTTCTCCTCAATAGAGCCTTTTCCTTCTCACACTTTTGCATTTCCTTTTCATTTGGACGGATAACACTTCGGGCATACCTCTAACTAACCTCGGCTTACCAGTTTCCTGTTTCTGACTGTTCCCAGACTGCCGAGACGTTATCGATCTACGCTCTGCACTCCAAACACTCTCTTCCCCTCACCCAGAGAACTATTCTAGGCACGCTAACGATTTTTATATAGCCGCTGTCGTCCCGAAAGCTTATTTTCTTACGACGCACATTACTGTTATTCACCCCTTAAGTTGGCGGCCTAGCTTTATCCTGCTGGCTTATCCGGACTCGGCTGGGCGGTCTCTTGCTTTCTGATCCACCTCGGACTTCTGAGATCTAAATGATATAGTCTCTGTCGACGTACCGTCCTTTAAACTTCCCCTCAAATGCTTCGTTGGCCATGATTCGTCCTTATTATTATATCCCCTTTCATCCCTTTACGTGTCTATTCTTCCGATACTCTCTGTACTTAGACCTAAATTATCCAACTTTCTCGCTTTTATCTGACATTCGAATCTGATCTCAGTGGTCTTTTTCCTTCCGAATACGGTAACCCTAATGATGAGGGATGGGCAAATTTAACAGTCTGCTCACATAACCCCGAGAATACCGTTGGCTTTTCTACTTCTTCTTAATAGAGCTTTTTCCTTTCCGCATTTTGCATTCATTTTTCAGTCGGACTGAGTACTCTTCGGGCCTGGCCCTAACTTAACGTTGTCTGACCAGTCTCCTGTTTTCTGACTACTTCCAGATATCCGAAAGGTTAACGATCTGGGCTCTGAGGTCCAAACTCTGTTCCTCTCAACCTGTGGCCTTTTGCTCGGCCGGATACCTGCCTTCATATAGCCACTTCCGTCACAAACTGCTTCTTTTCCGGCGACACACATTACCTTCATCCCTACACTTAATTTGCGGCCTAGCTTCATCTTGCTGGCTTATCCGTTCGCATATGAACTTTCGCCTGCTTTCTGACCCACCTCGAACTGCTGAGATCTAAATGATGAAGGCTCTGCCGACGTGACGTCCTGTAAACCACCCTCAAATGCATTCTTAGTAATGTTTCAACCTTATTAGTACATTCCCGTTTTATCCTTAACATATCTCTTTATGCCAATACTCTCTGTTGGTATTTAGGTCTAAATTATACGGCTTTCTTTCTATGAGGTGACATTCTATTCTCGTTTTGAGGATCTCCTTTTTTTGCCTACTGCGACCCTAATGATCAGTGATTGGCAGACCCAACGGTCTGTTCACGTCATCCCGAGGCTAACTGCCTTTTCATGCAACCACTTTCGTCGCAACCTGATACTTTTCTGATGACAATCATTACTTTATTCCCACCTTTATTTGACTGCTTAGTCTCACCTTTCTGGCTTATTTGGTTTTGTCTGAACGGTCTCTTGTTTCCTGACCTCTCTCGGACTCCTGAGACCTAACGGAGCTAGCCGCTGCCGACGCAACGCTCTGCTACCCTTTCCTCTAGAACATTGCTGGTCGTGATTCATCCTTATGAACAGGTCCCCTCTCTTCCCTAACGTGTCCATTTCTGCCGATGCTCACCGTCAGTATTCAGACCGTACTAATACGACTTTCGCCCTAGCAGCAAACATTCTAGTTTCGTCTCAATGATCTCCTACCTTCCGACGTTGTGACCCTAACGATTAGGAACCGGCAGCTTTAACGGTCTGTTCACATCATTTTGAGAATATCGTTGGCTTTTCCACTCCTCTTCAATAGAGCGCTTTCCTTTTCCAAATCTGGTTGCATTCCTTCTTCAACTGAATAGGTAACTCTTCGGGCCTGGCACTACTCTAGCGTCGTCTGATCAGCATCCTGCTTTCGGACTACTTCCAGAACATCCAAACGTTAACGCTCTAGGCTTTTCAGTCCCAGCAGTCTGCCGCCGTATCCTGAGATCTTTGCTCGGCATGCACCTGCTTTTTCATATAGACACTTTCGTCCCAAACTGCTTCTTTTCTGATGACAATCATTACTTTCTTTCCACCTTATTTTGGCGGCCTGGCTTCAACTTGCTGAAGTATCTGATTTTGTCTGAACGGTCTCCTGTTTTTTGATCTCTCGCGGACTTCCGAGGTCTAAATGCTGTAGGCTCTGCTGACGAAAGGCTGTTGCCCTCACCTCAAGAGCATTGCTGGTCATGATATATCCCTCATTTCACGTCCAATTTCTTCCTTAACATGTCCATTTATGCCGATGCTCTCCGTCAGCATTCAGGCTTTACTAATATGAATTCTACCCTATGAGCCGACGTTCTAGTCTTGTCTCAATTATCTTCTACCTTCCGACTTTGTGACCCTAGTAATCAGGAATCGGCGGACCCAACGGTTTGTTCACATTACCTGAAGCCAATCGCTAGGTTTTTTCTTTCCATCACTAGAGCCTTTTCTTTTCCGCACTCCAAATCTGTCTGAACGGTCTCCTGCCTGCCGACCTCTCTCAGATTTCTGAGGTCTAAATGATCTAGTCTCTTCAAACGCAATACGCTGCCTGCCACGCATCCAGATCCCTGCTGCTTATAATTTAGCGTTTGTAAATCCCTTTCATCCTTAACACTTTTATTCTGTTGACGCTCTGTTAGCTTTCCGACATTTATACTAGGCTTTCTCTCTACAAGCCAATATCCTCTCATCTCCATGGTCTTCTTCTTTCCGACTACTGAGCCCATACGGTTAAACCATCGACAGATCCGAAGGTCTGTTCACAACACCTCGAGATCATTGTAGTCTTCTCCACTTCTCCTTAATCGTCTTCTCGTTCCCGACCATTCTTCCTTTTCGCGCTCTCCGTTTGCTTTCCTTTATCCATTGGACGGATAATTCTTCGGGCCTGGCTCTAGCCTAGCCTCATCTGATTAGTCTCTAACTTTCCGACCGTTTCCAGACATCCGAGATGTAAGCTATTTAGGCTGTGCAGTCACAACACACTCTGTCCCACAGCCTGAGAGCTTTGTTTGGTATGTTTACTGGCTTTGCACTTAGCCTATGTCGTCCCGCAATTTTTCTTTTCTTATGACACTCGTTACTGTTATGCCCACCTCAATTTGGCGGTCTAGCTTCATCTTGCTGACTTATTTGGGCTCGTATAAATGGTATCCGGCATTCTGACCCCTTTTGGGCGTTTGCGACCTAAATGAGTAAGGCTCTGCCAACGTAACGTTCTGTGGCTCTCCCCTCAAAAGCATTACTGGTCATGATTTATCTTTTTAGTTTATTCCCCTTAAAGTTTAACACGTCTATTTCTGCTGACGCTGTCTGTTAGCATTCCGGCAATAATAACCTCGCTTTCTCACTAGGTGCCGACATTCCAGTCCCGTCTCAATGGCCCCTTTCTATCTGACTGTTTAGGCCTTACCGATGTATCATAAACAGATCCAATGGTCTGTTCACAACACCTCGAGATTATTGTAAGCTTTTCCACGTCACCTCAATAGGTTCTTCTCCTTCCAGACATTATACTTTTCAGTTCGTGCCCTCTGTTTACATTCCTGTTTCACTTGGGCAGTGAACTTTACGGGCATGGTTCTAATTTATCCTCATCTGCGCCGTCTCCTTTCTCTGATTGCTTCCAGACATCCGAGGCATAAACGGTTTACTCTCTGTAATCCCAACACTCACTGCCCTTCACCAATTGTGCTTTGCTCGCCATACTGTCTACTTATTCCGGCGCAACGCTCTGCCACTCGCATCTCAATAACATGGCTGGGCATTATTCATCCTACTTTTAATTAACAATAATTAATCAGAACTCGAAGCACGTCGTCGGCTTTTCCACTTCTCCTCAATGGAACCTGTTTTACAGACCCTTTTTCTTTCCTTGCTTTCTTTTGCAGTCCTTCTTCATTCAACGCTTATTTACTTGCGTTTGTTTTCCATGACTACTTGCATTCCTACAAATTTAGGACAGAGGTAACGCGTCCCTGTCGCTTCTTCTAAGTGATATGCTTTCCATAATCTGCAAGCCTCGTCCTCCTCTCTCTGGTTCTCATAGCTTAGGCATATGCGCATTAAAACCCCTCAAGCTCTCTTTGCTGCATCTTCATTCCTAATGTGGAACCATCTTTTATTCGCAACGGATCCGTGTTCCGCTCGCTACTCGTCGTATTTCGCCACTTATGATATATGTGTATGCGCGCTATTTAAATAACAATAACATGTATAGGGGTACAATAGTTCGGTCATCCTTGCAATTGATCGACTGCGTTCCAGTTGCATTCCTTTCGCCTGTCTGTGTGGCTGTCTCTTTTTGTTGCTTTTTTCCCCGGGATTGTCACAGGTAGGGTAATAAGCACCCAACGAAACGTCCATCGTTGCGACAATAATAGGAAACACAGTTCCTTTATCTGGACATGAGTGAAAGCTTATCAACAGTTTTTACAACCTACTAACCGGAAAAATCATTCGTTACCTTGCACAGATACAATTTTTCCGAGGCTTGAACCTTTGGTTTCATTTCTCCCAACACTATTTCTTACACATACCTCTTGCCTGGAGCACTCCTTTTAACTTCGGAAGGCACATTCTCTTGCGGCTACAAAGCCAGCACGATTGGTTATCCTGAGCTCTTTACTCCGCTTTGACCGCTCAATTGGCCATGGCTTCCTATATTTCCAAGCAGCTTTACAACATGCCCCGGGGCTCCGCGATTTGCTTTTCGGAACCATATCCTACCCTTTAAGACTTCAACAACAATTCAACATATTTCAATGTATATCTCTCGGCGACTTCACGTGGTTCTGCAGATGATAAACACATCATGGCTACAAAGAATATGTAGTTCCTGACATACAAATCGGGCACCGCCATTCGTGCAAACCAGAACAGGTCCCATGGACGCAACGAGCACTCACCTAACGCAGCAGCTAACGGAAAAATGGGACGCAACTTGACTGCGACTGAGAGTGCAAACAAACGCTCAACAAGAAACATAGCCAGTTACAATTTGCCATTCAGTGGATCGGCGGCAGTGTCTCAGCATGTGGTAGTATTTTGCCTGGCACGCGTTCTCCCAAAAGGAACCACAAATGTCCGTTTAACAACACCGCAACGTAGCGAATGTGACTCACCACCGAATAAAATCACAACCCATAACTTCACACTGGCGGGTCAACTAGCGTCACCATTCTAGATAGGTTCGTTACACCGGAACTTCTACATTGCACAGCGTGTTGGCTCTTCTTTCTACGATTATACGCACACACTGTTGTCTCTTTACTTTCTACGATATAACCGTTGCTGTTTGCGCAACTTATGCTTGAATGCGCTATATTGACGTATCTCTCTCGAGGGTGCCCTTCACTTATCTTCTACTGGACCATACATGATTCTCAACCTATTATTAGCCGGGGTATGAATGCAATATGTGGCAGCCCGATTATATCCTAACCAACGGGTAGCGATCTCATGACAACCAAATTAATGTTTTGTATTTCCACCATTGTACAGTTCCAATCATGAGCATATGAACAATTTGCTATTGACACTGATACAGGTGCCAACAATTGTCTGTACAGTTGCACATGCCTGATCACGCTTCCATGAGCGTGCCTCGCGTAGTCAAGAATTAAATATTTATTTAGTTATTTATTTACGGCAACTGTATTTCGGCCCAACAAGCCGGTCTCTCCCAAACCATACCCCAGGTATTTGTGAGACGGCATTGCGTACTACCACCGCAACACATTCACCTACAGTAAGCACTACATTTGGCTATCTACACAATTCCGCCCAATTTCATGCGCATCAAGGTTGCTGCCACCTGTTACATCCCTCAGACATGTGCCGCCGGTCCAGCTACATAGGCCAAATAATCCACTGCGTCCTACCCCGCAGCATGCGCAGGTTTTAGACCAAGTTGGGATGAGCCACCCACGGACGCCCACGACGATGCTGTGAGCGCATCGACACCAGCCAACTGAGAAAGCCAGCTGTTCTGCATGCGTATCGAAGTACACTGACATGCGAGTTGAGTAAGCGCGCACTGGAGACAATTGATGATCACTGGTCACATGTTAACCCGTCCTTACTAGCAGCAGGAAACTCCTCATGTGGTATGTCTACTAGCCGACATGGATATTAGACCGCCTCACGGTCTCTGGAGCTTATCGACGCTCCCCGACATATCCCGGCTAGAAGCGAACACAACGAAACTCGCAGAGAGTACCGGGCAAGCCTCTGTGCTAGTTCGAAGGGTGACCGCGAAACTTAGTGGTCTTATCGTACATCAGAGATGGAAGTGGACGCTGCCCTTGGCAAACATTGTAAGTTATTCCGGCTGATACGGGTACCGGGCAACAGAAGAACTGGTGTCAGTAAAACAATTTGTGATGAGAGTGGACATCTTATCCACAATTTGTGAAAACGTTTGAAATGTTGGGCTGAGCATTTTAAAAAGCAAGTTAATTGGCTAGAATGGTTCCTTTCTTCGCCTGCCATTGATCGCCCTGCTCCGTGGGCTGTCCCTTTGGATCCACCCTCTCGCTCGGAAGTCGAACGTGAGATCGGACTGTTGAAGTTGAACAAAGCCGCGGGACCAGCTGAGCTTCCTCCAGCCCTCTTCAAATTCGGAAGATGTGGTCTTGTTGCTACTTTACATAAATTTCTGGTATACCTGTGGGAGCAGGCGCTGTCCCAACCGGCTGGAACCGCTCCGTTATTGTTCCCATCTTCAAAGAAGGCTCGCGCTCGGAATGCGGTAACCATAGATTAATCAGTCTGATCTACATCGCCTCCTAATTACTCGCCTCCACAATCCTTCACAGCATGACTGGCAGTCGTGAAAGCCAGATTCTTGAGGAGCAAGCCGGGTTCCGCCGGGGTCGTGACTGCATCGACCACATATTAACCTTGCGTCAGTTGTTGGAGCACCGTGACACATATTGGGGCCCACCGTAGTCATGTTCCCCGACATCAAAGGTGCCTTCCGTTCGGTTGATTGATGTGTCCTTTGGAATTGTCTACTCAGGAAAGGTGTGCCCGAGAATTATGTGAATATTATCTGAGCATTATACGCGCGTAGCACGGGCAGAGTGAAGGCTTCCGGTAAGCCAGCGCCTCCTTCAATATCTCTATTGGTGTAAGACAAGGATGCCCGATGTCCCCTTTCCTCCTCAACTTAGCTATTGAAGAAGTCATGGAGATTACATATACAGGACATGACATGAATGGCGTGGAGCTTCTACCAGGTGAAGGACATCTTGACTTTGAATATGCAGACGACGCTGCCCTTATATTTGACAGCTCCCAGACGTGCAAGCCGGGTTGAACAGATCAGCACTGGCTGTCAGTCGCTTCCGGCTTTGCTTTCTACCATCGAAATGCAAAGCGCTCCTCCAATATTGGCAGTGCTCACCTCCAGCGTTGACCCTTGGTGAGGATCAGTTAGAAGTCGTTCGGAAATTCAAACTCCTGGGAAGTTGTATCAGCGCTTTTGGGATCGAAGACGAGATCACGAACCGTATAGCAAAAGCTTGAAGTAATTTTGTTTACCTTCGCCACCTATGGCGGCGGCGCGACATTACTCTCGCCCTGAAGGGTAGAGTGTACAATGCAGCAGTACGTTCGATCTTAACGCAAGGTTACGAACCCGGGCCCCTATGGACGGAGGACAGAAAGAGGGTAGTTACCTTCGACCATCGGTGCCTTCGCAGTTTGGCTCACATCTGGTGGGAACACCGCGTGAGCAACGAGCGTGTTCGACGCCTTGTTTACGGCATAAGGAATGGAAATGAACCGCTCAGCACCGTTATTTCACGCACCAGGCTCCGATGGCTGGGCCAAGTGTTGCGCACGTCAGCCCACCGACTATTACGACGCGCGTTGTATGCTTACCGGGGACGTGGATTGAAGAAGAGGAGGGGTGGCCAAGCGGTGAATTGGTCCAGAGGAAGGAGGGGCCTCACCTGGGAGCTGGCTTCGGTTGGAGCGTCAGGGCACCATGGTTGTGGTCCAAAAGACGGTGAACACGTTTGGCTGGATACACTTGCTGACATGGCAAGGAGCCGACCTCAGTTGCGCTCGTGCTGCGAGTTTACTTGTCCCTCCCCATCCCTTTTCCCCTCCCCTCCAACTACGATCTCATTTCGTAGCGTAACATAATAATTTTTCTTTTTGCCTAGTAGCCGGCAGGTAGCTTACCGGAGCGATGCAGGACGAGGTGGGTTTTCGCCTGGCAAGCGTTCTCCCTGTGAAAAGCCACAAGTGTCTGTTTATCAACACTGCGGCGTGGCGGATGTGAGTCGCCACTGACTAACGTCACTGCCCACAACTACATAGTGGCAAGTCGACGACTCATGGTTTAACATTTTCCCGACACATGCAAAAATTTGATACTCTCGGACTACATGTATCGTTTTACAGCACTCATAGAACCTTGACCGCTTACAATACGCAGGATTGAACCCAAAGTACCGTTGTGATACACAGCTGCCTGTAAACCTTGATCGTGCCTGCTTTGGTGTGCCTATAAATATGAGAATACATTATTTATTTATTTATTTATCCGTTGCTCGTAGCTCAGCTGGCATACAACTTTTGTATTTATTTTCCTTTTCCTTTAAGTATTGCGCACCGTAGCTGAAGTATTTTCCACCTCTAGCTGATGTGTATAATTAGGATGATGATGGGGATGAGCCGCGACAGTTTCATCACGGCACCAAAGACCTCGTCGACCAACTACCCACTGCAATATCTTCTCACTCACTTCCTACAAATACTGTATATAGCAAAGTAACTATCAACGGCTTTATCTCGTCATCCGTAAGGCTAGTATATCCCAAGCTTTCGTTTCCACCTACACAAAAATGGTATATCCTGCGTCCTGTGTCCGTCCTCGCCGACCCTGATACAATATTTGTCACGGAAACATGTTTCCCCTCATCCTTTAGAGGAGGATTACTCAATTCCCGACTATCAGCTGTTTGTGCAATCGCATGTGCTTTAACGAGGGGGTGGGTGCGCTATTTATGTTAAAAATACTTACCCAGCGAAATGTCCGAAATCATGAAAGCGGCTGAGGCGATGTATTCATTATGAATAACGGCTGATATCCTGGGATCGACGGTATTATTTTGGTGTATTTATAGACCACCTGACAACTCAAGTAAGCGTGACAACGCAAGCATGTTTACGTTTGCGCGGGCATCAAAGTGTTCGTGCGAATACAGCAGGAGCTTTCAACCTGCCTACGTTAAACTGGTTCCCACCTGCTGCAGCAAAGAAGTATGAAGACCTACTGGCATGTAGCATTCTAGGCGGCTGGAAGTAACATGCATCGGCTCCAACCAGGGCGAAACATATTTACTCTAGGCCTCCCATCAACGCGAGTGTCAGTCGGCCGGGCGCTTCCAGGTAGTGATCACAGATAAGTGCATTGCTCGGTTTACTTCAGGGTACATAACGCCTTAACCAACAGAAACAGGCACTGTCGTAGTATAACGCCCGATGCAGCACGTTAACTGGACAACCTTTGCTGCACTCGTCTGATCAAGATAGTGGATTGAAATCTTTATGCCTGATTTCGTGGATCGCTCGGCGGAGCTGTTTAATGAGGAAACACTTCCCTGTCTCGACTCGCTATCTCTCATGTCACCCTTATTATGATATTCATTTAAAGTGTGGCCCAAACCAGAATGCATAACAGAATGCGTTAGCTTAGACGATCCTAAACGAAACCTTCAACTTTGCCCACATCATTTGGGCGAAGGAGCTTGCACATTAGCTTTCTGCCAGCGTTAAGTAGCAGCATGCCAATCAAGAAATAGCCGCACTAACTAGTGTAAACGAAGCCAAGTATCTAAGTTAGCTGCCGGGCTCTCGGACCCCTAACTATGGACGGCAGTTCTCTGCCCTAAACATTAGTCCCAACGACACTACTAGAGACGCAAAAATTTTATGTGAATTCTTCAGCTCACATTTTAAAGGACCGCAGGGTTTAGAAATGAATTCAACGTTTCAGACCCTGCAAGTTCCCGGTAACCAGTCCCTGTCCTCTGTACAGTTTGACATAAATAGTGTCAGCCCTGCGATTTCAACTATCAAGTCAAATGGTACGCTGGTCCCGACGGAATGCCACCCAGTCTACTTAAGAATGGCGGTGTAGATACCGCTATGCTTCTTTTGAAACTCTTTATCTTATCAATGCAGGAAGGTCAATGCCCGACCGCTTGGAATCTTTCCAGCATTATGCCAAAGCATAAGGGCGGAAGCGTACAGGAATGTGGTAACTATCATGGTATTAACCACATTCCTACTAGCTCGCGAGTTATTGGAGAAGTTGCATAAATAAGCCCTCATGACTCACCTTTATGCAGGCTAGCACATAACTGACCACAGCACGGATTACTTAGTGCTCTGTCTAGTGCCACCTGTCATCTGGACTTCCTTATTTTAGTCACCGTGGCAATTAACTTTAATCTTTCAGTTGTCATACTTTACATTGATATGCAAATGGCGTTTGACAGGGTACCACACATGCGCCTGATGCAGAAGGTAAAGGCTTACGGGGTAGACAATCCTCTGTTAGACTGGCCTGGTTCCTAAAGGATAGGACGTAGGTAGTCTGTTAATATTGAGCAAACTGTATCCACCCCGATCTCCGTCTTCAGCGGCGTGGTGCAGGGGGCTTACTTGGTCTTACTCTACTTTTGACTTATGGCAGTGACATCTGCAGCAGTTGGCAGCACGGTTACTCCTTCATCTTCGCTTACGACGTAACAATTTTCTATGTCTTTCCCCTTGGTAATGAAATATACGCAATGAATAATATCGGTGAGGAGCTTAAAGCACTGGAAAGCTGGTGCGAACACTGGCAAATAACGTTCTCCGCTCAAACTTCTAACGTCATGACCCACAAATGTGCTTTTCCTGCTAGGTCCCTAACGATAAAACGTCAACATTATCTAACAGAATGACATGACAGCAGCTCTGGGCTTGCGCTACTCCAAGAGTCTGAACTTTGCAGACCAAGTTCATTATCAATTGGCAAGAGTATGGGAATTATCGTTCCACATACGCCGTTATATCCAAACTGCGGATGCAAGGCTAGAACTGTACAAGCGCCACGTCCGGCCACGACTGGAATATTGCTCTTTTATATGCAGCAACCTACAAAAGTCGGACCGTGTTCTGCTTGGAAAAGCTCAGCAGCGCGTTACGAAGATTGTGACTCTGTCACAGCAAACGTTGAGTTTCTGACAAAGGTGCGAACACTTTAAAATTCAGCCACTATGACAAAGGCGTATTATCCTTAACCTGTGCTTCCTACATAAGCAAATTCATAGAAAGCTGCACAGTAATATCCGCTGTCTCTAACTAAGGATGGCCTCTGAATCTAAACTCCGAAACAAGGGTCACTCCATTACCTAGCTAGGAGTAAAGAACAGACTGCGATCTCGTTTGTTCCTAGTTGTGTACGTAAACGTATGGAACAGGTTGCTTTCCAGACTAAGCGAAAACCAAACTTGCAGGCATTCAGGAAGGAGATACAAAGGCTCCTATGTTTGCGAATATGAAAAGTCTCTTCCATATCGTCGCTTCGCAAGACCACTTCTTCGAAATTGGCTCTGACGTAGCTTAAGGACGCCCAAGATGTAGTGCAAGGAATCTAAACACCTAGGGCTCACAACTCATCCACATTCATTGCTGTTATCAGCTTAACGCTTAGATAATTTAGCGGTGCACCACGCAATCATTCTCTAGGTTTAAAGCATAGAAATCAAGTGCAGGACGACTTTAGTCTTCAATGCTCTCTGCTTGGCTTACTTGTGTTCTCCTACGGAATATTCCGCCTTCTGACTGCACTATGGGTGAGTAGATGCCGCGACAAAAGCTTCCTGTAAGGAATACTCGGTAGCCTAACACCCATGAATTGTCTCCATCCATGACCCCAGGTTGTCATCTTATATATTACCGCCTTCACAACATCCAGGAAGTCTCAGTCGGATCAGTCACAATTGTCGCACAGGTGCTAACGTCAGTATTCTGAATGCAGAAGGTATTTAGCCATTACAGAGTAGTTCCTGACGTGCTTCACTTCCCTCACTAACACGCTGGTCCAAAGGCTGCATAGACCTAGGGGTATCCAAAACGCTCCTGCTTCTATTTTTCAATGGTCACCTGTTCCATGTTTGAAATTTAACAAACAGTACAGCCTAGCCTTCTAACTGGCAGGTTTGCAAACCCGTAGTTATTACTCATATAGGGTATTGCAGGACAATAACGAAGCCGTCCGAGCAGACGAACTTTAATCCATACATCTTAACTACATCAGCATTTCTTGTCTTCAGTTTTACAGTTATCACTTTCCAACTTCTTTGACCTCTGGGTCCGTGGAGATATATTAGGCTTGTGAACTTTGTGGTACGCCTAGTAACGGCCTCCTACCGGACCTAAGCCTGGCATAAGATGTTGAAAGCAAAGGTTACTGCTGAAGCACCTAAGATTAGCACTAGACTTATACAAAACCGTCTAAATCCCGGCTTTAGATGTATCTTTATGTACCGTCGTAGATGTCAGTTGCTAGCTGGCAATAACTGCTGCGTTTTCATTGAGCCTGAGCACCAGCTGCTTTACTCTGCCTTTTCCGACTACTATCGGTATGTATACAGCAAACGAATATATATATCAGCCTGTAGACAATGAGAGCACTTTAAAAGTTATAGGCCCAAGAATCAGACACTTCGCTCTCTGCTTATCCTCGCTTAGCCCCATAAACTTAGCTTTAGCTGGGATACATATGCCTATCCCTATGGGCAACACTAGTAGACAGGCATAAGGAAACCATATCCTCTTCTTTACCTGCTTTTGCTGATAAAACACTCGCATTTCCAGATTCCATTTCACTGGCATGAAAGCTAACCAACGACGGAGATGCCCCTGTTACTCTGGCTAGCTGGACCAGCAGAAACTTTCGATCCCGTTTGTCTTATCTTTGCCGCCCATGCGTTATTTAGCTTTTAGCTGGCTCTAAAGGCTACCATGCGTTATGCGTACTGGTGCGTGAGCAGCCAGCTCCCGCTACTTTTTGTTACTCACCCGCTCTTATTTTATCTTATCACTCTTTGATTAATGTGACAGAACAGCTCTTGCCAGGAAAACCACAAAGGCACTAGCCGGTACGACAATGTAATACTGGTTAACATGGCCACCTGGATGAAAACCGCTGGCACTTGCTTCGGAGCTTAAAGTTGGTGAGAAGTGGCTGGAAATTAATCGAAGAGCTCCGCAATAGTGCATTAACCCAAGAGGCATAATAAGCCCTCATGTTCGAGCAACCTCAATCCCCAGTAGTACGGTTAGTAATGCCCCACCAAGGCAGACCCAAATTGTTTCACGTCTCAAAGCACCTTGCTAAATTTTACTACATTTTCCCATACTCATTTCTTTTTTATTTGTGACAGGCGCTTCTAGGTCACTGGGGTTGGAGACAGTCTCAAGAATATGGAAAATCAGCTTTAAGAGATAAAACTGGCAATGTTTAGTTAACAAATGTGTGTATTTTCCAGGCCAAAGCGTGTCAACTAATCCGAAAGGTCACCTGTATTATTCAGGTAGACGTGGCTTATGCAGCTTTGCTATAAATTTTATAAAAACAGGGGCTTAACAATACTAAACTCCATTTTCCTAGTGGTTTATGTGGCTCAGTAGCCATTGTAAATTGGATACAGAAAACTTCTGAGTGTGGGTTACGTAAAAGTTCTCCTGCGTTCTCGTGCACACATAATATGCTTTAATGGAGTTCTAGGGTTTTCGCGCAAAGTAACAGCTTTTTTGCCTACATATGCTATGCATGCCTGCAAAGTGTGCTTTTCGGCCACCGACGAAGTCGCCAGTTGTTGTAGTATTACGGGCTATATAGAGGAATTCTAGATAGCTGTGCCTATTTATATAATATACCGCTTCTCTATTTTTTATATTCAATTTTCCCCTTTCTTCTAGCTGGTTGCAAAGCAGAAAGCCATTTTTAACGAAAAGGAATAATAGCGTTGTTCGTAGACCACCATTCAATTGCGAATAACTCGCAAGCTACGGCAGGCATTGCATTGTATTTGCTTTTAAGGTAATCAGCGGTTAATAATTGTTCCGATCGGCTTATTTCTGTACAACTTTACGCAATATTTTAGCTTTAGAAATGGTTTAGCTTTCTCCCAAGATTTACTTAGGTTAAAATTTGGCGCCAGAAATCAATATCAGGGCAAGAAAAGTTTGGCTATGATTTCTTGGTAATTTGTATTTTTCTAGTGAAGCGGACCGCCTTAGTATGTCTCTTAACGAATCCTTTTTATTTTCTTCTGCAGTGTTCGACTTAGTTCTAACCTTGTCATATTCCTTATAATTCCGCCGCTCTTATTACTCTTTTGCCCACCAATAATTGTGGCGACTGAGAGGGCTCAATAAGCCCACTGCATTAAACGTGCACTTGGTGAATTTGATCCTGTTCCAAAGAAAACCTGCACAACTAGGCTCTGTACGACTTTCACGACAAAGGGACAAAAAGGTCATTATCGCCCGAAGGAACAAGAAGAAGAAGTTCAAGGTGAGCGCTTACGACCGCAATAGCTGTAAATTAAACAATGTCAAGCATTTGTACTTGGCAACTATGAACATACACACGCCTTTTAGCTACGTCCATGCAAGAGCACAAGATAATCGTAAAGATTCATCTGAGCATCTATGGGTGCAGCCCTCAGCCAGTACAGAAATATAACCATTTATTTATTTATTTAATGATAGCATAGGACTGCGAGTAAAAGCGCAATAGATGAGATACAGGCCACAACAACAATTAATGGAAACGACCTCCTGTAGTATATTAAGTAGTTATTAATATTCTTGCATTTGCGCTAACAAGGTGTTTCAATTCTATATAAATTGAGAGGTCAAAAACTGATTACAACCTTATGGCATTTCTTGGAACCCACTCAGCTGCAAGTGTCAAGACCGAAGTTGTTTGCATTTTCATGGTCGCAGGTTTGCTTGTGCATAGTTGATCATGCTTCGTTGGCGTGCTTTGTGCAACACTAGAATGTACATTTAGTTATTTATTTAGGATAGTGGATGATAGGAACGGCCAACTGGCCGATTGCAGATGTGGCATCAGAGGAAGTTTCAAGCGGCGGCTAGACAAACATTCGCTGAGAATGCTGAAGCCTTGCGGTTGTCACTGCAATTGAGACGTACCCTCGAGAGATGTTCAAATGCAGCAACATGCAGCAAACCCAATACGATAGGGAATCGATGGCGCTGACAAGGTATTTCACTCCTGCTCTCTACTACCCAATGCCGTGGTAGCACATGTTTTGTTTCTGTCCTGATAGGCGCACTAAAACCCATGGGCTAAACTGCACACGAACGTGG
>OX104070.1:45490901-45533649 GCA_944474145.2 Dicrocoelium dendriticum | reverse complement strand
AACTTTGCAGACCAAGTTCATTATCAATTGGCAAGAGTATGGGAATTATCGTTCCACATACGCCGTTATATCCAAACTGCGGATGCAAGGCTAGAACTGTACAAGCGCCACGTCCGGCCACGACTGGAATATTGCTCTTTTATATGCAGCAACCTACAAAAGTCGGACCGTGTCCTTCTTGGAAAAGCTCAGCAGCGCGTTACGAAGATTGTGACTCTGTCACAGCAAACGTTGAGTTTCTGACAAAGGTGCGAACACTTTAAAATTCAGCCACTATGACAAAGGCGTATTATCCTTAACCTGTGCTTCTTACATAAGCTAATTCATAGAAAGCTGCACAGTAATATCCGCTGTCCTTAACTAAGGATGGCCTCTGAATCTAAACTCCGAAACAAGGGTTACTCCATTACCTTGCTAGGAGCAAAGAACAGACTGCGATCGCGTTTCTCCCTAGTTGTGTACGCAAACGTGTGGAACAGTTTGTTTTCCAGACTAAGAGAAATCCAAGTCTTGCCGGCATTCAAGAAGGAGATACAAAGGCTCCTATGTTTGCGAATATGAAAAGTATCTTCCATATCTTCGCTTCGCAAGACCACTTCTTCGAAATTGGCTCTGACGTAGCTTAAGGACGCCCAAGATGTAGTGCAAGGAATCTAAACACCTAGGGCTCACAACTCATCCACATTCATTGCTGTTATCAGCTTATCGCTTAGATAATTTAGCGGTGCACCACGCAATCATTCTCTAGGTTTAAAGCATAGAAATCAAGTGCAGGACGACTTTAGTCTTCAATGCTCTCTGCTTGGCTTACTTGTGTTCTCCTACGGAATATTCCGCCTTCTGACTGCACTATGGGTGAGTAGATGCCGCGACAAAAGCTTCCTGTAAGGAATACTCGGTAGCCTAACACCCATGAATTGTCTCCATCCATGACCCCAGGTTGTCATCTTATATATTACCGCCTTCACAACATCCAGGAAGTCTCAGTCGGATCAGTCACAATTGTCGCACAGGTGCTAACGTCAGTATTCTGAATGCAGAAGGTATTTAGCCATTACAGAGTAGTTCCTGACGTGCTTCACTTCCCTCACTAACACGCTGGTCCAAAGGCTGCATAGACTTAGGGGTATCCAAAACGCTCCTGCTTCTATTTTTCAATGGTCACCTGTTCCATGTTTGAAATTTAACAAACAGTACAGCCTAGCCTTCTAACTGGCAGGTTTGCAAACCCGTAGTTATTACTCATATAGGGTATTGCAGGACAATAACGAAGCCGTCCGAGCAGACGAACTTTAATCCATACATCTTAACTACATCAGCATTTCTTGTGTTCAGTTTTACAGTTATCACTTTCCAACTTCTTTGACCTCTGGGTCCGTGGAGATATATTAGGCTTGTGAACTTTGTGGTACGCCTAGTAACGGCCTCCTACCGGACCTAAGCCTTGCATAAGATGTTGAAAGCAAAGGTTACTGCTGAAGCACCTAAGACTAGCACTAGACTTATACAAAACCGTCTAAATCCCGGCTTTAGATGTATCTTTATGTACCGTCGTAGATGTCAGTTGCTACCTGGCAATAACTGCTGCGTTTTCATTGAGCCTGAGCACCAGCTGCTTTACTCTGCCTTTTCCGACTACTATCGGTATGTATACAGCAAACGAATATATATATCAGCCTGTAGACAATGAGAGCACTTTAAAAGTTATAGGCCCACGAATCAGACACTTCGCTCTCTGCTTATCCTCGCTTAGCCCCATAAACTTAGCTTTAGCTGGGATACATATGCCTATCCCTATGGGCAACACTAGTAGACAGGCATAAGGAAACCATATCCTCTTCTTTACCTGCTTTTGCTGATAAAACACTCGCATTTCCAGATTCCATTTCACTGGCATGAAAGCTAACCAACGACGGAGATGCCCCTGTTACTCTGGCTAGCTGGACCAGCAGAAACTTTCGATCCCGTTTGTCTTATCTTTGCCGCCCATGCGTTATTTAGCTTTTATCTGGCTCTAAAGGCTACCATGCGTTATGCGTACTGGTGCGTGAGCAGCCAGCTCCCGCTACTTTTTGTTACTCACCCGCTCTTATTTTATCTTATCACTCTTTGATTAATGTGACAGAACAGCTCTTGCCAGGAAAACCACAAAGGCACTAGCCGGTACGACAATGTAATACTGGTTAACATGACCACCTGGATGAAAACCGCTGGCACTTTCTTCGGAGCTTAAAGTTGGTGAGAAGTGGCTGGAAATTAATCGAAGAGCTCCGCAATAGTGCATTAACCCAAGAGGCATAATAAGCCCTCATGTTCGAGCAATCTCAATCCCAGTAGTACGGTTAGTAATGCCCCACCAAGGCAGACCCAAATTGTTTCACGTCTCAAAGCACCTTGCTAAATTTTACTACATTTTCCCATACTCATTTCTTTTTTATTTGTGACAGGCGCTTCTAGGTCACTGGGGTTGGAGACAGTCTCAAGAATATGGAAAATCAGCTTTAAGAGATAAAACTGGCAATGTTTAGTTAACAAATGTGTGTATTTTCCAGGCCAAAGCGTGTCAACTAATCCGAAAGGTCACCTGTATTATTCAGGTAGACGTGGCTTATGCAGCTTTGCTATAAATTTTATAAAAACAGGGGCTTAACAATACTAAACTCCATTTTCCTAGTGGTTTATGTGGCTCAGTAGCCATTGTAAATTGGATACAGAAAACTTCTGAGTGTGGGTTACGTAAAAAGTTCTCCTGCGTTCTCGTGCACACATAATATGCTTTAATGGAGTTCTAGGGTTTTCGCGCAAAGTAACAGCTTTTTGCCTACATATGCTATGCATGCCTGCAAAGTGTGCTTTTCGGCCACCGACGAAGTCGCCAGTTGTTGTAGTATTACGGGCTATATAGAGGAATTCTAGATAGCTGTGCCTATTTATATAATATACCGCTTCTCTATTTTTTATATTCAATTTTCCCCTTTCTTCTAGCTGGTTGCAAAGCAGAAAGCCATTTTTAACGAAAAGGAATAATAGCGTTGTTCGTAGACCACCATTCAATTGCGAATAACTCGCAAGCTACGGCAGGCATTGCATTGTATTTGCTTTTAAGGTAATCAGCGGTTAATAATTGTTCCGATCGGCTTATTTCTGTACAACTTTACGCAATATTCTAGCTTTAGAAATGGTTTAGCTTTCTCCCAAGATTTACTTAGGTTGAAATTTGGCGCCAGAAATCAATATCAGGGCAAGAAAAGTTTGGCTATGATTTCTTGGTAATTTGTATTTTTCTAGTGAAGCGGACCGCCTTAGTATGTCTCTTAACGAATCCTTTTTATTTTCTTCTGCAGTGTTCGATTTAGTTTTAACCTTGTCATATTCCTTATAATTCCGCCGCTCTTATTACTCTTTTGCCCACCAATAATTGTGGCGACTGAGAGGGCTCAATAAGCCCACTGCATTAAACGTGCACTTGGTGAATTTGATCCTGTTCCAAAGAAAACCTGCACAACTAGGCTCTGTACGACTTTCACGACAAAGGGACAAAAAGGTCATTATCGCCCGAAGGAACAAGAAGAAGAAGTTCAAGGTGAGCGCTTACGACCGCAATAGCTGTAAATTAAACAATGTCAAGCATTTGTACTTGGCAACTATGAACATACACACGCCTTTTAGCTACGTCCATGCAAGAGCACAAGATAATCGTAAAGATTCATCTGAGCATCTATGGGTGCAGCCCTCAGCCAGTACAGAAATATAACCATTTATTTATTTATTTAATGATAGCATAGGACTGCGAGTAAAAGCGCAATAGATGAGATACAGGCCACAACAACAATTAATGGAAACGACCTCCTGTAGTATATTAAGTAGTTATTAATATTCTTGCATTTGCGCTAACAAGGTGTTTCAATTCTATATAAATTGAGAGGTCAAAAACTGATTACAACCTTATGGCATTTCTTGGAACCCACTCAGCTGCAAGTGTCAAGACCGAAGTTGTTTGCATTTTCATGGTCGCAGGTTTGCTTGTGCACAGTTGATCATGCCTCGTTGGCGTGCTTTGTGCAACACTAGAGTGTACATTTATTTATTTATTTAGAATAGTGGATGATAGGAACGGCCAACTGGCCGATTGCAGATGTGGCATCAGAGGAAGTTTCAAGCGGCGGCTAAACAAACATTCGCTGAGAATGCTGGAACCTTGCGGTTGTCACTGCAATTGCGACGTGCCCTCGAGAGATGTTCAAATGCAACAACACGCAGCAAACCCAATACGATAGGGAATCGATGGCGCTGACAAGGGATTTCACTCCTGCTCTCTACTACCCAATGCCGTGGTAGCACATGTCTTGTTTCTGTCCTGATTGGCGCACTAAAACCCATGGGCTAAACTGCACACGAACGTGGATCGTGATGCGGCAAAAACTTGAGTTTGTCCAGTTCAATTTTCATGAGTGCATGCCCCTGTCCCACGGGCCATTCTGCACGCGTTCTATGCCGGTCCAGCTTGAGTCTGTAGTGACCTGGAGCTTGCCCGTATGACTGTGTAAACTATACTACAATATACTAAACTTATAGCTTGCTTTTGTATTAGGGAAATAGGCGGTTGGCCTTCTGGCACGTTGTTGCCGTTTGTTTAAAACGTGCACACGATATCCGACCTTGGCGCGCGCGACTCGATTGCGAACGGCGCTTCATTCATGCACTCGACGCGCAACTACAACCACCCTAGCTAGCTCTCTCCTAGTGCTCAATTTTTAGCATTTGTTTGCTGTTGTCCTGTTCAATAAACCTTTCCATTAGCTTAAATTTTGTGTGTTCTACCCATAGTCTTTGTTTGGCTCTCTAGTCTCGTACCAGATATACAGCTCACGACCATCGCGTTACAACACCGCCCACACAGTAGCTCGCGTTTAGTTAATTCTGCGAGTTGCAACCTAGACGCTTCTCCCGAAGAGCTTAGAATTATGCGCCTAACCAGAACAGGAACGTGCTTCGTGATACGGTTAAAACTTGATGTTGTGCAGTTTGCGGTGCAAACATCAAAATGCTCCTCCGGTGGCCAATCGGAATGACGAATAATTATCCGTAAATACCATATCGCAGCCCACCCATTTTACTTTCGGTGTATAGGTATACGTACTAAAGGACAGCATCGGCAGAATATGCATGTTCAGGAAGAAAGGGGACATAGCAATGAAGATTAATCGGAGCCAATAATACATTTCGTTTGGCGATAATCCTTCTTCTGGCGCCTTTACACACACATAGCGCATTAAATGAGATACGTGTCTAAATTTGACCCATAGAACTAGCAGTAGACGAAAGGCGGCCAGAAATTGTGGTATTGGAAGTGTACACCAAATTTGGCCCCGCCTAATCACCTAGTTAAACAAGATGCAGCACTGGAATCATTTCTGGACTACAATGCGTTCTTCCTACACACCAATTTATTTAGCATAAATAAGTAAACTACTTGCCACTCGTAAGGAAAACCATGCATTACAAAACGAGACAGTCATCCTGTTTACCTGAAGTTCGCTACAACTGCTGATACGATTTTGCTAACAGCTGTGTGCACCATAGGGTGAACGCAATTGGCCCAGTTTAATTGTTTTCGTAGCTTCACTTTTCCAATTTATATGGTGTGTTGTTTGTGAAGTGTATCGAGTTCTATATCAATTGTTGAGTCCGTGGCTAGGTGGGCGTCGCAGGTATGTCCACCGGTGGGTTCCATATAGATACTGCTATTATTAGAAGAGGGTAGCAAAGAAAAATGAGACCGAGCAAACTACTAAAATCTTGAACATGGCTATTATATCCCTATCGCCGCGACCTTTCTGGTGTGTTGTTTTTCGAAGTAAACGGCAATCTTGTGTACCGATTCTCTCATATTGAATGTTGTCTACTAACACACGTACGATTAGCAAGTTATAAGTAGTAACCTCTTGAGCGGTATCCTTGGTTTATGACTAGTATATAACAGCGATGCATTCTGGATACGACAACCTCGCTATGGCGTCTACTTCCGTGTAGTTCAACGTTAATTTTTGAGGACTTCTTTCTGAATAACCAGGTTCCACGTAGCACGCAACGACGAACTACTGGGAGACGAAGCATTAAAGTGGTTTGCTAGAAACCGTCGGTTAGATCCGGAAGAGCTGGGGGTAATCAGGCCAATGTTGGAATGCTGAAGCCGATGTTTCAGCATCCGGTTGCAGGTCCGAGCGAAGTGCGGAAAATGCCTGACAAACGCGGACATCGGCAACGTTTGAGCGAGTCACACCTTCAGGCGCAACAATCCAGGTAACCCGTCTTTCGCTTAAACAGCTTAAAATGCACTGTTTTATAAGATATATACCGGATATGGAATCACAGTTTAACCAGCAGGACAGAGCCCGGTGTTTGCGTGACGGAAACAATTGGATCACGCAATTTGTCTAATCAACCTCTGTGATGCTGGTACTTACCCCGGTTTCCAGACATTTTGCTTATTGATAGCACTTTCTCCACTAACCAACAGAGATAATTTTTATACCAACTGCTTATAGTCGATGGCTGTCGAAAAAGCTTGCCGGTGGCCAATGCGTTTCTCTGGCGGGAGGCGGAGACCGACACTAGAAGCTTCTCACTTTTATGGAGTTTGTAGGTGGTGCTTTGGTCATTACAAACGCTGTACGTTACAGCCTCTTATACATTAAGTAGAAAGGTTAGCAAACGTTTTCCAAAATCCACATTATGCATACGTTTGTTCATGATGATGTACATGTTTAACGTTTGGAAAGATTTAGCTAATTTGGAACTCATTGTTATAATAATCAACCTTTCTTCCAGTATATCTGTTCCTTCATTCTGCCCAAAGCCTGCAGATGGGCTAACAGCAGGATGCATAGTGCTGCAACATGCGGCATACACAACACGAGTATGGTGGCGTCTACGCATCGCTGCCTAAAGATGAACCTGCTTAATGGGCGCATGGAATTATGGGAAGCCATACGAGTGCCACGGATGCGCGCGACTTATTTGAGGTGGAATCGACAAAAAGCGAGAGGAGCTGCAGCTTGTCGCCACCTGCGTATTGCTGTTCACCTGGAATGTGCCCGCTTGTACCATCGATTGATGCCGTACATTATTTTCGTGATAGTCTTTGACTTGAGTTCAACGTATTCCGTTATGGTTCTTAGCAACGGTGAATATGCGACTGTTTTCAGCGATCGTCGACTTGAGACGGTTAACTACCACAGCCTAAGTGAACATGCAGAATTAACGTAGGTTTCGGAATTCCATGCAGACACCAGATAAAGTTCGTACAGCTTAACAGCGTGGCTGTTAACGAACCACCAGTTAGTCAATGGTGGAGGAGAACGAATAATGGGGTACTTGTCGTTTCAATCGCGTCACTGGTGGTGCATATAATCGGAAGGCAAGAACTGAGCGCCATTTTGGATATTGTTTTGAACAACCACCGTAGACCGTATCAGGAACTGCAGCCAGCACATTTCGCTCTGTATGCAGCGTGACAACGTAGTTTTATTCAAGAAGTCGGCCAGCAGGAACTGCCTCCCTTCACCTTCCTCCTTCCAGTACACCGGACCCCGGACACAAACATTGCCGATTACAACCAGCTTCCGACGTCCGCCTTTCTGAACTTGGACGCTGCAGCTCTCCATCTGTTGTTATTTTCGGAGGGACTTGTCATCTCGGCCACAGACAACACGGCTTTTTCGCGACAACTGGAATATGGCATTTGCAATCTCGGATGAAGGCAGTATACCAGCGGTTCTACACGGTGCAAAGCCGACGGCGGCTGCTTACGGTGCAAGGCGTGGACTCCGGACCGCAACAGTTGACGAACAAACCGAACATCCAAGTTTGCAAAATTTGGTGATCGATGAAGTGATATGCGCAGAATGCGGCTCACAAGATCCGGAAGTAATGGAGTGAATACAAATTCACTGTGTGCAATGCCCATATTGTACACGTTGTTATCATCGAAGCTGTCTTCTGCAGCCCACCATAACGACGGCTCTCCGAAGCTTTTTCTGTCAACCAACATTTGAATGACACGGCGCAATGAGTTGTTGGCCCTTTGCAGGCCGGACATGTCAACATGATTTTCCTGTTCTGATTTGCGGTATTGCGCTAACGCTGTCGGTAAACATCCGACACTTTACTAATAATTTCCTTCCCATGTAACCATAAAAGCGGATGTAATTTCTTCGGTTTACGTCCACCGCATAAAGCGTAGCTCTCGTCAATGTAGTGCGGTGGTGTACTTAGTTGTTAATGAGCCAACATATCTCCAGTGGTTTTCCCATATGTGGATAATGCAAGATAATAATCCATGAATGATTTGTCTACCCTTCCGTGGTAGTGTGTAGACAAAAACCCCGGTGTGTGGTACAAAACGAATGAAACGCGTATGATGGACTTGAACGGTTCGCCATACTATCATCGTGTGCAATGCAATACATATTGTAAATAGAAAATAAATGTTTTATTCTCGAATTTATCAAGGAACAGCAAATTAGGCATAATCAAAATTTACGAGCGGTTATGTTTCGCAACAGACTCGTTGCTATGTATGTAATCGGCAGTGACCGAAAGATGTATTGGCTGCGGAGGTTAAGGAAGTAAACATGAGAGTTGAGATCGCCAAAGAATGACCATACTTTAAGTTCAAGTGCGCATAGTGCAAACAGTCAAGGCGCGAGGTGTGAGGAGAACGGTATATGTAGACAGAAGTATCTTATTCTTGTAAGTGCCAAGGAGACATTGTTAAAGGGCACTTGTCGACTTGCCAGTGGGTAATTCTGGGCAGTGACTTGATTCAGTGGCGAATCACATCCGCCCTCGTCGACGACACGCCGTCACCATCGGCCGTATAAGGCCTGTCTTTATGGAAGAAACCACCTTGCGTGCTTCGTCTAGTATTTCTTCTTGCAACGTCAGAACTCACCGCCTTGCCTTTCCGCATCCTATTATAGTTTAACCAGACCACGATTCCGGTCAACAAGATTCAGACGTCCAGACTTCTCCCGAATCTAGCCCGCCGCTTCCCGTGACCAAACGCCGTGGTCGGAAGGTGCGTGAACCTTTGGGGTTCTCCGACTATGCACGGTAAAATACGTTTAGATTTGTATATATTATATATATTTGCCTCCACTTTGGTCGAATAAGGATAAGAAAATTCAAAACCAAAAACCTTATCCTAAACATATCCAAAAACCAAACAATCTAAACCCCACATAATTCGGTTATTATTTCTGGAGTATCCTGAGCATGTTCTTCTAGTTTCCTTTCCCTACAGGTCCCAACGCTCCTCTTCGATCAACTGGCCAAACCGAGCAATATTTTCGAGGACACTGAATCGAACGCTAAGCGGTTCTCCGCGGGACGAGATCGCTTCTTTTTGGGAGGGTGGTCTTTTCTCAGTGGGAAAAGGGTCGGTTTGACGTGATGTGTTGTGGGGAGCTGGGGGAGACCACTCCCAAACGCACCGTTTTGCAACAGCGGAGGTTGAGTTCCTGTCGGCTTTTCTGGACTAGACAGGTTTTGTAAGCCGACAAGCCCGCTCCAACGGCTCGCCGACATGCACACTGCCCTGTGTGTAGTGGAAATAGAATGCCGTGATACTGCGTCCTTTAGCCACTTTGGTATCCTAGCTTGCTTTAGATTTGCCGCGGTACCTACCGTGTTTTGCCGCATGCTGTCCAACTAAAAGTGGTCAGGCTCCTGTTCGTACGAATGATCTACCGGTGTATTACTTTTGAGAAGTAGCGTGACGTGCTCCGAGAATCTTATTGTTACTGGTAGTCCGTTCCATGCGAACTATACTTGTATAGGAAAAGGTTACCTCGTATATTGCGTTCGACAATGGTTAAATAAATAAGTATGGTTTACTGAGCAGGGGATATCGATGCTTAATGGTCGTTTAAGTGATTACTGCCTACTAGTTGGAAACAGCAAGTAGAGGTCACTCTGTGTAGCTGCGCCTGTTGTTACATAGAGGCAAAGCTCCTTCACGTTGAGGTGCGCTCGATATATTTTATATCGGCAAACTGTTAGTCCAGGAATTACTTAACTTCCATGGTTATCAGCTTTGAAGCTTTTGGGATTTGAAACAAACCAACGAAATTATCATTCTACGGCGTACCCATAAATGATTCCGCTGAACCTGTTTGCACTTTTTACGGCAGCTTATTGTGGAGGGTAAGATATCTGTCTGGTAAAACAACGCCGGGCCTATTCCAGTTCACCTTCAATTTCTTTGTCTTGTATAACACTACGGAGCTGCACACTAAAAGGAAGCGTGCACGGAGCGTGTGAGGTGGGGTTTTAAAAGCTGCCAGGGACGTCGTTCTTCAGATGCTTCCGATTAATGTACTGGCACTTGCAGTGTTATAGCGCACTTATTCTTTAAATTCATAAAAAATAAATATTTAATTCTCGACAATGCGAGGCACGCCTTATGGGCAAGATCAGCATAGTGCAACATTGAATATGATAGCATGATTAGCAGCACCAACAGCGGGAGTAATACCGTTGGAATCAATAGTGTGGGCCCATATGGCCCAAAGGTTGTACAAAGCTTATGTCCACAGAATGCGAGATGCAGAGATAAGAAGCAGATCACTAATGTGAAGTATGTTGATGAAGGACTAGCCCGAAGAGGTTGTGTACACAGAGCGGGTCAGGTGAGTGAAGCTTGAGGAGAAAGCTGCTAAAATATTTAAGAATATTTGCATATAACTGATCAAAAACGTAGGCGTGTTCGGGCGAGAGCAGTTATATGCACAGCATTTGTAATTGTGGTATCGGGCAGTTTGCCCATGTGAGTTATGGGCGGTGACTTTATTGTGTGTTGAGTCACATCCGCCACGTCGCAGTGTTGATAAACAGACATTCGTGGCATTTTATAGGGAAACCCTTTCCAGACAAAAACCCACCACGTCCTGGAACACTGTGACGTTGAGTATCGTACTCCGAGTTCGCTTGCTGCTGTGTAGTTGCCTAGTGGTTACCCGTCAGAGTCAGCACGTGTTGGGATATGTGGCATTTGTGGCACGTGACACCGCATGCTTCTGACGAAAGTTACCGCTTCCAGGTTTTGCTACAATTTCCAGTGCTGTGTGGTCGCTATGGGTATCAGTGCGACCGTTCGAAATATCCTACAAGTAGAAGGAGATAGATAGAAAATTAAATGGTTTATTCACGACGTGGCTTGGCACGTCAGTAAAGGTCTGAGCAGGTGGGTACAACAGGTATAATCGTATAGCAATGGTTCCGGGGTATTATTGAAAAAGTTAGTAATAATGCTGGCCACCGATTTTACACAGACAAATGTCGTAGAGTGGTGGCGTCTAACACGGAGATGAGGTTGGTGCGCGGAATTATTAGAGACAACTACGTCCACAAAGCCAGCGTTAGGTAACGCTTTTGCTATGCGGACATAACCGTGCATGTTAAGTGTAATACTTTTGTATAATGGTTTCTGCGTGAAGAATCGGTGTGGCAAGACATCTATAGCTGGTGTAGAAAGTGGGACATACATGGAACTTCATGCTCAATGCTAACGGAATAACTGGCTTTTGGTGGTCACAAAACCACTTGGATACTAGAAAACAAGCAGCTGAGGTGCTGCCTCTCGCGTGGTTTATAGGTGTTCTCAGGTTGCTAGCAGACGAGTGCTTAGTACACCTAGCAAAGGAAATCTTCAGCTAAATCTTCACGAACCTCAACAGAAAAACAAGCCGAATTCATGAAATAATGCATACCTGAGCACCAATGCAAACAATTGCAGGGCCGCTGCGTCGCGCCGTATAATTAAGTGGTCTTGTTAATTGGAAGCTAGCAGCTCTAGTTAACACAGTACTGCGATGCTGTTGGTGGGACTGGATATCTGATGCTGGCGAAAAGGATAGGCACTTAAATAAATAACTAATTTATTCTCCAGTACTTCGGGACACACCAAATCTTGCATGCTCAAGACTTTATAAGCGACTGTTTCGTAACAGGGACGTCATTTTGCATGAAATGCTCTGTTTGCACAGTATATATATGGTAGTTAACGTAAGGACGGATGCACTGGTCATGAAAGAAATCATTCATGATGCGGTGAAAGTCTGGTATCAAAAAGGTGTGAAAGTGGAACAAATAGAGTGGAGACGTGAGGTAGAAACAAGGGTTTCATTTTAGTGCATATATTCAAAATATATTTAAATGAGGTGAAGCATCGCTCGGATTAGCTTGCCAGTGTCAGTTTGTTTGTTGATGTTAAAGCTTTGTAGAATTCAGAAGCTAATAAGCTAAGGCGCTAATCCATGCTTCGTGCTTAGTTGCTTCCGTATTGCTGGTAGAGGAGGGATGAAGCACACTGAGTAAAGGAACGCTTCAGCAACACCTCTACGACCCTTCACAGCAAAGCAAAAAAATAATTCATGGAGAACAGCGTAAGTGAGCATGGATGCAATGATGCAAAGGCTTTGGGTTGCGCAACGAATTCTTTTGTTCCTAATTTATTGTAAGATGGCAAGTGCCTGACGAAGAAATAGGTAGCTCCAGTTACGATGAAGTAAGTAAAGTTGTGGGTGGAAATTGATGTCCAATGATGACAAAATGAATAAAGATTATTGGTGGTAATGTCATGTCAACATCATAAGTCTTCAGTGTATTTTTCTAAAGTCAGAAAGCCTTTAGTGTACACGCTAGAAACGACAACAGAGGTAGAGCCTTCCATGCAGCCGCAACGACAAATCTCAATGCTCAATGATCCTATCATCTAATAATAAAACGGATTCAGCGCTACAGTCACCATCAACATGGTCAATCTGCGTAATTTGGCCACAATGAAATGGCTCACTACTGATAAGATCCCTTGTAGTGTGTAACAAAATGCATTCGCATATTTACAAGTACAAGGGTTGTGGCGATAGCATCAGGCAGTATACTGATCCCTAAGTATACAAGCATAGTCATTGTCAGTTTGCGCACAGGTCCCGTCTGCTTGCAATGACGCTGGTGGAGACAGTTTTGACACGCTGCGTCTATTACCAAAAGCAAAGGTTTCTTGGGATTGGCTGCGGCCGTGTCCGCTAAACCCTGCTCGTAATGGAAACGAACAGTGCTAAGAGGTTGCTGATATTTAATTCTAAGCGCACGATACCTATCATAGGTAAATTTATCCACTAAAAAATTAGTATTATGGTTTCATTCATACGTTAACTCAGTCCTGTTCAATAACCTTGGTAGTTTGCTCGGTCCCATTTTTCTTTGCTACCCTCTTCTAATAATAGCAGTATCTATATGGAACCCACCGGAGGACATACCTGCGACGCCCACCTAGCCACGGACTCAACAATTGATATAGAACTCGATACACTTCACAAACAACACACCATATAAATTGGAAAAGTGAAGCTACGAAGACAAGTAACCTGAGCCAATTGCGTTCACCCTATGGTGCACACAGCTGTTAGCAAAATCGTATCAGCAGTTGTAGCGAACTTCAGGTAAACAGGATGACTGTCTCGTTTTGTAATGCATGGTTTTCCTTACGAGTGGCAAGTAGTTGACTTATTTATGCTAAATAAATTGGTGTGTAGGAAGAACGCATTGTAGTCCAGAAATGATTCCAGTGCTGCATCTTGTTTAACTAGGTGATTAGGCGGGGCCAAATTTGGTGTACACTTCCAATACCACAATTTCTGGCCGCCTTTCGTCTACTGCTAGTTCTATGGGTCAAATTTAGACACGTATCTCATTTAATGCGCTATGTGTGTGTAAAGGCGCCAGAAGAAGGTTTATCGCCAAACGAAGAAGGTACACCGAAAGTAAAAGGGGTGGGCTGCGATATGGTATTTACGGATAATTATTCGTCATTCCGATTGGCCACCGGAGGAGCATTTTGATGTTTGCACCGCAAACTGCACAACATCAAGTTCTAACCGTATCACGAAGCACGTTCCTGTTCTGTTTAGGCTCATAATTCTAAGCTCTTCGGGAGAAGCGTCTAGGTTGCAACTCGCAGAATTAACTAAAGGCGAGCTACTGTGTGGGCGGAGTTGTAACGCGATGGTCGTGAGCTGTATATCTGGTACGAGACTAGAGAGCCAAACAAAGACAATGGGTAGAACACACAATATTTAAGCTAAGGAAAAGGTTTATTGAACAGGACAACAGCAAGCAAATGCTAAAATTTGAGCACTAGGAGAGAGCTAGCTAGGGTGGTTGTAGTTGCGCGTCGAGTGCATGAATGAAGCGCCGTTCGCTTTCGAGTCGCGCGCGCCAAGGTCAGATATCGTGTGCACGTTTTAAACAAACGGCAACAACGTGCCAGAAGGCCAACCGCCTATTTCCCTAATACAAAAGCAAGCTATAAGTTTAGTATATTGTAGTATAGTTTACACAGTCATACGGGGCAAGCTCCAGGTCACTACAGACTCAAGCTGGACCGGCATAGAACGCGTGCAGAATGGCCCGTGGGACAGGGGCATGCACTCATGAAAATTGAACTGGACAAACTCAAGTTTTTGCCGCATCACGATCCACGTTCGTGTGCAGTTTAGCCCATGGGTTTTAGTGCGCCAATCAGGACAGAAACAAGACATGTGCTACCACGGCATTGGGTAGTAGAGAGCAGGAGTGAAATCCATTGTCAGCGCCATCGATTCCCTATCGTATTGGGTTTGCTGCATGTTGCTGCATTTGAACATCTCTCGAGGGTACGTCGCAATTGCAGTGACAACCGCAAGGCTCCAGCATTCTCAGCGAATGTTTGTCTAGCCGCCGCTTGAAACTTCCTCTGATGCCACATCTGCAATCGGCCAGTTGGCCGTTCCTATCATCCACTATCCTAAATAAATAACTAAATGTACATTCTAGTGTTGCACAAAGCACGCCAACGAAGCATGATCAACTATGCACAAGCAAACCTGCGACCATGAAAATGCAAACAACTTCGGTCTTGACACTTGCAGCTGAGTGGGTTCCAAGAAATGCCATAAGGTTGTAATCAGTTTTCGACCCCACAATTTATATAGTCTTGAAACACATCGGTAATGCAAATGCAAGTATGTTAATCAGCGCGTACTGTGATACAGAGATTTGTTCCAAGTAACTGTTGTTCTGACCTGTAGCTCATCTAGTGCGCTGTTAATCGCAGTCGTCAGCTATGCACATTCCTTCCCCTGGCGCATTATGCGTAGCATATGGCCCCACAGTGTTTCCATCCGGTCCAGATGTGCGATGATTTTAGTTGGAGGGTAAATAACGGAGTCGCTAAATTTTGAAACCTACAGCGGTTGAAGAAGTGCGCAAATCCAGAAGACGTATATTTGTCAAAGTTGGAAGAAGACGCAACGAAGAAGAGCAAGCTAACAAATATGGTGACGTTCAAGCGAATGCCATTTCCTTTGCCTAAATAGTTTTCATGTGTGACCTCATGTGGAACAGTAGGTTTTGCCCCCGAAGGATTGTTGTCTTCACTTCCAAGTTCCCCTCGGAGGATGCGCCTAATGTATAGGAGATCATCACGGCGACGGCGGAACTCGAAAGAGAACGGATTTTAGCTGCTGGTGTCGAACGGAGTATGCGATAACACGAAGCCACAGAACAGCTTTCGTTGCAAGTCTCTGAGCTTTTCCAGCAGAGCGCATTCAAAGTTTGAAAGAAGATGTATAGTTGGCAAGCCATATGCTAAGCCTGGACGGAAGAACGAATTAAACAAAGGTCGAAGGCAAGGAGTTTAGATCCAGTTCAAGGAGTAGCTTAATGACTACTCGGGGTCAATTTCACCTTGGTCCATAGAGGAGGAGTGTGCAGGCAAACAGTTGTTGAGCAGCGGTGAGTTCCATGAGTAGACCGAGGAATATTGCGCAGCCAATATGCTTGCTTTTCATCATCGTCGTAAACAATGGCACCTTCCTTGGAAGAAACTACAGCGGTGCTTCCACTACAATGTGGGCATTTCGCTTCAGGTACGAAAAATTAGTTAGGAACACTTGTTGGATTCCATCGTCAGTCCATATTCATATTAAGCCTTTTGTCTCGTTTTCTCAGGGTACTTATGTTTCTGACAGCGTTGTACTTTAAGTAGTTTATTGGCAGTCCTGTGATCTTGAGATAGTCCCATAGTTTCCGTCGTCGGGGCTGCGACTTCGTTAGCAATCGGTAGGGTCAGTTCAATGGTGGTATGCTATTGCAGTTCGTAGCAAACTGTTCAAGAAGACGCATCATCATGGATCGTAGTTCTTCTTATGCGTTGTCTAACTCTAAGGATGGCGGAATACTCCAGTCCATGTTACTTTTAGCCGCTCTTAATCTGGGCTGGTCAATGCGCCAGAAATTTCGACGCGGTGTCTTTCACTGGGGGATTGTTCGGTGCCTTGTCCACGAAAAGGAGACTGTACGGTGCTACTCTTCCCATTCGTTTGGAGGATCTTTAGATTTGAGACAGCTGATGTGGTCGTAGTGGGAACCAGAACTAGGATGTTTGCGGTGTGGCCAGTGACTTAGCGTGTTGGTGTCAACGCATGCTGTGGCAGGCTACACTCGTGAACTTAAACAAGGAGCTCAACTTCAAAGTAATCAGGTGGAAGCTCACTGTGTAGAAGGTCCCAGGTTATGTCAACAGCGTAGAATTAGCCCATAAGGAGACAGTTTGTGTCTATTCTGTGGATTCCCACGGAGCGTAAGAGGGGTGAGCCAGGTCCTGCTGGGGCTCTGTAGACCACTCCGACCATCAGTGCTCGGTAGACGTCAAGGCATTGACACCAGAGCATTTCTGACAAATCATCCTTGTCACAACCGGGTTCGAGCAGGTGGGCCTTGAGGCAGTTCTTTGTGTGTAGGATTACTCCGTCTCCAGACCACCCACCAAAGCGATCGCATCAAAGCAGCAGATTTACAGAAACATGAATCTCCGAGTCAGATATATCCGATGCCAGCCAGGTTTCGGTGAAGGCTATTAGTTACGGTGGCTGTTCAGAGCTAAGGAGTGGAAGCACATCTAGCATGTTTCTGAAACTCCGCACATTCGCGGCTATTACCCGTAATCCGTCCTTTACGTTTTAAGTCCGGAAAGAAGAAGGATTGGCCTCCATCAAGCTTACTGAGATCTTTTGACTTCGCGAAAATCCACCATGTGTACATCGGTTTCTCCATTTGCTAGTTGGGTTCGCAGTTCACAGACAGCTTGCCTCATGGGGACCCGGTCCTCCAGGAAGAGATCTTTCAGAACGCAGAAGGTTTCACCCTTACGGCGCGGGGTCCGTCTCAGGATGCGTTGGCATGCTAGTTAAGCCTGACAGACGGTTTTCAGTGGACGGAACTTGGCTGCGACCTCATGTTTTCCGCTAAGGTAGAAGGCAGTGCTTAGCTTTATCCCTTGCTCACCCCCTTCAAACAATATGGAGACCATGCGTTTAAGGAAGGCTTGGTTGTCGAGTATCCGTTCAGCTGGAGTCTCTTCTTTGGATTCTGAGATTTTCGTGAGTATCAGACAGCGGTTTCAAGCAGGCAGCTTGTCTCGTCCCGGTGATGCTGAATTTTGCAAACATATCTTTTCTTTGACCAGTTGCTTAAGCTGCGCTGCACTGTTAAGAACGCGCGTTGGTTCCGCTTTTATGGTGTTTGATTTCAGCATTGGAAGTGAGGACATCTTCTTCGGGCTTTATTCTCAGGTATGGTTAGCTTTGCTGCTTCTGAGGTGCTAGCGCTCGTGACTGCGGTATAGGACTTAAGATCATCCCTCAGTCTATTTTCGTTCGCACTGGGCAATGGTGTTAAGTCCATCGTGGTGGAGGACGTCCGGCTTCTTTTCCCTTTCGGTTTAGAATACCCAGACGAGGGCAAACACACTGCTGAGAGGATAGAGGAGGGGATGCTAGGTGTACCGCTGTCTAAGTTAGTGGCGGCATGCGCAGAGGCTAACCGCACAGCCAACGGAAATATATTGGTGCAGCATGACTGCGGATAACCGCGACGACAATCAGTCGAGCGGCAACCCGGTCAATATTATAGCACTGGGCGGCCGTGTTCCAGAAGTTGGTGGGTATTGGCCTGGCAACAAATCTCTCTACAGACAGCCGCTAATATCTGGAATATTGTACTGTCGTTCACAACCAATTTAGAAAGAAAGACACTACGGCTCTGGAAAATGTCCAACGATCATTTCCCAAGCTGGCGCTGGGGCGCTGCTCAAACCTGACTTGTTATGCTCGCTGTCAAAAACTCCAACCGGATCCACTTGGGCTGAGACGCTTAAAGAACAACCTTGCTCTCTTCTACCATGTTATAAACCAACGAATTTACGCAGACAGCACCGCACTTGAACTACGGAAAACCGCAGTCTACCCCACACCTAATGGCGGCTACTTGCTACGTAAAAACCTTTCAAGTCATAAAACTCGATCGAATTTCTTCTTAGTGTGATACACTGATCTGTGGTACAAAGTACCCATACAGATACGCATTTGTACAAGCCATGTCACGTTTCGAAATCTCCTTCAGACCTTCCTCACTATACCAAATGCATTGAAGATATTTGACTCACAGCAAACTCTAGAAACATTGACAAAAGCCGGTATAAATACATATGAGCAGATATTCGCTTACAGCTAGCTTACCCACTACATGTCATTACGTACCATACCAAATCCTGGCTTTGCAGCCTAGTAGTCCCTCCCTTTATTATACACTGCTGATGATACAAAAATCCGTAAAATTTATATATGAGGTGCACGGGTCTAACCCCCAAGGAAAAAGAGCTTGAACCGAAATTCCATTAACAAACTTTTCTCAATATTATGAAACGTATTCACTATGCAAATGATCGCTCCCACTTACGGGGCCGTGTATCGTCTGTCGAAAAATATAAAAATTTATATACTTATTAGTTATTTATTTAACACTGCGACGCGGAGGACACAACTCGCCACTAAATAAAGTCACTGCCCCTACAATGCATAGATAAATTGAGCGGCCCCACATACCACACGTTCTGAGCATATATTTGCTCTCAAACGATGACAGCTAGAGATTTGCGCAGTGACGTGCGGCTACACTTAAAAAGCTACAACAGCAGCTTCCTCGTGCTTCACTCACCTAACCCGCACTGTATACCCAAGCACATCAGCCTAGTGCCTCACCAACATACTCCACTCCAGTGGTCTCGCACTGAGCAAGGATATGCTTCATTCAATCTTTGGGCAAGGTGGGCCTACACTACTGACGTCATCTGTATCATCTTTGCTCATGGGCCTGCTTCTTATGCTAACATGTATAAAATTACGCTATTCTGAGCACGTCTAAACGGCGTGTCTCACGTTATCGAGGATAAATTAATATTTATTTATTTAGTAGCGCACAGGTTTACGCGGCTTATAAAACACTAGGTAACCGCTGTAACAATGAAACTACCGTAGGGTGCAGCATACAAGACATACCCGTCAACGACTGTGCAAGAATCGCTTAAGAAAATTTCTGCCTATGTTAAACGCTGGCTTAGCTAACCTGATGGCGGGCTGTTAACCACCAAGGAATACCAAGCTTTGGCACTTATTTCAAATTTCGTGTCAGTTATAAAAGCAGCCACTCCAGCACTTGCTTATGATTCAGTAGATGCTAAACTGGAGACGATTGCATGCTCGGTAGATAAGGTACAAACCTGCGAACGAAGCTAACCTGCTCAAAGCCGCTGGGACCTGATGGTCTACGTCCACCACATCTAAAAATATCGACAGCTATGGTTGCACTAACAGTAGCAGTGTTGTTTACTACCCTTTTGGCACTAGGGACTGCCCCAAACGATCGAAAACGAGCAATCATACGTGCAGTCCATAAAGTTGGTGCTAGAAAAGAGAAGAAAATCTATAGGCCGATTTGCTTAAGACCAAGTTTGGCTAAACTACTGGGAAAATTGTCAAAAGAGCACAGCTTCAGTTTGCAGTATCCCGCAATGTACCCATGGCACACCAACATGATTTCTGTTAGAGACGGTGGTGTAGCATTAACATCCTAACTTCATGTTAAAGTTGGATTAAAGTAGTCAAGGAATGAAAACATGTTGCTGCCTTGCTGGTAGACTACGGCAAAGCCTTTGATAACGTGAATCAAAGCAGCCTACACTTTACTTGCTGGGATAAATAAATAAAATGTTTATCCTCGCATATTCCCAGAAACGCCGAACCGGGCATGATCAAAATTGAACGAGCAACGAACTTCCCAAATTTCAAGATAGATAAAACGTAAGAGCCTGGCAATCGAAAGTACGTTTTGAGAAGCAGCATAGTTAGCGCTGGGTTGAAAATGGGGGATCGCTTATGCTTAAGGAGCGTATGTAAACCAATGTGAACGTATGCATCTGAATTAGGGTTAGGTGAAGCAGCGAAAACTGCCGGTGTGATGCAACGTCCAGTGGATTTGTTCCGTGCTGAGTGACACTCGCCACATTGCAGTGTTTTAAGCAGACATCTGTGCTTTTATATAGGGATAACGCTAGGCAGGCGAAAACCTACCCCCCTACTGGCACACCGCCATTAATCGTAGTTTGAGACGAACGTCACCGGTAATGATGCATTCCGACCGATTTAGCTTACAGCTATTCGCAGTCGCGCTGCCTCCAATATCTTTCGTTGTTTGACAGAGTAGCTTAGTCAGGATCCACGGTAGTTGGTTGAACCCAGTGATACTTCGAAGATGCACATTTCCGGGAATGAAGCGGGAGCATTGTGAGGGTTGGGAAGAATTTGGACGCAATGCTGTGTTTTGTAGGTTCGCGTGTCCATGTCCAGGCGGTTGACAAATGTGCCAGGTGAGTTGCAGGCACGTCCTCCGTAGCGAATCTTCGCTGTTGGTCATTCCATCCAGTAGGTGATTAACTAAACAATAATTAAATTCTATATAATTTGACTGTGCGAGACACACCTTAAAAGGCATGAGCATGAAAATACGATGCGTAGGATCAGTGATGGTACAGAAATGTTGCAAGCTAACAGTACGTACAGGATATATGTGTATGTGGATGTATGTGTGCATATACATATATATATATGTTATCTGCACGTGGTTCCATGCGTAAGTTATCAGGCTAATTGCGTTGGCTACCAGTACTGTTAATTAATGAGGTTGTTCGGTGAATTCGTTAATTTAGGAATGGATGAGATGAAATTTTCGAAGTAGTTGACGTTCGCGAATTAGGCAAGGTCCTCCTGTGTGGCAAGAGTCAAGGACTTTATTCAGTGACCAGTCATATACGCCACGCCACAGTGTTGCTAAGGAGGCACATGTAGCTCTTTATAGGAAGTACCCTTGCAAAGCGACCAACCACCACGTCCTGGAGCACTACTGCCGAAATATTATCTGCAGCAGGATTTACCCCAACGACCAGGTTGGCACCGAGTGCTGGTAGTTCGGCTAGCTATGCAGGAAAGGGAAATACAAGGCCAAACATTCTGCCACGAAATCTGCTTAATGTAAAGTATATGCAGCAGTAAAGACGTTGCAGTGTGTAAAGGATAGACATAATGAATGTAAGGATGGAGAACATTGATTTGTAACAGGTTCTATTCACCGTGAAACGAGGCACACCTTGGAAATCACGAACAAATATGCATTCAAGCATGGCTGCTTTGGAATAGTAAGATACCTCGGTTTAAATAAATTATAACCGAACTATTGTTGTTCATATGAGTGAGCATGTTGTCAGGTAGTATTCTGACCAAGGAACGTGGTGGCGCTGGTGCGCGTAAAAATCAGTCATAAACGTTTTGTCAATTTACAAGTTAGGCGTGATTTCGCCATGTAGTAATCCATGATCACAGGAGCCAACCCAAGCTTTCGGTGCAATCGGTGACCATTAAATATTGGAATGTTTTGTTCTCTATCAAAGCATTCTTTATCGCATAATCGGTTGTACAGGTGGTATGTGGAAGGCTGATGACTGCGTCAGTATAAAATGTTCAGCTAAGACTTTATTCAGTGGCGAGTCACATCCGCCAAGTTGCAGTGTTGTTAAGCGGACGTTTGCGGCTTTTTAGAGAGGAGCGCTTGCTAGGCAAATACCCACCACGTCCTGGAACACCGCCGTAGCTTCCGTTGAATAGTAGTGCAAGCCGGTGATGCATCTTACAGACAGATTTTGCACTCTATTATTCGCAGTCGGTTGACGGCCATATTTCTTCTTTGGTTGATGGTTTGGCTTGGCGATGAGGCGGCAGTATTCGTTTAAACCGGTCATGGATGCAAAAGCGTAATAGTGTCCCATGATAAATGGTGTAAGTAAGCAAAATCATTGTTAATAGAAGCTGAATTCTTCTGTTGTATACTTTCCGCTTTGCAGCATGTGTCCTGCTATCCCCGCTGGACTTGTCATGGGTATGGTGAGTGCAGTTGTTCCTTGTGGCTGAATACGTCCATACCAGGCAAAAATGCCATTCCTTTGACCGATGCGGATCGTCCTGCGTTTTTTACTCACCAAAATGGAATCGGAATTCTTAAAAAGTTAAGTAAGTGTAATTTGCTCCATGGTCAAGTGAAAACACTAAGAAAGACCACAGGAAAAGCCATTTATTCGAGCGCCGTTGCGAAGCAGCAAAGCAGTCGGTGAAATGACATCTCGAAAGCCGCAAGCGAAGAGTAAAGCAGGTTTTTCGGAAAGTTTGGCACCGAAAACCATTGTTTGAACGCCGGTGAGAATAAGCAAAGCTATCCGTGGCACTGAAGGAACTCACGACAGAAGTTTTGGCTTCCGTTGTGGAACAGGAGATCCTTATGAATATATGCTACCAGGTGCGTAAATTGTGATACTGTGAGTACAAGGCGAAGTAAACCCAGTTGTTTAGTCCTCGTAAAAATGGTGTCTCTAGGAGGGCGGAAAAAGCTGCATTTGGAACGATGAGTGTGTTCTTCATTTCCCGGAGAAAGCATAAAGTGTTTAAGCCAGCTGGCTGTTGGGAATGCGTCAGCCAGTCCTAGTGAATAAACCATCGTGGTTTGCTAGATGTAACTGGAAATCTCGGGGAAAACAAGCAACGGACAAGCGGCAGCCTAACAGACAGACAGCAATGAATTAAGAAGATCTACCGAAAGATTGGTTGCATGCAGCAGTGCCTATGATAATCGAAAACCTACGTAATTTTGCTTAGTATACATGCTTTGCAAGCGTGTTTTGTACATCACTCAGCTGGTGTGGCTCCGTCTGCAACTACTACGTGGGGAGTGGATGCTGCACGCGCAGCATCATGAGACCGATATAACAAAGCGTATATAAAAAACTGAGCGCATAATACGAAGATGGGAGAAACACAAAGAAAATCCGATGATAAAGAAGGCAATCCAAATGCAAAACGCAGATTGGAGAAACTAAGGACAATAGGATAAAGACCGAAGGCGTCCGCAACAGTAGGCAAAGCAACGTTCCAAGAGGAAAAGGAAAAGCAGTGAATCGACGAGCACTGAATGAATGGGCGCGGCAGTTCAAAGCGTAATCGGTGAGCACACAGTTACGATATGGTAAGCTTCATACATACTCCAGGACATAAGGATTCCCGAAGAGCACAGAATAACTGTCAATTACGTGAGTACCTGAACAATGGAACAATGGTATATGACGGGTAAAAAAGCATACACTTAACGAGTCCCGCAGGTTTGCAATAGAAATGCTATGAGATTGGCAAACCACATAAGTGGTTGAAGTAAGGAGCGTTAGTGAGATAAAAGGTAGAAGTATAACAGTTTTAGGGGGCTAAAGTGGTACGACGCAAAACTGGCTAAGAAATTGTTATCTTTGGTGATGGTAGCAAATAAAAATGGAGTACTCACCGGTTCGCACAGATTTACGACCGTGAATTTGGGGTGTGAATCCAAAGAGGCTGGTCAGCCTAAATATATACAAGCGTTTTCGTTCATAAAACAAAGCGCAGGGCGCTCAGTGTGACGTCCAATCGTTTTTTAAACGTATCTAATGTGGGGGCACAAACAACTGAGTTTGGAAGGGCGTTCCAGGGCCCGCAGACCGGGAGGGAGAAATAGGTTCTCCGATAGTCTAGACGACTGTACTGTTGGCTCAGCTTTAAACTGTTACCGCGAAGGTTAGTGTTCGGGCTGAGCTTCAAGAGGTGGCGGCATACATGACTGGGATCGCTTCATATCTGGTACACTAGTATGAGGTCTCCACGAAGTCGCCGGTGCCGTCCGCTGAACACTCCGAGTATCTCCAGTCGTTCCTGGTAAGGGGTGTGGCGCAAGCCCTTAACGAGTTTCGTTGTTTGACGCTGTGGGGTCTCAAGCGCTGCAAGGTCACGTTTTAGCCAGGGTTGCCAGGCCTGTATTGCATATTCGACGTGAGGACGCACGTAGGCATTCAGCATCAAAGAGAAGATGGATGGATCCAAAATTCCGAATGCTCTTTGCAGGAGTCCAACGTGCTGGTTGCTCCTTTTAGAAGCGGAAGCTGACTGTTTGGAACACACGAGGTCTTCCTGTACGAGCACACCCAAGTCGCGTTCCTGAGTGGTGGTCTTCAGGTCGTGTGCCCCAAGCATGTAGACGTGGACTTGTCGATGGCGGATATGAACAACGCGACATTTGTTCACAGTAAACGGCAGGGCGTTTTTCATCGACCAATTCCAGGCCACATTCAAGTCACGCAGTAGGACTTCATGCTCGTCCGATCGTTTTATCGCCCGCCAAACATTGAAGTCGTCCGCGAAGAGTAAGAATTTCGACGTAATAACTCTTACTGGATCGTTAATGAAAAGCAGGAACAAACGAGGCCCAAGTACCGAACTCTGCGGTACGCCGCATCCCACTCGAATCGGATCGGAAAAGGATGATTGAACACTAACTTCTAACTATCGTTCAGAGAGAAAGTTACCGATCCATCCTAACAACGGGTCTCCGACACCGTTCTGTTGGAGTTTAATGAGCAGGATTCGGTGATCCAGGCGATCGAAGGCTTTCGAAAATACAAGAATGCAACATTGACTACAGTTTCCTCATCGACAGTCTCGGTCCAGTTGTCCCGAGCTATCAGCAGATCCGTCGTACATGAACGATGTTGACGAAACCCATGCTGTTCTGGCGCAATTATGCCGTAGTTTTCCAAGTATCCCATTAACGCATCTGCTATCACCGATTCCATGACTTTGGCGATCATAGGCAGAAGCGTTACGGGGCGGTAATTGGCAAGATCCGATCGACTTCCTGCTTTGTATATGGGCGTTATTACACCTTGTTTCCACCTCGAAGGTATGATGTTCTCATCGAAACAGCGCTGAAAAAATGCAGCTAGTGGTTCGGCCAAGTGGATGGCAGCTACCTGTAATGTTTTCGGGTGAATGTTATCGGCTCCGGGAGAGCTGTGTGGACGCAAGGATAGCAGCTTTTGCAGCACCATTTCTGCAGTGAAGGTGACGTTGGATAAAACGGACGGTAGGGTAACTAGTGGCGAATTATACGTCGAGGCTTGTACACCTTGGAAGATTGGGGAGTACTGGGCCCGTAATGCGTTGGCCGCCTCCTTCGCAGTACGCATATACCCATTGGTCGTATTAATTGTTGGGATTCCCCGTTGCACCTTGCGGAGTCCATTCACATGTTTGTAAAGAAGCTTTTGTTCGAACAGAATCGTTTGGCTAGCTCCTGCCGATGCGTTCTCTTGTTTTCGCGAACCAAAAGCACACAGTAGTTGCGATGCGAAACGTATTCCGTCCAGTTTTCTGTGCTGGGGTTGCTTTTATACATGCGCCATGCCCGATCCCTTAGAGTCATGCGTTTTCGCGTCCGGCTTCGCAAGAATGATTTCGCTGTGCGGGGATGTTGGGAAACTTTTGGTGTTGAGGCTTCTATGACTAGTGATGTGATGGTGTTCGCAAATGTCTCCCAGGCTAGTTCTGGGGTGCAGTTAGCTAGAAACGTCCAACTGGTATTCTCAACTAGAGCAGACAGAACGTGGTAATGGGTAACATATTGCCTCGTTTCGAGCTCCGCAGCTGGATAATCGGCGTAGCAGATGTAATCGAACTGCAAAGTCACATGATCGCTACGGCCGAAAGGATTGCACACCTTTAGTCCATCGACCATGAGCTCTTCGTTGGTGAGCACTAGATCTAATATTGATGGGTTGTTTCCTGTTCTGAACCTGGTTGGAACAGTGACGTGGTTATACAAGAAGGTGCTAGAGAGTAGCTCTTGCAAATATGCCTTGAACACTTCTGTCTCGGATGCTGGATTTTCCAAGTCATGGGTGTTGAAATCTCCTGCAACGAGGATGTGGCTGTACTTCTGATTAAGCACGGAGCGAAAAGCGGAGATAAGTCTGTTGTCCCTTTCCGGAGTGGATTTCGGTGGTCGGTAAACCACAGGGAGAATGCACACGTCGTTGCGCTCCAACCACAGGTTGCACCAATGGACGTCGGTGACACAAGTCTGGGGACCGTCTATGAGCTCACAACAAAGGTTCATTCGAAAATAAATGAGCACGCCACCGCCCTTGCCCGTTCTGTCGTTCCGGAGAAGTGACATACCCGGTATGGCAATCTAAGCGTCTGTGCTTTCGCCGCTCAGCCAGGTTTCGGCGATCATTATGATGTCTCGAGGCTCCGAAGCCAAACAGTGACGGAGTTCTACCAACTTACTTATGAGGCCTTGTGCATTAGTATACATGCAGGATAGTGCTTTTGTAACCAAGAGTGAGTTAGCACAGGTTGTGGTAGGAATGGAGTTTGTGCCGACCGTTAACGGGTCGGCCATTAACCGTTTTTTGTGGTGACGTTTGCCTTTGAGTTTGCTTTCGGTTAGACGACTGATCGCGGCCTTCCGAGCCCTGCTGGTCCCCCGTGTTCAGCCGTGTTTCGTGGGATATTGTGGTTGTCGATAAATCTATGCCTTCACAAAGTTGCATGAGTGGATGGTTCAATAATTTGATCGCTCCCCGTGAGTCGTTGGTAATCCGTGGCAGCTTACCTGATGCCTTTAATCGAATTTCCGCTGGCAGCTTCATGCGGAATTTGGACCAGTTTTCCAAGGCGAGCGGTAACATAAACTCAGATTGAAGCACCACCTTCATAAGTCTGGGACCGTTCCCTTTGTAGTTGGGTGAAAATGGGATCCTGGTCAACCGCTTAGCGATGATATTATTGGGGGAGATTTCGTAGCGGATGTAACTCCATTGCTCCCGGTCATGTGCATCCGCTGCATCAGAGGTGGAGTTTTGGAGCTCAGGAACCCCGTACACAATTATCGTCCGTTTCGCCTCGGCTTTACGAACTTCCTCACGGTTGCTTATCTTTTTCGGACGTTCGTTCCAGGGGATATCAGGAAGTATGCGCGCCTCGAGTGATGAATGACGAAGCCTGTTGGACGATAGTAGGAGTGCCTCTGTGTCCGTGGTGGAGTTGAGTGTCACCCGGAGAAGCCGGGGTTCACCGTAGTGCGCTGAATTTGGATGACGTGTGACTCGTCTCAGCATTGCAGGTTCAACCGAAATGCCAATCGCAGTACATATAGACTGCCACTGATTACGACCATCCAACAGCTTCCCCTTTATTGTACTCGCCTGTGATTTAGGAACGTTTGTACACACAACGGTTAACGCGCCTTGGCTCCTTGCGTTAGATGCAGATTTGCCATGACTTACAGACACGGTGTTAAACGGATTGTTTGGTTGTTGGAGTCTGGTCAACTTACTGTTGCTTGGTGAGGCCACCGGAGTCGGAGGTAATGTAGCCGGTGTATGCATGGAGGCGACTGAGGCGTACGACGCCCGATTTTTCTCTACGGTGGAAGAGGTTTGCCTGGAGCTTCCGCGGTTGCTGTTGAATGGAGCTGGGGTGTGTGACTCAAAGGTTTGGACATCAGTACTCTGGATGTTCGTCCGCTTTTGGGAGTTGAGTGAGGCAGGGATTTGGAGAAACTGAGGCTGCAGCGCGGCTTGAGCGTCTAGCCCTTTTTTCGGCCTCGAGGTGGAGCTTTCTTTGACCGACTGTGGTGCAATCATGGCCATATTCGCGGCCGGTGGTGCAAGCCTGGCGTTCAACAAATAAGCGATTGTCGCATTCAGAGTATCGCACCTTTCCATGAGTGCACATAAAAAACCGGCCACTATAGTTAACTGGCAAGTTGGACAATACCAAAATGCGTCAGCTGCCTTGTTTATTTGCCTTGCATCTTGGTCGGACTTTCCTATACAGCTCGGGTGGAACGAGCCACTGCAGTTTCGGCACGTTATACCTATCTTAAGGGCTTTGCCGCAATTAGCTGAAGAGCAGATACGTCGTTGCATGATATTCGGCATAGCTGTTGTATATTTTTCAAGCACGAGGAAAAGCAAGATGTCGATCACAAATTCCAAAATGACGGGCACAGCCGTAAATCACTGAGATCTCCAAAGATATCAAGCAGAATTCCATGAAACTTTCACGGATTGATGAACACACGAAACTAAAATGTTTGGTGCACAACTAAAACAGCAACACACGTAAAATACAGTAATTCCAGAGAAAAAGCAGGATCCAGCGCGTGGTAGCAGAAAATTCCGCGGCGTCCGTGGGTACAGCCAAAAAGAGGTAGAAAGCTAATCTTAGTAGAATTTGGCTAGGAAGATGTGAAAATGTGACAGCGATTAGTTGTAGAATTTAAGCTGAACAAGTGTTTCAGTGGTCAAAACTGCCGGTTGGGTTAAGCCTTCCAGCAACCAGTAGATACCTACAGGTTAACGTACCAACTAAACAAACCAGCAAATGTATGTGATACCAACAGTCGTTGAAGGGAAAATGAGTGCCTCCAAGCAAACGTCGGATATGCGCAGAGATGCGGGGATCCTGCGATGACTTGTGGTAGCAAACGCAGGTCTTGAAGATGAGACGAACGAAAATTAATGGTCTAAGTCTACAAGGGGACAGTGGTCAGGTGTAGCCATTAGTTTAAGCGTTTTGATCGCCAGTGGATACGTGGATAAATAAATACGGTATAACAGAAGAAGTCGAAAAACCAGCAGGTATGGGGTGCAAAAGTACAAGCGATAGAAAGTTGGAGCAGTAAGCTGTGGCTCATAGCATGCCACGAATATGCACGGATATGCATGAAGACTACGACGACTAGCCGCAGGTAAAAAGCAAGGTCAAAGGTAAAGGGAACGACAGGTTATGGTGCTAAGAAAACAAGTACGAATATCCGACCATTTCATTTGGATAAGACCTTCTAGTTACTAGTTGATACCTACCGTATCACACAATAATTCAACAAACCAGCTAAGGTATGTGGTGCATTCAGTCCAAGTGAATAAAAGTTGGAGAGATAAGGAGGGGCTCCTAGCATGCTCCGGATATCCGCGCAGATGCATGGAACTTACGCGACTCGCTGCTGTTAGAACGAGAAGCTGAGAGTACCTACAGATAATGGCGCTGGTGGACAGTTTAAGTGGCCAGCAATGACCTTCAGATTAAGCCTTCTAGTTACTAGTGGATATCTACAGTGTAACAGAAAAGATCAACAAACCAGCGGTGCTAGTGCTGCAAACAGTCCAAGAGCATAACTGCTGGAGAGGTAAGTAGTACCTCCTAACAAGCTGTTGATATGCACAAAGATGTATGGATCCTACAAGTACCTACTCTAGCTAAACAGTTTTGTTGAACTTGAGACCAACGGAGGATATTGGCGTTAGTAGACGGCTATCAGTGGCCAGGTTTAGCCATTTGATTAAGACGTTGGATTATAAGTGGATACTATCAGTGTCACATGAAAGTTAACAAAACAGCGAATGTAGGTAATGGAAACCGTACTGCTAGAGTATTAAGAGAATAGTGTTAAGAATGGCTGGGTTAGTGAAGCCCGTCAGGGTGCTGGAGAAGGCTACGGATGATAGAGGATGACGTAGCATCCGGAAACAGTGGGCTAATCTGCGGATTCATGTGTTGGAATTAACAAGCATGTAAAGTTAAAATGCGGGAGCGGGAAGAGAAGGGACTAGATATCACAGCGGTAGCAAAATTGGGACCGCAGTATTAGCCTTGGATAAGGCTAGGGAGACATCAGAAGCTACTAAGCGTAGGCGCTGGATCGCGTTGGGTAATCAAGTGTTCACCGCTTGTTGGGAGATAAGAGCTAAAGCCTGCCGAGTAGGAGAAAGCTCGAACAATATATTTACGGCCCTAGACGAGGAAGCAATTGGAGCGTTCATGAAACAACGCTGAGACTGTAAGACTGAGACTGAGACTGTATTTAAGAGCAAGTAGAAAGGTTTCTGTACAACTCTATCGAATTAAGAAAAATCAAAATTTACTTGTGAATTATCAGCAGTTGTGCCTGGTCCGTTAATCGTTTATCCTTGTTCGGTTAGAAATTTGTACTTGTGTCATTATTTCCGGGCATACAATGTCTTCTTTTGGCACTGTATGTGCATCATTTCACAAAAGCACAGGTTTCCAAAATAATTGTCGATACGGGTTTTAAAACACTTCACATAATCGGCCTCTATTACTCCATCAGGTAGAGTATTCCATAAGTTTACGATTCTTCGTTCGATACAAAGCTGATGTGATACTTTGTTCATGCTGGGGACTTTGAGTTTGTAACGATGTCCTCGGGTGTTACAGAGTTCCCGCAGGTGAAATATTGGCCGCAGTATGGGGAAGTGGTTCAAGTGTAGTACTCGATGGGTCATAATAAGGTCAATTCTTACTCGGCGATAGGATAGTGTGTAGAGTCCGAGCCTTGCACAACGTTTTTCATACGGAAGCTTTTGTAGACTCGGTATCATTCTAGTTGCGATGTGTTGTAGTTTCTCCAGCTTTTCTGTTTCCCATTGGGTTATCGGATGGTAAGCTGGGGCACCGCATTCAAGGATTGGTCTAATGAGCGAGGTGAATAGACGAGGGACAGTTTCTTCGGACCATGTGGAGAAACTGCGCCTTAATGCCCAGAGCATACGAAGTCCCGCACGGTACAATTTCTCTGTATTTTCTAGTGATCTCAAATCACGTCGTGAGAAAACTCCTAAGTCTCTGACAGATGTGTTGGGATGGAGCAACTGGCCGTCCAAGGTGTATGATCGAGTGGCTGGACGTCTGGTTATACTGCTGAACTCCGACTTGCTTGCGTTAAGAGGGAGTTGCATTTCAGTGGACCACGTTGACAGTTGATCTAAGTCATGCTGGAGGCGAGCGCAGTCGTCCTGGTTCTCAATGATCCTCCAGATTTTCAAATCACCTGCAAACAGGGCACATGGTGACTGGAGCTGCTGCAGATCGTTGATATGAATAAGAAATAAGATTGGCTCAAGTACCGTTCCTTGAGGCACGCCACTGGTCGATGGGAACCAGACTGTCAGATAGTCATGGACCTGTACTCTAAACCTTCGTCCCACGATAAACTCTTGTAACCACTGAAGTAACGTGCCACCGCTCCCGTATGTCCTCAGCTTACGAAGGAGTACCTCGTGGTGCACTCTGTCAAACGCTTTACTAAAGTCGATGTAGACCACTTCAACATCCTTCTGTTCATTGAGAGCTCTAACCCACTGGTGGTTTGCGTACATCAAGTTGGTGATGCAGGATCGCCCTTTCGTACAGCCGTGTTGCGCTGGTGTCAATACGTCCATCCATTCGAAGAACGACAGGAGACACGTTTTCACAACCTTCTCGAGAACTTTGGAAAATACCGAAGTCAAACAGATCGGTCTGTTGTTCTCTATTTTACTCGGATTACCACCCTTGGGAAGCGGTTTCACTACCGAGCATTTCTAGTCGTTCGGGACGGATCTTTCAGAGAGTGATTTATTGAACAGTTTTGTCACAGCTGGTGAGATGATAATCGATAGGGACTTGAGTATTAGTGGGTGAAGTCCGTCTGGTCCGGGGGCTTTGCACCATCGAGGTTGAAGAGTGGCTGATGTACTTCGATTGCATCACATTGTAGGCTGTCGACCAAGACTTGCGCAACCTGTGCCGGTACTGAAACCGCCGCCGGTTTACTGGAAAATACAGTGGGGAAGTGCGTAGCCAATGCGTCCGCGCGCTCCGCGCTTGAAATGAGTGTCTTCCCGTCTAAGTTCTCTAAGGCCGGTAGGTCGTCTCCAGGGTTCAGTTGACGTTTCAATTAGGCAAATTTTCTTTTGGGTGCAGTTGTGGCCGAGGATGCTAGTTCCTCTTCGAACTGCCGGCGTTTCTTGATCTTTGCGGCGTTACATAAGTTACGCTGTTTCTTGTACATCGAGTAATCATCACAACCCGAGCTGATGTATCTATCCCAAAGTTTGCGACGTCGTCGCGCTAACTGTCTATACTCCCTGTCAAACCAATGCGGTTTGCCAGGTTCGATTTTTGAATACTTAAGTGGAACGAGCCGAGTACAGAGCGAGTTAAGCTTCCCCTTTATTGATGACCACCAGGCCTCAAGTGACTCATCCTGTGGTAGTGTCCAATCAGTCTGACTTGCGGCTTGGACGAGTCCGTTGAAGTCCGTCTTCCAATAGTTGAATGTCGTCTTCTGTGGATTGTAATATGGTAACGACAGTTCTAAGCTTGCTACAATAGAGCAGTGATCACTGTTCGCCAGAAGTTCGATGACTCTGATCTCTTTTAGCCTCTGCTCGCAGCTCGTAAACATTAGGTCCAGACAAGATGCCGAGTACGGAGTTACGCGCGTCGGTTGGGTGACATGGTGCGTTGCCCCGATTTCGATAGTCATTTTAGCGAATTGAGCCTCAACGTTACCATGACAGGGAAGAAGTCGAACATCTGGCCAAATTATCTTAGGTAAATTTAGATCCCCATCAGTAAGAACTGAGGGCGGCTCATGTGCTTCTGTACATGAGGTATCCAATCGCAGCAACGGTTTAATGGGCTCCAGTAGATAACCCCCACTATTAGTTCTGTGCGCCTGGCGCGGATTGTGCACCACAATGGCGCGCATAAACTATCCTGGCTCCGATAGGTACTGATAAGTTTGCCAGATAGTGAGGTTTTATGTACAGCAGAACACCACCGTGAGCCTTTGATTTTCGGTCGCATCGGAAACAAGAGTATCCTGACAACACGACTTCTTGCGGTATGACATCAAACTTCAGCCATGTCTCTGCAAGTCCTAAAATGTCCGGCCACTCCGAGACAGCGAAGCTGCACAGTTCGTCACGTTTGTTCATTAGGCTGCACACGTTGGCGAATGCCACACAGTGGTCCTGGGAGGTACTGCGAGACGTGCCTGGAGATTGAGCAACCGGTTGATAGGGGTTCGTACACCCCTGTTGATCACCCGAAAATTTACAATATTTATGTTAGGCTCACCTTCTTCTGTACGGCGTTTGAGCGCAATGACCGCAGTCTTCAAACGATCCCTGTCTTCGGGTTCCAAGTCTCGGCGGATGCGAAATTTTACGTCTTTCAGCTTTGACAGACGAGACAGTATGAACTGCGGCGTATTGGGATTTGCAAAGGTGATCCTCAGAGGTCGACATGACTGGTTAGGTTTCTGGCCAAGTCGTAGTACTTGTTTAATCGTCACACTGTCCTCGCCCACATCCAAGAGTCTATCGATGAGCCCCTGGAGAAACTCAACCTCGTGATCATAACGTATCTGAGGGTTTTCACCTTTTGACTCCGGTACGTGGAAGACCATTAGATTATGCCTCCTCAAGGAAATCAGTGATGAACCTGTGGGAGTAAGACTAGAGGCGCTTAACCGATTGCGTTGTTGTTTATCAGCAGGTGACGTCTGAACTCGATTACGTGAGCTCTTGCGCTTTTCAGTGATCCATGGATCCTCGGTGTTCAGATGTTCACAGACAGGCTCTGAGAAATTCACGGAACGATCAGTTAAGCGGCATTTCGTGGCTTCCGAGTCTGCGTCTTCCATCGGTGGGAAATATTGAACCTAGGGTTCGGCCGGGGTCGAAGACACTGGTGGTTGTGCAGATCGCGGAGTGACAATAGAAGGCGAGGAGACTGAGATACTTTCACGAGTGCGTTTGATCCCACGTGATGAACGGTTTATTTCTATCTGAAAGAGAGATTTTCCCATAGTTGTTTGCGGTCGCTGCGTATCCCGATGTCTTGTACCGCGACATTTATCACATATAACTTGAAAAAAACCGATGTCGGATGTCGAGCGATTTTCGAAACACGTCAACGGATAAGCCAATGCACGAAATGTGGAACAAAAGATCACAGCCGAAGCATCGAGTGCATGAGCCTTATTTCCCACAACTTTCGAACATGAACCACAAGTAGCATGAGACGGCATCACAAGCTAGAGCAAATCCAAGATGGCGGATATATGGCATTATGGAAAATCACTGAGATCTCCGGAATAAGCAAAAATAGCCGCCAAATTTGCACCGCTTGGAAAATACGCCAAAAGAAGAATATTTGTGCAAATTCGCACAGATAAATTGCTGCTAACACAGTAATCTGAGGCAAAATTAGTATCCAGCACACGTTGATCCAAAAATATGCGACGTCCGTGGGTACAGCTTCAGAGATCCTGATTAAATATTCCTGATGGAATATCTAAATCCACTTACAGCTGCCCATTACTCAGACAGACTTAGTTGCAAGCATCTAAGTAACAAAGACTACAGAATCCTAATGCGTGACGCAGCTCACTTGTCACTCACCTTCTCTTACTCTGAGGTCCAAAACTTCTTAGGGCTTCGGGATTGGCCCAAGGAACGGCGTTTTCTTCTGAGACGGGACGCAATAACCGACAAGGAACTACTGGACCATGGCTGTAGAGTAAAATCATTAAACTGAACTCACCACCACGACCAACGTCAAGTATGGCTAGCTGGACACACCGAAGGCATATGTGTTCTGAAAAGTACATAAACCTGGAGTTTTCGGGGTTGGTGTGCTCGCGGTGTACCCAGTACGCAAACGGATGCTGGAGCTCGGGTGACAGCGAAACGCAGTTCCGGCGTACAGCGGACACATTATTAATTTTTTAATACTGCGAGTAGCTGTAGGCTACATACATCTCTGTAAATATCAACAGCTTGTTAGGAGGTACTACTTACCTCTCCAGCAGTTATGCTCTTGGACTGTTTGCAGCACTAGCACCGCTGGTTTGTTGATCTTTTCTGTTACACTGTAGATATCCACTAGTAACTAGAAGGCTTAATCTGAAGGTAATTGCTGGCCACTTAAACTGTCCACCAGCGCCATTATTTGTAGTTACTCTAAGCTTCTCTTTCTAACAGCAGCGAGTCGCGTAACTTCCATGCATCTGCGCGAATATCCGGAGCATGCTAGGAGCCCCTCCTTATCTCTCCAACTTTTATTCACTTGGACTGAATGCACCACATACCTTAGCTGGTTCGTTGAATTATCGTGTGATACGGTAGGTATCAACTAGTAACTAGAAGGTCTTATCCAAATGAAATGGTCGGATATTCGTACTCGTTTTCTTAGCACCATAACCTGTCGTTCCCTTTACATTTGACCTTGCTTTTTACCTGCGGCTAGTCGTCGTAGTCTTCATGCATATCCGTGCATATTCGTGGCATGCTATGAGCCACAGCTTACTGCTCCAAGTTTCTATCGCTTGTACTTTTGCACCCCATACCTGCTGGTTTTCCGACTTCTTCTGTTATACCGTATCTATTTATCTACGTATCCACTGGCGATCAAAACGTCTAAACTAATAGCTACACCTGACCACTGTCCCCTTGTAGACTTAAGCCATTAATTTTCGTTCGTCTCCTCTTCAAGACCTGCGGTTACTACCGCAAGTCATCGCAGGATCCCGCATCTCTGCGCATATCCGAAGTTTGCTTGGAGCCACTCATTTTCCCTTCAACGACTGTTGGGATCACATACATTTGCTGGTTTGTTTAGTTGGTACGTTAACCTGTAGGTATCTACTGGTTGCTAGAAGGCTTAACCCAACCGGCAGTTTTGACCACTGAAACACTCGTTCAGCTTAACTTCTACAACTAATCGCTGTCACATTTTCACATCTTCCTAGCCAAATTCTATTAGGATTAGCTTCCTACCTTTATGTACTCACGTACTTGACATTTATTCTGCGCATGTCGAGAAAATTCATACCCGCGCGTGCGTATTAATCTTACCATAGCCTAACTGTGCCTCTGGTTTTCTTCTGCAAATAATGAATTGCACTTGGCCACTCCTGGTCACTTTTTGAAATGTGCATTTTGAGCTTATACCCAAGCGTGTTAAAGATAAAATTAAAACAATTACCGTTACATAACAGTTTTCTCTATTATCACCTTCATTATATTCATCCTTTACACTTTGCTTCCTCATCACCGCAGCATGCGCATTGTGTTAATCAGATTTCGTGGCAGAAATTTGGCCTTGTGTTTTCCGTTCCTGCCTAGTCAGCCGAACTACCAGCACGCGGTGCCAACCTGGTCGTTCGGGTAAATCCTGCTGCAGATAATATTTCGGCAGTAGTGCTCCAGGACGTGGTGGTTGGTCGCTTTGCAAGGGTACTTCCTATAAAGAGCTACATGTGCCTCCTTAGCAACACTGTGGCGTGGCGTATATGACTGATCACTAAATAAAGTCCTTGACTCTTGCCACACAGGAGGACCTTACCTAATTCGCGAACGTCAACTACTTCTAAAATTTCATCTCATCCATTCCTAAATTAGCGAATTCACCGAACAACCTCATTTATTAACAGTACTGGTAGCCAACGCAATTAGCCTGATAACTTACGCATGGAACCACGTGCAGATGACATATATATATATATATATATATATATATATATATATATATATACACATACATCCACATACACATATATCCTGTACGTACTGTTACCTTGCAACATTTCTGTACCATCACTGATACTACGCATCGTATTATCATGATCATGCCTTTTAAGGTGTGTCCCGCACAGTCAAATTATATAGAATTTAATTATTTTCAGTTAATCACCTAATGGATGGAATGACCAACAGCGAAGATTCGCTACGGAGGACGTGCCTGCAACTCACCTGGCACATTTGTCAACCGCCTGGACATGGACACGCGAACCTACAAAACACAGTAATGCTTCCAAATTCTTCCTAACCCTCACAATGCTCCCGCGGCATTCCCGGGAATGTGCATCTTCGAAGTATCACCGGGTTCAACCAACTACGGTGGATCCTGACTAAGCTACTCTTTCAAACAACGAAAGATATTGGAGGCAGCGCGACTGCGAATAGCTGTAAGCTAAATCGGTCGGAATGCATCATTACCGGTGACGTTCGTCTCAAACTACGATTAATGGCGGTGTGCCAGTAGGGGGTGGGTTTTCGCCTGCCTAGCGTTATCCCTACATAAAAGCACAGATGTCTGCTTAAAACACTGCGATATGGCGAGTGTCACTCGGCACGGAACAAATCCACTGGACGTTGCATCACACTGGCAGTTTTCGCTGCTTCACCTAACCCTAATTCAGATGCATACGTTCACATTGGTTTACATACGCCCCTTAAGCATAAGCGATCCCCCATTATCCACCCAGCGCTAACTATGCTGCTTCTCACAAACGTACTTTCGATTGCCAGGCTCTTGCGTTTAATCTATCCTGAAATTTGGGAAGTTCGTTGCTCGTTCAATTTTGATCATGCCCGGTTCGGCGTTCCTGGGAATATGCGAGGATAAACATTTTAATTATTTATCCCAGCAAGTAAAGTGTAGGCTGCTTTGATTCACGTTATCAAAAACTTTGCCGTAGTCTACCAGCAAGGCAGCAACATGTTTTCATTCCTTGACTACTTTAATCCAACTTTAACATGAAGTTAGGATGTTAATGCTACACCACCGTCCCTAACAGAAATCATGTTGGTGTCCCATGGGTACATTGCGGGATACTGCAAACTGAAGCTGTGCTCTTTTGACAATTTTTCCAGTAGTTTAGCCAAACTTGGTCTTAAGCAAATCGGCCTATAGAATTCCTTCTCTTTTCTAGCACCAACTTTATGGACTGCACGTATGATTGTTTGTTTCCGATCGTTTGTGGCAGTCCCTAGTGCCAAAAGGGTAGTAAACAACACTGCTACTGTTAGTGCAACCGTAGCTGTCGATATTTTTAGATGTGGTGGACGTAGACCATCAGGTCCCAGCGGCTTTGAGCAGGTTAGCTTCGTTCGCAGGTTTGTACATTATCTACCGAGCATGCAATCGTCTCCAGTTTAGTATCTACTGAATCATAAGCAAGTGCTGGAGTGGCTGCTTTTATAACTGACACGAAATTTGAAATAAGTGCCAAAGCTTGGTATTCCTTGGTGGTTAACAGCCCGCCATCAGGTTAGCTAAGCCAGCGTTTAACATAGGCAGAAATTTTCTTAAGCGATTCTTGCACAGTCATTGACGGGTATGTCTTGTATGCTGCACCCTACGGTAGTTTCATTGTTACAGCGGTTCCCTAGTGTTTTATAAGCCGCGTAAACCTGTGCGCTAGTAAATAAAGAAATATTAATTTATCCGCGATAACGTGAGACACACCGTTTAGACGTGCTCAGAATAGCGTAATTTTATACATGTTAGCATAAGAAGCAGGTCCATGAGCAAAGATGATACAGATGACGTCAGTAGTGTAGGTCCACCTTGCCCAAAGATTGAATGAAGCATATCTTTGCTCAGTGCGAGACCACTGGAGTGGAGTATGTTGGTGAGGCACTAGGCTGATGTGCTTGTGTATACAGTGCGGGTTAGGTGAGTGAAGCACGAGGACGCTGCTGTTGTAGCTTTTTAAGTGTAGTCGCACGTCACTGCGCAAACCTCTAGCTGTCATCGTATGAGAGCAAATATATGCTCAGAACGTGTGGTATGTGGGGCCGCTCAATTTATCTATGCATTGTAGGGGCAGTGACTTTATTTAGTGGCGAGTTGTGTCCTCCGCGTCGCAGTGTTAAATAAATAACTAATAAATATATAAATTTTTATATTTTTCGACAGACGAAACACGGCCCCGTAAGTGGGAGCGATCATTTGCATAGTGAATCCGTTTCATAATATTGAGAAAAGTTTGTTAATAGAAATTCGGTTCAAGCTCTTTTTCCTTGGGGGTTAGACCCGTGCACCTCATATATAAAATTTACGGATTTTTGTATCATCAGCAGTGTATAATAAAGGGAGGGATTACTAGGCTGCAAAGCCAGGATTTGGTATGGTACGTAATGACATGTAGTGGGTAAGCTAGCTGTAAGCGAATATCTGCTCATATGTATTTATACCGGCTTTTGTCAATGTTTCTAGAGTTTGCTGTGAGTCAAATATCTTCAATGCATTTGGTATAGTGAGGAAGGTCTGAAGGACATTTCGAAACGTGACATGGCTTGTACAAATGCGTATCTGTATGAGTACTTTGTTCCACAGATCAGTGTATCTCACTAAGAAGATATTCGATCGAGTTTTATGACTTGAAAGGTTTTTACGTATCAAGTAGCCGCCATTAGGTGTGGGGTAGACTGCGGTTTTCCGTAGTTCAAGTGCGGTGCTGTCTGCGTAAATTCGTTGGTTTATAACATGGTAGAAGAGAGCAAGGTTGTTCTTTAAGCGTCTCAGCCCAAGTGGATCCGGTTGGAGTTTTCGACAGCGAGCATAACAAGTCAGGTTTGAGCAGCGCCCCAGCGCCAGCTTGGGAAATGATCGTTGGACATTTTCCAGAGCCGTAATGTCTTTCTTTCTAAATTGGTTGTGAACGACAGTACAATATTCCAGATATTAGCGGCTGTCTGTAGAGACATTTGTTGCCAGGCCAATACCCACCACCTTCTGGAACACGGCCGCCCAGTGCTATAATATTGACCGGGTTGCCGCTCGACTGATTGTTGTCGCGGTTATTCGCAGTCATGTTGCACCAATATATTTCCGTTGGCTGTGCGGTTAGCCTCTGCGCATGCCGCCACTAACTTAGACAGCGGTACACCTAGCATCCCCTCCTCTATCCTCTCAGCAGTGTGTTTGCCCTCGTCTGGGTATTCTAAACCAAAATGGAAAAGAAGCCGGACGCCCTCCACCACGATGGACTTAACACCGTTGCCCAGTGCGAACGAAAATAGACTGAGGGATAATCTTAAGTCCTATACCGCAGTCACGAGCGCTAGCACCTCAGAAACAGCGAAGCTAACCATACCTGAGAACAAAGCCCGAAGAAGATGTCCTCACTTCCCATGCTGAAATCAAACACCATAAAAGCGTAAGCAAAGCGCGTTCTTAACAGTGCAGCGCAGCTTAAGCAACTGGTCAAAGAAAAGAAATGTTTGCAAAATTCAGCATCACCGGGACGAGACAAGCTGCCTGCTTGAAACCGCTGTCTGATACTCACGAAAATCTCAGAATCCAAAGAAGAGACTCCAGCTGAACGGATACTGGACAACCAAGCCTTCCTTAAAAGCATGGTCTCCATATCGTTTGAAGGGGGTGAGCAAGGGATAAAGCTAATCACTGCCTTCTATCTTAGCAGAAAACATGAGGTCGCAGCCAAGTTCCGTCCACTGAAAACCGTCTGTCAGGCTAAACTAGCATGCCAACGCATTCTGAGACGGACCCCGCGCCGTAAGGGTGAAACCTTCTACGTTCTGAAAGATCTCTTCCTGGAGGACCGGGTCCCCATGAGGCAAGCTGTCTGCGAACTGCGAACCCAACGAGCAAATGAAGAAACCGATGTACACATAGGGGATTTTCGCGAAGTCAAAAGATCTCCGTAAGCTTGATGGAGGCCAATCCTTCTTCTTCCCGGACTTAAAACGTAAAGGACGGATTACGGGTAATAGTCGCGAATGTGCGCAGTTTCAGAAACAAGCTAGATGTGCTTCCACTCCTTAGCTCTGAACAGCCACTGTAACTAATAGCCTTCACCGAAACCTGGCTGGCATCGGATATATCTGACTCGGAGATTCATGTTTCTGTAAATCTGCTGCCTTGATGCGATCGCTTTGGTGGGAGGTCTGGAGACGGAGTAATCCTACACACAAAGAACTGCCTCAAGGCCCACCTGCTCGAACCCGGTTGTGACAAGGATGATGTGTCAGAAATGCTCCGGTGTCAATGCCTTGACGTCTACCGATCACTGATGGCCGGAGTGGTCTACAGAGCCCCAGCAGGACCTGGCTTAACCCCAATACGCTCCGTGGGAATCCACAGAATAGACACAAACTGTCTCCTTATAGGTTAATTCTACGCTGTTGACATAACCTGGGACCTTCTACACAGTGAGCTTCCACCTGATTCCTTTGATGTTGAGCTCCTTGTTTAAGTTCACGAGTGTAGCCTGCCACAGCATGCGTTGACACCAACACGCTAAGTCACTGGCCACACAGCAAACATCCTAGTTCTGGTTCCCACTACGACCACATCAGCTGTCTCAGATCTAACGATCCTCCAAACGCTTGGGAAGAGTAGCACTGTACAGTCGCCTTTTCGTGGACAAGGCACCTTACAATCCACCAGTAAGAGACACTGCGTCGAAATTTCTGGCGCACTGACCAGCCCAGATTAAGAGCGGCTAAAAGTAACATGGACTGGAGTATTCCGCCATCCTTAGAGCTAGACAACGCATAAGAAGAACTACGATCTATGATGATGCGTCTTCTTGAACAGTTTGCTACGAACTGCAATAGCATACCACCATTGAACTGACCCTACCGATTGCTAACGAAGTCGCAGCCCCGACGACGGAAACTATGGGACTATCTCAAGATCACAGGACTGCCAATAAACTACTTAAAGTACAACGCTCTCAGAAACATAAGTACCTTGAGAAAACGAGACAAAAGGCTTAATATGAACATGGACTGACGATGGAATCCAACAAGTGTCCCTAACTAATTTTTCGTACCTGAAGCGAAATGCCCACATTGTAGTGGAAGCACCGCTGTAGTTTCTTCCAAGGAAGGTGCCATTGTTTACGACGATGATGAAAAGCAAGCATATTGGCTGCGCAATATTCCTCGGTCTACTCATGGAACTCACCGCTGCTCAACAACTGTTTGCCTGCACACTCCTCCTCTATGGACCAAGGTGAAATTGACCCCGAGTAGTCATTAAGCTACTCCTTGAACTAGATCTAAACTCCTTGTCTTCGAACTTTGTTTAATTCGTTCTTCCGTCCAGGCTTAGCATATGGCTTGCCAACTATACATCTTCTTTCAAACTTTGAATGCGCTCTGCTGGAAAAGCTCAGAGACTTGCAAGGAAAGCTGTTCTGTGGCTTCGTGTTATCGCATACCCCGTTCGACACCAGCAGCTAAAATCCGTTCTCTTTCGAGTTCCGCCGTCGCCGTGATGATCTCCTATACATTAGGCGCATCCTCCGAGGGGAACTTGGAAGTGAAGACAACAATCCTTCGGGGGCAAAACCTACTGTTCCACATGAGGTCACACATGAAAACTATTTAAGCAGAGGAAACGGCATTCGCTTGAACGTCACCATATTTGTTAGCTTGCTCTTCTTCGTTGCGTCTTCTTCCAACTTTGACAAATATACGTCTTCTGGAATTGCGAACTTCTTCAACCGCTGTAGGTTTCAAAATTTAGCGACTCTGTTATTTACCCTCCAACTAAAATCATCGCACTTCTGGACCGGATGGGAACACTGTGGGGCCATATGCTACGCATAATACGCCAGGGGAAGGAATGTGCATAGCTGACGACTGCGATTAACAGCGCACTAGATGAGCTACAGGTCAGAACAACAGTTACTTGGAACAAATTTCTGTATCAGAGTACGCGCTGATTAACTTACTTGCATTTGCATTACCAATGTGTTTCAAGACTATATAAATTGTGGGTCG
>OX104070.1:45442468-45490404 GCA_944474145.2 Dicrocoelium dendriticum | reverse complement strand
ACCAGAAACATAGCCAGGTACAACTTGCCATTCAATGGATTGGCGGCAGTGTTTCAGGACGTGGTGGGTTTTCGCCTGGCAAGCGTTCTCCCTATAAAAAGCCACAAATGTCCGTTTAACAACACTGCAACGTGGCGAATGTGACTCGCCACCGAATAAAGTCACAGCCCATAACTTCACACTGGCAGCTCAATTAGAATCATCATACTGGATAGCTTGCTCTTCAATTATCTTTCAATGGATCACTCAGGATTCTTTATCTATTATTACTCGAGGTATGACTGCGATATATGGCAGAGCGATTATGTCCAAACAAATCGTTCTTTCGCATGTTCACGATCGCACAGTTCCAAGCATGGACATATGAACAATTTCTACTGTCACTACAGTTCCCATAAAATGTCTGTACAGCTGTACATACCTGATCATGCCTCAACTGGCGTGCCTCGCATAGTCGAGAATAAATATTTATTTATTTATTTATTTATTTAGTGAGGAAGAAATACTAAGGTTTTGCTTGGTAGCTACGAAGGGTTTTCTTAGTAAATACGAAGGCGCTTCTTCACATTGACGATGCATTACTAAGGTTTTGATTAGTAACTAAGAAACATTTTCTCAGCCACTACGAAAGCTGTTCTTCGTAAGGACGAAGCAGTATTAAGGCTTTGCTTAGTAAATAAGTAAATAAATAAATAAATAGTATATTCTCGAAGTTGTCGAGGCACCCCAAACCAGGCATGATCAACATTTATATGCAATTATGTTTCGCAACAAACACGTTGCTGTGTATTTAATCGGCGATAAACCGAAAGTTGTACAGGCTTTGGAAATTGTAAAATTAATCATGAGGAATAAAGTCGGCAATGCAAGACGACCCGTTAGGTTCTAGCGTGCGTAAAGTAAACAGTCGGGGAATTAAATATATAGTGAAAACGATACATATAGGCAGGGAGTACCTTACTCTTGAACGTGTCAGGAAAACATTAAATTATGCTTCTAATCGACTTGCCAGCATGTAGTTGTGGGCAGTGACTTTATTCAGTGGCGAGTCACATCCGCCACGTCGCAGTGTTGTTAGGCGGATATTTGTGGCTTTTTGTAGGGAGAACGCTTGCCAAGCGAAAACCCACCACGTCCTGGAACACTGTCAGAAATCCGTTTGTACACTTAGGTAAAACTGGCAGGGCAGCTCGCCGACTGATTTCACCCTAGGTTATCCGCAATCAATTGACTCCCAGTTTCCTCTGTAAGCTGATCAGGTATCATTGGTCGGGGCGGCCATAATGGCTGAGGCCCATGGAAGGCGAAACCTTAGTCATCTTTGTGTCCAGGTGAGCAAGACGTCAGATTGTTGCGTCTGGATTTTTCATGTTTATGTATACTTTTCAGGAGTGTGAAGGCCTCGTGTCAAGCTATCATTACGGGACAACGGTCGTGGTAGTGGGTGCATTTGTATCCACATGTTGGACAGCATGTTCTTTGTAGCTCCTTGTGGGTTATGTCCTGTCCCGGGCAAAATCTCTTTCTTGGTCCAATCCCAGATCCCCAAGAAATTCCGGACCTCGGAGAAAAGGGTAAGTGAGAGACAAACAAGGCCGCAAAGAACAGGCTTGGGAAGAAACAATGTTTTAGTCCTATGTTATAACATATAGTGAAAAAAATGATGTACAATGTGTGACAATGATTGTGCTGAAAGTGTCTTTAGAAGGTTCTACGAAAGCAATGGACTGTAGGTTGGTTGCTACCATCTACATCGGATACGCAGCGTTGCGCCATTGAGCAAATACGCAGTATCGGTTTGCTGTGATGCAACTATTGCGTAGGAAGACAGAAAGCATAAGGTAAAGACCAGCAGGTAGCCAATCTACTTCGATAGGGAGCACAGAATATGCTGACTCATGAAAAGCCAGTGAGTCTGTTGGACTCATGCATGGGTACGTGTCGCAAACATAGGATTGTCCTATGGACTACAAAGGCTGTTTTTAGTATTGACGAAGCAACACTAAGGCTTTTTGTAGTAGCTAAAGAGGCAGTTCCTAATGAATCTGAATTTTCCTCCGTAATGACGAAGTACTACGGATGCTTTGGGCAGTGAATACGAAGACGTTTCCTTGTATGCAGGAATCAAGACCAAGGCTCTCCTAGTCCACATAAAGGGGTTGCTTTACATGAACATCGCGATACGAATGTTACGGCTAGTGTACACAAACGTTCTCCTTCCTATGACCGAGACAATGCAATGCTTTAACCCAGGCTACAGGAAGCGCTTCTTCTATTACCCCGGCGATGAGGTTCTCGTATTCACAACCAAGCTGCTTCCTAGTGTCTAACAGTTCATTTTACCAAGCGACCGGGAAGTGTTGCACGGTGGGCGTGGACTGTGCAGCGGACCGCTTGCGAATTAGCGAGGCACTGTAAGAGATTCTATTAAACCAGCAGACTGTAGTAAAGTGTAAAGTGCGTACTTACCGGTGTGGTTTCCTGGGCTTCATATGCTTGTCGCCGTCTGAAAAGGTAAGGAAGTTGCCAAAGAGCAAATAACGGGTTAGTGGGTCATTTAAGCCTACGCGATTGCCAATGCTGACATCTATCCTAAGAGATGTTAGGGAAAACCATAGGGTTGTATTTACTCTAAAATGTGCGAATGCGATCGAAGACACCGCAATAGGCTGCAACCTTGCTGCCGATACACCCGCTGTAGGCTGTCACTCTGTCAAGAAGTCGCATATCCTACCGAACACTCCAGGTAGTATTGCTGACTATCTTCATGCGCCGGTCAAAGATAAGAAAAATAGGGTGCGGAAATACCAGATGCTTTCTGCTAAACCCAGAGTATTAGTTGCCACGGCATCGAAGAACATGACGTCTGTGACAGTCGTAAACTAGTCTGACGGTAGTGTACAAGAGAACATTCCGAAAATGCTGACCGTCTCAGCTGCCATTGAACCAGCCCGTCCTCACGACGTGTTGGTGCCTGCTCAATGCCATACAAGCTCAAAACTCCCTGCTCTCGTGAGAAGAAAGAAGAAGCGAACTAGACCAGCCCTTATAACTTCGAAGGGGCTTGAAGACACAACAAATACTAAGACTACAGCAATAGATTTCAAAACATACGCTACCGTTGCATGGTCGTCGTTTGCGGAGACAGGGGCAGTTTAATAGTCAATAATTAAACCAGGTGGTATAGTTGTCGAATCCATGGCACGTGGGGTTAGCACTCCCCGTCGTGCCGACTCTTTCACTGATAGTAGCACTATATCCCGTAACTTTACTGAATCTGCTACCGCTCTCCAAACGGAACGCATTTTGAATGACAGCAAGTGGCTGAAGGTGTGTATCAGAAAGCTGCTTCCACCTGCCTTTCTTAGTGTCACTGTCAGAAAACGTACCATATTGGGGAACGTCCCTATCGCTACTCCAAATGCACGACCCTGACTAATTCGCGTGGTCCTTTCTCCCCAGAGGAACGCAAATCATTCCTGCGGTCTGCATTCGAAGTTAAGGGAAGTGATGTCAGCGTTCAGACGGACCTTCCACTGGCAGATAGATTGAAGCTAAAGAAGGCTATCAAATACCTCAAAACTAGGCGGGCGGACGGCGAGCGAGACCTCTGTCCGGTGGGTTTTCAGGTGGTCAGCCGGACGTTATTTTCCACCCTATCAGAACCCATCCTGATGGCGCACGACCCAGGGATGTTCGTGCCGACGTTCTTGAGGTAGTACTTAGCAAAGTGCGTAGCCTAAGGAACAAGGTGCATGAGTTGGGTCTACTTGTAGACAACTCTCGTCTTGACTTACTTGCTTTCACTGAAATATGGCTGTCGTCGGATATCACGGACAGTGAGGTATGTTTACCTGGCTACTGATCGTTCCGTTGGTCGCCAAGACGGAGGCATTGTACTGTATGTGGGATGTAAATTAGATGTGTTGAGAACCTGCACATTCCAGTCGTCGGACCAGATTGTTAAAGCCCTATCGGCTGTTTTGTGCACGTCCTCTACACAGGTTACATTTGCAGTGATATACAGGAGTGCTGGAGTTCCTCCCAGGAGGCTAATTGGCTATTCACACAGGCCGCGAATAACAGTAAAGTACTAGGGGATTTCAACCCCAGGAGGTGTGTTGGACCGAGCTTTTTTGCAATTCGACGTCATAAACTTTCGGTGCAGTGTTAATTGAGCTCACTCTCCAAGTGCCTTCGCACAAGTGCATGGACTTCCCCACTAGGCATATAAACAACCAATTACCATCTACTTTAGATCTGGTTATCGCTAAGTCCCTCGACTTCGTAACCGACGTTTCATACAGTGCCCCTCTAGGGTCCAGCAAGCACGCGTGCATATCCTTTCGGTGTGCTCTTTCAAGGTACCAACAGACCGAATAATTGGCGGGCGGACTTTAGTGCAATGCGACATAAGGCTTCGATTTTGAACTGTGAGAGCTCGATGCCTGAGTCTGCTCAATTAGCCCGGGATAAATTTAGGGCATATCTCAAGAAGAGTTCCGCTCCATATATTGCACTCGTGAGGAATAGAAGGGTACGAGCACAGCCTTCTTGGCTAGATACCCCTTCAGAAACGGTTTAGATACTGGCGACTTTACCTAGCAGCTCCATCAGCAATTAGCTATGACAGTCATCAAGAGATTAGAAATAAATATAAGCAGCATTTTAGAACTGTTCATCTTCAGTATGAGCTGGGTTTAGCGCACTCGGACGAAGCTAATCGCAAGGCGTTTTCGCGTACGTTAAAAGACGCAGCGAAACAAAACTGTCTATAACAGCATAAGTGCGAGCAGCCCAGACCGGTGCGCAAACTGAATATGATAAGGCTTGTATAATTAGTGAGCAGTACACTGGGGTCTGCGCTCGAGAAACCTCTTTACCACAGGTTAAAATGATTCTAGTGTTCCAGAGGCTTCTTGCTTAGCTGAGTTTAACATAACGGAGACTCAGGTCTTCGAGCTACTGCGAGGTATTAATCCCTCTAAAACTTCCGTTCCTGATTCAATTCATCCGAAGCTGTTGCGTAAATTGTCCACTGAGCTGAGTGGTCCTCTGACATGCGTGTTTTCAATATCGCTTGACAGCTGCATCCTACCTTCGGAAAGGAAAGAAGCAATCATTTATCCGATTTTTAAGGGCGGTAACAGCGTTCTGCTCACTAACTACAGGCGTCAGTTTGACAAGCGTAGTAGTTAAGTTGTTTGAAAATCTGATAAGGGATTCAATGGAGAACCACCTGAATAAACTCAACCTTCTCAGTGTTGCGCAACGTGGATTCCGCAAGGGATTTTCTTGTCAGACTAATCTATTTGTAGCTCGTGAAAGCCGGGCCGACGCGGTAGACAGTGGCCATACTGTGGACGTGCTATTCGTGGACTTTTCGAAATCTTTTGACACTGCTCCTCATCTTCGACTCACTAAAGTTGAGATCTTAAGGTGTATCTGGTTACCCCGACAGTAGGTGTCTGCTTTCCTTGTGGAGAGGAAACAGTGCGTATGGGTGGGGCGTAGCCTTTCGCTCAGACAAGCTGTCCTTAGTGGCGTCCCGCAAGGCTCGGAATTGGGGCCTGTGTTCACCATCTATATAAATGACTAGCCGGTAGAGCTGGGGGTGTCATCACCAACGTTAGTTGACGAGGTTAAGCTCTGGAATATTGTGGATATCCCGGGGGTCCTGAGGCAATTCAGCATGCATTGGATAGACTCTGGGTATGGGCTACCTTATGGTTGATGCCCATAAATAAGGCCAAGTGCTTATTTCTCCGAATCAGAGCTGATTAGCAACCCAACCGATAAGTTGTCGGCGGTAGTGAAATCCTTGTTTTCACCAGCAACTTGATTTAGGGTTCGTATATTCATCAGGACTTCATTCTGGCGACAATTAGAAGAAGGCTGTTTATCGGTGGTTTCGTATGATGTGGCTTATCCGCCGCTCTTTCGGAATCCTAACAGCCAATTTGTTTGTGAAGCTATTCTCAGCATGCGTCCGACCTCACCTAGAATATTATATTCAGGCTTGTCCACCATGTCTTCTCCGAGCCAAAATGGACTTGGAGAGGATGTTACGAGTGAGCACTCGGCTAGTGTAGCGTCTACGGGAACAAACGTATCCTGCGCGCTTGCTCAGTTTGGGTAATTACTCACTAAACTACCGAAGTATAAGACTGGACCTTATTCTCATTTATGGTATTTTGACGGATAGGATCGGCCCGGACTTGCCAGGGCTATTTAGTCCCGCTACGTTACCCAATCTCCGCGGTCACCCACTGAAACTACATAAACCACAGTCTGATAGGTTTAGGACGGAAACTGGTCTGTCGCGCCGAGTTATAGACCGCTGGAAGTCGCTTCCAGCTTAGGTGGTTAAGAAACCTACGGCTAAGGGTTTTGCGCGCCAGCTCGATGCTCCTTATTGCAAACAGCAAAACTTTCCTTTTTCCTAACTGAATAACCTTTACGTTTCAGTTCTCTAACTCATTTTGGCTTACATCTTAACATTGCCTACGACCTTCGATAAGCTTGTTATCTCCTCTGTTTCTTTCCTTTACTGACACTACTGTTTTCTTTTATTCTTTACGTGGCCCGCACAGCGAGGACTGCTACAGCAGGGCACGTGGGCGTTGTTTGGTTGAATATGTGAATCGTGTGTTTTGATTTGACTCTCCTTTGGCACATAAAGGCACCGGTTTCCCTGTTAGATCAACGACGTTGTCCACGGTGGAACATTCATGGGCTTTTCCTACTGTTCCGGTTCCACTTGAACTTGTACTTGAACACATATATCTTGGCATTCTACTTGCTTAGCTTTTTCCACTTTCACTTTTGCCTTCTGAGTTTCTTTATTTCGCTTTCACACTTCACATAACGGGCTTAGCAGGGAATGCTAGAGCATGATACGTGGGCATTACTTGGCTGGACAAAGGGTGGTGCGGTATTTATTTTAGGTCCATCAGTATTTCCAAGTCTGCCGAGTCCTGGTTCAACGATTTACTGATGAAGGAACACCCACGGGATAATCCTATCTTTACAGTCCCGCTTGAACTTGAAATAACACTAAACCTGATCCCGCCTAAATTAACTTAGCCTGATCATCTAGTTAAACAAGACTCACCAGCGAGATAATTTATGGACGACGATGGGTTCGTCATACACACCAATTTAGTTAGCATAACAAAGTAAACTAATTGCCCACTAGTAAGCATAACCTTATATTGCTAAAACGGTACAGTCGTCCTGTTTCCGTCCTGTTTCCTGCGCATAGCGACGCGCTTTCCAAGTTCTTGGATTTTGTGAAGGATTTGCTTTCGATTTATCGAGTGGAAAGTGCTATCCGGGTTGCCTGAGTTGCAAAACCCAAGGCAGACGTGAGTGGTCCATCTGGAGCCCATTCCCCCTCAAATTCTACTACTACGGAATCGTTACAGTTGGAAACATCTACTGCATTGAAGTCTGTAAAAACGGACACTAAACTGAAACGAACGACGTCCATGGAGCGTTCGGTAAATACTCCGCGTCGCGTAGACTCGTATACCAACTACAGTGTTATTTCAGAAACGCCACTGAGTCAGTTGCTGTTCTCTCAAAAGGCCGTATGCTAGATGACCTTAAGTGGTTTAGAATATGCGTTAGAATATGCGTTACCAAACTCCCGCCTCTTGGCTTCCCCGGCGTGACTGTGCGCAAACTAACCAGACTCGGTGACTTGCCAGCTGACAAGTCTCGCCCTCGCTTGTTGCGAGTTGTCCTGTCCACTCCGGATGAGCGCCATGCATTTCCGCGTTTCGCCTTTAACCTCAAGCGAACTGGTGTCATTGTGCACCCAGACCTCAATTTGGCGGATGGGCTGAAATTGCTTGAATCTGTGAAGGATCTCCAGGACTAGTTAATACTAGTCCAAGACGGTGCGCGAAGTAAGCGCGGATATCAGAAGGCAATCGGAATCGGACACAACGGACTGTACTCGATGGGCTACAAAAAGAAGCAGACGGATGAAGCGAGAAGCGGGCGAAAATGTGAGTGCGGGAACTTAAAAGGCTATCGAGCGTCGAGCCAGTTGTAAGGACGATTAAAACAAGAAAGAATAATGCACAATCGGTCAATAAATAAATTGTACATGAAAGTTATCTTTTTGGGCGCTACAGAGCTCCCCTTCTAGAAGGATGAACATAGGAAGACTTCGATTTCGAAAATGGCTGTTGTATCAAGGTTCGTAAGGCAAAACGTGCCGATTACAATTGAGCGAGGGTTCGTGTAAATGTGGGTTCGCTGGAAGTCGGAGTCCGCTGTGCCGTTTGTGATTTGCTATTTATTGATTGCGGGGCAGGGTGCATTTCGGCGGGCCGTTGGAGCGGGCTAATCGGACTACAACAAAAACTGGCTAGCCCAGAAAAAACCGACAGGACCTCAACCTCCGCTGTTCCCAAACGGTGAGCTTGGGAGTGGTTTCTCCCCCGCCACACTCGCCCCGCGCCAAAACGACCCTCGTCCCACGGAGAAGCTACAACAATTCCGTGGAGAAGCGGCACTCATCGCGCGGAGAAGCGAACAGCGTTCGGGCCAGGTTTCTCGAAAACATTTCTGGTGTGGGTCAGTCCATCGAAGGGGAGGGTTTTGGGCATGTAGAGACGAGAAAATAGAAAAACACGCGAGAAAAACGCCAACAAGAACAAATAAATGATCTGCTTGTTTAAAGTTTTGGTTTTTGAATTTTTTCGAAAATTTTTTCGGAGGTTTTTATATTTTTGTTTGTTTTCAAAACGTTAATCGACCAAAAATGGGGCAAATATATACAATACATAGAGATAAAAATATTTACGCATACATAGTCGTAGAAACGAACGGGCTTACGACTACGGCGATTGGTCGTGGGAAGCGGCGGTCTAGATTCGAGAGATGTTGGGACGGCTTGTAGACCAAGGTCGTAGTCTGGTTGGACTGCAGTAGGATGCTAAAGGCTGATGCTGTGAGTTGCGACGTCGCACTAAGCACTACTAAACAAAGTAGGTGAATTGCTTTCTTCCATAAAGGCGGGTTTTAGACGGTCGATGGTGACAACTTCGCTTCGACCACAGCGGTCAATAATGTACGTCTTACTCGCACGATGTAACAACTTGAAAAGTCCTATGTACTGCGGCTGAAGAGGCAGTCGAGCACCGTCTGCGCGAAGAAGGATGTGTGAACACGTAGACAGCTTCTCGGGCACGTACCCTGGTGTCTTCTGTGATCGAGGAGCGTTTGGACGTAGCTCACGCACTTGGTGAGCCAATCGATTAGCGTGACTTCCGTAGTCAAAAGGGGAAGTACATGGGGCTGGTGCTACCAGCGGTCCGGGCAACCGCAGCGTGCAACCGTAGACTAGTTGCGCTGGAGTTGCCTCGAAATCGATTTTAACCGTGTTTCTTAATCCCAAGCGGACGAGGGGCAGCGTTTCAGATCATGAAGGATCTGCGTGCGCACGTAGCGCTGCCTTCAACTGGCGGTGAAAACGCTCCACCATGCCGTTAGCGGCCGGATGATACGCCGTCGCCTGAACGTGGCGACAGCTTTCATCTTTAATCAACGTGGCAAATGTTGAAGAGAAATGTGACCCTCGATCGGTGGTCACGACTGCGGGACAGCAGTATTGAGCTACCCAGCGCTCCAGAAAAGCTTTCGCTACTATTTTCGAAGAGCAGCTGGGTATGGGAATGGTTTCCGGCTACCTAGTGAATCGATCAACACAGGTCAGTAGATACCCAGAGTCATTGGAAGGCGGCAGCGCACCTACGAGCTCCACGTGCACGTGATGAAAACGTGCGTCTGGCGTCGGAAAACGTGTCTAATGGGCATCTTGTGTACTTTGCACCTTCGCGCCTTGACACGGAAGGCAAGCAGCTGCCCAGGTACGGACGTCCCGATTAACATTGCGCCAAACGAATCGTGCGGTTACGAGTTTAACCGATGCACGAACGTCTGGATGAGACAAGCCGTGCAACGTGTCGAACACGGTCTGCCGAAACTCCCGTGGGACGGCTGGGCGCGGCGTGACAAGAGATAAATCGCTGAGTATAGTTCTTTCTGTTTATGTCAGCGGAACCGGTCGTAGGCCCAATGAGGGAGACCTGCGTAGTAGCTCAACTTCAGGATCGTTGAGTTGCCCTGTGACCATGGCTGCCAAGTTGATAGCAGTGTTAGCGTCAGCGGAGATAGCTTGGATGTGGGAAAGTGCATCGTCGACTGCGTTGTGCACACCTGAGACATGCCGTATATCTGTCGTAAACTGAGCAACATAGTCAAGGTGGCGTGACTCTCTAGGAGAGTATTGGTCGGTAGTCGAGCCGAGCACGTAAGTCAGGGGTTTGTGGTCGGTGAAGACGGCAAAGGAGCGGCCTTCTAGGACGTGTCGAGTGACGTATCGCTGGATACACGGCTAGTAGTTCTCTACCGGACGTGCTGTAGCGAGATTCGGTAAGTTGCAGGCGTTTGGCGAAAAACGCTAAGGGCTGCCACGTGTTGGCTGCTCGTTGCTGCAAAACAGCGCCGACTGTCACGTCCGAGGCGTCAGCAGTGAGGGACAGCGGGGCGGCCGGATGGTGAGGCGCTATAGAAGCTAGGTTGGCGTTAGCCTCTTTCAGCGACTTAAAAGCAGAGTGTGCTGCGGCAGGAAATCCGAATTTCTTCAGTTTTCCTCGGAGACGGTCCTTGAGGGGTTGCATCAGCGAGGCGCAATTGGGCATAAATGGTCGGTTAAAGTTGACAACACTATCAAAACGCCTGAACTGTTTGAAAAAATGTGGCTCTGGGTAGTCGAAGATGGCTTGAATTTTATCCTGCAACGGCACGACGCCTGCAGAGAGGATACGATGGTCGAGGAAGTTGACTGAATCGACACCAAAGGAACACTTTTCTGCGTTGATCACCACCCCATGTTGAAATAAACGATCAAAAAGTGTTCGTACGTGGCGCATGTGCTCTTCTCGTGAAGAGCTTGCGATTAAAATGTCATCGAGATACGCGTAAGCGAAGTCTAAGCCGCGACAAACTTGGTCGATGAAGCGCTGAAAAGTTTGCGCGGCATTCTTTAGACCAAATGGCATGCGCAGAAACTCGAACAAACCAAATGGAGTCGTCACGGCAGTTTTAGCGATGTCCGCTTCGGCTACCGGAATTTGGTTGTATGCGCGTACCAAGTCGATTTTGCTGAAGATATTTTTACCCGCCAGACTGGCGGTGAGATCCACTATGTGTGGGATCGGATAGCGATCAGGCGTGGTAACTGTATTCAAGGTTCGATAGTCGCCGCAAGGACGCCAGTCCCCCATGACCTTCTTCGGGACCATGTGCAGAGGTGACGCCCATGGGCTGTTAGACGGTCTGACAATACCGAGTTGAAGCATGTGGTCAACTTAAATAAATAAATATTTAGTCTCGACTGCCGAGGCCGCCAATTGAAGCCAGGATCGGTTAGTATAAGGTGCAGGCATATTATGGGAACTTGTGTTGAACCAGAAAATTGGTTATTGCCTTGCTTGGAACTGGACGGAGGTTAACAATGCAAAGGAAGGATTGGTTTGTAGAGGTTCGGGATCCATTTGTTTGGACATAATCGCTCTGCCATATATCGCAGTCATACCTCGAGTAATAATAGATAAAGAATCCTGTACGTAGTTTGTCAGGAGCAAGCCGTCTTGGTCGGGCGCTAATCGGCTGACCACGCATGACTATGTGATGAGCGACCTCTGTCGTGACGGCGGAAGCTCTGCAGCTGGTCGTACCAGTCGCGGGTATTAAGACAGTAGGTTCGCATTATCCGTTGGTACATCGGCGATCCCAAAAACCGGGCTGATTATCGAGGTGTCCGTAAGAACGCCTTCAACCCCTAGTTTAGTACTATCGTATAAAAGTCTGTGGCGACCAGCATCCACAAACAAGCCAAAGTGTCGGAGGAAGTCGATACTGGTAATTGCGAAGGGTACAGAGGCAAACATGAAGACCCACCGAAAATCTCGGCGAAGGTTGTGGTCTAGGTTCATCATTCGCCGACCGAATAAAGCTATCGGAGAACCGTTGGCCGCACGCAACTTTTACATAGGCTCTGAGTGCTTGTCGTTAACGGTCGCCGGAATAATGCTGACTTCCGCTCCCGTGTTGATGAGGAACGTGATGGAAGAACGTCGATCCTTAACGTAAAACAGGCGATTTGCTTGGTTATTTTGGATACGTTGGTTGTGCTAGTATGCGGGCTAGTTGCTTTCCCTGAAGCAGCTAGGCCGTGCCTAATGCAGGGAGCACGACCACGTCCAGCTCTTCCATGGCATTGGCGGTGATAACAACATACTTCTTCGACTGATCCGGTAGTATCTGACTGAGAACGTGCAGCGAAAATGTTGTGCTTTCGTGCCGAAGGAGACGTACTCGGTGCAGGCACAGATGAGTCGCAATGAACGGTAGCCAAAACGTGGTCAGCATTTGACCGTGGCACCCACTGCTTCGAAACCTTCATTGCTGCTATCCTGCTGTGAAGTAGCGCAATTTCTTCGTCTTTAGGGTCAGACCCGTCTGATGACTGGGAGCAAATATAGGATTCCGTTCTCATCGGTGAGAATACGTCACCGGAGCTACTGGGCGTCTGCTGCGGAAAACGTTCGAACGCAGCGTCTGCCTTGCTAGCTACTGCTTTCAGGGGTGTAGCTATAAACACGGACCGAAATACCGGCCACGGCTCTGGGAGACGTGCAAACCACATCTCCTTTATCCCTTCTTCGTTTAAGAATAAGGGACCAGTGCTGCGCTGAAGTTCGAGGAGCAACGCCGCCGGCTTGCGATCTCCAAGATTGAGACCATTGGGCTGTACAAATCGAGCTCGTGCATTGGACCGTACCTCTTTTAAAATCGCTTGCTTCGTTGGTTCATACTTTGTATCATTCGATGAACAGCGTAGAATGTCCTCAACCAGTCTCACGACCGAAGAAGGAAGGCGTGGGACGAGGTGATTTTACCTCGTACGGTCCGCCCTAATGCCCTTATTTTCCATTTCGAGCTCGAATACCTTAAACCAAACCTCTGGGCCGTGTTCCATGAAACGGAACAGCCAAAGTAGGCATCGTTACGCTGTGAAACGTCTCAGATGCCATTCTCGAAATGTGAGTCGAAAAGATACAGGATGAAAAAAACAAGATAAAAGTACCAAAATTACGCAAGAAACAAATGAGACTGAGACTGTATTTAAGAGCAAGTAGAAAGGTTTCTGTACAACTCTATCGAATTAAGAAAAATCAAAATTTACTTGTAATTTATCAGCAGTTGTGTCTGGTCCGTTAATCGTTTATCCTTGTTCGGTTAGAAATTTGTACTTGTGTCATTATTTCCGGGCATACAATGTCTTCTTTTGGCATTGTATGTGCATCGTTTCACAAAAGCAAAGGTTTCCAAAATAATCGTCGATACGGGTTTTAAAACACTTCACCTAATCGGCCTCTATTAATCCTTCAGGTAGAGTATTCCATAAGTTTACGATTCTTCGTTCGATACAAAGCTGATGTGATACTTTGTTCATGCTGGGGACTTTGAGTTTGTAACGATGTCCTCGGGTGTTACAGAGTTCCCGTAGGTGAAATATTGGCCGCAGTATGGGGAAGTGGTTCAAGTGTAGTACTCGATGGGTCATAATAAGGTCAATCCTTACTCGGCGATAGGATAGTGTGTAGAGTCCGGGCCTTGCACAACGTTTTTCATACGGAAGCTTTTGTAGACTCGGTATCATTCTAGTTGCGATGTGTTGTAGTTTCTCCAGCTTTTCTGTTTCCCATTGGGTTATCGGATGGTAAGCTGGGGCACCGTATTCAAGGATTGGTCTAATGAGCGAGGTGAATAGACGAGGGACAGTTTCTTCGGACCATGTGGAGAAACTGCGCCTTAATGCCCAGAGCATACGATGTCCCGCACGGTACAATTTCTCTGTATTTTCTAGTGATCTCAAATCACGTCGTGAGAAAACTCCTAAGTCTCTGACAGATGTGTTGGGATGGAGCAACTGGCCGTCCAAGGTGTATGATCGAGTGGCTGGACGTCTGGTTATTCTGATGAACTCCGACTCGCTTGCGTTAAGAGGGAGTTGCATTTCAGTGGACCACGTTGACAATCGCCCTAAGTCATGCTGGAGGCGAGCGCAGTCGTCCTGGTTCTCAATGATCCTCCAGACTTTCAAATCATCTGCAAACAGGGCACATGGTGACTGGAACTGCTGCAGATCGTTGATATGAATAAGAAATAATACTGGCCCAAGTACCGTTCCTTGAGGCACGCCAGTGGTCGCTGGGAACCAGGCTGTCAGATAGTCATGGACCTGTACTCTAAACCCTCGTCCCACGATAAACTCTTGTAACCACTGAAGTAACGTGCCACCGCTCCCGTATGTCCTCAGTTTACGAAGGAGTACCTCGTGGTTCACTCTGTTAAACGCTTTACTAAAGTCGATGTAGACCACGTCAACATCCTTCTGTACATTGAGGGCTCGAACCCACTGGTGGTTTGCGTACATCAAGTTGGTGATGCAGGATCGCCCTTTCGTACAGCCGTGTTGCGCTGGTGTCAATACGTCCATCGATTTGAAGAACGACAGGAGACACTTTTCACAACCTTCTCGAGAACTTTGGAAAATACCGAAGTCAAACGGATCGGTCTGTTGTTCTCTATTTTACTCGGATTACCACCCTTGGGAAGCGGTTTCACTACCGAGCATTTCTAGTCGTTCGGGACGAATCCTTCGGAGAGCGATTTATTGAAAAGTTTTGTCACAGCTGGTGAGATGATAATCGATAGGGACTTGAGTATTAATGGGTGAAGTCCGTCTGGTCCGGGGGGCTTTGCACCATCGAGGTTGACGAGTAGCTGCTGTACTTCGACTGCATCACATTGTAGGCTGTCGACCAAGAATTGTGCAACCTGTGCCGGTACTGAAACCGCCGCCGGTTTACTGGAAAATACAGTGAGGAAGTGCGTAGCCAATGCGTCCGCGCGCTCCGCGCTTGAAATGAGTGTCTTCCCGTCTAAGTTCTCTAAGGCCGGTAGGTCGTCTCCAGGGTTCAGTTGACGTTTCAATTAGGCAAATTTTCTTTTGGGTGCAGTTGTGGCCGAGGATGCTAGTTCCCCTTCGAACTGCCGGCGTTTCTTGATCTTTGCGGCGTTACATAAGTTACGCTGTTTCTTGTACATCGAGTAATCATCACAACCCGAGCTGATGTATCTCTCCCAAAGTTTGCGACGTCGTCGCGCTAACTGTCTATACTCCCTATCAAACCAATGCGGTTTGCCAGGTCCGATTTTTGACTACTTAAGTAGAACGAACCGAGTACAGAGCGAGTTAAGCTTCCCCTTTATTAATGACCACCAGGCCTCAAGCGACTCATCCTGTGGTAGTGTCCAATCAGTCTGACTTGCGGCTTGGACGAGTCCGTTGAAGTCCGTCTTCCAATAGTTGAATGTCGTCTTCTGTGGATTGTAATATGGTAACGACAGTTCTAAGCTTGCTACAATAGAGCAGTGATCACTGTTGCCAGAAGTTCGATGACTCTGATCTCTTTTAGCCCCTGCTCGCAGCTCGTAAACATTAGGTCCAGACAAGATGCCGAGTACGGAGTTACGCGCGTCGGTTGGGTGACATGGTACGTTGTCCCGATTTCAATAGTCATTTTAGCGAATTGAGCCTCAACGTTGCCATGACCGGGAAGAAGTCGAACACCTGGCCAAATTATTTTAGGTAAATTTAAATGCCCATCAGTAAGAACTGAGGGCGGCGCATGTGCTTCTGTACATGTGGTGTCCAATCGCAGCAACGGTTTAATGGGCTCCAGTAGATAACCCCCACAATGAATTCTGCGCGCCTGGGGCGGATTATGCACCACAATGGCGCGCATAAATTATCCTGGCTCCGATATGTACTGATAAGTTTGCCAGATAGTGACGATTTTATGTACAACAGAACACCACCGTGAGCCTTTGATTTTCGGTCGCATCGGAAACAAGAGTATCCTGACAACACGACTTCTTGCGGTATGACATCAAACTTCAGCCATGTCTCTGCAAGTCCTAAAATGTCCGGCCGCTCCGAGACAGCGAAGGTGTACAGTTCGTCACGTTTGTTCATTAGGCTGCACATGTTGGCGAATGCCACACAGTGGTCCTTGGAGGTACTGCGGGACGTGCCCGGAGGTTAAGCAACCGGTTGATACGGGTTCGTACACCCATCTTGATCACCCGAAAATTTACAATATTTAAGTCGGTCTCACCTTCCTCTGTACGGCGTTTGAGCTCAATGACCGCAGTCTTCAAACGATCCCTGTCTTCGGGTTCCAAGTCTCGGTGGATGTGAACTTTATGCCTTTCAGCCTTGACAGACGAGACAGCATGAGCTGCGTCATATTGAGATTTGCAAAGGTGATCCTCAGAGGTCGACATGATGGTTAGTTTTCTGGCCAAGTCGTATTACTTGTTTAATCGTCACACTGTCCTCGCCCACATCCAAGAGTCTATCGATGAGCCCCTGGAGCAACTCAGCCTCGTGATCATAACGTATCTGAGGGTTTGCACCTTTTGACTCCGGTACGTGGAAGACCATTAGATTATGCCTACTCAAGGAAATCAGTGATGAACCTGTGGGAGCAGAACTAGAGGCACTTAACTGATTGGATTGTTGTTTATCAGCAGGTGTCGTCTGAACTCGATTACGTGAGCTCTTGCGCTTTTCAGTGATCCATGGATCCTCGGTGTTCAGATGTTCACAGACAGGCTCTGAGAAATTCACGGAACGATCAGTAAAGCGGCATTTCGTGGCTTCCGAGTCTGCGTCTTCCATCGGTGGGAAATATTGAACCTGGGGTTCGGCCGGGGTCGAAGACACTGGTGGTTGTGCAGATCGCGAAGTGACAATAGAAGGCGAGGAGACTGAGATACTTTCACGAGTGCGTTTGATCCCACGTGATGAACGGTTTATTTCTATCTGAAAGAGAGATTTTCCCATAGTTGTTTGCGGTCGCTGCGTATCCCGATGTCTTGTACCGCGACATTTATCACATAAAACTTGAAAAAACCGAAGTCGGATGTCGAGCGATTTTCGAAACACGTCAATGGATAAGCCAACGCACGAAATGGGGAACAAAACATCACAGCCGAAGCATCGAAGTGCATGAGCCTTATTTCCGACAACTTTCGAACACGAGACACAAGTAGCTTGAAACGGCATCACAAGCTAGAGCAAATCGAAGATGGCGAACATAGATGGCAGTATGGAAAATCACTGCGATCTCCGGAATTAGCCGAAGAATAGCCGCCAAATTTGCACCGCTTGGAATATACGCCAAAACAAGAATATTGGTGCACAATTCACACAGATAAAACGCTGCTCGAACAGTTATCGGAGGCAATATTAGTATTCAGCTCACGCTGACCCAAAATACGCGACGTCCGTGGGTACAGCCAGCTAAATGCGGGTATATAATGGAGAAAAATTAACGAACACCAAAAATTACAGACGAGAAAATAGTTGAATCCAGGCGTGTGAATCGGGGTCACCAATTTGTAGGACTAGTTAAATCTAGTCCGAGACGGTGCGCGAAGTAATCGCGGATATCAGAAGGCAATCTGGGTCTGACACAACGGACTGTACTCGATGGGCTACAATAAGAAGCAGACGGATAAGGCGAGAATGGAGCGAAAATGTGAGCGCGGGAAACTACAAGGCTGTCGAGTGTCAAGCCGGTTGTAAGGACGATTAAAACAAGAAAGAGTAATGTACAATCGGTCAACAAATAAATTGTACATGAAAGAAAATGTTTACCATTTTGGGCGCTACAGATCTTAAAGCCCGCCGTGAAGCAGGAGAAAGGGTCTCCGCTTGGGGGACCGTCGAGTCCGCCACTGGCACAGTTTGAATACGGGATGTTGTTCATCAGGATAACCGGTTTCTGAGTTCTCTACATGTATGGGTTTTATTAGGGTAATTTGTTGCGGAAGGTGTTTATAATGAGGTCAAGAACTCCAAAAAGCTAATAACTGTACTGCACCATGCGTAATTGGAAAGTTGAATAAAAATGGTAAAGTTAATATATAACAGTAAGCAAGTGGTTATAAAAGGAACAGAATCTAAAAAATCGCTTAGGGCTGACCGCCCCATGTCTCCGTAAAATGAACGGAGAGGCAGCATGCATGGTAAATTTTCCAAAATATGCGAGTGTCGATGTATAGCATATGGTTTGTAAGTAGGGATTGGTTTGCAGTGCAGGTTACCTGTGGAAGTCATAACCGTGTAATCGAAATGGTGACCGAAATCTTTATTAATTATTAGATGATTGACTGCGTGTGTGCAAACATGTCCCCTGCTCTTAAATGATATATATATATATATATATATATATATATATATATATATATATATAATCTAAACGATTGTAAATGTTCAAAGAGCCGCTATTCCCCTAACACCTGTTAAGCTCCGAAATGAGTAGTCATGGACTTCAGTGGTTACGTGCCATCACTTCATGCAAATTTACTTGGCGTGAAACAAATTCATGTCATTTAGCACACCCAGCAGGAAAAGTATGTTGGTCACAAAAACAAACAGCTGCAGGCCCCAATATTAAATATAACATTCCTCCGCGTCCACAATTGTATACCACAAAACTATTCGTAATGAAACAAATATTTCTCTCAGGCAAGGTAACATTGAGGAAATGTCTTCAGTCACCCCTTCTACATGTATTATTCATCAAACTTGCAGGAGTAGCTAGATTTACAGGGAGCAATAATTATCGTACGCATTTCTGACTTATGAACCTACCATTGTTACTGACTACCTTCATCAAACTATATATGCATACATATATAGGCTTATACGCCCTATATATATATATATTATGTAAATGCCTATACAAGTATAAATATACAGGTTAATGAAGGTAGTAAGGAATAATGGTATGTTGGTAGGTAAGAAATGCATACGTAAATTAATGTTTGTATGGAAATCTATGTACTCCTGCAAGTCTAATGCATAATACATATAAAATGGGATATTGAAGAGATTCCGGCAATGTTATGTTGCCTAAAAGAAAAGTTGTATTTAAGTACAAATGGTTTTGTGGTATACAATTGTGGACACGGAGGACTGTTATATTTACTAGTGGGGACTGCAGCTGTTTTTAGCGTAATCATCATACTTTTCTATTAGGTGTGCTAAATAGAATGATTTTGATTCACGCAACATGGTTTTGCGTGAAGTAATGGTATGTAAGCATCGAAGTCGATGATTACTGATTTCGGAGCTTAATAGATTTTGGGGGAAACAGGTGTTCTATGAGCATTTGAACTCGTTTAAAGAATGTTGCCACGGGAAGGGTAACGGAGTTATTCTGTTGTATGAGGTGAAGTAGTGAAGATGGAAATCACTAAAGCTTACCGTGTTAGATAAATAAGACACATTGTTCTGAGTTCATTAACCTTAACTGAAGATGCAGCCGGTTTTACGTTACTTATTAGTGCCGCATTGTAATTATAAATTAAACCACTGCTGATGAGACTAACAAGACGTGCGGTGTAGGAAGTGAAGGTTTGGAGCAACGGATTGGCAGTAGAAAGGGAACCGATACAAAAGACGACCTTGTACTGATATACGCCTGCGTTTGTAAGTTGGGGTATGATTGTATCAGGTAGACAGAGGGACGCCCCAACCATATGCAAATATTCTCGTCTTTTTGGGGAGCTTTGCGAACGCTCATCACCCAGCAAGCAAGAATACGGAACAATGGTTCATCCAGTATTATTACAGGAAGAATTGAGGGCGCTAGGAGGTAAACACGCCAGAGGTTAAGTGAAATAGGGAACAAGGTTAACAAAGAATGTAGGGATACAGCGGCAGGTTCATGGTTAAAAATGACCGCATAAGGTGAACTTATCAGGCGATAACCGAGTTTCCGCCCTGATCCCGTCAAAACGCGGCTTGTGTGGGTGCCTGGGATGACCGCGAAGACAAGTCAACCTAGCCGGGCTAAATAGCCAGCTTAAGTCCGGTCCAAGCTTCAAGTTCAAGCGGGACTGGAACGATAGGATTATTCCGTGTGTGTTCCGCCTTCGGCGGGTCGTTGAACCAGGAGTTAGCGGACGTTAAAATATTGATGGACCTAAAACAAAGACCGCATCACACCCTGTCCAACCAATTAATGCCCACGTATGCTGCCCTAACAGTCCCTGCTGGGCCGGTTACGTGATGTAAGAAAGAGAAAAAGTAAAGTCAGAAGGCAAAAGAGAAAGTGGGAAGAGCTAAGCAAGTGGAATACCAAGCGAGTTGAGTCATTAAAAAAGAACTGAAAAGTGAAGGCGAGTCAGGTAGGAAAAAGGAAAAGTTTGCTGTTGCCACCCAAGGGCACCAAGCTGGCGCGCAAAACCCTTAACCGTAGGTTTCTTGACCACCTAATCTGGAAGCGAATTCCAGCGATCTATAACTCGGCGCGACAGACCAGTTTCCGTCCTAATGCTGTCAGACCGTGGTTTATGCAGTTTCAGTGGGTGACCGCGGAGACTAGATAACGTAGCGGGACCAAATAGCCCTGACAATTCCGAGCGAATCTTACCCGTCGAAATACGATAAGTGAGGATCGGGTCCCCTCTTATCCTTCGGTAGTGCAGTGCGTACATCCCCAAACTGAGCAAGCGTTCAGGATACGTTTGTTCCCGTAGACCCTGCACTAACCGAGTGCTCATTCGTAACCTCCTCTCCAAGTCCATTTTGTCTCGGTTAAGTCATAGTGGACAAGCCCGAATACAATATTCCAGGTGGGGTCAGCCGAATGAAGAAAATAGCTTCACAACCAAACTGGCCGTTAGATTACGAATGTTCGGCCGATAAACCACATCATACGAAACCCTCGGCAAGCGGCCTTCTTCCGGTTGTCTTCAGGATGAAGTGCTGATGCGTGTACGACTCCTAAATCAACCTGCTGAATGACAACAGGGAGGTGACCACCGCCGACAACAAATCGGGTGGGAGGATTTGCGGCTCCGATACGGAGAACAGAGCACTTGGCCCTACTCGTGGGCATCAACCATAAGATATGGCCTGTATGGCCTCAGAACCCCCAGGAACATGTACTACATTCCATAGCTTAAGGTCATCAGCAGACAATAGGGATGATACCCAAAGCTCTCCAGGGAGGTCGTTTACCTAGATGGAGAACAGCACCGGTCCAAGCCCTGTGGGAGACAACTTGCCTAAAGAATAAACTGCGACCCAAACGTAAACACTTGCCTCTTCCTTGCCACAGCGAAGATACCCGGTGAAGGGCGAGGCCAGATACGCGGTAGGAGCTCAGCTCTTGTGACAGCCTCAAGTGCGGTATCCTATCAAGTGCCTTCCAGAAGTCTACGAAAAGCACATCCACTACGTGGCCATTGTTCATTGCCTCGGCCCAAGCTTCACGAGCAACCAACAAATTCGTAATACACGAAAACCCCTTCCGGAATCTGAGTTGCGCACTATTGAATAGATTAAACCTATTCCGGTGACCTTCCAACGATTCTCTCACCTGCTTTCCAAGCAGTTTGACCACGACGCTAGTCAGATTAACTGGCCTGTAATTGGCTGACAGACTCTTCTCGCCAAACTTGAAAACAGGACAGATCACAGCCTCCTTCCATTCAGAAGGTAATGTACAGCTGTCAAGTGACTTCTGAAACACCATCATCAGCTGTGTTACGGCGCGTCAGGGGCTTTGATGCAATGCATCCGGAACTGCCTTGAAAACCGTACCGTCGAAGTACGTCTCCACGGAGCGCTGTGTCCTCGTTTCCTTGGCCGCAAACGGTGTTCCACAGGGGTCTGTTCTCGGAACGCACCTCTTCCTAGCCATCATTGATGACGTCACACCGCAAGTGCAGTCTTCCCAGCTGCTATATGCGGCAGATGGGAAACTGTGGCGCGCAATTAACCATCCCGACGAAGCCCACACACCTCAGACAGACCTGTACGGTGTACATCAGTGTCACATAGAAAACAACCTTCCATTTAACGCTTCGACACGTCCCGTCCTTTCTACCCGCTCTTCTGCTTTTTCTCCTATATATTAACTGGAAGCGTCTATCCACCAGATCTCTTCAGCCGAAAGAGACTTGGGTATCATTACCCGGACCTGTCATTCCGTATCCTCTTGTTGCCGGAAAGCAGCTGCTGCTGCTAACCGCATGGTGGCATTGCTGAAATGAACATTCGGTCAAGCTGACCGTAGTAATTTCCGCCTCCTCCTCAACGCTTCTCTTCGACCCCAATTGCAGTTCGGTAATCAGGCTAGGAGCCCCTGGTTGTTGAACGAACAACGCATACTCCAAGACCCACAACGTGCATCTACGAAACTGGTCTGACGTCTCAAGGATTTTGATCATCCACAGGCAGTTCACTGCCTGCGCCTGTACGCCCTTAAGTACACAGTCTACGGAGCGACGTGATCCTCGTATTTATGATCCTATCCAACACCGAACATCCCTGTCGCCAAGTAATCACACAGCACTAATCCCGCTCCCATCTACGTGGCCACTCACTGAGGCTCACACATCAGCGCAGTCGCCTGAACTGCAGAGGACACCACTTCTCTTTACGAATCAGCCGACCGTGGAATGCTCTTCTTGCTGACGTAGCCTTGGCACCCACTGTGAAGGATTTTAACACCCGGCTACACTGTCATTTGGTGGGGCTGCACGGTGATAATCCCTGTTATAACTACCTACCACTTGCTGGAGTTTCTGTCGTTCTCACTCTTCCGCATACTTTCTTTCCACAGCGGTTTCGGAGGGAGTGTCGGGGCGTCATGCTTTGAGCCCGCGTCCATTCTGTTTCAATGCCGCATAAGCCCGCTGAGGATACCCCTACCACGCGAGTCCAACCGGCTATAACGTTGCTTGGCCTTCCATTAGACACCACGGGAACATTTTTCCCCTATGGTTCATGTGAAGTTGCAACAATGCAATGCTCTCTATGTAAAGTAACGCTTACCCGCAGCAGTGCGTACAAGTGTAGGCGGGCTAACCATGGTATGCGGCGCAAGTTTGATGAATGCATCGGCCGCATACGTCGCAACTTATCCAACCCACATGTTCGGAGGTCCCCGAGGCGTCATCCTCCTGCTTACACAGAGCGCAAACCGCGCTGTCCGCATCTTCAGCAGCGGTCGCCCTCCTTGCACGCCATGTATATGTGCGGTAACCAGCGGATGTTCTCCTTTTCAGGGTACGGAATTTCAATTCCCGTGACATCATGCTGGTACCCCCACCTCCACCGCACGGGCTATCGAAGGTGACTTTCGTTTGTGGCGCCGACGGTCATTGCAAATAACGTGCGAAACACCAGCCCCTGCCACCACCAACGGGAGCGCTTCGCCAACGCGTGTTTCCGGTGCTTTTCTGCTGGTCGAAGAACCTTTGCCCGTCCACACTCGGGTAGCGGCACCAGAGGAAGACGCGTCCACTGCTAGGAATATAGGCAGGTCCTCCCAGGATAACCGTCGTGATGGTTCAACCTTCGATGATCGCATGAACACCTCCACATTACTGTGAGTAGCCAGCAGCTCACGCATGCATGCCATTACGCCCATTGTGCGGTAGAACTCCTCCGTGCCCATACTCAATACATGCGCCTCCAAGTCAGCGAACATATCCCGAGTGAGGCGAATTTTGGCGGCCCGGTCAAGGACTCCATCACCACGGCATCGCATCCGCGCCACCGTCACGGTTCCTTTCCTGTCCTCCGAAAGCGCCGACACTGCTACACTTTCCGCTGGCGGCACCCAACGGCAACCACGAAGCATCACCTCCTCGTCGTACGCGTGCACGCTTGCCACGTGTATAATGTGCGCACATGGAATGCGCCACTGACGATTAAATCGACCTCCGCATGGGCTGCCATTTTCAATGACCACACGTTGCATGCCCGGGCGCTCGGCATCCACCAGCCAATAACCGCGGCTGGGTTCACACTACGAATGCGAACTCGAAGACTGTGCCGCACGTACTGCAGCCGGGCGTATGACGACATCCTCCTCAAAATCACCTGCGTACTGCTTACACCCCACACAACATCGCATATACCAAGCTGCTCGCTAGCAAGAAACGTTTCCCTTTCCTCCAAAATGCCAGTGCAACTCTGCATTATCACCTGAAACATGTGCAGTAGGGTTGACCGCTCACTCAAAGTTCCTTTCAAATGCTTATTTCTATTCTCAATGCGATTTGTGCTATCACACCCGAATAATACCAAGTAGTCCATGAAATGCGCCGCCCAGCTAAGGCGCCGTGGGATCCACGAGCGACAAAGGTATTGGAAGCGTTTCGGGCTGCGTACCAATATACGTTACATAATCCGGTGATAATGTGCGCAACGGTGGGTGTACAACAACGAGCGCAGCGTGTTGAACGGAGCCCTCTCATCCTCCGTGTTACAGAACGGGTGTGAACAACGCTGCTGCATGTCCCGCATGATGTGTACCCGGAAGAATACGATGTTGGCAGTGCGATACGCATTGCGAAACCTCTTCACTTGCGCAGCGCACTTGTTCAGCGCCAAGGTTAGAGCACCGGGAACCCCGGGGGCTAACGCCAACATGCCACTCACTTCCTCTTCGTAAGTACCCTCCGTCTCATTTGGCAAAAGCGCATAAAAGAAGCCCATACCAAAGCCGCTAACTTCCACAAACATGCGACGCCATAGGATGTAACCCGCGTAAATGATCTGATATGTGGAGTCCGCCAAAATGACCCCGTACTGGCCCACCAACTCCAGCATACGTGTGGGCACGAGAAACAGGTACCGAATCTCATTTCCCTCATGCATACTTTTAAGCTGACCATTTCTTGCAACAGCTGCGCAACCTCTTCCACTTCCGTGACACAAGCGTTCCGATGACGCCCCCGTGTGTCATACAAATCGCGCCTTGTTAAACGAATGTTATATTGCTGGCGCACAAATGCAAGCATCTCCTGTGTCCGACGAAACGTTTTCATTAACTTAAGCACCATGCGTTCCTGATCCGCCGGTAGCCTCCGCTTTTTCGCATACAGCCAAGGCTTCCCCACTTGAAAACTGTGCGAATGCCACAGACACGCGTTTCCAATCTCGTAACATTCGCCCTTAAACGTCGCTGAAAAGCGAGCAGGGCAATTGTAACAGCGATACCTGTAATAATCTTTTCATCAGGCAGATGCAATGCACTTACCGCATTCAGCAACATTGCTGCGCTTGCAATGCACGCATACAAACAGGTTATACCGGTACGGGCATCCTTCTGGTAGCACCTGTCCAGTCTCCCTCTGGTACGCCTTCGCAGTCATAACGTTCCGACGAATAAACGATGTCGCCGTTTCCATCTGAAACACTTTCAGATCATCATTCATCGATGCGAAGTCCAGATAAGGACCCTTGAGTATACGTCGGAATACAAACGAGTCATCCACCATGGCTGCCACGCTTGAAGCGGGAAAATGATTAAACACCGTACCGCATTTAAACCGCTTAGTATTTGATTCCAAATCCAACTCTTTGCATTTCAACAAACACACCTTCGGTTTCCTCCTCCTTGGCGGTAAATTGAAATTTATGGGCGGGTGGGAAGGGCTAATTTTTGTCATGGCGGGAAAGGGTTTCGCCTTCATTGTACTCGGTAACATCCAAGATAGTTTAAGTGGCTGCAGAGTATATTCCTAATTGTGGTGGTATTGAGGTGTGGGAAATAGCAGATAATGATATATGGATGTTTCGTGAATCCGGTTATGATAAATTAATGACTACAGGTGTAGTTGAAGTTCACGGCATAATAGAAAGCAAGCAACTGGTAAATACAAGTGGTGTGAAAGGCTGTTTTATGGAGCAAATATGCTTTAATGCAATTGTTTCATATATCTAAAGATTATTCTTACAGCAACTTACTTGCTTGGCTAAGAGTTATACATATCTCTTGTCTAGGTTATATATTTTGTGCATATTTTGAAATCGCGATTACTGTAAGCGAAATTTCATCTATTAAATCTTATTAACTACCTTTCTTTATACATCCTTAAGCACAAAGCGACTTATACACATCTTTTTCAAATCCAGTTATGTAACCATCACCATTTCGCCTGGTGTACCGGAAATCAAAGCCACTCCAGGCCTATTTTTCATGTCAAAAATTAGCCACTCTCGTGCTGTCCTTGAGGTTTTACTTTCAAAGGACAGTTCCAGAACAGTGTTTACAAGTGTCGTGCAAAAAATTTGACTTTTGTCAAATTTCACTTGATCCAAAGAATTTTGGATCATCGTTTTCCCCGGATTACGTCGTACCCGTTTTCGGGTACTTACCAACGTCGTCCATCTTTTTCGGGTTCAGCCTCTGGTTATTTTTCCGGTATTTTTGTGTTTTGTAATCCGTTTTGCACCTTGTTTAACCCGTAACTGTTTCTGTTGACTGCCCTGCAAGTAACAGCTTGTCGGTTTTACGTTTTGATACTTGTTTCACACTCTTTGAAAGCGTCATGTCGGATTCACTGAATACCAACGCTAATGTATCTTCGGCTGCATTGATCAGCGAATCTAATGCTGTATGTGGCAGCGGGAGCTGCTCAAAGCCCGTGACGGACGAGTCTGGTGGCATGCAGTGCTATGTATGCAACTGCTGGTACCATGAGACCTGCACCGATTTGAGCCCTGATCAGTACGCAATGCTTTCGACTAGCGATAGCATGCTGTTCAATTGTCTTCTATGCCGTCGCCGTCGATCTACGCGTCTTGAGGTCACTGAGGAGACATCGAGCAACGTCGGGCTGGGTAACCAGCAGTTGTGGTCCTTCCTCATATCTCTTGGTCGGAAAGTGGAGTTACTGTTGAGGAAAATGGGAGTCTCTATTGATGTCGGCTCATTGAAGGAAGACACGCAACTAACCTCAATTGCTGTCGATGGAAATCCGACTGAGGTGATGTCTACCGTGTCGTGTGTCCCAGCGGTCCAGAATGCCTCTAAAGGGGCCTCTGATGTCGTACTTTATTTTACTTTAATGTCATGATAGCGAGAAAGATGTTGTACATCTATGTAGCTATATCTCAATGTAGGACATGTCCCACTGACACAGTGTTACCTGTAGTAGTGAGCTAGCCCAGGTGAAAAAAGTAAAATATTTACAAGCATAGAAAAAATCTCCATGTACTTACGATATATTCTTGGATGAACCACATGGAGTCCTTCACCAGCTCCGCCGCCTATTACGGATGGGCATCGTTTCGGAAGCTGCAGTTGGTGGATTAACGGGCTCCATGGGTTATAATCATTGAACGATTCCTTCGTCAGTTTCCTGTGAAGGCTTCGTCGAATCTGGCATCCGCAAAGTGCGCGTCCAGGAATCGTTTGAATTCCGACACCGAGTTCGCTTCTACTATCCGCGAGGGCAAACGGTTCCACATGTTCACCACTCGCCGCTCAAGACACAAGGGATGAGCTACCCACTTGAGGTCAGGGACTACCAGTTTGTACTGGTGACCTCGTGTGCTGCTTGACGCACGGACATGGAGCAGTGGCCTCAGCATCGGATAAGCACCCAGATGCAATACCCGATGGGTCATGATGAGGTCCACTCGCACGCGGCGGTAGGCTAGAGTATACAGACCCAATTGTCTGCATCTTTCTTCATACGGCACACCCTGAAGACCGGGAATGAGCCGTGTGGCTATGTGTTGTACTCTTTCGAGCTTGTGTATCTCGCCTTTCGTCAACGGACAGTAGGCGGGTGAGCCGTATTCTAGCACCGGTCGTACAATGGATGTGAAGAGACGAGTGGCAATCTCTTTCGACCAGGTGCAGAAGCTACGTTTCAGCGCCCACAGCGAACGCAATGCTGTGCGATACATATTGTCCGTGTTGTCCAGTGACTTCATGTCGTAACGTTGTATAACGCCAAGGTCTCTGACGCAATGCGTCGGGTGTAGAACTTGGCCGTCGAGAGTGTACGATCGGCCCGCTCCACCTTTACCGAGGCACAGAAGTAGCGATTTTGCCGAGTTGATAGGCAAACTTACTTCGGCGGACCACATGGAGAGGCGGTCGAGGTCCTGCTGAAGTATGTCAAAGTCGTCCGACGTATGGATCAACCTCCATAGCTTCAGGTCATCCGCGAACAAGGCACACGGCGACCGAAGGAGATTGGGCACGTCGTTGATGTGAATCAGGAAGAGAATGGGGCCAAGCACCGTCCCCTGAGGAACGCCGCTCGTCGACGGGTACCAGTCGGTCAGGTGGCTGTCGACTTGCACCCTCCACTTCCGTCCAACTAAGAAGTCACGGATCCATTGGTGCAGCGAGCCTCCGACTCCGCACTCCCTCAGTTTCTGAAGGAGGATCTCGTGATTCACTCTGTCGAAGGCCTTACTGAAATCGACGTATACCACGTCGACTGACTTACGTTGGTTTACTGCTTGCAACCATTCATGCCATGTTAGCAGCAGGTTAGTGATGCACGAGCGGCCTCTCACGAAACCATGCTGTGCAGGCGTCAGGAGAGAGTTGGTCTCCAGTAGCTGGAGCAGTCTCTTCTTCACAATCTTCTCCAGAACTTTCGACAATACTGCGGTCAAACAAATAGGGCGGTAATTCTCCACTTTGCGTGTGTCACCGCCTTTTGGAATCGGTTTGACAACGGCGCATTTCCAGTCACAAGGCACGCAGCCTATGGACAGGGATCGGTTGAACAGGTCGGTTACAGCAGGTGAGATCACAGCTGACAAGGACTTGAGGATCAGCGGATGGAGACCATCCGGTCCAGCTGGCTTCGTGCTGTCTAGGCAGCTGACTAGCCCATGTACCTCCGCGACGTCGCAGATCAAGTCGGTTAGCTCAGTCGGTGCGGCGATGGCAGAGCTTGGCGCGCAGGTTTGGTTAGTTGCGAATACAGAAGCGAAGTGCGCCGCTAATGCGGACGCACCTACTGGAAGCCGTCCAAAGCGTGACCGAACTTATTGCCCCTGGGCCCAATAAAAGCAAGAGGAAGAGGGCTAAGAAAGTCCGTAAGGCTGCCTCAAAGCCTGTAGGTACTGAAAGCGTTAAGGTATTGGAGATGGAACACAAAACCCCAACTCCAATCATCCCAATTCCATTGGCGAAGCAACGCGCGGTGTCGACTTCGGCCACACCCGCAAAGTCTGAAAAGACGACCGGTGAGGGAGTTGGAGGCAGAGGATAAAGCTTCAACCTCAATTACTCCAGCTCACTTGGCGAAGAAACGCGCCGTGTCATCTGCCAAACCGGTCGAAACTGAGGTCGCGTCGAAGACGCGTGGAGTGAATACGCATCGTCGAGGTGATTCTTTTACTGATAGTAGCGTTATCTTTCGTAACGTTGCTGAATCCGCGGCAGCTCTTCCAAAGGAGCACATGCTGGATGACCTCCAGTGGTTCAAGCTCTGCGTCAACAAGATGCTTCCACCTGGTTTCCCCGGTCACTATCAGGAAATTAACCAGATTGGGGAACTTCCCTGTTGACACGCCAAATCCGCGACCCCGACTACATCGTGTAGTCCTCTCAACCCCGGAGGAACGCAAAGCGTTAATGCGCTTTGCATTCAAACTCAAGGGTAGTAATGTGAGCGTTCAGCCGGACCTCCCACTGGCAGATCGACTGAAGTTAAAGGAAGCCATCAAAAGCCTCAAAAGCAGGCGGGCGGCTGGTGAGCAAGGCCTTCGTCTTGTGGGTTTTCAGGTGGTCAGCCGGAAGTCAAATTCTGCCCTACCAGAACCTCTCCTGGTAGCGTACGACCCAGGGCTGGTCGTGCCGAGTTCCTTCGGGTAGTGCTTAGTAATGTGCGTAGCCTAAGGAACAAGGTACACGAGGTGGGTCTACTTGTAGACAAATCTCGTCCCGACATACTTGCTATCACCGAAACGTGGCTGTCCCCGGATATCACAGACGGTGAAGTATCTTTTCCTGGCTACGCACTGCTTAGATGCGATCGCTCCGTTGGCCGCCAAGGTGGGGGCGTCGCTCTTTATGTGAGTTGTAAACTCGATGTGTTGAGGACCTGTGTGTTCCAGTCGCCGGATCAAACTGTTGAAGCCCTCTCGGCTATTGTGTGCACTTCCTCTGCTCAGTTTACAGTTGTAGTGGTATATCGAAGTCCTGGTAGTATCTCCAGGGAGGTTATTGAATTTATTCGTACTCAGGCTGCCAATAGGTGTCTAATACTGGGTGACTTCAACCTCCCTGAAGTCTGCTGGGCTGATCTATCTTGCAGTTCGGCGGTGGGCACTTTCGGTTCGGATCTCCTTGAGCTAACATTGCAACTGCCTTTGCATCAGTTCGTGGACCTCCCGACTAGATATATGCGCAACCAAATTCCGTCTACCTTGGATCTCATTTTTGCGAAGTCACACGATTTCGTAAGTGATATTACCTACGACTGTCCTCTAGGAGCCAGTGACCATGTCTGCATATCCTTTCGATGTGCTCTAACTAAGTGTCATCAAGCTACCGCTGAGGCATGTCCAAATATTTGGCGGGCAGACTTTAACGCAATGCGAGCCAAAGCTTCAGTTTTGCGTTGTGCGATCACCGTGGCTGACACCGTTGAGACAGCCTGGGAGAAATTTAAGGCATACCTCACCGAGATCTCTGCTCCCCACATCCCACTCACTAAGAGAAGGGTGACACGGGCGCAGCCTCCTTGGATAGATCATACAGGTAAATACCTGCTCAGGAAGCGCTCTAAGTGCTGGCGAACTTACCAAGCAGCTTCATCAACCAGCACCTACGAAAGCTATCGAGCGGTTAGAAATAAATGTAAGCATCATCTTAGAACTCTTCGTCTTCAGTACGAGGAGGATTTGGCTAACGCAGCCGTAACAAACCCAAAGAAGTTCTTTGCTTACGTAAAGAGACGTAGCGGTACAAACTCGTCTATACCGGCTTTACTACGAGCGGACGGGACCCATGGGCATACCGACTATGATAATGCCTGTATACTTAGCGAACAGTATACTGGTGTCTTTTCTCATGAGGCCTCTCTACCTCAAGTTGAGCTGGTCACAAAAGTTCCGGAGGATTCTTGCCTGACTGAAATAAGCATAACGGAGACACAAGTCTTCGGGCTATTGCAAGGGCTAAATCCTTCCAAAGCTTCTGGCCCTGATTCAATTCATCCGAAGCTGATGCATGAATTGGCCGCTGAGCTAAGTGACCCTCTGACATGCATGTTTACAATATCACTCGACAGCTGTGCCTTACCTTCTGAATGGAAGAAGGCAATCATCTGTCCGATTTTTAAGGGCGGGGACAGAGTTCTGCCCGCGAACTACCGGCCTGTCAGCTTAACAAGTGTAGTAGTTCAGTTGTTTGAAAAACTGGTCAGGGATTCGGTGGAGAATCACCTGATTAAGTTTAACCTTCTCAGTGCGGCCCAGCACGGATTCCGTAAGGGATTTACATGTCTGACAAATTTGCTTGTAGCTCGTGAAAGCAAGGCTGGGGCAGTAGACATCAGTCACGCTATCGACGTGCTTTTCGTTGACTTCTCGAAAGCCTTGGATACTGTCCCACATCAACGACTCTCATTGAAGTTGAGATCGTATGGGATATCTGGAGCCGCCCTTAAATGGATTTCTGCTTTCCTAGAGGGCAGAGAACAGTGTGTACGCGTGTGGCGTAGCCTTTCGCTTAGACAAGCTGTTCTTAGTGGCGTTCCGCAGGGCTCGGTTTTAGGGCCGTTGCTTTTCGCAATTTGTCAATGACCTACCCCAGGAGCTTGGAGTACCGTCGCTATAGTTTGCTGACTATCTCAAGCTCTGGAATATTGTGGATATCCCTGGTGGCTCTGAGGCACTTCAGAGTGCTTTGGATAGGCTCTGGGATTGGTCAACCTTATGGTTGATGCCCATAAATCAGGCGAAATGTTCTGTCCTCCGTATTGGAGGTGCTAGTCCCCCCACGCGCTATGTAATTGGTGGAAGTGAACTCCCTGTTGTCATTCAGCAGGTTGATCTAGGTATCACCCATACCTCATTGCTTCACTCTGGGGAAAATTGGAGGAAGGCTGTTTGTAGTGGGTTCTGTATGATGTGGTTTATTCGCCGCTCCTTCGGTGTCCTAACGGCCAATATCTTTGTGAAGCTGTTCTCAGCTTTTGTGCGCTCTCACTTAGAGTACTGTATCCAGGCTTGTCCATCTTGTCTTGTAAGGGACAAAATGGAACTGGAGAGGGTTTTGCGAGTGAGTACAAGGTTAGTGCAAGGATTACGGGGGCAAACGTATCCCGAACGTTTGCTTAGCTTGGGTATGTACTCAATGCACTATCGCAGAATTAGAGGAGACTTGATTCTCACTTACCGTATCTTAACGGGTAAGATCGGTCCAGACTTGTCCTGGCTATTTAGTCCCGCCAAGCTGCCTAGTCTCCGAGGTCACCCGTTGAAGCTGCACAAACAGCGTTCTGACCGGGTAAGGACGGAAACTCGCTTGTCGCGTCGGGTTATTGAACGTTGGAACTCGCTTCCGGCGCACGTGGTTAGGGAGTTTACGGTAGAGGGTTTCGAGCGTCAGTTAGATGCTCTAGGGTGGCAGTACCAAACCTTCCCCTTCTCCTAACTGACTTGTATCTTCAACTTTCCATTCGTTCTTTTTTAATTTTCTTCTTAACTTGGTATTATCATTATTTAGCTGACATTCCTCCTCTTCTTTTCTTAGCTTATCCTTCACTCTTTTACTTCACATAAACCGGCCTGGCAGGGACTGCTGGGCAGGAAAATGTGGGCAGTAATTGGTTGGACATGGTGTGATGCGGTCTTTGTTTTAGGCTTTTCAACATCTCAAGCAGACCTGTCAATTCCCGATCTGACGATACGCAAAAGAAGGAACATTCACGGGATTATCCTATCGTTCCGGTCCCAACTGAACTTGAACTTAAACCCTAAATCAATAATAAACATTCACATGCGTCCAATGGCCCCAAATTTACATCCAACCACATCCAACCTTGTGTACCGAAATCACACTGTCGAAAGATCACTGATCGCAAGTGGCGGATCCGACGCTCCGTCCGCTTGGTGGGTTTTCGGGTGGAGAGCCGGCGGTCCACCTCCGCCCTACCAGAGCCGGTTCTGGTGGCGCACAATCCCGGATTCACAATGTTAAATCCCTTCAGGTGATCTTAAGCAATGTGCGTAGCCTGCGAAACAAGCTGTGCGAAGTCGGCGCCCTTGTCGACGACTGCCGTCCAGATGTTCTCGCATTCACTGAAACGTGGTTGTCCATCGACGTCACGGACAGTGAAGCGTGCTTGCCAGGCTAAGCACTGCTGAGATATGAACGCACATCTGATCGGCACGGAGGTGGCGTTGCTTTGTACGTTAACTCCGCACTTGCTGTTCCTTAAGACGTATAGTTTCAGATCACCGAAGGGTGATGTTGAGGCACTCGCAGTTGACCTGTGTATTGCCTCCGCGCAACTTAAAGTTGTGCTGGTCTATAGAAGCCCCGACAGCGTTGCTAAGGGGCTTGCTGATTTCATCTGCCAGCATTCAGCAAATGGGGTTTAGTGATAGGGGACTTCAATCTTCCCGACGTTGACTGGCAGAATTGTTCCTGCGCCGCTGTTACAAGGTGTTTGGCTACTGAACTTCTCGAGCTGGCCTTGCATGCTTCCCTGCACCAATTTGCCCATCGGCCTACTAGATTCATGATGGGTCAAAACCCGTCCCTTTTGGACTTGATCTTCGCTAAATGCATTGATTTTGTCACGGCTATTGTATACAACCCACCTCTCAAAGCTAGCGACCACGCACGTCTCTCGTTTCAGTGTGCCCTTAGTCGCCAGACTAATGATCATCCTGACCGAGTTCCAAATATATGACGCGCGGACTTTCAGACAATGAAAGCCAAGGCCGCAAAGTCGCCTTGTGTCATTTTGGAAAGTGACGACATTCAGACGGCATGGAACAGATTTAAATCATACTTGAGTGAGCTCTCTCTCCCCCTTATACCACTATCTGGCAGGAATAAAACTAGGGCAAAGCCACCTTGGTTTGATTCTGCTGTACGCAAACAACTCAACAGACGTGCCAGATGTTGACGTACTTACTTATCTGCTCCCTCATTATGCACCTTCAAGCGATGTCGTGAGGTTCGAAATGCCTGCAGGCAGTATCTACGTGGTGCTCGTCTACAGCATGAAGTAGCGCTTGCTCGTATAGCCTCATCAAACCCGAAACGCTTCTTCGCTTATGTCAAAAGGCGAAGCAACATGAACTCGTGCATCCCAGTGTTGTTTGGCTCTGACGGCACTGCTGCTGTCATAGATCACGGATCAGTGGATCAGTGGAAGCCATGTGTGATCTCGATGGAGGATCGGAAACTCTTTGGAGTAGGGTTCACGATGGGTTCCGACCGCTCATAGTCGGCGTTATCTACAGATCCCCCTTGGGGTCAGGATCCCACCTGATAGACTATGAGGATACACGGCGGAGGTAAAGATTGTTTGATTGTGGGTGACTTCAATGCTCCGGCCATAGACTGGGATGCACTTCATTGTAATTTATCTCCAGATTCTTTTGATACACGTTTATTAGAAATAGTCCTCGAATGTAATCTAACGCAACACGTTTTATTCCCTACCCGTTTTTTTCCAGGCCATGTGCCACACATCCTTGACCTTGTGCTCACACCTAGCTCATCACATGTTCCGCTCTAGCCATTCTTCAGCCTCTTGGCAAAAGTGATCACTGTGTAGTCTCCATTTTGTGGACACGACAGTTAACTATCAATGTCCAAGGAGCGCACCGCCGAAACTTCTGGCGAGCTGACCCTCTCCGCTTAAAATTGGCTGCCAGCCTCATGGACTGGAACATTTCTCATCAGTTGGATCTCGATGCTGCTTGGGACCTTTTGTGCTCCAATATGATGCTTATCATTGATCGAGTTGTTCCAAGGGTCACAAAACACTTTTTCTCCAAAGGGCCCCCATGGATAGATCGGAAAATCAAATCGCTCATGATGAGAAGGCGGAAACTTTGGGGCCGGTTCAAGTTCACTCAGACGGCACAGAATTACGCGCATTACAAAGAGGCTAGAAATTTATGTACCCTGAGAAAGCGCGAGAAGCGAGAATTATGTGAGCAGCATCTGGCCGAGCAATCTGTGGTTAATCCGAAAAAGCTTTTCGCCTACTTAGAAAGAAGCACTAAAGCTGGCAACGGTATACCCGCACTGTATTCAAGCAAAGAGGATACCGTGCTTCATGATGACATGGCGAAAGCTTGTCTACTAGCTTCGCAATATTCTTCTGTGTATACGACGGAGGCGCCATTAGTTGTTGCGGACACTCCCCGTCACCCCTCTCCATTAGAGCATGTTGAAATTGCCGCTGACAGGATTGGAACTGCTTCTTGACTTGAACTCGAATTCTTCACCGGGTCCCGATGGCTTACATCCCTTGTTCCTCAAAGAGGTGGCGGAGTTTATTGCTGCACCCATTTGTCAAGTATTTCGTAGCTCACTTGAATCAGGTCGTCTCCCAATTAAATGGAAAGCAAATGTTATGAAACCCATGTACAAAGGTGGGAATCGCCAAGATCCAGTGAACTATTGACCGATTTGCCTGTCATCAATCCTCTGTAAAACCATGGAAAGGATTTTGAAACAGGCCTTGCATCTTCACCTTGAGAAATTGGACGTCATCTCTCCTGCTCAGCACGGGATTTCGGAGGGCACGCTCTTGCATTAGCAATCTGCTTGTTGCCCGAGAAAAATGGGCGCAGTCACTGGATGCTGGTCATCGCCTCGATGTAGTTTTTGTGGATTTTAGCAAGGCGTTTGATAGGGTTCCACCCAAGCGACTTCTTATCAAACTTCGGCAGATTGGCATCGCTGGTAAATTGCTCGCCTGGATCTCGGATTTCCTAGATAACCGTAGTATGAAGGTGAGGGTTAACGAACTTGACTCTGGTCCTATTCTTATGACCAGTTGGGTTCCACAAGGCTCCATACTTGGTCCCGAACTATTCAAAACCTTTATCAACGATCTCCCGGAGGTGCTCCAAATCGACTGCTTGATCTATGCCGATGGCCTTAAACTTTGGTCGGAAGCGTCCAGGCTTGAAGATGCTGACAGGTTGCAGCTGTCGCTCGATCTGCTGCACGATTGGTCTGTCAAGTGGCAAATGCCTATCAATCGTGATAAGTGCTATGTTCTCCCGATCGGTGATCAGTAACCTTTCGGTGCTTACCACATCGGTGATTTTCTGTTTAAAAATGTGGTTGGTGAGAAGGATTTGGGTGTACTTATTTCTCCAGACCTAAGAACAACCCAGGACACGTTGCGGAAGGTAGCGTCTGCCAACAGGATGCTCTGTGCCATACGAAGGTCGTTCTACAAATTGACTCCACAGAACTTTAAGCTCCTGTTTTCCTCCCACGTTCGTCCAGTACTGGAATACGGCCTACTTGCCATACACCCACTCACGAACTTTAAATGTGAGTTGATTGAGAAGGTTCAGAGGCGCGGATCCAAGTCGGTATCTATGCTACGTGTTTTACCTTATCCCCTTCGTCTCCAATATATGAACTTATTTACTCTGGACTACCGCCGTCGCCGTGGTGATCGGATTTATACTAGACGCATTTTAAGGGGCGATTTGGGTAAAGAGGTGCTGCAGTCCTTCCAGCTCAACACCGATTGTTCAACACGGGGCCACAGCTTGAAACTTTTTAAACCTCGGCGGAACCATGTCCGGTCCGATATCGCGTTATCCACACGGGTTGTGAATGAGTGGAACAATCTTCCTGAATGTGTGGTAAGTGCCCAGACAGAGGAATGTTTTAAAGAACGATTGGACAAGTACATGCTGAGCATGCCTGGATTCCGCTGTTTTTGCTGCAGCTGCAACCATCCCTCGGGAAACAGTTTAGCATCGACAGGTCATCCAGCCAATGAACAGGTTATGGAGCTGACACGGGTCTTCCCTTCTGCTCTCTTACAACTCTGTGAACTCTATGATCACGAAAAGCTTGTTTGCTCGGAGAACAGCATACTGGGGTTTGTTCGCGAGTCGCAGCCGCCACATATCAGTCTCCAGGCAAAAGTTCCTGGGGGCTCCCACTTGGATGAGGTTACTATAACGGAGGCTCAAGTGCTCCGGCTTCTGAGGCGATTAAATCCCAATAAAGCTGCCGGTGGGGATGCTATTCATCCCAAACTGTTGTACGAGTTGGCTGATGAACTTTGCCGTCCGATTACGCAACTTTTTATGAAGTCTACAAGGCTGCTCTCTACCAAAGGACTTGAAGGAGGCTATTGTTTGTCCCATTTTTAAGAAAGGTGATAAGCACCTCCCTGATAACTATAGACCGGTCAGTTCAACGAGCATGCTGGTCAGGATATTGAAAAATCTCGTGAGGAACGCTCTCGAAGGACACTTGAAAGCGTTTGAGTTGCTTAATCCTTCTCAGCACGGCTTTCGTAAGGGGTATTCTTGCCTTACTAATTTGTTAACCGCTCGTAAACACTGGGCCGAAGCCGTTGATTGCGGCAAGGCAGTGGACGTGCTGTTCATTGACTTTTCCAAAGCTTTTGACACCGTTCCACATTCGCGCCTTTTGTATAATCTGAATTCCTGTGGTATTTCTGGACCAGTCTTACGATGGATTTCAGCTTTCCTAATCGGATGGGAAATGTGTGTGCGGGTGGGTTCAAGCCTTCCTTCCGCCAATGTGTTCTGTGGCGTTCCCCAAGGATCGGTTCTTGGCCCCCTTCACTTCACCTGATGAATTGGGTGTGCCATTCCTAATGTTTGCGGATGACTTGAAACTCTGGTTCACGATAGACGATCCGATTGGTCCACTGACCCTACAGGGGGCTCTGGATAGACTTTGGGACTGGTCAATTTTGTGGCAGTTACCCGTTAATTTAGCGAAATGTTCCGTTTTGCGCGTTGGTCCGAATGATCCGCCGACGCGTTATTTGCTTAGCGGCAACGAGGTACCGCGAGTTCAAATCCAATCTGACCTCGGTGTTTTGCTGTCATCCGAATTTTAGTCCAGTGAACACTTTAACGACAGGTGCTCGCAAAGGTTTCAACATGTTGCGGATGATCCCCAGGTCATTCGGGATCATTTCCACCGAATTGTTCGCTAGACTATTTTCGGCTTTTGTAAGGCCGCACTTGGAATACTGCGTTTAGGCTTGTCGTCCATGCCTGCTTCGTGATAAGATGGTAGTTGAACGAGTCCTGCGGTCCGGGACGAAAATGGTGCACGGATTAAAGAAGCTGACTTACCTGGAGAGGCTACGTGAGTTGGATATGTTTTCCATTTATTACAGGCGGCTTCGCGGCGACTTGGTCCTCACATATCGTATATTGATGGGTCAAATTGGTCCTGATTTGACTGGACTGTTTCGCCCAACTCGAGTACCAACCCTTCGTGGCCACCATTAAAGTTGCACAAACCCCGGTCTGACCGGGTTTGGGCAGCTTTTCGGTTATCGCGTAGGGTCATAGCCTATTGGAACGCATTGCCTGCAGACGGTGACAGAGTTCGAGCATCGACTTGACGCTCTCGGTCTGCAGTTTAAAGTCTTCCCCTTCGTGTCTTAAACTTTTCTTCGTCTACTACGGCCTACGCTTCTTTAACTCATTTTAACTTACATCTTAATATTGTTTACGATATTCGATAAGCCTATCTTCCCCTGTTTCCTTTTCTTTACTGACACTACTGTTTTCTTTTATACTTCACGTGGCCGGCACAGCGGGGACTGCTAGTGCAGTGCATTGTTTGGTTGATCATGTGAATCGTGTGTGTTGATTTGACTCTCCTTTGGCACATCAAGACACCGGTTTATTTGTTGGATCAACGGCGTTTTCGAAAGTGGAACATTCGCGGGATTTTCCTACAGTTCCGGTCCCACTTGAACTTGACCTTGCGTTCTAAGGCCGTACAGTGTTCTGAGTGTGACGGATGGCTGCATATTGCCTGCTGCGACATTTGTCCTGAACTCTATGAGTCTCTGCAACGATATACTACATCGGCTATCACTGTTTCCTGTAGTCGCTGCCGTACTTTATTAAACAGTCGACGCCTTTACGCTGGACTGCAACTTGTGAGCCCTCATTCTACTCCAGTGAAGTTTGAAACTTCCACTGCATTGCACTCTCTTGTTTCATCACCTTTTTCGTCCACACCTAATTCCGGCTCAGCTACCCCCACGGGTAAACGAAGCCGTGTCCCATTTGCTTCCCAATCAGAACCTTTGACACACGCCTTGCCCTGTGAGTCCACGACAGATATACGCTGCCGTGGTGAGGAAAACTCCCACTGTTCCAATGGGTCGGAGTCAAACTATATGTAATGTTCAGGTGAAGTCTAAGTCCAAATCCAAGAAAACTGCTTCCCAGATCCAAATGAAATCTGTTCTCTACAAAGTCAACGAGCTGGAAAAGTTGATCATGGACTGCGTCACCACAGCCGCAGATCTCTAGCCGCGCTCTACCACCCTCGTGAAAGATCATTGTGAACGCCCCAGAATTCACCAAGGACACCTCTGCAGAAAGGATGCTGGATGACCAAGGATTCCTTGAGCGAATGATTTCCATTTTATTCCATGGTGAATTGGGTATAAATATTATCTCTGCCTTCCGCCTTGGCAAGAAGCAAGAAGATCCTTCTACGGCATGCCCCCTCAAGATCGTATGCCAAAGCGAAGAGGAATGCCGACGCATCCTCCGGCGGACCCCACGTTTGAAAGGTGAGCCTTTTTACGTCCTGAGAGATCTTTCTCCGAAAGATCGTATTAAAATGAAAACAGCCGTTGATGAGCTCCGGTCCCGCCGAGCGAATGGTGAGACAGACATCCACATCGTGAATTTTCGCGTAATCCGGAGAACTCCGAGAACCCGATGGAGTCCAATTCTTATCAACCCAGGACAATAGAGCATAAGAACGGACTGTGTGTAATTTTTGCCAATGTACGCAGTCTGAGAAATAAACTTGATGAGGTACAGATGCTTACTGACTACTGTATTTTGGAGCAAGTAGAAAATAATTCTGTGCAACTCCATCGGGTGATAATCAAAAACATTCAAAAAAATAAACACGTCCGGTGGTTATCCTGAGATGGTTCAGCAACTCCTTCCGTAGCACACAAAATGCTTGTACACACAGTGAGTCACAAGTGGGTGATATCGTTGTCAAGTGGCAACCGTTCTCTGAAACTTATGTGAGCGAAGTGTAAATCCAACAAAGATTTGAATTTCTACACAGATTCGGCCTCGACGACGTGTTCTGGCAGACTGTTCCAGGCGTGCACAACCCTCCGCTCGAAACACAGAGGGTGTGGGATTTTCTTCATATCAGGTACCACGAGTTTGTACCTGTGCCCACGTGTGGTGCATCGTACTCGCAAGTAAAGTAACGACCTCAGCATGGGGAAATGACCGAGATGTGAAATACGGTAGGTCATGCTAACATCCACTGGAACACGGCGATATGACAAGGTGTAGAGCCCAAGTTTCATGCACCGGTTTTCATACGATAAGCCTCTCAAGCTGGGAATCAACTTGGTGGCGACGTGTTGTATTCGTTCGATCTCTTGCGCTTTGCCGCGAGTGATCGGACAGTATGCAGGCGAGCCGTACTCTAGCATTGGTCTGACGATGGAAGAGAAGAGGCGAGTGGCGACGTCCTCAGACCAAGTGCAGAAGCTGCGCTTCAGCGCCCAGAGCATGCGCAGTCCGTTTCGATACAGTTTGTTGGTGTTGTCGACGGACTTCAAGTCGCAGCATGAGAGTACACCTAGGTCTTTCACGGAAGGTGTGGGATGCAGTGGTTGGTCGTCTAGGGTGTACGTTCGGCCGTGAACAGCCTTCCCGAGATTCATGAATAGGGACTTTGCCGGGTTGACCGGTAGGTGGACTTCAGCAGACCATACTGCTAGGCGGTCGAGGTCTTGTTGGAGAATGTCACAGTCATCGAGAGTATTAATTTCTCGCCAAATTTTGAGGTCATCCGCAAACAGTGCACATGGCGATCGTAGAAGCTGGGGCAACTCGTTGATGTGGATGAGAAACAGAGTGGGTCCCAGTACCGTACCTTGAGGTACACCACTGGTCGAGGGATACCAATCGGTTAGATGGCCGTCCACCTGTACCCTCCACTTTCTTCCAACGAGAAATTCATGGATCCATCGATGTAACGATCCTCCGACACCACGCGACGTTAATCTGTCTAGAGGCACTTCATGATTAACTTTGTCGAATGCTTTGCTAAAGTCGATGTAGATTACGTCGACGGACTTTCCCCGGTTCATTGCCTGCAACCACTCCTGTCTCGTCACAAGTAAGTTGGTAACACAAGAATATCCCATCCTGAATCCGTGTTGTGCCGGTGTCAGAAGTTCTTTCGATTTCAACAGATGTATTAGACGCTTTTTACTATCTTCTCGATCACTTTGGCCAAAACGGGTGTAAGACAAATTGGCCTGTAGTTATCCACCTTACTGGGGTCGCCACCTTTCGGGATCGGCGTCACCACCGAGCGCTTCCAGTCGTTTGGCAATGAGCCCTCAGACAATGATTTGTTGAATAGATCCATAACAACAGGCGAGATAATGACAGCTAGTGATTTCTGCTTGGTGCGCGACGTGTTGCCAATAAGCTCACAGTACCTGTCCTGATGTTGCAGATTGGCTCACTCACCCGTCACTTCCCAATAGACCGAAGTTCCTGTCCTTCAGACGTCCAATGGGCGATAGTAGATTAATGGTGGATGTTTGTGAGTAGTGTAAAGTTCGAAGAAAGTAGAAGCCACGATTAAAATTCACGCACAATAATATGCCTCGACGGGGAGTCGAACCCCGGTCCACGAATTTCCGGTCCGTTGCTCTACCACCTGAGCTACCGAGGGCTGACGATTAGGTGCGCAAATTTTAACACATGTCTTCTGCTTTCTTCGAACTTTACACTACTCACAAACATCCACCATTAATCTACCATCGCCCATTGGACGTCTGAAGGACAGGAACTTCGGTCTATTGGGAAGTGACGGGTGAGTGAGCCAATCTGCAACATCAGGACAGGTACTGTGAGCTTATTGGCAACACGTCGCGCACCAAGCAGAAGACATGTGTTAAAATTTGCGCACCTAATCGTCAGCCCTCGGTAGCTCAGGTGGTAGAGCAACGGACCGGAAATTCGTGGACCGGGGTTCGACTCCCCGTCGAGGCATATTATTGTGCGTGAATTTTAATCGTGGCTTCTACTTTCTTCGAACTTTACACTACTCACAAACATCCACCGTTAAGCTAGTGATTTGATAATTAACGGATGAAGCCCGTCAGGCCCTGCAGGCTTGGTACCGTCAAGGTTCGCAAGTAGCAGGCGCACCTCGTCGACATCACAAACCATACTGATGAGTTCTACATGAATGTTACTCGCTGAGATGGGTATGGACGCCGCGTCGTTTGCAAACACGGGAGCGAAGTGAGCGGCCAGTGCGGACGCGCGATTGGAACTGGAAATTTGCAGGTGTCCGTCCGCGTCTTCCAGACATGACACGTCACCTTTTGGCTTCAAACGGCGTTTCACGTAAGCAAAGATCTTCTTTGGGACCATCCTCGCGTCAGTTGCAAGCTTTTCTTCGAACTTCCGGCGCTTTATCAATTTCACTTTGTTGCAAATATTTCGCTATCTTTTATATGCTTCGTAATCAGTGGCGGCGCCAGAGAGGCAAAATGCGTCCCACCTTCTTCGCCGTAACCGAGCCAGCCTATCATATTCCTTGTCGAACCAGTGTGGTTTGATTGGTCCGACTTTCTGAAAATTCAGTGGCACAAACTGAGAACGAAGCGAAGCCAATCCTTCCTTTATTACTGTCCAACCGTCCTCCACAGATGTAACATGCGGTAGAGACCAATCCATTTGGCTCGCTGCTTGATTTAATCCATCGAAATCAGTTTTCCAGTAGTTATAAGCTGGTTCCACCGGAGATACACTCGGCATGTTCAGTTACATAGTGGCTATCAGCACGGAATGGTCGCTTTTAGCTAGGGGCTCCTGGATTCGTATGTCATGCAACCGCTGTTGGCAATTCGTCACCATCAAATCAAGGCACGATAGGTTCGAACGCGACGTCATGCGCGTAGGTTGGCATATGTGTTGCGATGCCCCAGTTTCAAGCAACAAATCAACAAACTTTGATTCGACTTCAGAATACCCGGGCATGAGTTGGATTTCAGGCCATTGAATGTGGGGGCAATTGAAGTCACCCATGAGTAGAAAACATGGACGACTCATGTTGTTCCGAAGATGCGGTAGCCAATCTAAAGAGCGGTTCAGAGGGCTACGGTAGAATGCACCTACTGTCAGCTTGCCGCGCCTGAGGTTGATCGAGCACCATACCTGTTCACACAGTCCATCTCCACTTCGGTACATGCTTACAAGCCTCCCACGCAGGGAAGACCGTATATAAAGTAAGACACCACCACGAGGATTTGATATTATATCGCAGCGAAAGTATGAGTAGCCACTGAGATCGACTTCCTGCTGTCTCCACCTGATGAGATGAAATTACATCGAAACACGTCGTGGCTGTGCAGTGTTTTCGGGTGGGCAATACCCAATTTCCATCTACTTTGAATACGGTCCCAGCGATCGCAGTGACTAAGGTTCATTTCAATGTGAATCACAGTCCATTACATTGAGGTTGCGTGTCGCAATCCAATCACACAACGTGTAATCCAAACTTGACTCTCCAATCAGTTTTCCAGTAGTTATAAGCTGGTTCCACCGGAGATACACTCGGCATGTTCAGTTACATAGTGGCTATCAGCACGGAATGGTCGCTTTTAGCTAGGGGCTCCTGGATTCGTATGTCATGCAACCGCTGTTGGCAATTCGTCACCATCAAATCAAGGCACGATAGGTTCGAACGCGACGTCATGCGCGTAGGTTGGCATATGTGTTGCGATGCCCCAGTTTCAAGCAACAAATCAACAAACTTTGATTCGACTTCAGAATACCCGGGCATGAGTTGGATTTCAGGCCATTGAATGTGGGGGCAATTGAAGTCACCCATGAGTAGAAAACATGGACGACTCATGTTGTTCCGAAGATGCGGTAGCCAATCTAAAGAGCGGTTCAGAGGGCTACGGTAGAATGCACCTACTGTCAGCTTGCCGCGCCTGAGGTTGATCGAGCACCATACCTGTTCACACAGTCCATCTCCACTTCGGTACATGCTTACAAGCCTCCCACGCAGGGAAGACCGTATATAAAGTAAGACACCACCACGAGGATTTGATATTATATCGCAGCGAAAGTATGAGTAGCCACTGAGATCGACTTCCTGCTGTCTCCACCTGATGAGATGAAATTACATCGAAACGCGTCGTGGCTGTGCAGTGTTTTCGGGTGGGCAATACCCAATTTCCATCTACTTTGAATACGGTCCCAGCGATCGCAGTGACTAAGGTTCATTTCAATGTGAATCACAGTCCATTACATTGAGGTTGCGTGTCGCAATCCAATCACACAACGTGTAATCCAAACTTGACCCTCCAATCAGTTTTCCAGTAGTTATAAGCTGGTTCCACCGGAGATACACTCGGCATGTTCAGTTACATAGTGGCTATCAGCACGGAATGGTCGCTTTTAGCTAGGGGCTCCTGGATTCGTATGTCATGCAACCGCTGTTGGCAATTCGTCACCATCAAATCAAGACACGATAGGTTCGAACGCGACGTCATGCGCGTAGGTTGGCATATGTGTTGCGATGCCCCAGTTTCAAGCAACAAATCAACAAACTTTGATTCGACTTCAGAATACCCGGGCATGAGTTGGATTTCAGGCCATTGAATGTGGGGGCAATTGAAGTCACCCATGAGTAGAAAACATGGACGACTCATGTTGTTCCGAAGATGCGGTAGCCAATCTAAAGAGCGGTTCAGAGGGCTACGGTAGAATGCACCTACTGTCAGCTTGCCGCGCCTGAGGTTGATCGAGCACCATACCTGTTCACACAGTCCATCTCCACTTCGGTACATGCTTACAAGCCTCCCACGCAGGGAAGACCGTATATAAAGTAAGACACCACCACGAGGATTTGATATTATATCGCAGCGAAAGTATGAGTAGCCACTGAGATCGACTTCCTCTGCCATTACCTCAGAAGTTAGCCATGTCTCCGCCAGTCCTACGACGTCTGGTCGCTCAGAGGCAAAGAAGCGACACAGCTCATCCCATTTGTTCGTAAGGCTACAGATGTTTGTGAATGCAACACGGAGGTCCTGAGAGGCACCGCGGGACGTGCCTAGAGTTTGATCAACCGACTGATACGGGTTCGTGCACCCTTCTTGATCACTCGAAAATTTACGATGTATAGATCAGTTTCGCCTTCTTCTGTACGACGTTTAAGCTCAAGGACCGCAGTCGGCCGGTGGCCGAGTGGTCTACACGTTTGCTTTGCAACCATAAGGTCACCGGTTCGAATCCGAGTAGGGGTGGGCGTCCTCGCGGTAAATTCAGCCCGCGCGCGACTGGCGGTGGCCGCGCGGCAGCGAAGCGTCGTTACCGCGTACAGCTGATACATTTTTTTACCGCAGTCTTCAAGCGGTTCCTCTCTTCGGGTTCCAAGTCTCGGCGGATGTGAATCCTGGTGCCTTGAAGCCTGGAGAGACGAGACAGAATGAGTTGTGGCGTGTTGTGGTCAGCAAAGGTGATTCTTAAAGGTCGACATGATTGGTTAGTATGCTGACCAAGTCGGACTACTTGTTTAATCGTTACGCTGCCTTCACCCACATACGTCAGATAATCGCCCAAACTTGATGGCCTTCACCGAAACTTGGCTTTTTGCGGACATCATAGAGGTTTCTATCCCCGGATACAGTCTTTGTCGAGCCGACTGCCTTGGAGGTAGGCCAGGTGGCGGCGTCATACTTTACTGGAAAGCCGAACTCAAGGCCCATTTGATGGCAGCTGCTAGTGGCGACGATGGTGATTTTGATGCCCTTTGGTGCCGTGTTCATGATTGATGCAGATCCTTCACTATTGGTGTTGTCTACAGAGCGCCATCGGGATCCGGAGTTCAGTTGCTCGATTCGATCAGGAAACACGGCGCGGGAAAGGACAGTCTTATCGTAGGGGATTTTAATGCCTCTAATATCGATTGGGACTTACTTCTTTCTGGTCGTCCACCTGATTCCTTTGATGCTACCGTACTTGAGACTGTTCTTGATTGTAATTTGTTTCAGCACGTCACCATGCCAACCCGCATTGCTGCCAACCAAACGCCAAACCTTCTGGAACTTGTGCTCACCCCATCTCAATCAGATGTCACCAATCTAACAGTTCTTCAACCTATCGGCATAAGTGGTTATTGTGTTGTTTCATTCCAGTGGACAAGTCGCCTCACGATCCATAGCCAAGGTGGTTGTCGTCGGAACTTTTGGCATGCGGATCCACTCCTTCTGAGAACAGCCGCAAACGCTATGGACTGGAGAATTCCTAATCCCATTCCTCTTGATGATGCGTGGAAAATTGTGCTCTCAGAAATAACTTCTCTAATTGGGCAGGTCATTCCTTCCTACCGTAGAAAGTCCTTCAAGAGGGGTCCACCTTGGATTGACGGTGAATTGAGATCTCTGATGAACAGAAGACGCAAATCGTGGGACCGTTTCAGGCAATCTCAAGCACAGTCCGATTACTCTTTCTACAAGACTACCAGGAATGTTTATGTCACGTTGAAGCGTCAGAAACGTCAACAATATGAACTATCATTAGCAGTACACTCCAGAACTACATCCAAAACGCTATTCTCTTATTTGGAAAGAAGCACCAGGCTTGCATTGGCATCCTTTCCTTGCGTTCCTTGGAACATCGAAATTTACTTCACGAAGACGCTGATAAAGCCAGTCTTTCGGCCCAGCAGTACGCCTTTGTCTTCGTGAAAGAAACTCCCGCCTGCGACAACACTGCGTCCAGTTTTCCTTATCTGTTGAAGCAAGTAGACATTAACATCAATTCGGTGGTTAAACTTCTCCTTGATTTAGATCCGTATTCTTTACCCGGCCCGGATAGCTTGCACCCCTTGTTCCCTAGGACTGTAGCGCAGTACATCGCCCCTCCTGCCTGTCAGGTTTTCCGTCGTTTCTTTGAAGCTGGGCGTCTCCCGTCGGCTTGGAAATTGGGCATAGTCGAACCTATATACAAAGGAGGTAACAGGCAAGATCCAGCCAACTATCGACCTATCTGCTTAACGTCGATATTGTGTAATGTTATGGAGCGGATCTTGAATCAGGCTTTTCATCTCTACCTCGAGGAACTGAATCACTTCTATTGTGCACAGCATGGTTTTCGACGGGCACGCTCATGTACCTCGAACTTACTAGTTGCTAAAAAGAAATGGGCGAAATCGCTAGACTCCAGTAAACGCCTGGACGTTGTGTTTGTGGATTTCAGCAGAGCTTTCGACAGGGTCCCGCACGAACGTCTTTTGCTTAGACTCCGAGGAATCGGTATCGCCGGGAATCTTCTCTCTTGGATCTCAGATTTCCTTCGCGACCGCACAATGCAGGTGCAAGTAAACGAAACATTTTCCGCCCCCTGTTCTCATGACTAGTAAAGTCCCACAGGGTTCTGTCCTCGGCCCGTGCTTTTCAACCTCTTCATCAATGACGTACCGTCCACATTCCAGGCGGATTGCCTAATCTACGCTGACGACCTGAAGCTGTGGATGGAGGTATACAGTGTGGAAGATGCTGACAGGTCACAACTGACACTCGACCTGCTACATGATTGGTCAATTAAGTAGCAGTTGCCAATAAATCGTGAGGGGTGTTCGGTTCTTCCAGTTGGTGCGTCTGACCCATTTGGAATCTATCATGTTGGTGGTTCCTTGCTCAGGAACGCCACTCAGGAGAGGGATTTGGGAGAT